>CM054812.1:2622549-3822549 GCA_028984105.1 Lavandula angustifolia
TTTGGTGCAATACAACGATCACCAAATCGGGCGCCGTTGTTGGGGAACGGTGTTATCTAGTTTTATTGTTTTCTACTAATCTTTTTGATCTTTTAAGCGTTGCATGAGCAGTGTCTTCCAAGCCTAACCTCATATTTGATCCAGAGGTCGAGAAAACAAGAAAAGAGGAATAGGAAGAGGACAAAGCCGCAAAAAGCAACAGATTCTCGTCCGAGGCGTAAAACGTCTTAACCGCCCTGCACAGAGACATAACGGACGCCGGTGATCGACAAAGCGACTCGAACCGTAAAGCAGTTAGGTTCGACAAAACACCGCACAATACTCCAAGGAACTAGCTCGAATTAGAGGAGGAAGAGATGGAGGACGAAGTGCACAATCCACAACCCTTGAGGATGAATACCGGATCGCTTGACATGGGAGCGGACCTTCCCGGTCCAATCCAAATCACAACTACTGAACAAATCGATGTCAAGCTGAACATGGTCGCTGCCATGCCAAAGTTCTATGGGAGAACGAACGAGAACCCAAATTCCTTCTTGGCCTCATTCAACCAAGTCTCGCAATCCGCACAGCAAGGCAACTGGATGCTTTCAAGCTCAAGGCTTTTCCATTCACTCTTGAAGATGGAGCACATGCATGGTTCTCAAGTCTAAAGCCGAACACAATAACAACGTGGGCCCAGATGCGTATAGTTTTCCTGAAGAAGTATTTCCCGCAATCAAAGACAAATGCATTAAAGAAGCAGATTTCCGGGATCGCTCAAGAAGTCGACGAAACTTTCGGCGCATACTGGGAAAGATTCGGACGACTTGTCGATAGTTGTCCGAACCATGGCTATTCGGATGTGGAGCTTCTATAGATTTTCTATCAAGGGATGACAGACGAAGCAAAAGCCATGGTTGATATCGGTCTGAGAGGAAATTTCCACACAAGCCTCTACGAAGATGCAAGAAATATAATCGAAGGGCTTGCGAAGTCTACCTCGCAATATAAAGGGCCAAGACCAACAAGGAGAGCTATAAATTGGTCTCATTTCGACTACATGGATGAGATCTATAATAAAGTGGAGGCAAAATTCAGCCTGTTGCAAGATAAGCTCGACCTGATACTCAAGCAGAACGCTCCTGCCCCAAGTCGGTCAAATGCCGATCATGCATGTGGAGCATGCGAAGAGAAAGGGCATACGTCGCTGCAATGTTCGGGAGAAGAAGTACACGCCGCCGGAAATTGGAGCGGGCAACAAGGGGTTCATCCGAACCTCCGTTGGAAGCAACCGAAGAGCATTTTCAACCGAGAAATCCGCCTCAAACCCAATTTCAACAACCATACCAAGAAGAACAAGGCTATCGCCAGCCTTATCAACATCCTAATCGAATAATTATCGCCAGACGTACGCACCCCCCGCATCAAAGGCAGTTTCAGCAGCAGAATGTCCCACCTGCCCAGTCGGAGCAGCAGAGCCCTTTAGAAAAGCTTTTAGCCGAAATGGTTTCTTCGCAGAAGGACACCACCGCATTTCAACAACAAATGCAGTGGGAGATCAACCAGACAAAGAAGGATCAGCAAGCTACAATGGAGAATTTGACTAAGCAGATGAATAAGCTAAATTCTGCCATTCAGGAAATAAAGACTTCTCAAGGACAGCTTCCAGCTCAAACTCAGCAAAACCCGAATGCCCATAACTGCAATCAGATTACGCTGCGTGGAGGGAAGGAACTACCTGGCCCAACTGTACAGGTGAGACAACCAGAGAAGTCAGCAGAAAAGTCAGCAGATAAGAAGAAGGCTGCAGAACAGCCTCTACCATCAGAAAGTTCGAAGGAGCAGTATGTTGAAGATCCAGAACAAGAAAGAGATGAGGAGGACGTCCAGACTGGCCAGTCAGAGCATGAAAATCTGATTCCGCCACCCTTTCCCGAAGCTTTGGAAAGGAAGAGAACGCCAAACAAGGAAAGTATGGATTACATGAAGTTGTTCGAGAAGTTGGAGATTAATATCCCTTTCCTTGAAGCCGTAAAGATCCCCAAGTTCGGAAAATTTGTGAAGGATTTCATCGCTGGAAAAGTTCCCAAGTCTCGGTAAGGTTTTATTCGATCACACAAGATCGGCAATTATACGAAAAATGCTTCCCGCTAAATGTGCCGACCCGTGTATGTTCACACTTCCCCGTTTGATGGGTGATGTCATGATTAAGCAAGCCATGTGTGATCTAGGTGCATCTATAAATGTTATGCCTTTATCTCGTATATAATCAATTGGTAGGAGCCGAGTTAATATCCACTAAGGTGATTATTCAATTAGCGGATAGGTCATGCATTGCTCCAATCGGTTTACTTGAAAACATTTTGGTCAGAATCAACAATTTTGTCTATCCGGCTGATTTCTATGTAATTGACACAAATGATAGGCAAGTTGCAGGAACTGCAGGAGTGTTATTAGGTAGGCCATTTTTAAAGACTATAAAGGCAATAATTAATGTGGATGAGGGTTCGATAAGTGTAGCATACCATAATGAAACTTATGTTCATAGGATATCTGAAGCACTTAAGAAGCCCTACGATCATGAAAATGAGAATGCTTTTTCTACTGACTCCATTGATGCAATTGTCCAAGAATATCTTGAGACGTATGTGGTGCAGGACAAAATGGAAGTCACCTTGACTCAAGGACTGACCGAATCAGACCTCGAAGGTATGAGGGACGAAGAGATCAGAGAGAGCATCTCGGCTTTATATGCAACTCCAGAATTACAAACGTTCGCGGCAAGATCTGCTCCCCCCGGCCACCAGACGCTTCGAAAAGCTCGCCGCGGTCGATCATCAAGGCACCAAAGCCGGAACTTAAGCCACTTCCAACAAACCCGAAGTATGCCTATCTCGGAGACAATGAGACGCTGCCCGTCATCATTAATAAAGAACTTGATGAAAATCAAGAGAAGGCGTTGTTGGAGATTCCAAGAAGCACAAGAAAGCAATAGGATGGACTCTAGCCGACATCACCAAGCATAAGTCCAAACATTTGCAAGCACTCTATCCTCATGGAGCCGGATAGCAAACCTTTCCGAGACCATCAAAGAAAACTAAATCCAAACATGAGGGAGGTCGTGGTTGAAGGAAGTATTGAAGCTCTTATCCATGGGGATTATCTATCCCATATCGGATAGCAAATGGGTAAGTCCCGTACACGTTGTGCCCAAGAAGTCCGGATTCCAAGTTGTCGAGAATGAAAAGAACGAATTGGTTCCGGTGACGCTTTAGCGACGGATGACGCATGTGTATCGATTATAGGAAGCTCGGTGCGGCAACTCGAAAGGAGCATTTCCCGCTTCCATTTATTGATCGGGATGCTCGAGAGACTTGCGGGGCAAGTCTATTTTAGCTTCTTGGACAGCCTATAGCGGCTATTTTCAAATTCAAGTGCGAGAGGAAGATCAAGATAAGACGACGTTTACATGTCCCTATGGAACGTTTGCTTACCGAAGAATGCCATTTGGATTATGCAATGCGCCGGGCACCTTTCAAAGGTGTATGATGAGCATATTCTCGGACCTCATCGAGATGTGCATAGAGGTCTTCATGGACGACTTCACCATCTATGGTTACTCTTACATTTCGTGCTTGAAGAATCTCAACAAAGTCCTAACTCGATGCGTTGAGAAGAATTTGGTATTGAACTACGAGAAATGCCATTTCATGGTGATCGAAGGAATAGTGCTCGGTCACGTTGTTTCTAAAAGAGGAATAGAAGTCGACAAGGCAAAAGTGGAGGCCATCGCGAAGTTGCCATATCCGACTAGTCCAAAGGAAGTTCGTGGTTTCTTAGGACACGCCGGCTTCTATCGGCGTTTCATAAAGGATTTCGCAAAAATCGCTCAGCCCCTAACAAATCTACTTCACAAAGATGTCGAGTTTGATTTCGACACTAAATGTAAGGAGGCCTTCACTATCCTTAAAGACAAGCTTACAACAGCTCCTGTGATGCAAGCTCCGGACTGGAACAAGCCATTCGAGATTATGTGCGACGCTTCTTACTGTGCAGTCGTGGCAGTGCTAGGACAGAAATCTGGAAAAGAAAGCCATGTGATTTATTATGCGTCCAAGACATTAAATCCAGCACAATGCAACTATTCCACCACAGAGAAGGAGCTGTTAGCTATCGTCTTTGCCTTCGACAAGTTTCGATCATATTTACTTGGCTCAAAGATCATTGTGTATACCGATCATGCCGCCGTCAAGCATCTCCTTGCCAAGAAGGAATCAAAGCTGAGACTTATCCGATGGATTCTTCTCTTACAAGAATTTGATTGGGAAATTAAGGACAAGAAATGAGCTGAAAATCATGTGGCATATCACTTGAGCCGATTGATTCAAAACGATGATGGAAAGCTAATTAAGGAGACTTTTCCCGAAGAGCATTTATATGTTATACCTGAGACGGTTTCCAGTCTTGCCAAGCTCCTGCCCGCTCAGTGTTTTACGAGTGGAGTCCACAAGGTGTCTCGACCGCCCGGCCAAGACAACTCGAGCGTAACCGCTGAAAACCGTAGGTAACAGTTCTAAATTACCTTGGTATGCTAATATTGTGAATTTCTTGACCTCTGAGCAGCTTCCACCCGAGTTCACTCATGCCCAAAAAGCAAAATTGAAGAGCGAGTGTAAGCAGTATTTCTGGGACTCTCCAATCCTTTGGAAAATGGGAGTTGATCAAGTGATCCGAAGATGCATTCCGGAAGAAGAGCAAGGCGACATCCTATTCCATTGTCACTCGTCCGCTTATAGAGGACACTTCGGACCAAAACGAACCGCAAGGAAAGTGTTAGATGCGGGTTTCTTTTAGCCGAGCCTACACCTTGAAGCATATAAGTACTGTAAGTCATGTGCACGTTGCCAAATGATCGGGAATATATCTATGAAGGATGAAATGCCCCAAAAGCCTTTGAGATTTTGTGAGATATTTGACGTATGGGGTATGGACTTCATGGGTCCGTTTCCTAGTTCAAGGGGTAACGTGTACATTTTACTTGCCGTTGATTATGTTTCTAAATGGGTTGAGGCAAAGGCTACAAAAAATAATGACTCTAAAGTGGTTGCAGGGTTTCTTCGAACTAACATCTTTTGCAGATTTGGCGTACCAAAGGCAATCATAAGTGATCGAGGAACACATTTCTGCAACCGTACCATCGAGTCATTGATGAAGAAATTTGGAGTAGCCCATCGAGTTTCTACCGCTTACCATCCACAAACGAATGGGCAAGCTGAAGTGTCAAATCGGGAAGTGAAGTTTATTTTGGAGAAGACAATCAATCCGTCAAGGAAACATTGGAGTATGAGGCTGGATGATGCCTTATGGGCTTATCGAATAGCCTATAAAACTCCACTAGGTATGTCTCCATATAGATTAATTTTCGGGAAATTATGTCACTGGCCTGTACAGTTGGAACACAAAGCCTGGTGGGCGGTACAGAAAGTTAATTTGGATCTGACCGAAAGTGCGAAGGAGAGGAAATATCAGCTTCAAGAGCTTGAAGAAATCCGGTTAGAATCCTATGATGCAGCTATGAGATACAAAGACCGCACAAAGGCGTTGCATGATAAAATGATCCGTATGAAAACTTTTGAAGTGGGCCAGCTTGTATTGCTCTACCAATCACGCCTACGCATTATGCCCGGAAAGCTCCGCTCAAGATGGATAGGTCCATTCCGGGTGTGTTCTGTCTGGCCAGGTGGGGCAGTGGTGATACAAAAAATGGTCTCAGACGAGACTTTCACTGTCAACGGTCATCGCCTGAAGGTTTATCATGCTGCCGCATTGATAGAAGATGTGGACGAGCAGAGCTTGTCCATTCCGTCCTATATTTGACTCTTTGAAGAGCAGGTCTAGCCGAAGACTCTAAAGAGTGGCGCTTCCGGGAGGCAACCCGTATATCTTTTCCGTTTTTTTTCTTTGATTTTGTATTTTTAGTTTGATTTTATGCTTGGTGTTGTTTCTTTTATTTTTCAGATTTTAGCTAAGTATGGAATTGGGGTCTTAAGTATAAGAAGGAGTTGGAGGAGCAAAGATGAAGAGAAGAAGACTTTGGGGTCTTAATCGCTTTTTTCAGAAATATCAAAGGACCCAAATTGTAGTAGGGGAACGAATTTCATGGACTCAATTGCATAAAGGACGAACATTTGGAGTCAATTGAAGTTGAGAAGAAGTTGGGGGCGAAATTGAAAAGCAAGAGGGATCAGATCTCTTAACTGTATAACTGAGAGGACCCGATTGCAAAATTCATATGTATAAAAGGAGGGAAAGGGACCGAACCCTACAACTTGTTACTATTCAAATCCCTTCCCTCCCAAAAATCCGCCGCCCACTACTTCTCTCTCTACAACTACCTTCTTCTCCAAGACTCCTCCTCCCTGCACAGTCGAGAGATAACCGCCATGCCTCCAAAGAAGAAGAAGTCCGGCTTGTCCATTGCTGCCCGCTGGTTGGCTGCCGTCCAGTTTGATCCCGAGACTCAAAGACGCCACGATGCCGTTGCTGCCCACCGGGAGGCCGCGCCAACTCCGGAAGTTCCGCAACTTGAAATTGAACCGCAACCACCGAAGGAATTCGCGTATGAGGAACCAAATCCGCCAACCATGGCAATTGAAGCCGGATCCAATTATGCAACGGAGTCGACTTCACCGCCAAAACCGCCTCGCCGACGGTTACGAAGGCACATGGGCGCGGCTACCTCACAGAAACCGCCGCGTGAACCGACTCCCGAGCCGACTCCTCAACCCACTCCCGAACCAACGCCTCAACCGACTCCCGAGCCGACGCCTCCACCATCTCCACCACGTCGTTCGAAAGCCCGAAAGCCAAAGGCAGGCCGTACAGACGGTACCTCTTCCTCCAATCCGCTGCCTCAATCTCCTAAAGATCTCTACGAGTGGTTGTCGTTTCTTAAGTTTCGACATCCACCACCACCACTCAACTATTATGAAGGTGTTAATTGAAGCGAAAGCTTAAGAGGGGAGTTGCCGAGCCAAGAGGAAGGTGACTCGGACTATAAGTCCGATGATCATGATGGGAATTTCGAAGACGATTTCAACATGAACTACTTATCCCTTGCCGATTCCGAATCATCTTCGGCCCTTCCCAGCACGACGGAGTATGGCAACCGGGTGGTTGTCCGTATCGATTCTCCGGCAGCCGTCCATGCTCTCTCTCAATTTCAGATCGAGTACATGAATATGCGTCTATAAGAACGCGAGGGCAAAGACTTCCGCAGTGGCCGCCTCCCTCGACCGCACGTTCCTTCGCGCGGCAGGTATAATCGGACCCTTCTTTCAATATTTTTGAAATGTTGGTTGGTCTTGGTTGCTTGAGTCACATCATTATCCATGCTACAACGAGGTTGCAAGTGAGTTTTTCAATACTTTTCATTTTGAGGGTGATAAAGATTTGGTGACACCTTGTATTGAGTTTAGATTGTTTGGGGGTACTTATCATTTATCTGTGGCCGAGTGGAATGCTCGATTAGGGATTTGTTCGTTTGATGACTATATGCTAAGGCATTTTGAGATAGGATTTCATGGTATACCGAGTAAGGATCCTAGCTATATTGGTTCAAGGGCCGCATGGAGGCTTCTCGCCCCAAGCGACCCGGATGAGTTTGTCACTTCCGGTTCCCATGTAAGTTTTATAGAGGATCCCGCCCTTCGCATTTGCCACCAATACTTAGTCCACAACTTGACTGGAAAAAGTACTTCTTTTGAAAAGGTAAGTGCCAATGAATTGTATTTTCTATGGTGCATGGCTACTAGGCGCCTCATTAACTTAGGTTGGTGGATTGCTCATAACATGTTCATAATTGCTAGTCACACCGTACGTTATATGACTCTTTACCATATTCTTGCTACGTTCATTGAACGCAACTTTGTCGTATATGATGCGGGTTATTTGACTAGGGTAGATCCACCATCTTTGTTTGATTGGAATTTGTTGAGGCACACTCGCCTACTGTACCAATTGCTTAACCGGGAGATCCAGTTTTATCCACCGGGATCTCGTGTCTCGAGTGCCTTTAATTCTGTAGGACAGGATACAGTGCAGACGCTAAGGACGTATCTGGATTCCCTTGGACGCCGAGTAGACGGCCTCCGCCGCACAGTTATGAACAGACTGCCTCGCCTGCCCAAGCGAGGCGACCGGTGACTTTCTTCCCCATTTTAGTTTTTCGTTTTGTGTCTTTTTGTTCTGTGTTTTGAGTCTGTTTTTATGTGTTTTTCATGTTCTTACACTTGATTGGGATCAAGTGTAAGGAGGGGGGTGTTTCTTTTTCTTGTTTATTTTGTCTTTTGTCTTTAGTTTTCGTTGTTTCTTACACTTGGTAGGGACCAAGTGTAAGGAGGGTGTTAGTGTGTTTATTTTGTCATGCCTTCTTCCTTGTTTTGTCTTTTCTCTCTTGCTCGAGGGCGAGCAAGTTTTAAGTGTAAGGAGGGGGGTATTTTGTGTCGAAGCATGCCAAAATTTTTGATTTTTGAAGCGCCGTTTTTCTATGATCAAACTTGTCTTATTTGTGCTTTTATTTTCAATAAGCTTGCTTGTGGACTTTGTGAAGAGTAGATCTAGGCACGTGTATGCATGTAATTTGGGATGCCAAAAAATAAACATTGTTGGATCGAAATTATATAACCACTCACTTAAATAAGATTTGAGCCTTAAAGTAGGCACTTCCTACTATTCCTTTGAGAGTGTTTATCCACAAAATCGCAATATGTTTGAGTCACTTGTGATAAGTGATAGGAGGCACTAGGAATTTTTAGCCACACGGCCGCGACAAAAATATTTCCGACCCTACATTATCCCTTAGTGAACTAATTTGAGCCTTGACCGTTTCTTTGATTTGAGTTAGTAAAAATTTTAGCCAAGGCCTTTTTAAACTTTCTCTTGACCCATGTTATTGCATGTTTTACGAACTCCTTGTGCATGATAGTTAAAATGAAGTGTACTACATATGTCTTCTACCTGCCCAGTATAGACTGCTGCAGAAAACAGATTGGATAAAAAGACTAAGTACAAAAACTAAAAAGTATATGCCACGAAAATATTCTCAAAAAAAAAAAATCTGAATTTGAGAAGTGGTAGAAAAGAAAGAGCATGGGTACGTAGTTGCAGCATTGAAATAAATTTTCTAAGTGGCGGGAGTTTTACTGACTTGACTGCACAGGTGAGAGAGTATTATATGCATAACATTGAATCTGAATTTTAATGGAGCTTAGTACCCCTAGGACCCTTACCAACATCAATTTGTCTAAGTCTCAAGCCCCATTACAACCGAATGAGAAATACCTCCTTGATATTGCTATTGTGATGATCTCTTATCGTGATTGCGTGGATTGTTTTTCTTTGAGTGGCTTAAACCGGACCTAGATTAGTTGAGTGTTGAGTGAAACTTGAGGAGATCCACATTGTTTAGATTTTGACCAAGTTGATATATGTGTGCTTAGTTTCAAAATTTGCATTGTCTACTTGTTGGATGAGATTATGATTGCATGGGTTTGAAATTGCTTGGCTAGTGAATTGGTGCGGAGACTTTCGAATTGATTGGTATGGCTTCTTGTCTTCGTTTTGTGAGTCTGTTGTCATTTTCTTCCGTTAGTGTCGAGTCTTGTTTTTGTCTTGTTCGAGTCTTGAGTCTTTTTTTTGTGTCTTGGGTCTTGGGGAAGACCAAAAATAATTAGGTACTTATCTTTTGTTCTTCTTATACTCGAGGGCGAGTATAGCTCAAGTGTAAGGAGATTTTATGAGTCGATTTCGTACCTAATTATTTATGTCCGAAAGGGTCTCTTAACTGTGCATGTGAGACATATTTGTTGGCATTTATGCGAGAAATGGGCTGATTTGGCGTGACACTTGGAGATGAGGTAGCGATGCGAATTACAAACTGGAATGGCGATATTTTGAGCGGTTTTGGCCGAGAAAGGAAGGAGAAAAGAAGAAGGAAAAGAAAGGAAAGAGAGAGGAAGGAAGGAAAGAAGAAGGATAAGGAAGGATTAAATATTTCCATATCTATCAAGATCTTTTCCTTATTCTACAAGAAACCCTAGATATGATCTAGAGGGTTATATAAAGAAGAGGAAGCACGTTTCTATGCCCAACATGGCGGTTACCGACTAAGTAAGTGGGAGTGAGGATTACGCAGCTTTAAGTTACGGTAATCTATAACTAGTTGATCCATGAGATTAATTCATTTTATGTGCCAAGGATTGGAATTACGTGTGTGTGAATATTCTGCTGGACCCATCTCTTATCTGCCTAGTTAAAATAGTTTTATTTCAGTTTTCAGTTTTTGCAATTTATTTCAGTTTTAATAAGTTCTTAGTTTAGTTAAAACCCAAAACTTGCGTGGTTGCTAACCAAACCCAAGATAAGTAGGAAAATAATATGTCTAGTCCTCCGTTCCCTGTGTTCGATACCCTGTAAACTATACTGATATAATTCTCTATTTTTGCAGGATTATTTGGTGCAATACAGCGATCACTATCCTACCTGCAAAAGATATGTCATGTCTTCTTGAGAGGGTTTTCTCAAGTATTCATCTCCGAAGTTGGAAATTATACCTTCAACGAATTTAATGAGTGATTTCCTTTTGAGTTGACCGTTCATTTGTAAGTATTCATCATGCAAGTCGGCTGATGTGCCATACACTAATACCCGCATGGCTGCAGTGCATTCTAAATAGAAGACATACCTCAACGGCCAATGGCATCCCTTTTTTGCTGGAAAAATTAATCGGTGGCAACCAGCTGTTCCATTATACGTTCGAACAATGACTTTTGCATGCAATACCTTGTTCGAAAATATTCTTCAGGATATATTGGATTTTCTGAAAAGTACTGCTCAAACACACTCGCATGACCCATTTCACGTTCTCGTTCAATAAATCGCCTCCTTTGTCTAATAGTATGATTAGTTGGTTGTAGTGACAGAGAATGTGCTCGAATGACCAGCTCGTCAACCATGTCGTTAACAATGCGATCCAACCTTCATTTCGTTGTGGCCAATCATCATATTCGAGGAGATTTTAAATATCCCAATTAGAACATGACACCATTTTTTTTTGTAGAAGAGAGAATTTATGGAAAAGATTATAGTGATATTTTCAGTTTTCATTTCGTAGCACTTATAGTGATAGAAATATAATTGTTCGTCATGGGTATTATCAATTTCCTGACATCAATTGTCCTTGACCATTCATTTTTCTGAAGTGAAAATAAAAGAGAGTAACGGGTTTACAACAATAATTTCTGACATGCCACACTCATCTTTTGTCTTCTTGAGATACCATGCTTTAATAATTTATGACATGCCACTCCTCTGTCTCTCCAACTCATTCCCTTATCCTCTCTCTTTCTCTCTCACAATAATTTCTGACATGCCACTCCTCTCTCTCTCTCCAAGTCATTTCTTTCTCATGCTCTTCTCCAACTTATTCTCTTCTCCAACTCATTCTCTCTCTCTCTCTCTCTCTCTCTCAAATGCAATTCTTGAATCTGCTCATTTGCAAGTCGTATGATGTATGATTTTGAATCTTTGTAGGTAAAAGGTTTTTTCAAATTGGTTTCTTTTTCTTTGTAGGTTAAAAGGTTTTTTTTTTAAAATTTAAATTTTTTTTCAAATTTTTTTTTTCGTAGCATTTATAGTGATTTCTCTCTCTCTCTCTCCAAGTCATTTCGTAGCACTTATAGTGATTTTGTTTTTAAAATTTTAAAATTTGGCATTTTAATTTAAAATTGCACTTTGGTAAGAAGAGTTATTAACACTTTCATAATCCACTTAACACGTAGAAACATATTACATAAACCACAATGACGGGAAGGCTAATAAACAATGCAAAGTGCAATAAAAAATGACTTAATAGAATACAATGCGACAATTAAAATAACACATAGATAGGGTTCGATTTCAATCGGAAAATAATTCTGCCATCAGATGCAATTTCAGCGACTCTTCTTCTGGAGTTAATACTGCTTTCATGGTCAGTGCATTCCAGGCAACTGTTTTCATCCTCGGGTCCGTCATCGGCATTTCCTGTTGACATGTCTGAATCTCCTGTTAGCGTAGTCCATTCTACTAGTGCCGGGTCTCAAGCTCCTTCTCACGATGGATCCTCAATGCACGAAGTTCCGTAGTGAAATCATCAGACAATAGAAGATTGTGATGCTACCAATTTGCCTTTCTTTTTTGCAAGAGCTTTCGCAGTATCTCTCCCCATAGGACGACGTAATGTTGAACCTTCACTCCTAGGAGTTTCTGGAGTGGACTCGGTTGGAGGATCACCATCTTCATCGGTCCCCGGTTCTTTTCGAGCTACCACGACTTTCTTCAGCAGCTGTCTTCACTTTGATCTACATTACGTGTAAAGCTAGTTGAATCCAACTTCAACTCCCATTTAGGATTCCCACTCATCACTTTTTCAAAGACCCCGTGGTGAGTAAAATTTGTTTTACCGTAGATAACTTCAACTTTTTTAATATCATCTGGGGACATTCCGCTTCTTTTACGGTTTTATGCTCCTTATATGCACCAATCCACTTCATAACATTTGTATTCAAGCGTTTATAACACTATCTGAGTGACTCAATGGACCTTTGATCGCCCATTTTGTTTTCAACTCGAGCTTGTTCATAATATTTATGAATTTTTTTTCCATAATGTATTAGCATTTTGGTTGGTGCCAACAATCGGATTTCCACTAATACGACACCAAGCAGACATTAGTGTAATATCTTCTTGCACATTCCAACTTTGTTGATTGTTACAAGATTTTTGAGCATTTTCAAAGGAGCTTGGGGGAGTGTTTTGAGAGGTTTGGTGATATTCAGAGTGGATAGTATTAGGTGGGAATTGATAATTCATACCAAAATCTTGTGTGAATTCGTCGGAGTTTTGAATTTTTTTGAAGTTAGGATAATAGCCTTGCAAATAAGGGAAGTTTTGAGAATTGTAGTTGTTTGGATCCATGGCTAGAAAGAATAAATTTTGTAGAATGATAACAAAATGAGAGAAATTATAGGATTTGAGTGTGTGAAAAATATGGCAAAATTGGTCTCTATTTATAGAGAAAAAAAATACAAAAGATCCAGTGGGACTCGACACCTGATCGTAAACAACAAGAATAGATGCAATTGCAAGTACACTCCATAACCTTAGACTAGGAATATTGCATCAAAAAAACCAACCGAGGTGGTTGGATTTGTATTTACAGAAAAAAAAATATAGAGGGAAGGAGAGAGAATGAGTGACCCGGGTGGGTTTTCTTGCTCAATGCCACCAGGTGGATGGAAATGTATTGGCCAATGGGGTGTTGCCACTTGGCATGATCCCATTGGCTCTTAATATTTTTTTTTCTAAATAGAAAAATAAGTATTTTTTAATAATATATATAATAAAAATAAATAAAAATTATACCAAAATTCATAATTTTTCATTCTTTATAAATAGAGCCCAATATTGCTATACTTATTCACATCTTAAAAAACCTTCATTTTCTCTCATTTCATTATTTACTACAAATCTCAATCGCTTCTTTAATTATCATGGATCCATATAATAACAACTTTTCCAATTCCCCAAATTTTCCTTACTCTCAAGATTACTATCCCAAGCATTATGAAAATTTCCAAAATTTCGATGAATTCGCATTACGATGTTTGATTTGAATTCGCAATTTTCACAAAATTCCACCCAAAACACCCCTCCAACCTCTCGTTGAAAATCCTCATGAAAAATCGACCAACACTTCGAACAATCCTCAAGGTTGGAAAGAGATAGAATACATGATTCTAATGTCTTCTTATTGTCATGTTAGTGGAAATCCGATTGTTGGCACCAACCAAAGTAATGCCACGTTATGGAAGAAGGTGAAAAAGTTGTATGATAACACTTAAGCTGAAAACCCGCTAATATCCGAAGAGAGGTCAGTAGAGTTACTGAGAGGACGTTACAAACGCATTAATGCGAACGTTATGAAGTGGATCGGTGCATATAAGGAGGCATACGCTCGTAGAGGGAGCGGGATGTCGAATGAGGATATTAAAAGGAAAGCACAGACGATTTACGGTAAAAAGTTTGCTCACCGCGAGGTCTTTGAAAAAGTTATGAGAGGTAATCCAAGATAGGAGTTGAATTTAGAGACAACAGGTCGTACTTCCAAAAATCCTAACAATGATATCAATACTGATGAAAGTCTTGGTAGTTCCAAAAGAACAAGGACTAATGAAGATGACACTCCAGAAACTCCTACAAGTGGTGCTTCTGCATCAATACCTCGTCCTACAGGGAGAGACATCGCTACAGCTGCTGCTAAAAAGAAAGGAAAAGGAGTTGCAGCTGCATCTTCTATAATCCCAGATAATTTTACTACTGAACTTCATGCTCTTAGGATCACGCGTGAAAAGGAGCTTGATCACCGTGGCTTAAACCGTGAGGCACGTCAAGAAGAAATGGACCGGAAGGGGAAGGTGGTGATACTAAGCACATTGATGGTGAAAGGAGAATTAACTCCAGCAGAAGAGGTACTGAAGAACCATCTAATGGCCCAATTATTTAAGTATTAATGTAAAACTGATATTAAATAATTTTAATAATATTGTTTCCTATTGTGTTATCAGGACTGGAGTGTTATCTTTTCAAGTGTGTTAGATTCTAGTATGTTATACTGTAATGATATTTTCAATTGAATAAAATTAACGTTTTCAACTTCTACTAAATATCTACTATTAATTGATCGATGATACATTTTCTTCGAGGGGTGAGTTTAGTCTGCATTTTACTTGGTGAGAATCTTCAAGAAATAATTATACATTATTTGCAATAAATGCTACACTATTCGTAAATAGTGCAACACTATTTGCAATAAATGTTATCTTCTACTCATTTTCTTCACCCGTGATCACTTTTGTTGTAATGCTTCCAATAATTCATTATTTGTTTCGCGCGTGATCACTTTTGTCGATGCAATAATGCAATTTTGTCGTAGTGCTTTCAAAACAAAATGTATGGCAATCCACTATCTACACCATGTTACACTATAAACATCAAAATAGTGCAACACTATTTTCAATAAATGTTATCTTCCACTCATTTTCTTCACCCGTGATCACTTTTGTCGTAATGCTTCCAATAATTCCTTGTTTGCTTCACGCGTGATCACTTTTGTCGATGCAATAATGGAATTTTATCGTAGTGCTTTCAAAACAAAATGTATGGCAATCCACTATCTACACCACGTTACACTATAAACATCAAAATAGTGCAACACTATTTGCAACAAATATTATCTTCCACTCATTTTCTTCACCCGTGATCACTTTTGTCGTAATGCTTCCAATAATTCCTTCTTTGCTTCATGCGTGATCACTTTTGTCGATGCAATAATGCAATTTTGTCGTAGTGCTTTCAAAACAAAATCTAGCAATCCACTATCTTCACCATGTTACACTATTTGCAACACTATTTGCAATACTATTTGCAATAAATGCAATTTTGTTCACCCGTGATAAAAAAGCAACACTATTTGCAACACTATTTGCAATAAATGCAATTTTGTTCACCCGTGATAAAAAAAGCAACACTATTTGCAATAAATGCAATTTTGTCGTAGTGCAATAAATCTCTTCACTTTAAATATACCACTTTACCAAATCTCTCTACATTATTTGCATTATCTCTACACTATTTACACAAATTCTCCCATAACCAACTTCTCCTAGCTCCCCCAAACAAATGGCGTCAAGTTCTAATTTTAATGTTTCTGATTACCTCAAAGATGATAGTTGGTGGGAAAATCATGAATCTTTTTACGAACAATATGCCGAAGAGATCGCATTATTGACAACGTTGTCGAACAAGTGGCCATTCAAGCAGAGGCTCTATCACTACAACCAACGAGATCATGTTGTTAGGCAAAAGAGACGATTTATAGAACGTGGACGTGAGAAGGGCCATGAAGGTGTGTTCGAGCAATACTTTTCGGAAAATCCAATCTATCCCGAAGAGACTTTTCGAACAAGGTATCGTATGCGGAAGCCGTTGTTCCTACGTATAATGAATCAACTAGTTGCCACCGATGAGTTTTTTCAACAAAAGCGTGATGCCGTTGGCCGTCTCGATATGTCTCCTATTCAAAAATGCACTACGCCTATGAGAGTGTTGGCATACGTCACACAGCCAGACTTGCATGATGAATATTTACGGATGAGCGGCCAACTCATAAGGAAATCACTCAAAAAAATTTGTTTATGGTGTAATTTCCAACTTCGGCGATGAATACCTTAGAAAGACCTCTCCCCAAGGCATGACGTACCTTCTTCCATCTAGGAGAATGACGCGGTTACCCGTGCATGTTGGGAAGTATTTACTCATGCATTGGGAATGGAAAAATTGTCCCTACCGGGCCGGGCGGGGCAGTTCTCCGGAAGAAGCGGCAAGACCACAATTATTCTAGAAAAACGGTTGCATCTCGAGATTTATGGATCTCGACATGCATTTTTTGAAACATCGAGTTCGAGAAATGATATCAATGTACTTGATCAATATCCTCTTTTTAATGATGTCTTACAAGGTCGAGCACCGAAGGTTAGTTACATCGTAAATGGTCACCAGAAGAATATGAGATATTATTTCACTAATGGTATATATCCTGAATGGGCAGCATTTATCAAATCTATTAAAGCTCCTTTCATTCGAAAGCATAAATTATTTGCACTACATCAAGAGGCTGCACGAAAAGACGTTAAGCGAGCATTTGGCGTTCTACAAGCTCGTTTCGCTTTTATCAAACATCCATGTCTTATTTGGGATCGTAATGTTATGGGAAAAATAATGAGAGCTTGCATCATCATGCATAATATGATTGTGGAAGATGAAAGAATCACTTATTTAAACTATCAAGATCCCACGTAATTTATATAAGATCAAGTTAGTCGGAGTGATCATCGGATCGAGATGGAGCGGAAAATAATAATTTTGCATACTCTACAGAAAGGATTGCAAGTCTAGCTAGTAATATGACAACCAAGTCACAACTTGAGAATAGAGAAGCACACAGAGATCTTCGAGATAACTTGATCGAGCATATTTGGCGTAAATTCAGCGATGATAACTGAATTTTATTTACTTTGTTGTTTGTAATTTAGTTTTTCCTATTTTTAATTTCGTCTTTCAATTAATGTCCTATGTTCCCTATATTTTAGTTTGTACGATTTTTGAGCTTTATAATTTTTTCTACAATTTCAGTTAATTTTTACGCCTTTAAATTTAAATAATTATCATTAATATATAATAATATTAATATTAAATAATTAGAATATATAAAAAATATAGTTGATGGGACATGGTTGGGTGGTTATGGATAAATGATAAAAAGTAGAGATGGTTGGGTTGAAAGTAAAATGAAGTATAAAGAGGAGAAATAAATTAATTAAATAATAAAATGATTGGGTTGGTTGGGTATTTAGATGGTAAGGGATATTCGTAGTCTTAGTGAGTGGGTGCCGACGGTTTTTCTTTTTCAAGAACTCATCATGAACATGTGGAACTTGAGGTCTTCTTCTTTGTGATGATGACACGCACAACCCGAGGTCCTCAAGTCCTCTCATACGCTTGTTCTTCTTTATGATATGACGCACATGAATAAATTTGTGAGAGAGTAAATGATAAAGTAAGGGAAATAAAAATAAAGTCTCGAAAGATAAATAAAAAAAGTAAAAAAGAGAAATAAAAAAAGTAAGAAATAATATTTTTGAAAATTATTTTCTTTTAAAGAAACGTATCATTTTTAGTGGGATATTTCGAAAAGAAAAATATATCATTTTAAATGGGACGGAATAAGTACTACAAAGATTCTTAACATTCATGATCTGAAATTGATTCTTTGGACATAACATCATTTGATTTATCATGATTCCGGTAATGAAATTTGTAGATGGGGTAAATTGATATAATACTCATTTTGTTAATGTAAAACATAAATATACTCAACCCTTAAATTTAACTCTATTATTTATTGAAGATACCATAAATACTGTTATTTTTTTTCAAAAAAATAAATTAAATTTGAATTATGGGCCCATTAATTATCATGTGATCATCAGATTTTAATTGTAATGCCCGAAATTTTTAATATAAAATACATTGCATATCTATTCATGCATGTTATCAAGTGTTTTAGTTCTGTAAGTCGCGTCTTAGAAATTAAATTGAAAATTAAAGCATTTATGTTATTTTTCGTTAAATCATTTTTGTTATGTAAATTTATTTTGGATTTTGAATGTGTTTATTTATTTAGAAATCATGTTAGAATTATTAGGCAAGAATAATAATTATGTATTTTGGATTTCCTAAACCTACTAGGATTCATAAAAGGATATAATATTTATTATTATATTAAATTATTAGGAGATAATTTTATATTATGTTTTATGATTAAAATAGATAATTTATGTGTGATATAAATATTTTAGGATAAAATCTAGTTGTGGTTATCCATATCCTAATTTATCTAGGATTGAATCTCTTGTATGGTATGTGATAGAATAAATTCTATATAAAATAGATATGGACGAAAATAAATATGGATAAAATATATTTGATAATTAGGAATCTTTAGATAATGATTTCTAGGCCTATAAATACCCCTTAGTCGCTCATAATAAAACATCACATAAACTTTTCGAAAATCTGTCAAGCATACCTTGCGAACTGTTTGAAGAATTATTTACGTACCTTCCCGGCATCAAATCATTGTGAAATTTTAGGAAAAGCTTCCTAGGTATGTCTTGTATACTCAGTTATTTTTGTATAATTTTTCAAGCATGATAAATATTTTTTTAAAATTGTTCTTCGTAACCTGCCAGTTTCTGACAGCATGTTCATGATCTTGAAAGGAAAATTGTTTTTCATGTCTTCTTTACAATGTTTTCAACCAGGTTTGATTTTAATAGGATATACTACATGTTAGATCATTCATGTTAAAAATATAGAATTGTTAGGATACGTTTGCTATTTATTTGTTAATTTGTTTCTTTATGTGCCAGATTATTTTGTCAATATGCATGTAGATTGAAAAATAAAAGTTTTCAGGTTATTGTTAAATGAATAATTGATCATGATAAGTTTTATTATAATGAAATAGGCAGTATATTGTTAATGTTAGAGATCTATAATTTTTAGGACTAAACTTTTATGATTTCGTTAATTTGATTTCATGAATTATCGAATTACTCAATGCATGAATGAATTAAGATTATGTTTAATATATTTAAGTTTATTGTTATGTGAAACCATTAAAATTGCATGATAGTAAGTTAAGTTATGTATAATATACAATTTGGTTTGATTATTTTGATCTATGAAGTATTGAAATTGTTGATGCATGCATGAAATTCCATGTGCAAATTATTAAGATTTAATTCCATGTTTAGGACCGGCGCGCAAGACTTAAACATTGATATCCATTATTTTCATCAAGTCAAGGTTAAGGTGGGAATATACCGTTTATCTTTATTATACATTGTGCTCGATATTTCATGTGATTATGACAGACATGAAAGGAAGGGTCGAAATCGGGCCCTAAGATCGAAATCGGATCCTAAATGAAAGGAAGGGTCGAAATCGGGCCCTAGGATCGAAATCGGATCTTCTATGAAAATCGGTCAAAATCCCGCCGTCAAGAAATCGGACTGTTTGAGAAGTTCATGTGGTCTCGTGTGGCCGAGTATATCTTTGCATGATCTAATTTTCCATGTCTTATCGGTGTGATTTATAATTCTGGTAAATGTGTACATCTCCCACTGAGTAGTCGTACTCATCCCTATCATTTTAACATTTTTCAGGAAATGACTCGGCCGATGCGTAGAGGTGTTGGTGGTGATGGTCACACGAGGAAAGATTTATGAAAGTCATTATTGCATTAAACTCTGTGCATTTTGTTTTTGAGAACTGATAGTTGCATTTGCTTTTATTTTTATTTAAGACTTCCGCTGAGTATGAAAAAAAAAACATAAGTTTTGCAATGGTTCTATTGAATGAAAATGTTTTGAAGAGTTGAAATATGTACGTTAAGCATGAAGTAGCGTCCCTAGTTATGTTTTGAAAATTGGGGCGTTACATTAATGAATAAAAAAAATAAGGCACAAAATATTGTACAACCGATTGAGGCATTGTTTATACACTTTCATGGGCCAACTAGTTTTTTAATGTGCCAGATTGACACATTTTCTGTATAGTCTGATAAGTAAAAATAATGAAAAAAGTATGGATATTTTTGCCTTGTTAAATTGACTCTCGATAATTTTTATAATATTGAGTAATTTTTTTTAAATAGTGAATATAAGCGGTCATGGAAATTGAAGCCTTGGAAGCCATCCTCATACGTGCACGTTTGTGTTTTATAACTCATGTATTAAAAGCATCAATCATGTCCAGAAAAGGGAAATGCTGAATATATTCCACGTTTTAATTTAAGAATTATTAATTTACTCGTTCTTTTCACGTTTATAAGTTCATACCTACCAAATTGGTGTTTGGAAAATCTATGTATAAACCTTATACTGTAGCATTCCTACCCTCGATGCATTAAAGCAGCGCTGATATTCTTATAACTACTTGTATTAAGAGTTCTATAATATTAATTCAATTTGAATCATCAATTCTCTTATTAAATAACCTAGAAAGGATAGAGAGAATGATTCATAGGAACACCACATAGGATTAAGTTTGTGTTACTATCGAATGCAATATTTTAATCAAGGAAGCAAGACTATAAAATAAAACAAATAGAATATTAATTGTATTTTCAAACAGTTTGGATCTAAAATATCGATAAATTTAATTATAGAATTAAGTAAATCTTGAATTTTGGGGCATTTAGTAAGAGGGGTTCGGAATCAAGAATTGATGTGAAACCTAAAAATTGTATTTGAATTAATACTATCGGAATCAAAATTTTAGAATGATATTCATAATTTTTAGAATTTTCAATTCCCTACTATTTGGTGGGTTTGATTCCCTCTCATTTTTAAAAACTTATTATTTTTTTTTTCTTAATATTCGTTTTGCATTTTGTTCGTTTCTATTTTTTCATTTTTTCATTCTTTCATCTTTTCTTTATTTCATTATTTTATTTTTCAATTGTATTTTTTGATTTTTTTATCTTCATTATTCGTTTTTTATATTCTCTTTTTTTTTTTTTACTTTTTAATGTTTATATATTTTATATAAGTTAAGGTAAAACAAAATTTTTATAAGAAATACATTTATATTAATAATACTGAATCAAAAAAATTAATCTAAATAGATATATTGAAATGATTAAGCCCATTTTAAAATTGAAAGGAATTATCTTGAACCTAAATCTAATTTCAAGCTGGAACCGACTCCTTTGTAATTTAGTATAATAAACAATCTTTTTTTTTTGTTGATGGCGAACCCGCAGCCGCTATCTTTGGCGCACACAGTAAGTAAACCTCGCTCCCGTGCAATAGCCCGCAAACCACACGTAAGAGTTAAACCACCCTTAATGTGACAGAATGATGACTCACACATAACGTGTCCAAAGTGAAAATTCAACCCTACGACCTATCTGGGCCCTGACCACCACCTTCACCGTTATGCCATCCCATGGGACCATACAATAAACAATCTTGGAATATTGTTTGGCGTATTTACCAAATATATGGTGGAGTCCACATGTAATTATCAATTTATCTAGTGGACCACCCAATTATTTGACTTAATTACGTTTATTTTAATTAATATGCATCTTTCATGATAATTGATTAATGGGGCACTATAAATTATTATTTTATTGACACTCCGGCGACTCATGCATCTCCCCTGTGCTGATAGGAGTGAGCACAATGCAGAAAGCAACACATTTTCAGTTTTCCACTAAAAAAATCTCTTCTTTGGATTTATAGAGTAAATATCTGTTGCAGAAGCCCGAAAACAAGAGTTGGACACCGAAAAAAAGACGATCAAGAGAGAAGGAGAAAGAATTGGAGGATCATGAATTGTTCGAAGTTGTTATTCATATTTTTGATCCAGTTGTTTTTATGCCGACCCATTTTTTCAGCAGCGATTTTGAGTCCGGAAGAGCTGTCCGAAATCCCTCAAGATTTCCTCAAATTTGCTAGAAAAGATGAGATTTTTGATTGGATGGTGGGAATAAGGAGGAAGATACATGAGAATCCTGAACTGGGGTTTCAAGAATTTGAGACGAGCAAACTTGTGAGAGAAGAGTTGGATAAGATGGGGATTCCGTACAAGCACCCTCTTTCGGTCACTGGCGTGGTTGGATATATTGGTACAGGGGAAGCTCCATTTGTTGCCATAAGGGCAGACATGGATGCCCTTTCCTTGCAGGTACTCTTCATGAGAGAGAGAGAGAGAGAGAGAGAGAGAGAGAGAGAGAGAGAGAATTAAGATTAGTCTTGAAATGATAGGTTGAGTAATTTTTCTTGATTTGAATGGTTAAATATTGGGTTTTATTTATTTGTGCTGTTCGGGATTGTTGATGATGTTCACTGTTTTTCTTTTGTGAAGTTTTATGAAGTTGAAGTTGAAGTTGTTAGTTAGATGCATATCAATTTAGGGATCTGATCTGCCTTCCTTTATAATGTTACTTTTTGGTGTTTGAATTTTGATAGGAAATGGTGGAGTGGGATCACAAGAGTAAGAACCCTGGGAAGATGCA
Organism: Lavandula angustifolia; assembly: GCA_028984105.1. Classification (NCBI taxonomy): domain Eukaryota; kingdom Viridiplantae; phylum Streptophyta; class Magnoliopsida; order Lamiales; family Lamiaceae; genus Lavandula; species Lavandula angustifolia. Next base: position 2,645,282 of record CM054812.1, read on the forward strand.
TGCTTGTGGGCATGATGCTCATGTTGCAATGCTTCTTGGAGCTGCTAAGATACTTCACGAGCATCGACACATGCTAAAGGTCTATTTCTCCTAAATTAGTAACTTTTGTTTTTAATTTTCAGACTTTCAATCTTGAGTATTTGGTCCACTGGAATGGTTCATCAAATCATACTTCATTATTTTTATTGAGAGTTGGGCACCATAAGGGTGCAAAAATGTTGCATGTTACTATGCTTGTGTGGAAATATTGTAGTCGTCTGCTAAGAAGAGTGGAGAGGCAATGACAACTGAGTCGAATCGTTAATAGTAAAGGAGCATTAGTCTTTATATTGTTTAGAACATCTTCAAGATTGAGCACTGATCCCTACTAGACATTCTTATTATTCATAACATTTTCTTATTATGGTTGTTCTTTGTTCACCACTACTGCGTTCTACAAGTTAATAGCTTTGTATATGATGAAGCTTTTGCAAGAATGAAATGTTTAGTTAGAAGAAGGAAGCAAGACAAGCCATGGATGTGGGTTCATAACATAGACTGTTTAAGACTCAAAACATCAAATCTTGACAAAATTTTGGATATGGGAAGTAAAAACGCGAGTCCGCTGTCAGGAAAGACTCAGCAGAACAACACCCCACACATTCTTGTACTACCTCCGTCCCCTTATTTATGACTCATTTATTTTCGGAGCGGAATTTAAGAAAGCAGATGATAAAGTATGAGATAGGGAGATAAGATCAGTGAGAGTAGATAATAAAGTATGAGAGAGGAGATGATAAAATAGAAGAGATAATTATAAAGTAGGAGAGATAATGATAATTATTTGCCAAATTGGGAACGAGCCAGAAATAGTGGGATGTCTCAATTGGGAAAGTGAGTCAGAAATAGTGGGACGGAGGTAGTATCTTTTAGCTTCTTTACAATCGCATCCCACTAATTACCTATTTATCAACTATCTTTATCATTCTTTACATGTAAGAAATTGGTATCCAAGTTCTCTATGTTGTTTTTATTACAGGGAACAGCTGTGCTAGTTTTCCAACCAGCAGAAGAAGGAGGTGGTGGGGCGAAGAAGATGGTGGAAGACGGTGCACTTGAGAATGTCGAAGCCATCTTTGGCCTCCATTCCGATACTTCATTGCCAGTTGGCGAAGCAGCATCTAGATCCGGTCCTATTCTAGCGGGGAGTGGCTTCTTTGAAGCTGTAATAAATGGGAAAGGAGGCCATGCAGCCATGCCTCAGCTCTCCATAGACCCGGTATTAGCTGCATCAAACGTGATCGTTAGCTTGCAGCATCTCGTTTCTCGAGAAGCGGACCCTCTCGACTCTCAAGTAGAATCACTATCCGCGTCTTAACTTGGTTTAGTCCTTAAAATTTTGGTGGTTGTTTTTGACTTAAGATTTTCATATAGGTTGTCACAGTTGCTAGGTTTCATGGTGGTGATGCTTTTAATGTCATCCCGGATTCTGTTACAATCGGTGGCTCGTTCCGTGCCTTCTCAAGCCAGAGCTTGATGCATCTCAAGCAGAGAATAGAACAGGTAAACAAAGCTAGAAACCTTCTTCTTCTCCAAGATCCATGCTTTGAGTAGTTGTGTTTTTTCCTTTGTTTTCTCCGTTTTTTGGACACGAAATCGTGATACTTCTCGATAGGTTATCGTAGGGCAAGCTGCCGTACAACGGTGCAATGCGACTGTGAATTTTGAAGCAGATGACAAGATCTTCTTCCCTCCCACTGTGAACGATGATAGCTTGCACAAACTCTTTCAAAGAGTTGCAGGTGATATGCTTGGCCCGGCCGGAGTCAAAGAAAAGAAGCCGTTGGCCGGATCGGAAGATTTTTCGTTCTATCAAGAGCGGGTCCCGGGTTACTTCATCTTCATCGGAATGCAAGATGAGACACTAGAGCAGCCTACTTTTTTTCACTCCCCTCACTTCACTATCAATGAAGATGCACTTCCTATTGGTGCAGCACTTCATGCATCGTTGGTTACGCGGTACCTCTCCGACGGCCCGACTAGGATGCCGGCCACCGATCATCATCTTCATGATGAACTTTGAATTCGAGAAAAATCCGTATCCGCTATATGTTTATAAATGTAGCAATGCCAAATCTTGGATTGATTATTTGGGTTTTGCATTACTTTTTCTTATGCATGAGTATTTGGATGTTGTATTACTTTTTCTTGTACATTCTTCAACTGAAACTATGGAGTTTGCTTAGGTTATTTGACATTCGGGTTTTCCTCATCATAAAAAGAGAAAGTCTATAACCGCAAAGTGAAATATATATCTACTTCATATTGAGGACGCTGTTTACTATGAAATGCTCACTACAAAGAAGATAATAGAAACAACCTTAACAAACATGTCTACTATATCAAACTTCATCTCTATATATGCTAATAAAGTGCTCTCCTATATCTATGATTACAAGCACAATCCAAGGACAAAAATGGATTCACAAACCAATACATCATTCAAAATCCAAAGAATTTGGATGAGTTTTGCATCAAATGGTCCAAAGCACTAGGAGCAATCTTTCTAGCAAATAAGAAGCAAAGATCAGTAGGCTGGTTGTTGTACAAGCATGGCTTACCACCAGAGATTCTCTTGAAGAAAGCCTCCGTTAGGTCGGCCTTACCGAACGTCGCAGGGTGGGCACCGCCCCTCGACCAATCGACCCACGTGAGGCTCCTATTGGCCAATAGATGAGGAGACTGCATGGTCAGCATTGTTGGGAAGTAGTGCTCGTCCACGTAGCACGCCGGCCTGCAGAACTGCTTGAATTTGGGGTAGAACGTGGTGTCTTGAACGATATCAACGGCGAGTTTTCGGTTGATTTCGAACCACTGTGACCCTTTGCGCCAGTCCGTGATGTTGATTAGGGGCGACATGTTGGGGTTGTAGCGCCCCCTACCGTACGGACTGTCTTCATCGAACGAGCCCATGAAGCTGAACCGGGATCTTGAGATGTAACGGTAGATGATGCTGAAGTTGTGGAGAGGGATGCAGGCTTCTGAGAGGAGGACGAACCACTCGTTGGAGATGTCGAGGAGGGCATTTGCGAGTAGTCGCCTTTCAGCATCGCACATGCTCATCTCTCCCCACTCGACAAACTGAAAAACAAGAGCAAGGCTCTGAATCAACTAAGCTATTCCAACAAAGAGATATGAGTTAAATTTAACTTCAAAAAGACGAATTCGTGTGTTTTCTACAACTATACCCCTCTCATAATATATACTAAGGATTCAAATATATATGCACTTTAAACCATATGCAAGCATAGCTGTGAAGTTTTTAACAAATTATATGGGAAGACTAGAATCATCAATATTTCTGGACTAGAGTTTTAAGCATTTTGAAACTGCTCTTATAATACAGTCTGATAGTAGTAGGATCTGCTTTTGAACCAAAAAGGATATCTTTCGACTAAAAGAGGAACTTCTGAATTCAGGAAGAAATGAATTAATGCACATTAGTTGCCAATTCTGGTTCTAAGTTGCGAAAAATAGAGAACCTCATGTTCAAAATCACCCGGAGAAATCAAGTTGTGAGAAAACATACTATTCAACTGCTACTTCTCTATCTTGCACAAACTATAAGCTGTGGCTAGACGATATTAATGCGGATGCAGAATCTTTGAATATGTGGTTTCCTTTCTTGAAATGTAAATATGAGCTAGAATGCTAGATACAGAACCCTACTTCTTATGAGCAACAAATTTATTTAGACATAAACAGGCACAGAACTGGAGGACATATAAAATAAAGATGAGCTAGTTTTCCTTACCCATCCTACTTGATGGAGGAGGAAGACAAGTTCCGTATCACGGTATCAGATCCTCGCATATTATTACCCAACTTACAATTCTTTAAACCCCGTAACGTTTTATTCACTATTTGTTGAAACAAACTTCTGTAGTAAAATTCTAGCAAGAATCCAAAACCTAAGATCCACTTGAGGCGAATTAAATAGAGGAATACTCGTAGAGATTCATTTTACGGGAGACAAAATCTAGATCATCCAATAGGAAATGGACCTCTGGCTTACATAGGAACAAAATCTACCTTAACCATATAATTATATAAATCTTATGATTGCAGCAGTAGACCTAAGCGAGAAACATCAGCATTGATAAAAATCTAATCACAAGTTATCCAAAAAATGAGGAAATGAGATCGTTACCTGGCTCGGAACTTGCCTGCCGAAAAAAACTGATGAAGTCTGAAAGTCGGGCAGATAGGAAGGCAACAAATGAACGTAGATTGAATAAAACTTCTCATTTCCCTTAAAAAACTTCTCCCAAAGAGGTGCGAGAGGCAAAGGCCCTCTCGTCAAGAACATGAATGCAATCTTCGGAACTCTTTTGAAGGGGTATGTTTTAATCTTTGGCACAAACGAAGCTCTCCAAAACAGCTCAGTGTCGTTCATCCTATGATAGAGGTGCGCAGGAGGTTTGATCCAGCTTTCTATACTCAATGGTGCTTCAACACATTTTTGGAATCTTGAGTGAATCACTGGAGCTTCGTTCTGCACCTTAAGATAACGGCTGGCGTACATACTGAGGAACGAAACGAATATTCCTAGTCCGAGTAAGAGCAAGAGAAACTGAAGTAATCTCAGTGGGAAAGGCCTGTTAGATTGGTTTATGGTTCTAACACTAGGCTCTTTGCCTTCCTCCAACAAACCAGAACTTCCCACTCTAGGTAGCATTTCTAAATTTCCTACTTCATTCAGAGCAGATGGTCTTGTCTTTGCAAAATCAATCCTAATTAAAGACAACCATAGAAATAGAAATAGATCACTATCTTGAAAATCAAAAGCCCTTTATAACAAGGAAGCTTTATCAAGAAAAAAATAAATAGAGATTCAGCATATCATAACTTTTCTTCACTGCATCAAGCCCACAATCTCATACTAATCGAATCAACAAAGAGCATCCAATAAAAATTCAAGAAATCTAATACAGAAACCCTTTCTACAAAGGCCAAGTAAAATAGATAAATAAAATAAAAAGGAAATCTCAACCCAAAATGGCGAAATTTGAAATAAGCAAATAGGTTAAAGTAGTTCTACTACTTAGACCACCTCCAAAGCTACACAAAAATTGGGGAATCCCCTATTTTTTTTTACTGTTTCTTCCCCAATGCTGCTCAAAACCCTCCCATATTATATGGGAGGCCAGATTTTTCCCATACATTTGGGGGAGGATTTATCTCTCCCCTATCCCTTTTTTTTTAAAAAAATTTAATGTGAAAAAGTTACAAAATTGGCACAATTCAGTTTTCTGTTACAAAACTGTGAAATCAAAACACAAAATCAAGAGCTTGGTAAAACATGAAATCGAGATCTACACACCAAATACAAAATTGATCTCATGAAAATACTTACCCCACCGAAGATTCCAGCGATCTTCACCGGAATTGAAGAACCGAGATTGTTCCGTGGCCCCAATCTCGCGACTTGGGGTTGGCGAATCAGCTTTTCTGTCTCGTGTTTTCGTCTCGCTGCAGTAGTCTCAACTTCGAACGGTATTGCTTGGGTTTGTGTGTGTTGGAGTGTTTGACTGTTTGAGTGTAGAGGTGAGTGGAGGGTATTTTTATGTATGTTTAGGATTAATAACGGTTTTTAATAACGGTTTTTAAATTAGAATACATTAATTGCTAATTAATTTTGTTTAGAATAAATCTAGATAATTAATATAACATTAATTGAAATTAATTTTGTTTAGAATAAATCTAGATAATTTTGTTCAAGTTCTCCTCTTGCTTTTTGAATTGAAATAGAGGGACAAGATTTAATATGCACATGAATTGCAGTTTAATTAATTGAAACCAAAGGTCAAGATCTCTTTTTGCTTTTTGAATTGAAATAGAGGGACAAGATTTAATGTACAGATTGTGCTTTTAGTGATTAAAACCACTATATATTAAAGCTTCTTCCTCACAATGTTCCATCATAATATTTCATCTTCTTTTCACAAATATCTCAAAATTATAAGCTTTTATTGCCCAACTTAATTATATAATTAAATTACAATTAAAAATATTATATCATTAAGTTATAATTAAAGATATTATATAATTGTATTTTAATTTGATTTATAAGAGTATAAAAAGAGAATATTATGAAATATTGTTTTTTACGGGAAAATATAGGGGAATATCGTTGAGACGAAACACTGTTTCCGCACTAAAATTGGGATATGAGAACCTTAATATAGGGGAAGATGCTCTTACCAAACGAGAAGCTCTGAACATGAAATCAAAATGCCGCAAATTTGAGAGAAGCAACTCAAACCAAGATTCTGCAGTGGATTTTCTTGGCGAAAATTGAACAGCAACTGTCATAAATGAGAGAAATGAGAGCGAGAAGTAAGATGATTATGAGCTCTACGACAACAATAACTGAGGTTTTATTATGTTGTTACCATGCGGGCCTCTAATTAATTCCGAATGAGTGGTCAAGAAATCGAATTTATGATTCATCAAGATGGAAAGCGTTTTCAGATTGAAACAAAACCGATTTCTTGGTTTATCACGCCTACTTAAAATCTTCGCCCAAGATGTTGAAAAGAGTTATTTGAACAGAAGCGCATTATTCAGGGATTGTTCTAAATCCATCCCACGAAACTCAATATTGAAGAGATATCCTAGAGTTCCGGAAAGAATTGAATGTAAGAGACGAAGAGAGAAAGTGAGTGGAAGAACCTAATAGATATTGATTTGTCGTTGCGCCTTTAGTCAAGAGATTCAACTTTATGCAATGCAGATTTGCATTTATTTATTTCTCCGCCAAACCCTTGCTATTTTGTCCCTATTAACTTGACTTAGACCAATGTTTTTGTTTTGGAAATTATAGACAAGTTATGGAGAAAAGTAAAAATAACTCCATAATAATAGTCCATCTATTCCATTTCAATTGATACACTAAGATGAAGAAAATTGTTAGCTCTTTAAAGTATTGTAAAGTATAGTGTAAAGTATTTAAGTCCATTAAGTTATGAATAAACAGTTAAATTGATCTTCTATCTTTTCCATAACATTCATATTGATCATTCACTTTTCAATCGAGTTATATAAGCCTAAATATGTGATTTTCGTCGCCGTATCCGCCCCTCCACCTTTTCCATAACATTTAAATGGTCATTCATCTTTCAGTTTAGTCATATAAGCCTAAACATTCTAATTTCGTCCGACATATTCATCCTCCCGTTCGTGACTTTCTCTCAATTTTTAAACCATAAATCAACCCAATCTTTTACTTAAAGGAAAAAGTTAATGAAATAAACATCTATATTTCGATATTGTAACGAAGTTAATGCTACAATGGAGCCATGTAAGCAGAAAGAGAAGGTGAGTCGAAAAGAAGGATGAATATGACAGACAAATTAGTATTTTTAGGTTTATATGACTCAATTTAATTGTGGATGATCAATTTGAATGTTATGGGAAATGTGGATGATCAATCTGACTGTTTACTGTTAAGTTATAGTATTATTCTAAGTTGAAAAAGAAAATAGACAATTGAAATGGAACAGACTAAAAAAAACTGAAGAATTCAAATTAGACGAAAGGAATATTTAGTTAGTGTTTGGAAGAACTTTTATAAGTAGCTTTTAGTTGCAATATTGAAAAAAAAACAGCTTAATTTTAAAGAAATCATTTTTGCAAATACTTTCATAAGCTACTTTATAACTTTTTTTAGCTTCTACTTTTAAAAAACACTCTTTAACTAGCTTTTGGGTTTCTTCTTATTATAACTTATTTTAAGCAAAAAAAAAGAAGCATATATTCCAAATATTAAAAAAGTGCTTTTACGGTTAAAAAGTTCAAAATCCGCTTATTTAAGCTGTTCCAAACACTGCCTTAATTCGCATGTTTGAGCCATTTAAAAGAGTTTGTCAACATATTATTTAAACATGTGCTAACAAAAAATTGTAGGTTATACACATTTTGGATAACTTACTTACTGGGATTTGATTGTTCTAAAAAATGGAGCTTCTGTAATTTGTATAGTTACAACACCGAATTAAACTTCTTCCTAATTTGTATAAATTTGTAACCAGCAGTTTTTATACATGAATTTTTCTTGGTGTTTTTATGCACGGTTTCTTGAATGAAATCCTACAATCTCTTTAATTAAATCCTGCACTTTCTATATTAAAATAAAACTAGCGCATTGTTGAACCTTGTTTATTCACGGTGTTATGTTATCATGCCCGCATTGTATATTTTATGAAGTAATAGATTTTTAAAGGAGTTGTACGTAGAATTGTGTAAAGTTGTGGCCATAAAAAAATTACGTGTAATAATTTACTATAATTTAAAAGTGGACAATATATTTGAGACATCCCAAAACAGAAAAGTGGAAAAAATAAATGGGACGGAGAGAGTACTATATTACAGTAAACTCATGTATACCGTCACTAATATTAATATGTATGAAACAATTGTAGCCGAGAATAATAGTTACACAAAAGGTAGCTTGAATATTTAAATCACATAAACACAGTTTACAATTAATTAACAAATCATCAAATGGACCACTGCCTTATAAGCATACTTGCATTTCAATATTTTGAGTTTCCGCCCTTTGAAGCATGTCCAGAGTATGTAATCATCTATCCAGTTGTGATTTTGTTTTGGTTTTCATCTTTTATTAATTGTGTTGTTATGCCAGCATCAAACATAACATCTAGAATAGCCATACCATCCAATAATTACAAGCAACAAACAAGAACACGCTGATGTTTAAAGCATAAAAAAAAATACAGAGTTCTGAAGCGAATATTTGATTCATATGAGCTAAATAAAAAAATCAGTAAAAAAACCTATTTCAGGCATTACACAGTTTTGAGCTTATGTAGCACCAACCAGACGAAGCATTATGGTTGCGACTGCGCCTACTGCTGATCCTTTCAGGTTTAATCAAAGAAGTACTCCAAATCATTTTCTGTAAGATTTATGGTTTTCAGATGAGTAGATTCCATTCTTTGGACCGTTGCTTCAAGTTCTAAGTCAGTATGAAAGCCAACACTGAAAACTGAAAAGAAAATAAAAGATTACGTATATTAAGTATCTCATTGAATTCGTAATTAAAAAAACTGTAATCAACAAAAGCAACTTTACATTTATGAAAACGAACAGAAGTTTAGGGAACATCTCTTGCATTTATAGTTGTATCTGTATTTTACAAATTATCACAAATCCAAATTAGGAGATTCATTAGAAATTGGACAGGTAAGAAAATTTCTTGTACTTATGTAAAAACAGGTGGTGTATGGCTGTCGTCAGCTCGTGCCCTAAGGTATTTGAATTCAGTAATATTAATAGGTCCCCATCAGCAAGCCAACAAGCAATCAGTACCATTGAGAAAACTAAGATCTAGATATAATAGTAACTCACAAGCTCGCAGAATTGTTTAAAGCTTCTAGGCTCCTCTGACATGTAAGTTGCAAGTACAACTTCCCGCCGTCTACCAACATTTGCAAGCTCGGTTACCAATCTCAATCTATCAAAGTTCATGTTATCTCCACTGGTGAATGCTACAACATTTGCATCCTTCAGTCTGTAGTATTTGTAGTAAGCCTCAGCTCCTTTTCTCCTCAAACATATCCTGTAGGCAACGCCATTTAATAATTAAAATAAACAGTATGTTTTCAGATTACCAAGTCATGGCATTTCAGACCACATATAGGAAACCAGTTGATTGATAGAGCAGATAATTAAGATAATGATCTACGTTGATATCAGCAGCAATTTGGTCAATTTTCCAATAAAAAGATTTCGTCTCAGTCCCAAAAAATGCAGCAACAGTAACTTTAAAATAGGACATTAATGTTAAAAAAGAAAACTCAAGAATTTGAACAAACCTGTATTTCAACGCCTTCCACGAGCTGCTCAACTGATGGTATTATCAGTGCCTGTGGAGATGTAATGTCGAGATAAATGATCAACAAAATATATGTGAATGCACTTAAAGAAGCAGTATGAAAACCAAAAACCAAAATACCTTAGGGTCATGGTACACGGTATGAAGCGAGTCCACGAGTTAGTGTTCGAACAATATCAAACACCGATCCACAATAAAGGCAGCAATTGGAATTTTGTGTTGAAGAGAGTAGTTAAGTGCCTATAACCAGTAAAACACAAATTTCTCAAGCTAAGTAACAGAAATCAAAATGCAAATTTTCAATACACAGAATATAGAGAAAAGTCTTCAAGTTGGTAAGCATTTGAAAAAGATCAAGCAGAGCATTCAAGGGAAGGCAATAGATGGAACCCAATAGATACCCAGACAAGTAGATTAATGAATAATAGTGGCCCTATGAGTAATCAAAAAGTGGCCAACTTTAATGATTTCTTGATCTCAAGATATAAAGAAAAGGCTACTAATCTTGCTACTAAAAATAAGTACCACCTTATATTGACTTAGGTATGAGTTCTGAAAAAATAGGCTAGAGTTAAAAAAGATGCAACCACCTCTCTGCACACGGCAGGATCCAAATTCCTCCTACATATTTCTCGTCACTGTCTTCCATAGAAAAGCAATCCCTGGAATCAAAGATTGAAAACCATATGAGAATGTAGAGTTGATACAACTATTAGATTTTCAACCCACAAAGAAACTAAAGAACATCATAGTTCTGGTTCCATAATAAGCAAACTTAATAGATGCATCTCCTTATTTAATAAATCTGCGTATACATCTCTTTTATTCTGTCTCATGCCTTTCTACCAACATGTAAAAATTAGTTAATTACAACTAAAATTAGTATCTAGTATTTGCAAAAATCTACTCAAGCAAAGAAGAGGAGAAGAAAAAATGAATTCTTATGTGGCCCAAATTGCAAATGCTATTAAGTTGATTTGCCTTTTTTGTACTCTCATGGTTTGCAAGTTTTCATACCAACAGTCTTTCAAATGGCAAAATATCCAAAACCGATCATTTTGCCACAATAGAGGTAACAGTTCACAAATATTGAACCCTGCAAAGATTGTGATTCAATTTAACATGTCAAATAATAAGCCAGAACCTGCATCTTCCTCCATGATGGAAAATGAATCATAACACACACACACACAGAGGAAAAAGAAAGCGAAGAGCGCGGTGTACAGAAATAGGCGAATGGTTAATTCATTGAAGCGAGGATAGTGGTCGGTCGGATACCGAATTCAACGCCTATTATGTTGAAACCTCTTGTCCGTGAGTCGCAGGAATAGGCACGATTTTCCGACGCCTAGAACACTTAAATGCAATAATTTATACTTCATGGATTTTGATAAGTTCTCCCCATATATGCATCTGAGACAAGCGTTGGCTGTGTCTTTTATGGGTTTCCTTTTTTCCTACTTCATTTTGTTTATTGCAGCTGGTTAATAATTCTGGAAAGTTGTAGGCTTAGTTTTCCTGCATATCTTTTTTTCTTTATCAGGACATTAATGTTATTATCATCATACAAAAGTGTAACCCTTCACGTGATCAAGATCAGCTCAGTCTAGTTCAAAAAACGTAATCGCACACGAATCACTAGAACTAGGTTAGAAATCGGACAAATAGCAAACAAGCTGAAAAAAACATAAATATATGTGTCGAAAAACATCAAGGTACACATTTATGATCAAGATCCAATCTTTAACCTAATAGATCGACGATCTAGCACTGATGGAATTTTTATTCTGTTTACTGAATCACATGAAATTTTACCCAACTCCGCATTTTCACCGTTTAAGAAGTAACCATAGAAACGAGGAAATGTGATAGCACCGAAAAAGGCAAAAACCAACCGAACCAAATTAAATTGATATAAATAAACTATTGCTACACATATTAAACTGAAACATAATAACAATTGATGGAGACAATTCCCATATTCCAACGAAAAATTAACCAAAATCCCTATAGAAAACCCTTGAAATCAGAAAATAATTATAATTATAATTATAGTTACCCCATGCAAGCAATTATAAGGAATACCCAAGTTGCAACAATGCAACTAATCCAATGATGATTTTCTTTCATTTATAGATTTCTGATGGGTCCTTTACAGGTTAACACGCTAGAAAGGTTTTAAAGAGGAGGGTCTGGATAGAATTATAGTCGACTTCAACACCAGCTCAATCAGCTACATTTGTTCCACCCCGTACATAAATACCAAAATCGTAACCGAGATCTCTATGTCAGTTTACAAGCTATAATAAAACTCCAGATGCTAAAAGCTACACAACTTGGTTCAACTAAATGAAACCCCCAATCTAAAATTAAAGCAGAAATACCCATGTTTCGGCAATCAAGAATCAAGATTTTTGATGATTCTGCTCAGAAAAAAGAAAAGAAGCATAATAGTCGATCATATATAGCATCTGTAGAAAGCTAGAAACCGAAGGAATACCTGCTACTTGATTCTTCTTCGCCCCAATTCGGTTCTGGTGGAATGGAACAACAGTAATTGGATTCGAATTTTGTTGGAATGTTGAAATCGTTGGTTGAATTGAGACGAAAGCACTGAGGAAATGCAGGGGCGCACTGAATTCAGTCGGGCAAGGAACGAAAGTGGCGATTAGGCTCAATTGGAAAAACTGGAGAGTACAGTTTAGAGGCTGTTGGCGACACCGGCGAGGAACTCGGATGGAGACTGCGCGTGACCAAATAGTTTTCACATTTAGGGTATATTATTGCAGACCATGTTGTATGTGCATAATGGCAAGAAACGAAAACCCTTCTTAGCCTATCTACTGAAATTATGAAAGTAGGTTTATTAAGTTCCTCTGTTATTTCTTGCTTATCTTAGTATTCATTATCCAGCAAATGTTCACCAATAATTAATAACTCAAAATGATTACAGAAAATGCTTGTAGGAAATAGGATATATCAAAATGATTAATGTATTGAATCATACTCTCAGAAAAGAAAGTGCGCCATTTCTTTGTCAAATTGTGTTGAATTTCATGTTTTGCAATGTCAGCAAGATCTCTCCATTATGGAATAATTTTGTACAATCTCATAATTACATGATTAATGTACCAAAAATCGTTGAAGGGAACATGCATAAACGTATATAGTAATCTTGATAGGTTCATTCTTGTAGTTGGAAAAAGTGATCCAGATGCAGTTCGTTTTATCAAACATCAAAGAAAAGAAACATATGGAACCTATCAGCATGGTAAGTTAGATATGTAGTTGAAAGCTATACTTCCTAAATAATTGGCAGTATCTGAACACTTTGACATCTTAAAGGATCCGAGGAAAAGATAAAGATGCAACATTAGAATCCTGGAACCTATTGATTAAGATCAGTAGCATATATATTTTTTTTACTTGAGGTGGGCATTAAAGGGATATCTTGTAGAGAGAGGACTACTAGTAATGAAATAGTAGATACATGCATCATTTTCCGGATATAAGAATATTTTTCTCTGAAGAAATTACATTCTCACTTTTGCTAGCCAAGGAAACTTTTACCTAACAGCGATTGTGTTCTTGGTCAGGACTCAGGCAGACTATGGATCTGTTAAACAATTATGTTGAAACTAATGAAATTCTAACTTATCCATTCATTACTATTATGCATATCATTGCATCGATTCCCTCTCCAGCCACATCATCTTTTTTTTTTTTTTTGGTTTGGGAGAGCTTTCTCGGAGATAGTAAAGCGCTTTAGGTGCTTGCACACATTCCTTTGCTTGTTAGTTTTTTCCATTTGGTGGATAGAGACTTCTTTCTCTCTCCTCTTCTGGTACAATCAGTTCGTATTGTCTTCTGGTGTTTCATGTATTTTGTCTCTCTTTAGGACAAGGCTTGTAGCAGTTGCCACTTAGAAGTTCATTGTAGACGTGGCAACAGATGCTCTTCAGTATGTCCTTATTCTTTTCTCTTTGCTGATTATAATTTTTATGTGGTTCATTTGGGATTTTTGCTATCTCAATGTAGGCAGTATGTTCTTATTCTTTTCTCTTTGCTGATTATAATTTTTATGTGGTTCATTTGGGATTTTTGCTATCTCAATGTAGAGCAATGTAAGGCAAGGCAGTCAACTATAATCAAGGACAAAAGAGATAAACAACAAAATGTTACTAAATATGATTTTATATTAATTTAAAGTTTTTTTTTTTTCAAGTTTTAACAATTTACTTCACAACAGGATAAGCGTTTGATCTTGACGATGGAGGACCTTTCCAAAGCTCTACGCGAGGTAATTGCCTTAATAATTTCCATTGTTGTATGCTTTCAGCTACCCCTTTTTTTTCAAATTGACTTTGGTTCCATCTTCTTGTTGTGAGATTTAAAACCAAGTAGTTTCATTGATAGTAACTGACCTTTCTCCATGTCAAATTGCAGTATGGCGTCAATGTGAAACATCAAGAGTACTTTGCTGACAGTCCATCTGCTGGTTTAGATCCTGCCTCGAGAGACAGGGGGCGGATCCAAGGGGGGGCGCCCGGCGGCGGCGGCCCCCCGAACTCGTGTCGAAACGCTATTTTATATATGTAATTTTTATGAAATTTCGTATTTCGCCCCCCGAATGTACACTTCACCCTCTTCTCTATCGAATTTTTAAGTTTCGCCCCCCTCTCTCGTAATCCTGGATCCGCCCCTGTCGAGAGACGAGTGACAACTTGCCTCTCTAGCTGTAGGTATACTTGCATTATTTTAGTAGGAATGACTTGTTAATTTCTATGTGAATTTGGCGCTTAGTTTGATTTGTAGTTTGTATTAGAAACAAAGGACATACGTGGATGCATGAGGATATAATAAAGGGGTATTCTTCTCTAAATATATTAATTTTTTTGATTTATGAATTTTCAATTTAGTTTATATATATACAATTCTTGATTTATTTTAAATTGTATATTGGTTAAAAATTCGGCAGAGGCAAAATTGATATGGTATTTTCTGATGTGATGTGGTTACTAACGTCTTAGGTGGGTCATCATCGACCATATTTGATTTTTTAGTAAAAATGTAAATTCTTTACAATTTTTCTATTTGTACGCGAACTTTGTATTTAATTTTTTCTTTGGCAAATAATCGAAATTTATTATGTTTTAATTATTATTTATTTCTAATAAGATTTTTATAATGAATGGCCGATTTAAGTTGAACTAAATGGCTTTTTATTTTTATTTTTGTGAAATGTGAATAAAATGTAAAATGAACTGAGACATTTACACCCATCTATCAAAATCTGGATAAAAATTTGTTTGCGAAAGTAGTTTCAACAACGAACAAGAATGAGAAAATTCTTCAAACTTGTATAAAGAAGATGTCTTAATTCAGAGCTCTACGTATGAAGCCACGTCACGCCAAAAAATGCAACATTGACTTTGACTTCAACATATTTTTGATGGGTGTGCAGTTTGAAACAAATCAAGAGTTGATGTATTTATGTGCAAAGCTAAAACTTCGTAGGGAAAAAGGAAATTTGAAAAAAATTGATATATTTAGGGGAGAATATCCCTCTAAGAGCACTTACAAGGGTTTCCCATATGTTAGGGGTGCTCTATCCGTATTTTTGTGAGGAAACAGTGTTTCGTCTCCAACAATTTTCCCTATCACTCCCCTAAAAGGAATCTTCCATAATATTTTCATTTTTTAATTTTATAAATCACTTTTAAATGCAATTATTTTATATAATTAAATTAAATATTATAATATATTTATTAAAAATACATAATTAAAATTCTACATTATAATATTTATTAAAAATACATAATTAAAACAATGAAAATGACATATAGTAAAACCTTAATAAAATAATAATCTCACTAATAATTTCTTCCGGTCCCGATATGGGTCAATGCACTACAATAATGTTCGATAAAGTAATAACCTCATTAAATGAATATTTTTTCTCGGTCCCAAAGTTATTACTTTATTGAGATTTAACTGTATTATCCATTCCATTCCATCTCCAATCACTACACTCTTGCTCTTCTCTTCTCTCTCATTCGATCGTCCAGAGCTCTTCCGTTCACTCTTCTCTTCTCTCTCAGACAGCGAGCACCGATCGGTAGAGCTCCAAAGGTGGCGAGCACCAGCGGTAGAGCTCTAGACGGTGGCGGTAGAGCTCTGGTGGAGGGGCGAAGCACCGCCGATCTCTCGTCTCCGATGGGAACGCAGTTTGCTGTCTCTGTCTCTGTCTCCGACAGTGGTCCTCTTCTTCTCAGCAAAAATAAAGAAAAAGAAGAATTTTTGAAAGGGGAGGACGGATTTTCTCGTATGTGTAGGGGAGAATTTTCGTCTCCCTCTTTTTTGTACAACGGAGTCCCGTTGAAGGTAAAAAATAGGTAATTCCTCTTATTTAGGAACCGTTGGAGACGCTCTAATAAAATGTTCTATTGGTTGCACAAATTGGACGTAAAAATATTGGATACTAGACTTGGTTCCTAAAGTGTTTGATATTGAGTCCATAGGAAATTGCGACCACCATTTATTCAAAGGATAAATTGAAGTTCTATTGATTCCACATAATAATAGAAAAACGATTTTCACTAACTTACTGATTCAAAGGAAACTAAGCTAATTTATTGATTCAAAGGATACTAAGCTAATTTATTGATTCAAAGGATACTAAGCTATAACGACATCCGACAATCAAAACCATAAACAATAAAACATTGGAAAAATTATAATTATCTTTAAAAAAATTATCAAAAAGTAAAAAAAAATTAAATAGAAATCCTAAAGCGCATATATAATACTCTCCCTATCTCATTATTAATGCTAATGAAAGAATTAAGGACAAATTTTATCCTTAGATTATGAAGATGTCTGTATATTTTCCAACATAAAATGTATTTGATGCATTTTTGGGTTGTTATCATTATCATATCTATCAAATGACATAATTAGTGGAGTGAACATCACAAATTAGAATTCCAAAAGTAGATATCGCTACCTAGCTATTCTAATTTAATCAACTCATCACTCTTGCATGTAGTCTCTCCGTCCTATTAGTAGTGTCTTGTATTCTTGAAATAGGTGTTCCATTAATATTGTCTTGTTTCTAAAAATGGTAAAAAAATTGTAGCCATAAATTAATGACTTATAAATCATTTAATATACACCAAACAATACCATATTCTTAATTTCCGTGCTCAAAAGAGAAAACACACTACTAATGAAACAAATGAAGTATTTTGTTAAGGTTTCTAGGTCGAGTCTTTCTATATCACCGTCAATGAAGAGGAAACAGCATTGGAAAAAGTCAACGGTCAAGAATTGGAAGTGGGAAGACAGAGATTCAAAACTGGGTGCTGCTAATCATGTTGGATTTGAAAATAGAAAATTTGTTTATTTAATGATCAACTTGCACATCACCAATTCTTTTAAGTATAAGAAAGAGTTAACTACCACTTAAACTTATCTATAAATAATGTTGAGGCATTAACACTGTCAAAGGAGATAATTAAACCATAGAGGCTGTCTGCGCAGACGAAAATCATTCATCTTCTCGAGCTCTCATCATTTCGGTAATCTTCTCTCTCCCTCTTCTACTTCATGCAATATCCAGTTTGTTATAGCTTTCATCCATTAACAATATTCTGAATCTATGTTAATTATGAAGGCTTGAAGCTGAATGCAAACTACATATCGTATACTATTTATTATCTTGATGCTCGAGCTTATTAGGGTGACAATCATCAAATCATTTTCTTTTAGAGACATATATATATTGGTCATTAATTAGAAATGTGATATGTTTTGCATACTGATATATGAATTCCTGAATTCCAATCTTGAATTAACAATTAATCAAATCACATGCACCAATTTGTCAACTTGTCCATAGAAAATATAAGAAAATGTAGTTGGTTTATGACATCAACCACTTGTATTATTTTATTATCTTCATAACGAACAATATATGCATTTATTCTATTAATACATTATACATATAATAATCGCAATTCATTACAATGGAATGGCGTTAGAGGTTCTTCCGAGGTTCATGGTGCTCACATCAGATGACAATAACTACCTGCAGTACGTGAATCAAAGCGAGGTAACTGCACGAACCGAACTCACCCCACTCGCCAAGATCGAAGTCGAGGAAGCCAAATTCAACAACTTGTACGTCCACCTCCGATTCGTCCACACCAACAAATACTGCTCCGTAGATGCAGATGGACATGGATGGATCATCGCCAACTCCGACCAACCCAACGAAGACATGTCATCCCCATCATGCACACTGTTCCATCCCCTCATCATCACCAAAGAAACCTTGATGTTCACACATGGTAAGAGCAATGATGGGACTGTGCGATTAATCACTCCGAATAGTCGCGTTTTCGGTAGCGATGAATCTCACAAAGGCTCCGATTTTTTCGGTTATCACGATTGGGATACATTCGTCAAAACAAAGCAAGAAGAATTATTAGGAGTGGAAGAGTCTGCAGTCGAAACGAAGATACGTAACGTGAGGTACCGGATGGAAGATTCTAGAATATTCGCGAAGGTTCCTTATGTAGCGGAGGGGACTACCACTGCTGTTAATGAAGGAGATGAGGAAGCTTCTATTGATGTTTCGATCACGTATGAAGACGAGAGGTCTTATTCTTTCAGCCGTAGCTTATCTATAACGGTAGGGTTTAGCACCACCGTTGAAGCTGACGTGGTTGGGATTGAGAAAGGAGGGATTGAACCGTTCATGGCGGTGGCGGGGTCCTTCGAGTGGGGCGAGACGGCGGTGCATAGAGAATTGGCTACGGTTAGCGGTGCGGTTAGCGTTCCGGCGAGGAGTACGGCTGTAGTTCGTTTTGTCGGAACGAAGGGTGCCTGTAGTGTTCCGTTTGACTATACTCGGAAAGACAAGAGCTCCGAAGGCGAGATTGTTGAAACGGAACATGTTGACGGAATTTTTAACGGCATCAATTGTTACGACTTCCGCTTTGAGATACTTCAAATACAGCCTACCTGATTAAGTATTGGTGAGTCTCCAAGATCATTTTGATGATCTATGTTGAGTTCATGAGATTTCATCCGCCGTCGCTCTTCAAATTATTTTATTATTTGCACTCCTTCGTCGACTTGTCTTGTTTTCTTTTTTGAGTTGTCTTATTTGATTTGTCTTTTCTTTTAAAATGAAAAATAATTACTACACATACTTCTATTTTTCCTTTATGAAACCTATATCTCTATGCACAACAACCAATCATCTATCTCGGTGCTGAAAAGAAACAACACAAGTCAAATAAAACGAAGGGAGTACATCATTTATGAAACCGGGTCAGGGAGTGTAAATGGGCCAGAAATAAGATCTCCAATTCCGCCGGATGCAGTACATCCGGCGCATGCAAGTATTTGTGTATTATCAAAGGTAAAATGTGCGATTTTATTGCTTAATTAGAACGAAAATTGAGGGAAAAACTAAAGAATCTTGAAGACAAAGAAAGATTTGGATAGGACTTATCCAAACATTTCTTTCTAACTTAACTAGAAAAATAACCTTGTTTCCATTATGAAGATCGGTAACCAAATTAATTTAAAAAGGAAATGAAGGAGTCAGATTCTGTTGGAAAATCGAATATATATATATATATATATATATATATATATATATATATATATATATATATACTTATATATATTTTGTTATTTGGAAAGTTAATTAGCATTTAATGCTAATTTGACTTGGGCAAAATTCAGCCTGTTGAATCGTCTTTTCGAGCTTCGATATATATCCGATTTATGAATTGAGATATATCACGTCGATCTACATTTCGAGTAGATAATTAAGTGTGCTTAATTTCTCGATTCCGATTTTCGGTGAGTGAGAAATAGTGGGTCGAAGTTTGGGGGACAAAACTAATATGTTACCTAAAGTGGAGAAACTTACCTTATTCGGGTTTTGGAGAGCTATTACATTAATCATGTCCCACATCGATTAATGAATAATGTTTTTGTGTGGTATTTAAGTCTCTACCACATTGTAGGAGATAACTAAGTGACATGTGGTGGGCTTGGGCCACACATGCTCACATGCTCATGCGCGCGAGCCTTTTGCCGACCGCCTCACACGCGGCGCGGGCGCGCCGCGCCCGCGCCCGGCCCCGGCTCCGGCTCCGGTCCGTGTCCGTGGACTTGGATCTTGACAATTGGTCCTTTGGGTGGTCCGTTGGGCTCGGCAGTTAGGCTCGGTGAGTTGAGCTAGGTGGCCTGGCCCAGTACTTGGTGCAGTGAACCGGCTGCACTGGATTTCTCTCCGTGGTGCAGTGCTCCTGCTGCACCAGAGTATGTCTTTTTGGAAGGATCTGGAATGTGGCTGCTGAACTCTCAACCTTCCATATCTCCACTCCCCTGTAACTGTCGCCTGCCTTAATTGGCAGGAGTTATTCCAGCAATCAACACTTGGGTATACTGTACTGTGTATATGCAAATGTAAAGACCTCCAAGGCAATTTGGGAGGCACTTGAAAGGAAATACTGTACTGACGATGCAGGTACCAAGAAGTTTGTAGTCGCCAAGTTCTTGGACTACATTATGGTGGACTCTCGACCGGTCATGGAGCAAGTGCAAGAGTTCCAACTCATTGTCCATGACGTCCACACCGAAGATATGCTTTTGCCAGATGCTTTTATCGTGGCAACTGTAATTGAGAAGCTTCCTCCGAGCTGGAAGGACTTCAAGAGCTACTTGAAGCACAAGTGAAAGGAAATGACGCTTGAGGACCTTGTGGTTAAGCTCCGCATCGAGACCGACATGAGGACTCGAGATGGGAAGGGCAAAGCACCCATGGAGCCAAGAGTCAACCTTGCTGAGAAAGGTGGCAACTCCAACAATGCAAAGAGAGGGCGTCCAAATAGCAACCCCAAAGGGAAGGGCAAGGTGCAATCCCGCAAGTTTGAAGGGGACTGCTATAACTGTGGCAAATCCGGCCACATGTCCAAGGACTGCCGAAAGCCGAAGAAGAAGAGGGCTCGTCAAGCCAATATATTGGAGATTGACCTCACTGAAGCCGACCTTGCTGCCGTTGCCACTGAAGATGCAAACGTCGTGGAGAATGAGGGGAAGTGGTATATTGATACCGCTGCCACGGCACATGTTTGTGGTGACCGAAGCCGCTTCACCAAGTACAAGAGTTGCCAAGGGAGGAAGCTCAATATGGGGAACCAAGCCTCATCTGAGGTAGTTGGCTATGTTACTGTGGTGCTAAGGTTGAGCTCCGGCAAGAACCTTACTCTTGGAGAGGTGCTGCATGTCCCCGACATCCGGAAAAATCTTGTGTCCGGCTCTGTACTAGTTAAGAGAGGGTTTAGACTAGTTTTTGAGTCGGATAAATTTATCTTATCTAAATTTGGAATGTTTTTAGGAAAATGTTACCTGCCTGAGGGCCTTTTCAAGTTATCTGTAATGACACTGTGCCAAGAGCCCGTTGAGACTAAAAAGAATGAGAATGAAGCATCTTCCTCCTACTTGATTGAGTGTTCCGATTTATGGCATTCTAGATTAGGACATGTTAATCTAAATGCGATAAAAAGATTAGTTAATCTCGATCTACTTAAAGTAAATGAGTTTAACAAAACCAAGTGTGAAGTTTGTGTTGAAGCAAAATTGGCTAAGCAGCCATTTCATTCTGTAGAAAGGAACACAAAACCTCTAGAACTCATTCACACTGACGTATGTGACTTGAAGTTTATACAAACTAGGGGTGGGAAAAAGTATTTTATTACTTTTATTGATGACTGCACTAAATATTGTACTCTTTATCTTTTAAGGAGTAAAGATGAGGCGATTGAAGCTTTTACTAACTTCAAAGCAGAAGCCGAAAACCAACTTGATTGTAAAATCAAAATGGTACGAAGTGATAGAGGTGGAGAGTATGTAGCTCCTTTTGAAGAGTTGTGTAAGACAAGTGGTATTATTCATCAAACCACTGCCCCCTATTCGCCTCAATCAAATGGTGTGGCTGAAAGGAAAAACCGAACTCTAAAGGAGATGATAAATGCTTTGTTGATAAGTTCTGGACTACCCGAGAACATGTGGGGGGAAGCCGTCTTGACGGCTAACTACTTAATAAACAAAATACCTCTAAAAGGTAGAGATGTTACTGCTTACGAGTTGTGGAAAGAAAGGAAACCTTCCTATAAATACCTCAAAGTGTGGGGGGTGTTTGACTAAGGTAGAAGTTCCTTTGCCTAAGCAAGTTGCAATCGGACCTAAGATTGTCGATTGTATCTTTATAGGATATGCACTGAATAGTAGTGCATATCGGTTTGTCATTCATAAGTCGGCCGTGGCCGATATGAATGTTGGAACTACTATTGAGTCAATGAATGCTATATTCTTTGAACATATCTATCCTTGTAAAAATGATGATAAAGTTGAGTCAAGCTCTAGTGGTTGAGCAATAGAAGTTGCTAGTAGTTCTAGAAATGTGGGGGTAGAACCCGATACACGTAAAAGGCAAGTTGTCGATCTTGAAACGTTAGAACCAAGACGTAGCACTAGAGCAAGAGTTGCTAAGGACTTTGGTCCTGATTATGTTGTCTTTCTTTTGGATGAAGAACCGCGGTCTATAAAGGAATCTCTTTCTAGACCCGAGGGCCCACTTTGGCAAGAAGCTGTCAAAAGTGAAATTGATTCCATTATGCAGAATCACACTTGGGTCTTAGCAGACTTACCCGAAGGTTGCAAGCCCTTAGGATGTAAATGGATCCTAAAAAAGAAAGTATAAGGCAGATGGGTCAATTGATAAATATAAAGCTCGTTTAGTGGTTAAAAGCTTTAAGCAAATTGAAGGATATGACTTCTTCGATACTTATTCGCATGTAATGAGGATTACGTCTATCCGTGTGCTTCTCGCGATTGCTGCTTTGCACAATCTTGAGATTCACCAAATGGACGTGGAAACTGTCTTTCTAAATGGAGATTTAGAAGAGGAAATTTTTATGGAACAACCTGAAGAGTTTGTTGTACCTGGTCAAGAGCGAAAGGTATGTAAGTTGGTGAAATCCCTATATGGGTTGAAACAAGCACCATTACAATAGCATTTGAAATTCGACGAGGCTATGTTGTCGAATGGTTTTAAGATTAATGAATGTGACAAGTGTGTTTACATAAAGAATACAAAGAATAGTTTTGTAATTGTTTGTCTTTATGTAGACGACATGTTAATTATGGGACAAAAACTTCAAGTCATAAATGATACCAAGCGTATGCTTAAGAGAACTTTCGATATGAAAGATATGGGAGTTGCTGATGTTATTCTTGGAGTGAAGATTCTAAGAACTCCCAAAGGGTTTGTTTTGTCTCAATCTCATTATATTGAGCAAGTGCTTAAAAGGTTTAATGCCTTTGATAGTGCACCGGCGAAGACTCCTTTAGAAGTTAATGTTCACTTGAGCAAGAATAGGGGTGATCCTGTTGCTTAAGAGGATTATGCTAGAGTCATTGGTTGTCTTATGTATATCACGAATTATACGAGGCCTGATCTTGCTTGTCCGGTGAACAAACTGAGTCGCTATACTAGTAATCCTAGTAGAGAGCATTGGAAATCTCTTGTAAGAGTTCTGAGGTATTTGAAATACACTCTTAACTTTGGACTGCACTACTCGAGACATCCCCAAGTACTAGAAGGGTAATGTGATGTGGATATCCGACACTAAAGACTCGTTGTCTACTAGTGGTTATGTTTTCACTATAGGGGGAGGAGCTGTGTCGTGGAGATCCACGAAACAGACGTGCATAGCCCGATCCACCATGGAATCTGAGTTTATAGTCTTAGATAAAGCCGGTGAGGAGGCCGAATGGCTCAGTAATTTTCTTGAAGATATTCCATGTTGGATGAAACCCGTGCCACCTGTGATGATTCACTGTGATAGCCAAGCGGCTATTGGTAGGGCAAAAAGTGGGTTGTATAATGGTAAGTCGAGACATATTCGTCGTCGACATAATACCGTAAGACATTTGTGAAGGAATAATTAGGGTTAGAAACCGATACCTTCCTCCTGGTGTGTTGTCGCGACTTTGATTGTTGCTCCTGTGTTAGATCTTCTGATCTGTATCCCTGCCCTATTCTTCCTCTGGGTGGTCAGAGAACTGAAGAAAATAGTTTACTTTCTCTCACTCTACACATGCGTGCGTGAGTTTATGTTTTGTGTGTATATTATGAATGAGTGTGCCCTGTTTCTGAACAGAATACTAATATATATAGGTTTCAAAAACCAATATAATATTAAAATATTTGTAACCCATTAATTTAATTATATTTCAATGGACTTCCACATAATTAGCCCATAATATAATTAATTAATCCACTGGGCTACTAATATTTATCAATTAATTGGCCCAACTAATTATAACTAGATAAATAACATTATTAAATAATGTAAAAATACATTAATCCATTAATAATAATTTCTAAGAGACAATAAATTACTAGGCAACTAATTGGGCCAGATCAGGGATCCAATACAAGAAATAAAGCTGGGCCTCCAATTAATTAATTATCCATGCTCAGCTCAGAGCAACAAATTCATTCCACTAGAGAATCCATGCTGACTTACCCATTTATCCCAAATTGAGCAAGGGCTTGTATTTTAGACTTAATCAATCTCCGTATTTAAGATAGAAATATCCGTTAATTAATTAAGCCCACTGACAACTTAAATTAATTAACATCTTATTTTCCTGAGCAGTACCACTCGACCTTATTATCACACCTGAACTTAATCAACCGGCCGGGTTTAGTGTGTTAATCCTTTCAACTTCCACAGGGGATATTATCAACCCATTTTACTAGGATACGGATGCAAGATATAGACAGCCAGCCTGAGCCATAAATAACTACTAACACCCAAGATATGTAGATCCGGTAGCGATGGCGTTCACCATAGTAGGTCAAAGTGATAGATAGCCAAATGCACTCAGCTGAAGTCTTACCAAGCTTAAGACCAGGAAAGTCACCGAGATCTTGGTTTTCCACTAAGTTCAGTTAGGAAAACACATCTCACTGTGATCCATCAATACACCACCTTAAGTGTACCAGTAAAGACAAGCAGCTAAGACAAGCCACTTCTTATCTAAACTGCAGCTTAAACCGACAACTTATCCTTAAGTTGTCTCAGCTGTGTTAACTGTTTATATCTTTTCAGTTCAACCAATTTGTGTTGTCTTCTGTGATACCCGACACACCACACAAATCTAACTTTTATACAAGATAAATGATAACATGTGCAAATATACATATTTATCAGATATGAGAATAAAACAGTGGTAAGGACAAAAACACATTGTATACAAGCATAAAAGTGCTTCCAGTATACAAAATCCCAACAATTCTCCCACTTATACTAAAGCAAACTTTTAGTATACAATGTGTCTATATCTCAGCTATCTAGGTACAAACTACTACCCAGCTATATCTTAGCTATCTATCTTATCTATCACGACATCTTCTCCCACTTATACAAAAGTTTTTGTAGTCCTAAGTGGGGGGCATCTCTACCATCCCTAAGCCACGGACATGCTTCTCGTAAGCCGGGAGTGGTAAGCTCTTCGTAAAAGGATTAGCTAAGTTGACTTCAGTTCCAATTTTGTCAATCACCACGTCACCTCGATTTACGAATACTCGTATAATGTGGTACTTTCTGTGTGTGTGTTTAGACGTCTTGTGAGATCTAGGTTCCTTAGAATTTGTCACTGCACCCGCATGATCACAATAAATCGTGATTGCCTTAGGCAAATTCTGAACAATATCAAGATCCAGGAGGAAACTCTTGAGCCAAACTGCCTCTTTCGAAGCTTCTGAAGCAGCCACATACTCTGCTTCCATGGTTGAGTCCGCAATGCATTTCTGCTTTGTACTTCTCCATGAAATGGCTCCACCTCCCAAGGTAAACACATAACCCGAGGTAGACTTCTTCTTGTCTCTGTCAGCCTGGAAATCCGATTATGTATAACCCAAAGACACTAGACTGTCTGACTGGTAAACAAGCCTATAATCTCTAGTCCGTTTAAGGTACTTGAGAATATGCTTGACCGCAGTCCAGTGTTCCTTTCCAGGGTTAGACTGATATCTTGAGACCATGCCTAAAGCATATGAGATATCTGCTTTCGTACAAAGCATCGCATACATGAGGCTACCGACAGAGAAGCATATGGTACTAGCCTCATACTTTCTATCTCTTTAGGCGTTTTTAGGGCACTGATTCTTGGATAGAAAAATGCCATGTCTGAAAGGTACTGAACCTCTCTTGGCTTTTTGCATGCTAAAACGAGTAATAACAGTATCAATGTAAGGCACTTGTGACAAGCTTAACATCCTTTTTTGGCGATCTCGGATAACCTTGATCCCAAGGATGTAAGCAGCTTCACCTAAGTCCTTCATTTGAAACTGCTCGGATAACCACGTCTTTATGTCTGATAACACTTCAACATTATTGCAAATGAGAAGGATGTCATCTACGTAAAATGCAAGAAACACCACTGATCCGTTAACACAAATACGGTTCACACACCTCGTTAGGACAGGATACAAATCCATAAGATTTGACTACCTAGTCAAAACGCTGGTGCCATAACCGGGAAGCTTGCTTAAGTCCATATATAGACTTCTTAAGCTTCCAAACTAGATGCTCTTCGCCCTCCTTCACATAACCATATGGCTGTTTCATGTAGATGTCCCTACCTTTTTAAAGGTGACCGTTTATGAATGCGGTTTTGACATACATTTGCCAGATCTCTAGGTTCATGTGAGCTGATATGGCAAGGAGAATCCGAATGGACTTGATCATTGCTGCAGGCGAGAAGGTCTCTTCGTAATCGATACCTTCTTTCTGGATAAAACCCTTCGCCAATAGCCTGGCCTTAAACGCCATGATCTCTCCATACGGTCCTCTCTCTTTCTCTTGTATACCCACTTACTACCAATAGCATTGCAGCCCTTAGGTAGTTCAGTGATCTCGTATACATCCATATCAGTTATGGACTCAAATTCCGAGTCCATGGTGATTCTCCATGAATCTGCATCTACATCTCCCACTGCTTCGTTGTAAGTCCAGGGATTCACGGTATCTTGTTCATCTACCGGGAGAGAATCAAACGTCTCCCCAGTGAACATATACCGATCAGGTGTAAATATCACCCTCCCGCTACGTCGAACAGTGTCAGGAGCTGTGTTAACAGATTGTGCAGTTACTCGTGGAGTACTATCTTGCACAACTGGCTAGTCAAGTGGAACTCGACCACCTTGTAATTCCTCAAGGATGATGTCGACTCGAGATTTATGGTTACTAATGTAATCCTATTTTAAGAACCGAACGTTAGGGCTAACAACGATCTTCTGTTCTTTAGGATCATAAAAGTATCCACCCTTCGTTTCCTTCGGATGCCCTATGAACAACATCACTTCTGAACGTGATTCCAATTTGTCGGCCTGCCTATTCAGCAGATAAGCAGGATAACCCCAAATCCTTAAGTGGTGCATACTGGGTTTGTGCCCACTCCACAACTCGAAAGGGATCTTTTGTACCGACTTGGAAGACACACGATTCAGCAAGTATGCTGCAGTCTCTAGGGCATATCCCCAAAAAAAAAACTGGCAAAGTTGCATAACTCATTATCGACCGAACCATCTCTAAGAGACTTCGGTTCCTTCTCTCTAACACACCATTCTGCTGAGGCGTGCCCTTGTGCTGTCAGCTGGGATGTAATCCCACATTCTGTCAAGTAGTCCTTGAACTCGTTGGATAGGTATTCCCTACCACGATCAGATCGTAGTGTTTTGATTTCTTTACCTAGCTTCTTCTCCACTTCTGCCTTGAATTCCTTAAAGGTTTCAAAGCAATCCAACTTGTGGCGAAGAAGGTAAACATATCCATACCTCGAGTAATCGTCAGTAAATGTGACGAAGTACTCATACCCTCTACGAGCTTGTGTAGACATAGACCCACACAAGTCAGAATGTATCAAACTTAACACTTATGTGGCTTTATAACCCTTTGCCTTCAAAGGCCTAGTCATCATCTATCCTTCCAAACAGGTTTCGCAAGTTGGAAATGGTTCAATCTTGGAGAGACTCCAATGATCCATATTCCACCAACCTCTGAGTCCTGTTAAGATTGATGTGACCTAGTCTTAAGTGCCACAGATAAGTTTGGTTTACCTTAGAAGACTCTTTCCTCTTCTTAGGATTTGATGATGAGGAAGCAATATTAACAGAACTACGTGGTTTACAAGTAATAGTATATAAAGATCCGTTTAATGGTCCACCACAGATAAAAGCATCGTCTTTCATGATAGAAACTTCACTATCAAAACTTGATTTATAACCATCCATGGTGCAGGGTTTTGAAACAGATCTAATGTTTCGCCTAAACTCAAGCACATATTAAACATCTTTAAGTACTAAAACAGAACTATCAAAAGATAGATTTAAATCTCCAATGGCAATTGCAGGAACTTTCGATCCATTGCCCATTGAGACTACCACCTCGCCATTGCTCAATTACCTTTTCTGCAAGAAACCTTTCAAGGTGTAACAAACATGATCAGTTGCCCCCGAATCCACTACCCATTCGTGGGTAGAAGAGGAAACCAGAACAGTTTCAGTTACAAGAGCGACTCACGTCTCTTTCTGTTTTGCCTTGACATCTGGATAATAACTCTTCCAGTGTCCTTTCTTACCATAACTGAAGAACCTTCCTTTCTTCTTTGGCATTCGCATGTCGCCGATAAGGACCGTCTTTTTACTCCCACTGCTCTTCTTGAATTGACCACCCTTTCTGCTCTTTTCTGGTTTTCGCCTTTCGGAGGATTCCTTGAACTACTAGGGATATTCAAGACTTGAGCACTCTTGCCCTTTCCTATAACCTCTTTGACCGCTACCAAAAATTTGAGTAACATACTCATAGTAAACTCGTTCTTAGACACAGCGGTCCTTAAACAGAAGTTCTTATAGGACCTTTGCAGAGCTTTTATTGGGAGAGGTAAGATATCTCTTCCACTTTATAAAATTAATTTAAATTGTTAAACCCGTTAGGGTTTGGTTGGTGAGACTATTTAGGAACTCGAAAAAAATAAAATATTCGAACAGACATATCTGAAAAATGTAATTTTAAAAACATGTATGAAATTAACATTTGCACATAATTCGTAATTAATAATCACTGAAATCTTTTGTAAAAACAATGATATTAAAAACCTCGAACCGCTCTAAGAATTCCACTAGCAAGCCACGCGGGTGGACGTTTACTAGCGTAACCCTAAACCAAGCTATTTACCTAGCTCTTTAATTCCAATCCACGTCTAGGTTTTTAAGACGAATGGAATTAATAGTTCGATATACTGGACCATGTCACTATTAAAACGCGGGAAGGGACTTCGAGGGAAGTGAATTGTACCTGCGGTGACATCTAAGCATTGACCATTAATTTCACCAAAATAGAATCAAATTCTCGAAATTGACATACTTACTCGAACCATGCCGCATTCAATTTGATCTAATTAGTCATCATATTTAATTATTATCTTCTAGAGTACTCGTGTTTACTAGGCACGCAAGCCACGCAGGTGGACGTTTACGGCTACGCTCCCACTACTCAATAATCAAATATTGTTTTGGAAAACTCATCTCACAAAACTGGTAGCTCAAAAATGCAAGCAAGCCACGCAGGTGGACGTTTACTCACAAAATCTTACTACTTTCGTGTAGAGTCCAATTAATGGAGGTCCGATTAAGTGTTTAATATCCAAATTAATGGAATCTAATTAAACATTTAATTTAAAATTGCTTAGTCTTTTTATTCAAAAGGTTTGTTTTGAATCATGCATATCCATATAATTCCTAAAGCATGCAATTTCTAAGCGCACATAATAAAACGTGCTCGCGAAAAATAAAACATGCTTTAATAACGACATAAATCCTATTTACATGCTTTTCTAAGCGCAATTAATCACATAATCGCATGCTAAAGCATAAGTAAAAATAAATACGCAAATAGGAAATTTAAACGTCGTTATCGGGCTTAAAACACGTAATCCCTAACTATTACATTGCCCGATCAAAATACAGATCTTCGAAATCTTCAAAATCTTCGAATTTGGAAACTGCGTCGAAAACTGCTTCGAACTGTCGTTGCCATGTCATCAGGGGGTCTGCCACGTGTCAGACACGTGGTAGACTCGCAGGCAGCATAGTCAGCAAAGGGCTGATGTGGCGCGCCACGTCATCGCGCCGCGTCAGCATCTTCTTCTTCATCAAGAAACCGCCGCCGCCGCAGCCCGCCGTCCCCAGAGGGAGTCTTCTGCGGCATTTCCGCCCCTCGCCGTCCAGGGCTGTCGCCGGAAAAACGGCTGGGAGCACACGCGCATCCGCGCGTTTCTGTGCGTTTCACTGCACGCAGCCGCCGCTGCCTCCCACCGCCGCCTCCCGCCGCCTCCCGCCGCCTCGTCCATCGTCCCCGACCCTTCCAGACGTCTGGGCTGTAAAGAACAGCCGCCTGGAGCCGCCGCCGTGACTGTTTTCTGCGTGATAAATCGCGCCTTCGCCTTCGCCGCCTTTGCCGCCCGAATTCTCCCTTTTCGAGCCGCGATTCGATCAATTGAAAGAGGGAAAATGTAATTGGAACACTCACGACCACCGGGTAACGGATTCCGGCCGAGATTAGTTCATCAATTTCCCGAATTTCAAACGATTCGCCGGAACGAATTCATAACGAGCAGCCTACTTCAGACGTCAATTTCGGTCGTATCCGGGATCGGATGATCCCATACGATATATCGACACAAAGTTTGTGTGACGAGGAATGCATCGGTCCAAGCCGATTGGAAATCCGACCCCGGACCCGCCAGGAATCGCCGCCGCAAGATGCGGCGGAACCCTAGAAAACTAGGGTTTTCTCGCCAATTTGGGGATTTCTGGACAGCACAACCACTTCTCCTTTCCGACGCTATTCCGGACAAACCAGAAATCGGAATGGGTCGTGCGACCTATCCAGACGAAGCTAACGAGAAGAAGAACAAAACTATCCAAACGGATCGAAAAAAACACCTTGCACGCGCCCCCACAAGCCTCCACAAGCTGGCGGTCGTGTTCTGCCAATTTCTAGGGTTTCGCCTTTTCCGTCTTTCTGCGCGTTGCGCCTCGATTTTTGTGCATATGGACCAAAATACAATACAAAAACAGTACAATCACATAACACATTGGTCCTATCAACTTCTCGTGGATTTTCTCACAAGAATATTAGTACAACGGGGTCAAAACAATGGCTCGCATGCCGCCCCAAACACGAAAAATTAACCCGATAACGACGGAAATAAACCCTAATCATACATCTAACAGCAACAATCAGAGCCTAAACTAGGCTCTGATACAAATTGAAGGAATAATTAGGGTTAGGAATGCTACCTTCCTCCTTCGTATGTTGTCGCGGCTCTGATTGTTGCTCCTGTGTCAGATCTTCTGATCTGTGTCCCTGCCCTTTTCTTCCTTTGGGTGGTCAGAGAACTGAAGAAAATAGATTACTGTATCTCACTCTACACATGCGTGCGTGAGTTTATGTTTTGTGTGTATACTATGAATGAGTGTGCTCTGTTTCTGAACAGAATACTAATATATATAGGCTTCAAAAACCAATATAATATTAATATATTTGTAACCCATTACTTTAATTATATTCCAATGGACTTCCACATAATTAGCCCATAATATAATTAATTAATCCACTGGGCTACTAATATTTATCAGTTAATTGGCCCAGCCAATTTAATTCCAGATAAATAACATTAATAAATAATGTAAAAATTCATTAATCCATTAATAATGATTTATGAGAGACAATAAATTACTAGGCAACTAATTGGGCCAGATCAGGGATCCAATACAAGAAATAAAGCTGGGTCTCCAATTAATTAATTATCCATACTCAGCCCAGAGCAAAATTAATTAATTAACACAGATTCATTCCACTAGAGAATCCATGCTGACTTACCCCTTTATCCCAAATTGAGCAACGGCTTGTATTTTAGACTTAATCAATCTCCGTATTTAAGATAGAAATATCCGTTAATTAATTAAGCCCACTGACAGCTTAAATTAATTAACATCTTATTTTCCTGAGCAGTACCACTCGACCTTATTATCACACCTGAACTTAATCAACCGGCCGGGTTTAGCGTGTTAATCCTTTCAAGTTCCTCAGGGGATATTATCAACCCATTTTACTAGGATACGGATGCAAGATACAGACAACCAGCCTGAGCCACAAATAAGTACTAACACCCAAGATACGTAGATCCTGTCGCGATGACGTTCACCATAGTAGGTCAAAGTGATAGATAGCCAAATGCACTCAGCTGAAGTCTTACCAAGCTTAAGACCAGGAAATTCACCGAGATCTTGGTTTTCCACTAAGTTCAGTTAGGAAAACACATCTCACTGTGATCCATCAATAAACCACCTTAAGTGTACCAGTAAAGACAAGCAGCTAAGACAAGCCACTTCTAATCTAAACTGCAGCTAAGACAATTTATCCTTAAGTTGTCTCAGCTGTGTTAACTGTTTATATCTTGTCAGTTCAACCAATTTGTGTTGTCTTCTGTGATACCCGACACACCACACAAATCTAACTTTTATACAAGATAAAGGATAACATGTGCAAATATACATATTTATCAGATAGGAGAATAAAACAGTGGTAAGGACAAAAACACATTGTATACAAGCATAAAAGTGCTTCCAGTATACAAAATCCCAACAATTTGATCACGAGTGGAGTTATCTCTGTAGACTATGTCAAGTCTATACATAACCTAGCGGATCCGCTTACTAAGAGTTTGAATCGAGATCAAATGTATAAGCTCGTAGAGGGAAGGGGAGTTAAATCCACATGTTAAAGATGAGTATAGTGGATACCCAACCTTGTAGATTGGAGATCCCATGAACTTGGTTTAATGAGAAAACTAAGTTATATGAGTCTGTTGATACCACACTCAAATAGTCTATTCCCTAAAAGAGCTCGAGAGTGTTGGTGACCTGTTAAGTGGTGAGGTTAAGTCTTTGACTTTTAATGATTCTTGGATGCCTTGAGAAGGTGGAGTATGACAGGATACTCGAGTAAGAATCACCTATGTAAGTGAGAAGTGAGGGCCGCTTCTACGTAACACTTATGAATCCAAAGAGGTTGTCCATGGCCAGTAAAGGACACAAACGTGAGAACGGACGAGGTTGCGACTTTATAGTGTTAGTGCTATTATCTAAGTATACACTATGGAGGAATAGTTCAAGGCCACATGTCCACTAGTCCGCCGGCATGCTCGATAGCACTGGCTAAGGAAGGTTCAAGGTCACAAGCCACCTACCCTGATGCTTTGTTGTCTCTTGAGGACAGAGCTGTGTGTCTGCATGCATGCATTTGGCTATTTTCACTCATGTGGGGGATTGTTGAAAAATCGAATTTAAATATGTACATATATTTATACTTATATATATTTTGTTATTTGGAAAGTTAATTAGCATTTAATGCTAATTTGACTTGGGCAAAATTCAGCCCGTTGAATCGTCTTTTCGAGCCTCGATATATATCCGATTTATGAATTGAGATATATCACGTCGATCTACGTTTCGAGTAGATAATTATAGTGTGCTTAATTTCTCGATTCCGATTTTCGGTGAGTGAGAAATAGTGGCTCGAAGTTTGGGGGGACAAAACTAATATGTTACCTAAAGTGGAGAAACTTACCTTATTCGGGTTTTGGAGAGCTATTACATTAATCATGTCCCACATCGATTAATGAATAATGTTTTTGTGTGGTATTTAAGTCTCTACCACATTGTAGGAGATAACTAAGTGACATGTGGTGGGCTTGGGCCACACATGCTCACATGCTCATGCGCGCGAGCCTTTTCGCCGACCGCCTCACACGCGGCGCGGCGCGCCGCGCCCAGCCCCGGCTCCGGCTTCGGCTCCGGTCCGTGTCCGTGGACTTGGATCTTGGCAATTGGTCCTTTGGGTGGTCCGTTGGGCTCGGCAGTTGGGCTCGGTGAGTTGGGCTAGGTGGGCTGGCCCAATACTTGGTGCAGTGAACCGGCTGCACTGGATTCCTCTCCGTGGTGCAGTGCTTCTACTGCACCAGAGTATGTCTTTTTGGAAGGATCTGGAATGTGGCTGCTGAACTCTCAACCTTCCATATCTCCACTCCCCTGTAACTGTCGCCTGCCTTAATTGGCAGGAGTTATTCCAGCAATCAACACCTGGGTGGCACATCCTATAAATAGGTAGGTCTTCATACCATTTCATGACCAACACCTGCAAACAACACAACATCCTAGCTCACTTAGCTCTGCATCTTAGCTCAAGTCCAGCAGCTTCTGTCCTGCCGGAAAAGTCCAGTTTTCCGGAGCTCGAAGATCTTGCGGTGCTGCTATCCTCGAGACGTCGTCGTTTCATCTTTGGGGACAAAACTCCACAACCGAGAGCACTACCGGGGTGTTTTTCATCTTGCAGAGAGAGGCCTTCCTCGACTCGATGGTTTTTTCCTTTTGTATTATTTTTTTCCGGCTTACGGTATATTTCTAATATCATCTTTTGTAACGAACAATCGCAAGATGAAAAAACCTTCTACTCAAGCTGCTTCAAAAATGTCATCCTCAAATGCTGCTTTCTCCGACGCTGCCGCCGTCGCTGCTTCTGCCGCCGCCACCAACCCCACTGTATCTGACGTCGTTGCCTCATCCGGCAACACTATTCCACCGACGTCTATTCCTACTCCAACTCCGGCGTTTGCAAATCCAACTCTTGCCACCATGTCCGCCGCCACCGATGCAAGGATAGCACTTAATCGTGCTAATGCCGCTAACACGACATTCAACTTCAATGCTCTGTCCTCTGCCTTGCAGAGTAATGTCCCCTTTGGGAGTGTGAACCACCATGGAGTGGTGGGGGGTTCAAACCCAACCCTGACGGCACCTTTGCACTCGTCTAGAGTATTGCCCGCTGCCGAGAAGCCGGCCAAGTTTGGTGGAGCCGACTTCAAAAGGTGGCAGCAAAAGATGTTGTTCTACCTGACAACATTGGGGTTCACCACTGTGTTGATGGAGAATGCACCTGCCCCTCCAAGTGAAAACGAAGAGAACTTGGAAGTCCGCATAGCCTATGATAATTGGCTAACTTCTGACTACTTTTGTAAAAACTTCTTGCTTAGTGGACTAGATGATAGTCTGTACAGTGTATATGCAAATGTAAAGACCTCCAAGGCAATTTGGGAGGCACTTGAAAGGAAATACTGTACTGACGATGCAGGTACCAAGAAGTTTGTATTCGCCAAGTTCTTGGACTACAAAATGGTGGACTCTCGACCGGTCATGGAGCAAGTGCAAGAGTTCCAACTCATTGTCCATGACGTCCACGCCGAAGGTATGCTTTTGCCAGATGCTATTATCGTGGCAACTGTAATTGAGAAGCTTCCCCCGAGCTGGAAGGACTTCAAGAGCTACTTGAAGCACAAGTGAAAGGAAATGACGCTTGAG
Organism: Lavandula angustifolia; assembly: GCA_028984105.1. NCBI lineage: Eukaryota > Viridiplantae > Streptophyta > Magnoliopsida > Lamiales > Lamiaceae > Lavandula > Lavandula angustifolia. The sequence goes on from CM054812.1 coordinate 2,680,759, forward strand.
GACCTTGTGGTCAAGCTCCGCATCGAGACCGACATGAGGACTCGAGATGGGAAGGGCAAAGCACCCGTGGAGCCAAGAGTCAACCTTGCTGAGAAAGGTGGCAACTCCAACAATGCAAAGAGAGGGCGTCCAAATAGCAACCCCAAAGGGAAGGGCAAGGTGCAATCCCGCAAGTTTGAAGGGGACTGCTACAACTGTGGCAAATCCGACCACATGTCCAAGGACTGCCGAAAGCCGAAGAAGAAGAGGGCTCGTCAAGCCAATATGTTGGAGATTGACCTCACTGAAGCCGACCTTGCGGCCGTTGTCACTGAAGATGCAAACGTCGTGGAGAATGAGGGGAAGTGGTATATTGATACCGCTGCCACGGCACATGTTTGTGGTGACCGAAGCCGCTTCACCAAGTACAAGAGTTGCCAAGGGAGGAAGCTCAATATGGGGAACCAAGCCTCATCTGAGGTAGTTGGCTATGGTACTGTGGTGCTAAGGTTGAGCTCCGGCAAGAACCTTACTCTTGGAGAGGTGCTGCATGTCCCCGACATCCGAAAAAATCTTGTGTCCGGCTCTGTACTAGTCAAGAGAGGGTTTATACTAGTTTTTGAGTCGGATAAATTTATCTTATCTAAATTTGGAATGTTTTTAGGAAAAGGTTACCTGCCTGAGGGCCTTTTCAAGTTATCTGTAATGACACTGTGCCAAGAGCCCGTTGAGGCTAAAAAGAATGAGAATGAAGCATCTTCATCCTACTTGATTGAGTGTTCCGATTTATGGCATTCTAGATTAGGACATGTTAATCTAAATGCTATAAAAAGATTAGTTAATCTCGATCTACTTAAAGTAAATGAGTTTAACAAAACCAAGTGTGAAGTTTGTGTTGAAGCAAAATTGGCTAAGCAGCCATTTCATTCTGTAGAAAGGAACACAAAACCTCTAGAACTCATTCACACTGACGTATGTGACTTGAAGTTTATACAAACTAGGGGTGGAAAAAAGTATTTTATTACTTTTATTGATGACTGCACTAAATATTGTACTCTTTATCTTTTAAGGAGTAAAGATGAGGCGATTGAAGCTTTTACTAACTTCAAAGCAGAAGCCGAAAACCAACTTGATTGTAAAATCAAAATGGTACGAAGTGATAGAGGTGGAGAGTATGTAGCTCCTTTTGAAGAGTTGTGTAAGACAAGTGGTATTATTCATCAAACCACTGTCCCCTATTCGCCTCAATCAAATGGTGTGGCTGAAAGGAAGAACCGAACTCTAAAGGAGATGATGAATGCTTTGTTGATAAGTTTTGGACTACCCGAGAACATGTGGGGGCAAGCCGTCTTGACGGCTAACTACTTAATAAACAAAATACCTCTAAAAGGTAGAGATGTTACTCCTTACGAGTTGTGGAAAGGAAGGAAACCTTCCTATAAATACCTCAAAGTGTGGGGGTGTTTGGCTAAGGTAGAAGTTCCTTCCTATAAATACCTTGACCGCACCGTCATCTCACGCTGTTTCGTCGTCGTAGTTTGGGTAGGGTTGTAAACGAATCAAATAGTTTTGATTTGATTCGGTATTTATATTCAATTTTTGATATTCGTATTCGAGATTTTGAGATTTAAATTTGATTATAAATATTCGATTCGATTCGTTTACAAATCAAATACAAATACAAAATTATAATATTCGATTCGATTCGGTTCGTTTACAACCTAAGTTTGGGGTTATGCTATCAAGCAAAATGAAATCGTGGAACAGATTGGTTGTGGAGCCATTAGGACATCCATTTTGATTTTTGTTTGATTTTTTTATAATTATATTATACTTTAATCATAAGACAACTTAAATCATGTATGATAATTTAAATAATTCAATAATTTTTGATCCTATGTTATTTTTAATAGCTAAAATATTTGTATTTGGTTTGTTTCGTTCTTAATTACTTCACATATATATTTAATGTTTGGTCGAGCACGACTTCGTCATTAAAATCACGAACCAAATACAATTTATAAACACCCGCGACAGACAACTAAACTAATACTAGCACAGTTAGCAAGTAGGGATCGAATCCACAGGAAATGGGTAGATTTAAGCAATTTATCTCTAAAGACCGAAAAAGGGTAGATTTAAGCAATTTATCTCTAAAGACCGAAAAAGGGTTTGGTTAGTAACCACCATAAACTTTTGGTTTAATTAACACTAGGCAATAAATCATAAACTGCGTAATTAAAATGATTGATGAAAACAAATATTAAAAGCGACTCGGCTTTGGGCAGATCCACACTGATCGGCCTCCAATCCTCGATTCCAAGATTAATCGGTTTTCCTAAGGTTGCTCGACTAAGGTGCCGTGTTGAGCATGGACGCACCTAAATCTTATTCTTAAAATGGAGAAGGAATGTTGAGCATTAACCTACTCCCTACCCCGAGTGTCGATCTACCATGTTGAGCATTGCATAGATCTACAACTAAGGAGCATTAACATCCAAGAAACCGAACTAGCAAAGCTACTCATGTTGAGCATGAAAATAACTATACCATCTCCCCTGCCTATTCAACACCAGCCCAGGTAACCTAGGGTGATCAATCCTATATCATCTTAAGCAAGCATCTACACAGATCTGGAACGAAACACTTAGTTAATAAATTTTAAGCACATTAAGATCTCATGAAGGCAAGGATCGGGTGTTTCACTGCCCTAGCCGAATCTAGGATTTAGCTACACATATTTAGAACAAGAAAGCAAGCTAACATGCAAGGGAATAACATCATAAATGCAGAAAACACTAACTTGAAGAGCATTAACTTCAGAAACCTTAAATAAACAGAAATAACAGTGCATAATTAAATGAGCGAAACGAAACAGAAAACAGAGAACATTACTGAGATAGATCTTCGAAAATTAAATGCTTTAGCTGGGTGAGAATTTAAGTGCTTCAACTACTTGACTTTGAAGATGAAGAACATGAACTAACTAGAGAGCTTTTCAAAATTAGAGAGAGAAAACTAAAGTAGAGAGAGATAAAGTCTAAAGAGTTATGAGAAGTGATAAAGTTGTGAGAGAGTTGTCATCCTTACTATTACATAACCATCATCTAAAATAAGTTCAAAAGCTGAAGTCTAAATCATTACATCACCATTCCTCGAGCCTCTCCCTGCATTAAATGCAGCATGGGCGGATTTGACCAAAATGGATGAAAGCTGATGGGAGCAGTTGGCTATATAAGGAAATCTTGCCCTGCTGGGCAGCTGTGGCAGGAACAAGTATCCTGCCACTATACTTTTCTGCACCAGTTCCCTTTCGTAGCTAGTAGCTCTACCAAACAACTTTCCCTCCAATTTCTTCAATTATGTTGGGCTGAGCTTCTTCATGTCATCATTTAATATATCTCTTTGGCCCACTAAGCTGACCTAATTGGAGGGGTCCAAATCCTACCCAGGTCAACCTAATAATCTGACCCAAGTCTTTTTTTATCTTAGTTTGCATGCCTGCAGCTTCAAATCTCTGCTTAGGCCACATTCACCATCTTTTCGCCTTTTATCCACCTCCTACACACATAAACACGAGGCAAACACGCACAATATTTGTAATATAAAAGCAACTATTACGTGCTTATCAACCTCCTCACACTTAAGCAATACTTGCCCTCAAGTATGAAGAGAATCTCTAAGCACGAATGTTGCTCGGTTTTCACTCCCCCAACACGACTCACTCAAACTGACTCAAAGAAGGAAAAAGAAACACAATACAAGGAAGACACGGACACACAAAAAAGACATAAAGACGAAAAGCTGCCAAGCAAAACCAAATTCTGCACATGTAAATAAAAGCACCCGACCAAGGATATAAAGCACATCAAAGTGAGATCTCACGCAAGAAACATGCATCAACAAGTTTAGGAAAATCAACAAGGTCAAAACAGGGCAGGCATTGAGTCATTCTCACGTTTCACTCGGCACTCAACTACACTAGTCCGGACATCCGCTCATTTAACCTAAATACACACAATCACCATATTAAGTCAATCAATTAGCACCATCAAAAAGGTCTTCTTCTCTTGGGTTGTAATGGGGCTAAGGACCATGGAATGATTGATATGGACACGCAGTTCCGTCGCTGTTAGAACCGTGCGCACCAAATAAATTTATAAGTAAGAACACATGCATAGAAACTATACTGGACAAGTACAGTGACAAGCAAGAGGTCGATCCTCAGGGAACGGTTGATTAAGCAACAAATTCTATTGACCTAAAGGGTTTGGCTAGCAGCCACCATAAATTTTGGGTGTTCTATAACTAGGCAGAAAGATAATCATAAATTTTGGGTGTTCAAATAACAAGTATTGTTGGGTTATGAGTCAGTAGATGATACTCAGCTGAGTAGTGGTTAAAAGAATATTGGGGAAATCATAGTAGTACTATGGAATTGAAGATCCCAAAACCCAGCTGATATCAGTCGTTTAGTGTGTCGTTAAGATTAGACCGTGTATAGGTTAGACTTGTTTATCTTGTTTATATTTCGTCTAAGTCCTGTACGGGGTAAGTTGTTGGATTGATCTTCTGACGAAGTTACTCTCCAGAACGCCACGTCTTCCTTGTAAGTAGCATGCATCTTCAGCCAGAAGCTGATCTTCACCTCAGTAGGAGATAGCCCCATCAGCTGATAAGCCATCAACAGAAGAACAGATGCAACGCTCAGTACCTTCGCAGTCTCCAACTGACCTACTTAGTAGTTTCACTCATTGTCAGCCGACTCAGCCGAAGAAACTCAGATCTCAGTCCTGACCAAAGACAATTCAGAGAAAGAGACTGAAATAGCCCAACTCAGTTAGAAACTCTCAGACGTATAGAAGGACTATGATTCACTCAGGAAAAGTGACGAAGTCTGGAGAGAACTAATGACTGAACAGTACCTGGGAGCTAAGGAGAAGCTAGAAAGCATGCTCAGAGCACAACGGCCAACTTCCATGAAAGAAGGACTTGGCTATACTCACGAAGCTTCTACCTCTAAAAGCTTAGAAGCACTGGCTGATAGGTTCGTCAGAGGTAAGGTGCAGGCTGCGGACATCACACCTCAGGCGAAGAACAAACAGAAAGTGATTGCACCTCAGCCGAGTAGCAACAAGCAGCTGACCAAAGGTTCCAGCCCCAAGACACCGAGATCAAACTCAGGGGGAACCGAGAAGGTCAGATGGGCAGAACAGTACAAGGAGCCATTGTACGAGCACCCGGCTCAGTAGGCTCGTACTACTATGAGCCCAGGGTCAGGAGAAGTGCAAAGACTCAGAGGAAGAAAGCGCCTGAACCCAAAATTATCAGCAGAAAGTCAGTATCTCCAAGTCCTATGGAGAAGAAAGCTGACAAGGTTTAGAAAAAGAAGTCTCAGACTTCTAAGGTTCCGAGACAGATTTGGGTCTCGAAATCACCCACTAACCAGTAAGGACCCAACTGAACCAAAGGGTACCTAAAGATGCTTCAGTTTTGCAGGTGTATAAGGACCCATGGATAGTGGACAGCGGCTGCTCAAGACACATGACGTATCAGAAGAGCCTGCTGACCAACTATGTACAAGAAGATGGTCCCAGAATTGAGTTTGGTGACAACTCAAAAGGCTACACAAGGGGATATGGAACGCTGAACTTTGGGACTGCGTCAGTTCCAAGAGTAACATATGTTGAAGGACTTCAATCTCCTTTCTGTCAGTCAATTCTGTGATAATCTTAACAGAGTTATCTTTGACGCTGGTTTCTGTGATGTTGTTGATAAATCTACAGGGAAAGCAGTGTTATCAGGCTCGCGGAAAAAGAATATCTACGTTGCAGACTGGAAAACCGCAGAACCTGAGGCTTGCTTACTCGCACAGACTAAATATGGTGACAAGTCAGGATGGCTATGGCACAAGAGACTCAGCCACCTGAACTTCAAGACCATGAACAAGCTAGCCAAGAACTCCAAAGTCAGAGGACTGTCCAACGATTCGTTTATCAAAGATAAAAACTGTGAAGCATGTCTGAAGGGAAAGCAAACAAAGAAAAGCAATCCACCTATTCCGTCACCTTCCACTGATGGAATCCTTCAGCTGCTGCACATGGACTTATTCGGGTCAGTCTCTCCAGTGACTATAAGAGGCAAGAAGTATGCCCTATTCGTTATTGACGACTACTCGAGATATACTTGGGTCATCTTCATCGCCAACAAGTCTGATGTTCAAACTGAGCTACCTAATCTGCCGAAGAAACTCAGTGTGGAAAAGAACATCAAGATTCAAAGAATTCGCTCAGACAGAGGAACAGAATTTCTCAACTTAGTAGTCAAGGAATACTGCGATAAAGAGGGAATTCAGCACGAGACATCAGCTACTCGCACCCCTCAGCAAAACGGACTTGCTGAACGGAAGAACAGAACACTCAAAGAAGCAGCAAGAACGCTCCTAGCAGATTCTGGACTACCCTCTAAGTTTCTGGGCAGATGCTACTGACATAGCCTGCTACACTCAGAATCGCTCACTACTGACACAGCAACACATGAAGACACCATATGAATTATGGAAAGGGAGAATTCCTTCTATTTCTCATTTTCATATTTTTGGTTGTCCGTGCTTTATTCACAATAACGGGAAAGATTAGTTGAAGGTCTTTGATAGCAAATCTGATCAAGGAGTATTCTTAGGATACTCTCGAGTTAGTAAAGCTTTCAGAGTCTTTAATTATCGGACTCTTTGCGTGGAGGAAAGCCCTCATGTCGTTTTTGATAAGTTTGTTACTGAGAACAGGAAGGATACAGAGACAAATACTGAAGATGTCAGCAGCAAGCTACAGGATCTTGGACTGACTGATAAAACTGAAAAGATCCAGCATTATTGGGATGATGAGTCAGACGATGAACAAACTCAGACTCAACCAACAGTCGATGTAGCTGACCTGGTTGATTCTACCGAACAGAATCAACAACAAGTAACAACGGTCGATGAGGAAGCCCTAGTGGTAACTGAGACCTCTACTGAGAATATAAACTCAGGGGGAACGATTAATGTTCCTAAGCTAAATGCCCCTGAACCTGGAAACTCAGTAGATCCTAACCTTCTTACTGAAATACTGCAATCTCATAACAGTACAACTGAAATGCCTAACACACCTACTGATTCTGCAGAAGTTGTATCAGAAGAAGAAGCCAGACTCAGACGATCATGGCTTAACACTCATTCTTCAGATCTCATAATAGGAGATCCATCAGCAACGATAAGAACAAGATCGAGGTTAAATCAAGGCGAAAGCTCACTATATTCTTATTTCTTGTCTACAGAAGAACCTCAGTCGATAGAGGACGCACTTAATGATGCTGACTGGATCATTTCCATGCAAGAAGAGCTGAACCAGTTCGTCCGAAACGAAGTTTGGGAGCTTGTAGACAGACCTAGACATCAACATGTCATTGGTACCAAGTGGGTCTTTAAAAACAAGCGTGATGAAAACAACGTCATTGTCAGAAACAAAGCTCGACTAGTTGCCAAAGGTTATTGTTAAGCAGAAGGAATCGGCTTTGATGAAACTTTCGCTCCAGTCGCAAGATTGGAAGCTATTCGTCTTTTCCTAGCCTATGCAACGCATCAAGGATTCAAAGTATATCAGATGGATGTGAAGTCAGCTTTTCTGAACGGCTTACTGAAGGAAGAAGTCTACGTGGAACAACCGCCCGGCTTTCAGCAGGGACATCAGGTGTACAGACTTAGGAAAGCTCTGTATGGGTTAAAACAAGCACCCAGGGCTTGGTACGATACCCTATCAGACTTTCTGCTTCAGAAAGGTTTTCAGAAGGGGACAGTAGATCGCACCCTATTCAACATAAAGTCAAGAGATGACATCCTACTGGTGCAAATCTACGTGGACGACATCATTTTCGGCTGCAGAAACGAGATAATATGTCAGCAGTTCGAGAAGATGATGAAAGAGAAGTTCGAGATGTCCATGATGGGAGAGATGAATTATTTCCTTGGATTTCAAGTGAAGCAATCACCTGAAGGAATCTTCATCAATCAAGCTAAATACACTCGAGATCTTCTCAAAAGATTCGGCTGCGATTCGAGCAAGCCAGTCAAGATCCCATGAACACAAATTTTAAAATCGATCTAGACAAAGAGGGAGCTTCTGTTAACTCTACTGATTATAGAGCTATTATTGGTTCTTTATTATATTTAACAGCTAGCTGACCTGACAAAACTTATGTTGTAGGTGTATGCGCAAGATTTCAATCAGATCCCAAGCGAAGTCATCTTGACTCAGCTAAAAAGATTCTGCGTTATCTGAGAGGAACACCTGATTCTGGGTTATGGTATCCTGCTGATGATAATCTTATACTGACGGGTTATTCTGATGCTGATTATGCACGATGCAGGATAGATCAAAAGTCAACTTCCGGAACTTGTCAGTTCCTAGGCAGCAAGCTGATATCTTGGTTTTCAAAGAAACAACACTCAGTAGCAACGTCCACTACTGAAGCTGAATATATGGCTGCTAGAAGTTGCTGTGCCCAGATCCTTTGGCTCCGACAACAACTGAGAGATTACGGTATATTTCAAGATGAAGTGCCCATCTACTGTGACTCCACAAGTGCTATTGCCATAACTCAGAACCCAGTTTTAGATACGAGATGCAAGCACGTGGATATCCGACACCACTTCATCAGAGACCATGTCGAGAAAAAGGATATCAGAATGGAAAAAATCCATACTGACAAGCAAAGGGCATACATACTGACCAAACCACTAGCTGAGAACAGATTTAGAGAATTATCAGTTGAGCTAGGTCTACTGGATCCTACTGAAGCTCATCAATAGAATATACCTACTGATAACTGCAATTGGTAACAATTGGAATCATCAGACGGAAGGATCAGTATGACAGGTCAGATGTTCAGTACAGTAACTCAGTTGGGAGAATCATACTGTACACAACAAGGGGGAACGTTGCTATCAGCAAGTCAACCACCCTCTGCAGTTTAACGGTAACCAGCTGATCGTAAAAGTTCATCTGAAGAGGTTTGCGTAGTATTGTATACTTAATTTTTTTTGGCATGCTTGCATTTATTATATCAGTCGCTCGCATTCAGTAGTTAAAAAGCATTTATTTCCCGCCATCAATTTCTTTAAGGAAAGGTCAGTAGATACCGTTCTCATTTAAATTGATTTGGTAATTAATGCTGCCTGCAGCGCATTTAATGCATGTCTTCTAACTTACCTTTATTACGCATCACCCTACGATAGCCTAAAGTAGAGGCGGCTTTGTAATCATTCCTCTTATAACATTAAATCTCAGCCGCATACTACTTTGAAAGATTAAAACCTGACCGTTAGATCAAAACGGTTATCAAGCATGATTTTATAAAATCTTTCATCTTCTCCTCACGATTCACTTTCCGCCATTTCCAAACCTTAGAGCATTTTCTGAAAATCAGTTTTCTCTCATATCTTCAAACCAATCTGATTTCTTGCATCTCCACGCTCTAAACTACTTGGTAATGTATTAATTTCTGCTTAACCTCTACTGACTAACTCTATTTTCAAGTGCTAACAAGTTGTTTTGCAGATTTTAATGGCTAATATTTAGGTACCCGCTGATATGAACGAAATCATCCTTTCTCGGATAAAGTTCGAACCCACCATGGCGCTTCGCCAAGTGGACCTTCCATATCTTGAGCCCGTGTTCGATGCGCTCGACCAATCAGGGCTTCAGTTGCTCGTTTCCAAACAGCCCAGGGCGTATCTCCCGAGGTAAGTGGCAGAAGTATACCTCAACTGGAGGACTCTCGCGTCAGGAGGAGAAGAGTCTTCCTTCTCGTATATGAAAGAGGTGGATAAGAACTCATGGGATGAGAGTCAGCGTACCTTCAATATCCGAGACGCCTTGGTACTTGCTTTTGATCTCCCAGATACTGGTGTTTCTCCTGTTGGATACAAGGAGAAGGAGATGAACACCTACGTTCAGAAGTTCTGTGGGAGGCAGAACATCAGGTTCAAGACTGCACTACCCAAAAACCTGCTACTACCTCAGTACAGGGCGCTCGCGTACATAGTGTCGCATATACTGACGAGCTCCGCAGGCTCATATGACCAACTGTCTAAGCCAAGAATTCAGTTGATGATGGCCATAGATGATGGCGTAGAGGTGAATTGGACCAACTACTATGTGGCCGAGCTGAAGGCTTAGGCCCAGATGTTCACCACTCTTCCTACTGGTGAAAAGAAGATGGTCAGCACTGGCAAGCTGCTGTATGGGACGAAGATGTCCATACTGATAGAGCAGTCAGTAGAAAGGAATTCAGCCTTTGCTGACTCAAAATTTTTTGACAACAAGCTGATTAAATTCAAGACCAAAGCAGCTGCCGAAAAATCTGTTAGGCGAGGGCCGCCGGATCAGAAGAGGGAACGATCAGCCACAATCTTGGCCCCTCGCGCCGACCCTCCGAAAAGAAAGAGACTGACAAAAGCTGGACCTTTTGAGGTGCCAGTACAACAGATTAAACCAGTCTCTCCTCCTCCTACTGAAGAAAACATCCTAGACTCTGACACTGGGATGGAGGAAGCTACACTGAAGGACAAGGTCCAAGTGGTTAGCTCAGAGGAGACCCGGTCGGATGTGAGGATTCCGACTGAGGAGACTTCCTCCGAATGGACCACTATTCACTCAACTCGTCTTCAAGCAACGAGTGAAATCCACACACAGATCCCGGAGATTCTAGAACATTCTGATCTGGTGAATATAGCCACCAGGGCTAGGGCCCAGATGCTGCTGAGGTTCTTGAGCTGGGATATTCTGGAAGAAATCATCAGAACTCAGTCAGCACTTTCATTACTTGCTGAAGAGCAAGAGTTGCAGATAGCTATAGGGTTCGGGGAACCAGCTGATCTGGCAACATTCGATGATCTGAGGGCGGCAATGCTCTACCTACTGAGCGTGCGCACCTCAGTGCCCGACGAAGGTCAGTCGCCACCGTCTCCTCCTGATAATGATGATCAAGGGGATAAGGATGAGGAGATGGAACAGGGCACACCCAAGGATGCAGTGTTGGGAGGCTCTGCTGAGGGTTCCACTCCCCGCAAGAAGGGCAAATCACCACTTCCTACCACCCCGGTTGCCTCGAAGCGCAGTCGAGAGCAACTCCTCGCGATTTCTGAGCAGAGGATCGGAATAAGCTCGTATCAGATACAACTAATTAGTTTCGTTTCCTCTAAGTCGGTGAATAAGGCCATAAGACGACAGGGGGACAAAAATCGCCTCCTAGCCAAAGATGTGCATATCAAATGGGCCCAATACACTAAGGCTCAAACAGCTAGTGTAGACCGATTGGCTGAAGGCGTGAAGAAAGTCTCAGAAGCTCCGACTCCTCAATTGAATATTAAGGAGATAATCGAGACCGCCTTAGCAGCTCAGAAGACTGATCTCAAAGCACAGAGTCAGCAGTTGCTCCAAAATCAGCAGATGATCTTTTCTGAGCAATTGTCTCAGGCTCTTGCAACAGTCAAGACAGAGATGGAAGAGAGAAATAAGTTGGCCACCTCTAGCCTACAAACAACTATTAAGCAACAGGCAGAGGCTCTTAAGGTCATTCAGAAAGAGATAACAGTCTCCCAAGATCAGGCTCTGCTGAAACTCCGTCACGAGTCAGCCGCGCAGCTTAAGAAATCTAGAGCTGATCAAGAACAGGATTGGGACAACTACTGCAATCTTGTCAAGGACTTCGAATCCACTGCTTCGCTTATTAAGGATTCAGTCCGTAATATTAAAAAAGACATCCAAGCCATCCGCACTCAACTCTCTAAGGCAGATGATGCCAAAAAGGGGGAAGAGGAGGTAAAGTCTGAATCTGAAGCGGAACCGGTTGTGGTTGAGTTGGTTAAGGATGTGACTCAGGGGGAAGGAGTCAGCACAGCTAGAGGAGAAGGGTCAGCCGCTGAGCCTGGACCCAGTTCAGCTGTACTCCTGTTAGAGTATACCCCACTGAGGCAATCTGTGACCGAGGCAGTTCCCATTTCATCTGCCCAGTACATAGAAGAGATTGCTCAGTTTCTAGAAGAAGAAGAGCCTCAGGTTCTGCCACCGCAAAGGCCCGGGAAGGAGATCTCTACTACTGAACCCACTTCTCCACCTTCCCCGCCTCGCAAATTCAAATCAAAAGCGGAGCAGGAAGCCTACGATCTCCAGATTGCTCAAGAGCTTCAGGATAAGCTTGATAAGGAGCATCAGCTGGAAGAGGCTAAGAAAGAGAAAAAGCCTAAGAAAGGGTTGGGAAAAACTAAGGCCCAAAAGACAGCAGATGAGAAGAAAGCTCAGGAGGAGCTTGCCAAGGCCTAAGTTACTGAAGTCCAGCCAACTGCTCAGAGTTCTTATCCGACTCATCTTACACCTGAGCAGGAGGCAGAGGACAGAGCTACATGGGAAGCTACGCTGCAAGGGCTGAATCTCAGGAGAGGAGATTCTAGAGCAGCAATTCTCAGAGAGAAAAAGAGGATAGCTGACATGGCTAAAATGATTAGCCTATCCGAAAAGCCAGCAGCTGATCCTAGAAGGCAAATTCCACGAGGATCAAAATTCATTAGGTCACCCTACACCAAGAAGGAGCCTACACCTCATGTGGATAAATGGGTGCCAGCTAAGCTTAATGAGCAATGGGAGGATATGAAAATAGACTTTATTAAGGGATACTACGTATGGGGTATCTATGAATCTGACATACCGGCTGAAAAAATTTTGACATACTTATTTCCCGGTTTGATATTGAGTTCAGAAATCAGCTCCGTCAGATCATGGAGAAAGAAAATATACCCTTCAGAGCTCCAACATTCAGAAGAATCCCTCCTCCAAGGACTGCTCGCGGCGTGCTATGCATAAAGGAGATAGAGAGAGAAGTAGAAGATGCAGCATCTCACTTATATCTAAATCCTGACAATCCTAACGTTCATGAGGAAATCCAGACTTTGCGCATCGGAATCTACAAATACTACTATCTGGATCCTCCAGCTGACAAGTCTGCTGACTTCAAGAAGCGAACGAAGAAATTCAAGAGTCAGACTTAGTCTATTATCTCTCTTTCTTGTTGTAATAGCGATAGGACCATGTACTCCTTATTCATATATATATGGGTTCCTATGTGCTTGTCAGACAATTACTCATTGTCTCATGGCTGCTATCTGTGTTTTTCACAACTGATCACTAAGTGATCTGACACACACTCACATAACCGTTTTCTCGGATGTTGCCTATCTCCCGCCTACTGACTTGAAGTTTTGTTAATCGCCTTATTTGTCTCTTGATGGATCAGGTGGAAATTATTGTCAGCAGATTAGTACTTTCAGGGGGAAATGTCTTTAGTAATTGCAGATGGTAGAATAAAGGTTTAGAGGTTTTGGCATCATCAATTAGGGGGAAATTGTTGGGTTATGAGTCAGTAGATGATACTCAGCTGAGTAGTGGTTAAAAGAGTATTGGGGAAAATCATAGTAGTACTATGGAATTGAAGATCCCAAAACCCAGCTGATATCAGTCGTTCAGTGTGTCGTTAGGATTAGACCGTGTAGGTTAGACTTGTTTATCTTGTTTATATTTCGTCTAAGTCCTGTACGGGGTAAGTTGTTGGATTGATCTTCTGACGAAGTTACTCTCTAGAACCCCACGTCTTCCTTGTAAGTAGCATGCATCTTCAGCCAGAAGCTGATCTTCACCTCAGTAGGAGACAACCCCATCAGCTGATAAACCATCAGCAGAAGAACAGATGCAACGCTCAGTACCTTCGCAGTCGCCAGCTGACCTACTTAGTAGTTTCACTCATTGTCAGCCGACTCAGCCGAAGAAGACAGAGACTATCTTTAGTCTATTGTGTCCGATAGAAAACGACCCAGTCGTACAAGCCTTTTTGAAGTTCAGTAGAAGAACATACGAGGTTGTTTGAATGGTCAACGCTACCTCTGACACATTCTCACCAACCACAAACCTCGACCAATGAGAAGCCGACAACGCTCTATCTGCTCTATACAGTAAAGCTGCTCTCATGTACAGTAATTAACTGCTCTGCTGCAACTAGTTCGAAATTATAGCCGTTTTCCTTGGAAGCTTGTGACACGTGGCATCGTCGTCTCCAACGGACATATGCCATAGCTCACAACTATAAATAGGGAAGAAATTCGAAGCTCCACGCACGGAACAACGAAAATCAAAAAGGGAAAAAGCTCAAAGCTCTCAAACACTCTAGCAAACTCACAGACCATCCAGCGAAGAACTTGCTTAAACAGAATATTTGTAGTTCTTCTCTCTAGAGTATTTAGATCCCTTCTCTTCTCTAGACTAACTTCATTGCCATATTCATAGCTTAGATTTCGAAGGAGTTCACACTTAGGGAATTGTTCTTATTGTAAGAACTCCTTCCTAGTTGGAGATTGTTTCGCTCCCTTTCGAACCTCGGTTTGAATTGTAAAGTCGCTAAGGACTATAACTTAGAAGGATCTGTCCAGTGCACATATGATCTTTGGGTATCCGAACCACGTTATCCTTCCTTGTTCAGGACCGTGGACGTATGATCTTGCGTATCCGAACCACGTTATATCGCCTGTGTCATTTACTATTTTATTGCATACAAACCTTTGTAAATCATAAGTTTGCATAAAACGTACTTTAAAAATTGGACAGCCAAAAGAACTTAATTTGCGAAAACACGTTTTCAACTGAGACGATTTCCGGGCTCCACACTTATCCGCACTTAAAGTCTCCGACTGAGTTTCGATCGACTGACTCAAGTCAGTAGAAGAGCTCAGTAGCTGACTCACTCTGACCCGTGATCGAAGGTTATTATTTGGCACTGTTCATCAGTCGGACTAAATAGCTCAGTTGTCCTTCGGTTCGAGGAAAAAGATTTGGTATCAGGTGTATTCACCCCCCCCCCTCTACACCTGACCATCGTCTCCAGACCAACAAGTATTAAAAGCAGTCCAGCCAAGGTAATTCCACACCACCCCCTGTTCGATCCTAGATTAATATGTGAATCAGTTTTAGTTAAAGTTATCTGGCTAGTGTTGGGATTTTGTATACTGGAAGCACTTTTTATGCTTGTATACAATGTGTTTTTGTCCTTACCACTGTTTTATTCTCCTATCTGATAAATATGTATATTTGCACATGTTATCCTTTATCTTGTATAAATGTTAGATTTGTGTGGTGTGTCGGGTATCACAGAAGACAACACAAATTGGTTGAACTGACAAGATATAAACAGTTAACACAGCTGAGACAACTTAAGGATGAAGTTGTCGGTTTAAGCTGCAGTTTAGATAAGAAGTGGCTTGTCTTAGCTGCTTGTCTTTACTGGTACACTTAAGGTGGTGTATTGAAGGATCACAGTGAGATGTGTTCTCCTAACTGACCTTAGTGGAGAACCAAGATCTCGGTGACTTAGCCGATCTTAAGCTTGGTAAGACTTCGCTGAGTGCATTTGGTTATCTATCACTTTGACCTACTATGGTGAACATCCAATGAGCGACCGGATCTACGTATCTTGGGTGTTAGTAGTCATTTGTGGCTCAGCCGGTTGTTCGTATCTTGCGGCCGTATCCCGGGAATGGGTTGATAATATCCCCCGAGGAACTCGAAAGGATTAGCACACTAAACCCGGCCGGTTGATTAAGTTCGGGTGTGTTAATAAGGTCGAGTGGTACTACTCAGGGAATACAAGATGTTAATTAATTTAAGCGGTCAAGTAAGCTTAATTAATTAACGGATATTTCTATCTTAAATACGGAGATCGATTAAGTCTAAAATACAAGCCCTTGCTCAAATTGGGATAAAGGGGTAAGTCAGCACGGATTCTCTAGTGGAATGAATCTGTGTTAATTAATTAATTTTGCTCTGGGCTGAGCATGGATAATTAATTAATTGGAGGCCCAACTTTATTTCTTGTATTGGATCCCTGATCTGGCCCAATTAGTTGCCTAGTAATTTATTATCTCTCAGAATTCATTATTAATGGATTAATGTATTTTACATTATTTAATAATGTTATTTATCTGGAATTAATTGGCTGGGCCAATTAATTGATAAATATTGGTAGCCCAATAAATTAATTAATTATATTATGGGCTGATTTAATAGAAGCCCATTGGATTATAATTAAATTAATGAGCTACAAATATATTAATATTATATAGATTTTTGAAGCCTATATATATTAGTATTCTGTTCAGAAACTCACACAATTGATTCATAAAAATCGAGAGTGGCGTGAGTTTATAGAGAGAGAATAAATTTATTTTCTTCAGATCTCTGACCACCCAGAGGGAGAAAAAGGCCGGGACACAGATTAGAAGATCTGACACAGGAGCAACAATCGGAGCCGCGACAACATACGAAGGAGGAAGGTATCGTTCTAACCCTAATTATTCCTTCAATTGGTATCAGAGCCAGGTTTAGGCTCTGATTGTTGCATAATTAGGTTTTATTTCGTCGTTATCGGGCTATTTCGTGTTTGGGGTGGCCTGCGAGCCACTATTTTGACCCCGTTGTAACGTTTTTCTCGTGAGAAAATCCACGAGTAGTTGATAGGATCAATGTGCTATGTGATTGTACTATTTGTTGTACTGTAATTGGTCCGATTGGCACGAAAATCGAGGCGCGACGGAGCGGAAGGGCGAAAACTTAGTTTCTGGCAGAACACGGGCGCCGACTTGCGATAGCGCGTGAGGGCGCGTTCTACAGTATCCTTCCTATCTGTTCAGATAGGTTTGTTCGTCTTCGCGTTAGCTTTGTCTGGATAGGTCGCACGACCCATTCCGATTTCTGGTTTGTCCGGAATAGCATCGGAAAGGAGAAGTGGTCGTGCTGTCCAGAAATTCCCAAATTGGCCAGGAAACCCTAGTTTTCTAGGGTTCCGCCGCATTTTGCGGCGGCGATTCCCGGCGGTTCCGGGGTCGGATTTCCGATAGGCTTGGACCTATGGAATCCTCGTCTTACGAGCTTCGCGTTGATAGGTCGTATGGGATCATCCGATCCCGGATGCGACCGGAATTTACGTTTGAAGTTCGCTGCTCGTTATGAATTCATTTCGGCGAATCGTTTGAAATTCGGGAAATTGAGGAACTAATCTCGGCCGGAATCCGTTACCCGGTGGTCGTGAGTGTTCCAATTACGTTTCCCCTCTTTCAATTGATCGAATCGCGGTTCGGAAAGGGAGAATTCGGGCGGCGAAGGCGGCGGAGGCGCGATTTATCGCGCAGAAAACAGCCGCGGCGGCGGCTCCAGTGGCTGTTCTTCACAGCCCGGCACGTCCGTGAGACGTCCGGAAGGGGCGGGGACGATCGACGAGGCGGAGGGAGGCGGCGGGAGGCGGCGGCCGCCGCGGCGCAGCGGCAGCGCAGAAGCGCGCGGCTGCGCGCGCTCCCGGCCCGTTTTCCGGCGGCGGCCCGGACGGAGAGAGGGGTGGGAGGCCGCGGCGGACCCTCCCGGGCCGACGGCGCAGCGCGCGCGGCCTGGAGCGTCGGCGGCGGCGACTTCTCGCTGAAGAAGACGATGATGACGTGGCGGTGACGTGGCCGCTACGTCAGCCCTAGTTGAGTCAGCATCCACGTGTGCGCCACGTGACTGCCACGTGGCAGACCCATGCTGACGTAGCGACGGCAGTTTTCGGAGCAGTTTTCAGATTCGAAGATTTTGAATATTTGTATCATGATCGGGATATGTAATAGTTAGGAATTACGTGTTTTTAAAAGCCCGATAATGTTTTTATATTTCCTATTTGCGTATTTATTTTTAATTATGCTTTAGCATGCAATTATATAATTAATTGCGCTTAGAAAAGCATGTAAATAGGATTTATGTCTTTATTAAAGCATGTTTTATTTTTCGCGAGCACGTTTTATTATGTGCGTTTAGAAATTGCATGCTTTAGGAATTATGTGTGATTGCATGATTCGTTACAAACCTTTTGAACAAAAAGACTAAGCAACTTTAAAATTAAATGTTTAATTAGATTCCATTAATTTGGATATTAAACACTTAATCGGACCTCCATTAATTGGACTCTACACGAAAGTAGTAAGATTATGTAAGTAAACGTCCACTGCGTGGCTTGCTTGCATTTTTGAGCTACCGTTTTGTGAGATGAGTTTTCCAAAATAATATTTGATTATTATTGAGTAGTGGGAGCGAAGCCGTAAACGTCCACTGCGTGGCTTGCGTGCCTAGTAAACACGAGTACTCTAGAAGATAATAATTAAATAGGATGGCTAATTAGATCAAATTGAATGCGGCATGGTTCGAGTAAGTATGTCAATTTCAAGGATTTGATTCTATTTGGTCAAATTAATGGTCAATGCTTAGATGTCACCGCAGGTACAATTCACTTCCCTCGAAGTCCCTTCCCGCGTTTTAATAGTGACATGGTCCAGTATATCGAACTATTAATTTCATTCGTCTTAAGAACCTTGACGTGGATTGGAATTAAAGAGCTAGGTAAATAGCTTGGTTTAGGGTTACGCTAGTAAACGTCCACCTGCGTGGCTTGCTAGTGGAATTCCTAGAGCGGTTCGAGGTTTTTAACATCATTGGTTTTTCAAAAGGTTACAATGATAGTTAATTACGAATTATGTGCAAAATATTAATTCATACATGTTTTAAATTTATATTTTTTCAGATATGTCTGTTCGAAAAACTTTAATTTCGAGTTCCTAAATAGTCTCACCAACCAAACCCTAACGGGTTTACAATTTTAAATAATTTTACAAAGTGGAAGAGATATCTTACCTTCCCAATAAATGCTCTGCAAAGGTTCTATAAGAACTTCTTTTTTAGGACCGCTATGTCTAAGAACGAGTTTACTATGAGTATGTTACTCAAATCTTTGGTAGCGGTCAAAGAGGTTATAGAAAAGGGCAAGAGTGCTCAAGTCTTGAATATCCCTAGTAGTTCAAGGAATCCTCTGAAATGCGGAAACCAGAAAAAGAACAGAAAGGGTGGACATTTCAAGAAGAGCAGAATGGGAGTAAGAAGACGGTCCTTACCGGCGACATGCTAATGTCAAAGGAGAAAGGAAGGTTCTTCAAGAATGGTAAGAAAGGACACACGAATCCGGATGTCAAGGCAAACAGTAAAGAGACGCGAGTCGCTCTTGTAATCGAAACTGTTCGGTTTCCTCTTCTACCCATGAATGGGTAGTGGATTCGGGGCAACTGTTCATGTTTGTTACACCTTGCAAGGTTTCTTGCGAGAAAAGGTAATTGAGCAATGGCGAGGTGGTAGTCTCAATGGGCAATGGATTGAAAGTTCCCGCAATTGCCATTGGAGATTTAAATCTATCTTTTGATAGTTCGTTTTAGTACTTAAAGATGTTTAATATATGCCCGAGTTTAGGCGAAACATTATTTCTGTTTCAAAACTCGCACCATGGATGGTTATAAATCAAGTTTTGATAGTGAAGTTTCTATCATGAAAGACGATGATTTTATCTCGTGGTGGACCATTAAACGGATCTTTATATACTATTACTTGTAAACCGCGTAGTTACGTTAATATTGCTTCCTCATCATCAAATCCTAAGAAGAGGAAAGAGTCTTCTAAGGTAAACCAAACTTATCTATGGCACTTAAGACTAGGTCACATCAATCTTAACGAGGACTCAGAGGTTGGTGGAATATGGATCATTGGAGTCTCTCCAAGATTGAACCGTTTCCAACTTGTGAAACCTGTTTGGAAGGAAAGATGGTGACTAGGCCTTTGAAGGCAAAGGGTTATAGAGCCACAGAAGCATTAAGTTTGATACATTCTGACTTGTGTGGGTCTATGTCTACACAAGCTCGTGGAGGGTATGAGTACTTCGTCAAATTTACTGACGATTACTCGAGGTATGGATATGTTTACCTTCTTCGCCACAAGTTGGATTGCTTTGAAACCTTTAAGGAATTCAAGGCAGAAGTGGAGAAGAAGCTAGGTAAAGAAATCAAAACACTACGATCTAATCGTGGTGGGGAATACCTGTCCAACGAGTTCAAGGACTACTTGACAGAATGTGGGATTACATCCCAGCTGACATCACCGGGCACGCCTCGGCGGAATGGTGTGTGTCGAGAGAAGGAACCGAAGTCTCTTAGAGATGGTTCGGTCGATGATGAGTTATGCAACTTTGCCAGTTTTCTTTTGGGGATATGCCCTAGAGACTGCAACATACTTGCTGAATCGTGTGTCTTCCAAGTCGGTACAAAAGATCCCTTTCGAGTTGTGGAGCGGGCACAAACCCAATATGCACCACTTAAGGATTTGGGGTTATCCTGCTTATGTGCTGAATAGGCAGGCCGACAAATTGGAATCACGTTCAGAAGTGATATTGTTCATAGGGCATCCGAAGAAAACGAAGAGTGGATACTTTTATGATCCTAAAGAACAGAAGATCGTTGTTAGCCCTAACGCTCGGTTCTTAGAAGAGGATTACACTAGTAACCATAAATCTCGAGTCGACATCATCCTTGAAGAATTACAAGGTGGTCGAGTTCCACTTGAACAGCCAGTAGTGCAAGATAGTACTTCACGAGTAATCGCACACCTGTTAACACAGCTCCTAACACTGTTCGACGTAGTGGGAGGGTGATATTTACACCTGATCGGTATGTTCACTAGGGAGACGTTTGATTATCTCCCGGCAGATGAACAAGATATCGTGGATCCCTGGACTTACAACGAAGCAGTGGGAGATGTAGATGCACCATGGACTCGAAATTTGAGTCCATAACTGATATGGATGTATACGAGATCACTGAACTACCTGAGGGCTGCAATGCTATTGGTAGTAAGTGAGTATACAAGAGAAAGAGAGAGCACCGAATGAAGAGATCATGGCGTTTAAGGCCAGGCTAGTGGCGAAGGGTTTTACCCAGAAAGAAGGTATCGATTATGAAGACACCTTCTCGCCTGTAGCAATGATCAAGTCCATTCTGATTCTCCTTGCCATATCAGCTCACATGAACCTAGATGTCTGGCAAATGTATGTCAAAACCGCATTCCTAAACGGTCACCTTGAAAAAGGTAAGGACATCTACATGAAACAGCCAGATGGTTATGTGAAGGAGGGCGAAGAGCATCTAATTTGGAAGCTTAAGAAGTCTATTCATGGACTTAAGCAAGATTTCCGGTTATGGCACCAGCGTTTTCGACGAAGTAGTCAAATCCTATGGATTTGTATCCTGTCCTAACGAGGTGTGTGTAACGTATTTGTGTTTACGGATCAGTGGTGTTTCTTGCATTTTACGTAGATGACATCCTTCGCATTAGCAATAATGTTGAAGTGTTATCAGACGTAAAGACGTGGTTATCCGAGCAGTTTCAAATGAAGGACTTAGGTGAAGTTGCTTACATCCTTGGGATCAAGGTTATTCGAGATCGCCAGAAAAAGGATGTTAAGCTTCTCACAAGTGTCCTACATTGACACTGTTATTGCTCGTTTTAGCATGCAAAAGCCAAGAGAGGTTTAGTACCTTTCAGACATGGCATTTTTCTATCCAAGAATCAGTGCCCTGAAAACGCCTGAAGATATAGAAAGTATGAGGCAACTACCATATGCTTCCGCTGCCGGTAGCCTCATGTATGCGATGCTTTGTACAAGAGCAGATATCTCATATGCCGTAGGCATGGTCTCAAGATATCAGTCTAACCCTGGAAAGGAATACTGGACTGCGGTCAAGTATATTCTCAAGTACCTTAAACGGACTAGAGATTATAGGCTTGTTTACCCGTCAGACAGTCTAGTGTCTTTGGGTTATACAAAATCGGATTTCCAGGCTGACCAGTCAGACGAGAAGAAGTCTACCTCGGGTTATGTGTTTACCTTGGGAGGTGGAGCCGTTTCATGGAGGAGTGCAAAGCAGAAATGCATTGCGGACTCAACCATGGAAGCAGAGTATGTGGCTGCTTCAGAAGCTTCGAAAGAGGCAGTTTGGCTCAAGAATTTCCTCCAAGATCTTTATATTGTTCAGAATTTGCCTAAGGCGATCACGATTTATTGTGATAATGCGGGTGCAGTAACAAATTCTAAGGAACCTAGATCTCACAAGGCGTCTAAACACATAGACAGGAAGTACCATATTATACGAGTATTCGTAAATCGAGGTGACCTAGTGATTGACAAAATTGGAACTGAAGTCAACCTAGCTAATCCTTTCACGAAGAGCTTACCACTCCCGGCTTACGAGAAGCATGTTCGTGGCTTTGGGATGGTAGAGATGCCCCACTTAGGACTACAGAAACTTTTGTATAAGTGGGAGAAGATGTCGTGATAGATAGGATAGATAGCTAACATATAGCTGGGTACTAGTTTGTACCTAGATAGCTGAGATATAGACACATTGTATACTAAAAGTTTACTTTAGTATAAGTGGGAGAATTGTTGGGATTTTGTATACTGGAAGCACTTTTTATGCTTGTATACAATGTGTTTTTGTCCTTACCACTGTTTTATTCTCCTATATGATAAATATGTATATTTGCACATGTTATCCTTTATCTTGTATAAATGTTAGATTTGTGTGGTGTGTCGGGTATCACAGAAGACAACACAAATTGGTTGAACTGACAAGATATAAACAGTTAACACAACTGAGACAACTTAAGGATGAAGTTGCTCGGTTTAAGCTGCAGTTTAGATAAGAAGTAGCTTGTCTTAGTTGCTTGTCTTTACTTGGTACACTTAAGGTGGTGTATTGAAGGATCACGGTGAGATGTGTTCTCCTAACCGACCTTAGTGGAGAACCAAGATCTCGGTGACTTAGCCGATCTTAAGTTTGGTAAGACTTCACTGAGTGCATTTGGCTATCTATCACTTTGACCTACTATGGTGAACGTCCAATGAGCGACCGGATCTACGTATCTTGGGTGTTAGTAGTCATTTGTGGCTCGAGCCGGTTGTCCGTATCTTGCGGCCGTATCCCGGGAATGGGTTGATAATATCCCCCGAGGAACTCGAAAGGATTAGCACACTAAACCCGGCCGGTTGATTAAGTTCAAGTGTGTTAATAAGGTCGAGTGGTACTACTCGAGAATACAAGATGTTAATTAATTTAAGCGGTCAAGTAAGCTTAATTAATTAACGGATATTTCTATCTTAAATACGGAGATCGATTAAGTCTAAAATACAAGCCCTTGCTCAAATTGGGATAAAGGGGTAAGTCGGCACGGATTCTCTAGTGGAATGAATGCGTGTTAATTAATTAATTTTGCTCGGGCTGAGCATGGATAATTAATTAATTGGAGGCCCAACTTTATTTCTTGTATTGGATCCCCGATCCGGCCCAATTAGTTGCCTAGTAATTTATTATCTCTCAGAATTCATTATTAATGGATTAATGTATTTTACATTATTTAATAATGTTATTTATCTGGAATTAATTGGCTGGGTCAATTAATTGATAAATATTGGTAGCCCAATAAATTAATTAATTATATTATGGGCTGATTTAATAGAAGCCCATTGGATTATAATTAAATTAATGGGCTACAAATATATTAATATTATATAGGTTTTTGAAGCCTATATATATTAGTATTCTGTTCAGAAACTCACACAATTGATTCATAAAAATCGAGAGTGGCGTGAGTTTATAGAGAGAGAATAAATTTATTTTCTTCAGATCTCTGACCACCCAGAGGGAGAAAAAGGCCGGGACACAGATTAGAAGATCTGACACAGGAGCAACAATCGGAGCCGCGACAACATACGAAGGAGGAAGGTATCGTTCTAACCCTAATTATTCCTTCAGCTAGGACGTTGTGTTGAGCACAGGGGCGTCCATTCCTTCTATTACGTTGGGACTGTCATGTTGGGCATAGAAACAGTCCCCTACCCAAGTGACTACCCTACCTTGTTTAGCAATGACTAGGGAGGCACTAAGGAGCATTAAGAACAAAGGGACCAAATCGAGGCATCTACCGATGTTTAGCATTGAAAGCAGAAAAATCCAGCTAGTCTATGTCTGCCCAGAAAGATGTGTACCTGCTGAGGTTGATCAGATCTAAGCAGTTCTCAACTATCTCAAACAGAGTTCAACTAAAACCTATAATTAACCAATTATCAAGCACGTTTTCACATCTCACGGATTCTTGGGGGGGGGTGCCTCATTACCTCGGCCAGATCTGGGAAATTAGCTACTCATATTTACTGGGGACATAAAACTAGGCACGTAAAAATAAGGCATGAAGCAGATCTGAAACTTAAAGTTAAAACAATAAGCTTTCGTAAAACAGTAAAGAGCTAGCATGAATGTTTAACTAAGTAACAAGAACAACATCGTACGAAAGTAAAGGCATTTATATGTAAAGGTGTGATATTGACAGCAAGCATTCAATAAATTCACTTAGATGCGAAAGGTAGAGAAGCTTAACAACAAACATGAAAGAGTTAAAAGAAGCATTAAAGACTAAACTTAAATACTGTAAATAAGCTAACCGATAACATTCACAACAGAAAGTCTTCTCCTTGGAGAGCTTCAAGTAAGTCTAGGCAGAGAAATAAAGAAGTTCTTGAATTATATTAATGGAGGAATTTTTAGAGAGTTTCTAGAGAGAAGAACGAACTACTACCATCTATCCACCTATCTATCTCTTTCTAAATGTAAGCATCCAAAAAAAGTTATATATATTCAGCTTCGTTCCTCTCTTATTGACTTCATAAAATATTTGGAGTAGGTGAGAAGGACTCTAGCGGTATGGGCTTGCTGATCAGAAGTAAGGCTATGCTGAACACCTAGGTCCCTAGTTCCCGCCAGAAATTGCCAGAATGATGTGGGTCGGGTTTTGGGCCTGTTTCAACATATTTTTCTTCTCAATTTTCGGCCCGATGGAAACTGCAATAATTCTGGCCTGTTTCCAGGCCATTTCTCCGGCCTTCTGGGCAGTTCCATCAATTTTGGTTAGAAACCTTCTTGATCCAACAACACCACATTTTCTCCTTTTTCTCTCCACATCCAGGCCATTAATCTGCATTTGCATAACAAAAGCGCACAAATCAAATGGATAAAAGGGCTACAAATCTAGGCTCATCAATGATATTGCAAGGTGGTATTCTAAAGGTCCTAGGCTCATTTTGTTGTGCATCATTTGTCATGCATATTATGCAAAGTACCCTCGGCTTGTGCAAGTAAGTGCTGGAATAAAGATTGATACAGGGCAGGGAGTTAATGATGAATAGCCGGGGAGGATAATAATTTTTCTTTCTTTTCTTCCTTCCCCTTCTTCTTCTTCTTTTTCTAGGTGCATCATTTTTCTTTTCTTATGTTTTTCAAGCACCTTTCTTTCCTCCGTTTTTTCATAATTTATCTCTAAAAACCGAAAAAGGGTTTGGTTAGTAACCACCATAAACTTTTGGTTTAATTAACACTAGGCAATAAATCATAAACTGCGTAATTAAAATGGTTGACGAAAACAAACATTAAAAGTACCTCGGCTTTGGGCAGATCCACACTGATCGGCCTCCAATCCTCGATTCTAAGATTAATCGATTTTCATAAGGTTGCTCGACTAAGGTGCCGTGTTGAGCACGGACACACCTAAATCTTATTCTTAAAATGGAGAAGGAATGTTGAGCATTAACCTACTCCCTACCCTAGTGTCGATCTACCATGTTGAGCATTGCATAGATCTACAACTAAGGAGCATTAACATCCAAAAAACCGAACTAGCAAAGCTACCCATGTTGAGCATGAAAATGACTCTACCATATCCCCTGCCTATTCAACACCAGCCCAGTTAACCTAGGGTGATCAGTCCTTTGTCATCTGAAGCAAGCATCTACACAGATCTGGAACGAAACACTTAGTTAACCAATTTTAAGCACATTAAGATCTCATGAAGACAAAGATCGGTTGTTTCACTGCCCTAGCCGAATCTAGGGTTTCGCTACACATATTTAGAACAAGAAAGCAAGCTAACATGCAAGGGAATAACATCATAAATGCAGAAAACACTAACTTGAAGAGCATTAACTTTAGAAACCTTAAATAAACAGATGTAACATTGCAGAATTAAATGAGCGAAACGAAACAGAAAACAGAGAATATTACTGAGGCAGATCTTCGAAAATTAAATGCTTTAGCTGGGCGAGAATTTAAGTGCTTAAACTACTTGACTTTGAAGATGAAGAACATGAACTAACTAGAGAGCTTTTCAAAATTAGAGAGAGAAAACTAAAGTAGAGAGAGATAAAGTCTAAAGAGTTATGAGAAGTGATAAAGTTGTGAGAGAGTTGTCATCCTTACTGTTACATAACCATCATCTAAAATAAGTTCAAAAGGTGAAGTCTAAATCATTACATCACCATTCCTCGAGCCTCTCCCTGCATTAAATGCACCATGGACGGATTTGACCAAAATGGATGAAAGCTGATGGGAGCAGTTGGCTATATAAGGAAATCTTGCCCTGCTGGGCGGCTGTAGCAGGAACAAGTATCCTGCCACTATACTTTTCTGCACCAGTTCCCTTTCGTAGCTAGTAGCTCTACCAAACAACTTTTCCTCCAATTTCTTCAATTATATTGGGCTGAGCTTCTTCATGTCATCATTTAATATATCTCTTTGGCCCACTAAGCTGACCTAATTGGAGGGCTCCAAATCCTACCCAGGTCAATCTAATATTCTGACCCAAGTCTTTTTTCTACCTTAGTTTGCATGCATGCAGCTTCAAATCTCTGCTTAGGCCACATTCACCATCTTTTCGCCTTTTATCCACCTCCTACACGCATAAACACGAGGAAAACCCGTATAATATTGGTAATATAAAAGCAAAAATTACGTGATTATCAGTGTTCCCCGCTCTATCTTGGGAGAAGTCGGTTAATATTTTACACCCGTTTTGTCTTCATCTTTCCCTTTTTTTTTCGAACAAGTTTAATAGCTCTTGCATCCTAAGATCTCGGATTAATCTTAGATATCAATTTAAAGGAGCTTAATAGCGCGAAAAATTGTTTTATCTTTTGCTTTATTTATTATTATTATTATTATTATTATTATTATTATTATTATTATTATTATTATTATTATTATTATTATTATTATTATTATATATACGGTGATTGATCATATTTAGACAACTTAAATCATTTATGGTAATTTAAATAATTCAATAATTTGGTTCGGTTCGTTTCGTTCTTAATTACTTCACATATATATTTAGTGTTTGATAGGTCTATTTCGTACTATCTATATTCCATCTATTTTGGCATATTTTGTGGCGTTTGGATTTGTTTTGGTGTTTGTTTTGTAGTGCTTATAGATGATGTGGCATTGACGAGGCGTCAAGGTGGCGGTTGCAGAATTAAGGAAATATATATTCAATTTGGAAGAAATCAAAAAGGGAATTAAGTATAGAAAGGAATTAATATAATTCATCTTATATTATTTTCTTCTATATTTGATTACCCTAATTGAGGAGGATTGAAGAGGAGTATATATTTATATTTGGAGGGGCGCCGGGAAAGGAAATAGATCGAAGGAGGGAAATAAATGAAAAAGATTGATTTCCAATCTTGATGAATTGACGCCAACTGATGGAGAAAATTTGGGAAGGGAATTTATCCCTATCTTATTCCATATCACACGGTGAGGGAGAGAGGATAAAGGGACGCAATTCATATCTTTTGAGTATCTTTTATCACGCCATCTCCATTCATTCCCGTCGCACATATCCTCCCATACCGAACCCTAGCTGCCACTCTGCCGAGATCATCATCAAGCTTTACACCATTGATCCACGCCGATTAACCGAGAGAGAAGATCCGAAGCCGCCGAAGCTGAGTCATCCGATCAAGCATCGCCGAAAGTTGAGAAAGTCCGATCGAAGCTATGAAGTTGTCAAAAAGCTTAAGTGTAAGGAGGAAATCACGAGCAAGTCATGAGATCAAAGAATTGGAGTGGGACGGAATTTTTAGGAGCCAATTTGCTATTTTCCGAACGAAGGAGTTGGGGTAAAAAAAAAAAAATGGCGGAGAAAACGTGCCCACGTTTTCCACTTTCCCTTTTCTTCCCCCCACAAATAACACATCATCTTCCCCCATTTTACCCTACTTCCATTTCTCCAAAAATTACCTTTCCATTCAAAATATTCACCGCCCCCACACCCGCCATTTCTTCTTGCCCAAACCACCGCAATGGCTCCGAAGAAAAGAACGAAGGTTTCCGATGTTGCTTCTTCATCGGCGCCGCCTTCCATTGCTACCTCAGGCCGTCGACCGCCGCGGCGCACTGGTCGAATTCGGCGTGCTCTAAATCCCATGGTCACCGGTCCCTTTCTCGTTGATGAGGAGGAGTCGGATGTTGCTGCTCCAGCCGTCGAGACCGAGACCACCAGGCCTGCTTCCCCTGCTTCTGAACCAGTTTCTGAAGAAGCCGAGGAGGAGAATGCCGCCGCCGTCTCAGCCGAAGATGAAGATGACTTTGATTGGTCTGCTCCTGCTGCCGACTTCCAGTCCGAAGATTTGTACAACCAATTTCGGTTTCTGCAGGTACCGAGTACGTTTGTGCTGCCACCACCAGTAGACAGAATCAATTGGGTTACCGAAGTGCAGACCACTTCGAATTTACCTTCGGATGAGTCTGATTACCAACCGTCAAGTGATGAAGAGGATATTTCATTGGAGCAATTATCCCTCGCTGATTCAGCCGATTCCATCTCGTTCCCGTCATCTACTGTGTACGGGAATTTTATAGTTCTACAGTTTCCAGACCGAGAGGCCGTGAGGGCAGCAATGACTTTTGAGGATGACCTATACCGACACCGCGCCTTCACTCGACGCGGGAAGAATTTCCGAAATGGCCACTGTATTAGCCACGCATTTCTTCGCTCTACCGGCGTCCAAGGTCAGTTTTACGATTATTTTCGCCGAATTGGTTGGTTATGATTGACTGAATCACACCATTATCCATGTTATCATGCTTTGATTGCTGAGTTCTTTAATTCCTTCTCCTTTACTTTCACTACTGATGTGAATGTTAAGAGCA
The DNA here is from genome assembly GCA_028984105.1 of Lavandula angustifolia. Lineage (NCBI taxonomy): Eukaryota > Viridiplantae > Streptophyta > Magnoliopsida > Lamiales > Lamiaceae > Lavandula > Lavandula angustifolia. The sequence continues at coordinate 2,709,752 of CM054812.1, forward strand.
TTTCATTTCGGATTGGTTGTGTGTTTTATGAGATGTCATTAGCTGAGTGGTCTACTAGATTAGGTACTGTGGTGTTGGAGGATTTAGATGATGGTACTTATGATTTTACTCCTCGTGGTATACCTTCTTCTATTGGCGATTATGTTGGCCCTATGATTGCTTGGACTCTGATAGCCCCCTCTGATCTCGAGATATTTCGTCCTTCTGTTTCTGATATTTCATATGTTACGGATCATGCTTTACGTATGTGTCATCAGTTCTTGTGTCATAACTTGACTGGCCGTTGGACTGGATTTACCACAGTCACGGACAATGATTTATATTTTCTATGGTGTATGCATACGGGGAGGAGGGTTGATCTTGGGTATTGGGTAGCCCGTTGTATGAGTGATCTTGCTACCCATCCGGCTAGGCATTTGACTTTGTGCCACTTGTTTGCTAAATTCCTTGCTCGTAACTTTGTGATATTTGATGATTCTCTGCTTACTCAGTTGTCTGCTCCACCCTTGTTTGACCTTGAGTTGATGGGACATGCCCGTATTTGTTATAGGGAGCCTGATAGTACTGTTAGATTTTATCCACCGGGACCTCGAGTCCCGAGTGCTGCCCTTATGTAGCTTTGCAGGTTCCCGACGATTCGGTCCGGGTGTTGAGGGCTGAGGTTTTTTACTTACTGCGGCGCTTCGATGAATTGGAGCGCACGGTTCTCTCTCGTCTTTCGCCTCCGGGCGATCGGTGATGCCATTCTCCCTATTTTATTTTCTCTTCTTGTTTTTTCTTTTCATGTGTTTTGTGTTTGTGTCTTGTTTAGTTCTCTTTTACTTGCTCGTTTGTAACGATCAAGTGTAAGAAGGTTTTTTGTTATGTGTGTTGTCATGTTCTCCGTCTCTTACCTTTGTCTTTTCTTGTGTGAGGGCACACAAAGGGTTAAGTGTAAGGAGGGGGATGTCTCTTCTTCGTTTCTCTTTGTCTCGTCATTTTCTTTTGTGTCGTCGAAGCATGCCAAAAATTGAAGTTGTTGATGCACTTGTGTTCTTGATTTAAGCATGTTTGATTGTGCTTTATGTTTCAATATGCGAACTTGTAGTTGTTGTGAAAAGAAGGAGATGGTGCACATTTGTATGTGATTTGGGATGACTAATAATAAGTAAATTGTGGATCGAATTTTACACACTCCTTATATTAGATTTGAGCCATTAAAGTAGGACACTTCCTACTAAATTCATTGAGAGAGCTTGTTCATGAAGTTGCAATAAAAGTGGTCATTTGTGATAAGTGATAGGAGGCACTAGGGATTGAACCATTTAACTGCGACAATATTTTCTACCTTGCATTATCCCCTAGTGAGCTAATTTGTGCCTTGTCCTATTCTTTGATGTAGTCAGAAAAATGCAAACCAAGGTCTTTTTAGCTTCTCTTTTTCCCATGTCATTGTATGTTTTACAAGCTTAATTGAGATTAATCTATCTTTATTCTATTACCTACTAAGTATGCTTGCTATTATATTTGTGGTGCAAAATAATTGTTTGATTGATTTTGGAATTTGAGATTGATCAATGCGTTCAGCACCCATGAAAGAGATAGGCTAAGTTTGCTGAATATGTTGCTATTTCGAATGCTGTTGTTTCAAAAAAAAAAAAAAAAAATCCGAAACAGTATGCAGCATAGGGGTTTACGAATAAATTGGGCAACAATTGATCTTGTGGTAGGTATTGAATTTCAGTTTTTGATTATCTCAATTTTAGTAAGTATAGCATGCATGTCATCTTGATACATTTTATGGAGCTTAGAACCCCTAGGACCCCTACCAACAAAAAATTGTCTATGTCCTAAATCCATTACAACAAAAGAAAAATACTTCCTTGATATTGCAGTTGTGACACTTTTTATCGTGATGGATGAACTATATTTTCTTGAATGACTTGACCGGACCTAGATTAGAGAGTGTTGAGTGAATCATGAGGATGATCCACTTTTTGCTTAGGTTTTTGACTAAATTGATATTTGTGTGCTTAATCTTAAATTTGCAATTCTACTTGTTTGTTGAGATTCATACTTGCATAGTTGGACGTGCTTTGCTAGTTCATTGAGTGCGAAGATTATGGATATGATTGGTATTGCTTCTTTCGTTTGTTGTGTCGTTTTTCTCTCTTGTTCTTGGTCTTTTGTTTCTTTATTTCGTGTTTTGTCTTGTCTTCTCATTGTCTTGTTTTCGTCCTTTTCTTTTAGAGTCTTGAGTCTTTGGGGAGGTTTGGAATTTGGATAGTACTTATACTTTTATTTTCCTTATACTTGAGAGCAAGTATGTTCTAAGTGTAAGGAGGTTTGATAGTTCTATTTCGTACTATCCATATTCCATCTATTTTGGCATATTTTGTGGCGTTTGGATTTATTTTGGTATTTGTTTTGCAGTGCTTATAGATGATGTGGCATTGACGAGGCGTCGAGGTGGCGGTTGCAGAATTAAGGAAATATATATTCAATTTGGAAGAAATCAAAAAGGGAATTAAGTATAGAAAGGAATTAATATAATTCATCTTATATTATTTTCTTCCATATTTGATTACCCTAATTGAGGAGGATTGAAGAGGTGTATATATTTATATTTGGAGGGGCGCCAGGAAAGGAAAGAGATCGAAGGAGGGAAATAAATTAAAAAGATTGATTTCCAATCTTGATGAATTGACGCCAACTGATGGCGAAAATTTGGAAAGGGAATTTATCCCTATCTTATTCCATATCACACGGTGAGGGAGAGAGGATAAAGGGACGCAATTCATATCTTTTGAGTATCTATTATCACGCCATCTCCATTCATTCCCGTCGCACGTATCCTCCCATGCCGAACCCTAGCTGCCACTCTGCCGAGATCATCATCAAGCTTTACACCATTGATCCACGCCGATTAACCGAGAGAGAAGATCCGAAGCCGCCGAAGCCGAGTCATCCGATCAAGCATCGCCGAAAGTTGAGGAAGTCCGATCGAAGTGTTATCACTTTTAAGTTCGAATTTATTGCTTTTAATTGCTGAATTGTGGGTTGATTTGGAAGAAACAATTTGTTATCACTTTCGTTTTGCATTCCCGGATTTGAATTGTCTCCGTGTTTATTAGCCTGTGGATGAATTCGTATACTTTAATTGATGAATTTCTATTTTCTAGGTTATTATTTCGTATTACTTGATATTCTGATTTCATATAATTAGATAGAATTTTCGTGCATAATTATTTATTGAATTTCAGCATGTTTTGTGTTATGTCCAGTAAACCGGTCCGTCTGGCTAGTCCGGCCGATATGCGTAGCTAAGTCTTTTTAGGGGCCGGCGAGATGTGAAACACACACCACTCTAAATTCGTGAGACTAGGGCTTAAAATTAATCACTTGGGTTCTGAATTAATCTAGGTTTCATTAATTGAATTAATTAATTTAGGCTTGATCACCCTAGTTAATTTAATTCATAGCTAATTTAGTAGTTCCATCGTTTCTCGTGGGATTAGGTTAAATAAGTAGCAAATTGCAAATTGTTCTTAGGACAAGTAGATTAATTTGGTAGGAGACTATTAGATGTCCACCATACGAGTAGGCTCCTAAATTGGGTTCTCTTAGTTCTTAAAGCTAATTAGGTGTTAAATCTATTGATTGCCCACCAACGTAGGTTGCATCTAATTTAGAGAAGTAATCGTTTCAATGTCCACCATGGCGATTACCGATTAATTAAGGGGGAATAGGGGATATGTCAGTTTAATTACGGTGTCCTACAACTAATTGATTTAAGTGAATTAATTAATTATTAGGGTCAGTGATCGATTTTGTGTGTGTGTGAATCATCTTGCTAGACCCGCTTTTATTTGCATAAGTCAATTTCGTGTTTATTTCTTGCTTTAATTTTTCGTTGTCTTAGGTTAGTTATTCCCAAACTTGCGTGGTCGCTAACCAACCCTTGATTGATAGGATTTTTAGGTTTGAATTACTCCGTTCCTGTTCGATACCTGTGCTATACTAATTTTTGGTCTAGCAAATTTTGCAGGATTATTTGGTGTAAAACATCGACCACCAGTGTTCCCCGCTCTATGTTGGGAGAAGTCGGTTAAAAATAACAGACGTCACAGAGTTTTTTTTTTTGATCCTATGTTAAAAATAACAGTCGGAACAAACTCGTTCTTAATTTTTGATCCTATGTTATTTTTAATTACTTCATCTTGTTGCCCTTTTTTTTTGTGGATTAGTAGGAGGCCTATTTGTAGTGAAAGAAAAGAAAAGCAACCAAATTGCAACTAAACAGAACAAATTGGACTCTTGAATGACACAACAGTAAGAAAATAATTATTTTAAAAAGAACATGAATAATTATTATTACGAGCATACATAATAATGAGGGAAAAAACCAACTTGGATGAAGTTGATGAAAAAAACCCTCGGTAGAGATCTAAATATATAACGACCAAACATAATAGGAAACAGAAATGCAAGTAGTAAATTACTATGAGATTTCTAATAATCGGCCAAGATGATGGTGTTTGGGATTTCCGATATTTGATCCCAATTATCACCTCCCATCTCTTTATCATAGGCGGCGGCGAGATGGGGGCAGCCGGCGACAAACAACTCCTGCAGAGAAACGGCGGCGCGGAGGAGTCTATGCGGCAGCCTCTTTAATTTGGGGCACAATGTGATCGCCAAATAATTCAGACACGGCAATATTACTTCTTCATCAGCTTCTTCCAAATCCTCCCACTCCTCCCACAATTCACATTCGGAAACCGTCAAAGTTTCTAATTTTGGAAATCCACCGACGAAGAACTGAAGCGTCAGTGCTTGGAAGTCCATCTTCTGTATACGAAGCGTCACGAGCATTGGAAGGTTCTGCAGCTGAGGCAGATGAGAGAATCGGGATCCATGAATTTCTAGAGTTCTCAGATTGCTGGGCATCCTACTGGGAGGAAGCGCAAATTTGAGGTCTCCGGTGACATGAGGATGCCTTCGAGGAGCTTCTGCTGCTAAGACAGTGATGACATGTTCCTCTTCTTCTCTCTCATCTTTTAGCAACTTTTCAACATCGGCTGCCACAATATCCAAGCTTTCGTTTAGCTTATCGTATTGTTCCGAGTTTGTATCCTCACAGACGTCATTCCCAATGGTTTTGTATTCGCATGTATCTAGCCGTTCAACGTAATCACTTTCCCTCTTCTTTTTAGCTGCTTTCCTACGGTGAGAATGTCTTCTTCCAGCATTCGCTACGGGACCATTTATGGTATGATTGTCTACTGCATTTTGATTGTCGGCTACCTCATCCTCATGAATTTTATTTGTCATGTATGGACTTTCTTCCGGCGCCACTGATGGCTCTCCAGTCTTGGATATCATGTCTGGACTTTCTTCCGGCGCCACTGATGCCTCTTCAATCTTGCATATCATGTCTGGACTTTCTTCCGGCGCCACTGATGCCTCTTCAATCTTGCATATGATTTCTGGACTTTGAACCGCTGCTGCCTCATATCTTGCATCACCTGCACATCCTAGAAGACTTGGCGCCACTGGTGCCTCTTCAATCTTGCAGAAATCACTTTGAACCGCTGCTGCCCCATATCTTGCATGACCTGCACATCCTAGGAGACGTGGCGCCACTGGTGCGTCCTCTTCAATGTTGCATATGATTTCTGGACTTTGAACCTCTGCTGCCACATATCTTGCATGCAATAGACCTACACATCCTAGGAGACTTAGGCATGTGAAACTATCCTTTGGTAGAGATTCTCCGAGTTGATTCGATTTCACCAAAGAATCTCTTGCTGCAGCAGAGTCATATAGAGTCCATACACCTGTTAACTTTCTTAGTTCCTCAGGAAACTCCAACAGATTGTCTGTGTGAGAAATAAGGAGGTGTCTGAGTTTCAACATCTTCTTAAGCCCAAGAGGAAGCCTAATCAGATTACGGCATCTTCGGAGATCCAACGTTTGCAAGTTATACAGATTGCTTACATTTTCAGGGAGCTCTTTCATGAGATTCCCACTCAAGTCAAGATACCTCAAGTGGATCAATTTTCCCAAATCTTCAGAAAACTCCTCGAACTCACAATCACTCAAACACAACAATCTTGCGCGGTTCAAGAGTTTGAAGAGATTCGCGGGTAGATCTTTCTTGAAGACGAATCTTGCAGAGAAGTAGCGTGTCTTCCCATGGGTGGGCATACGATACGGTCTCTTATCAGTTCTACCATCTATAATAATGTAGTACTCACTTCCCGATAAGTGAGTGGCGAAATCATACATTATATCATGCATTTTATACGTCGGCTCACCTTCATCATTTCTTCCCGACACTTGAAAGAAAGACCGCTCGGACAACTTCTTTAGGTGCTCATATCCCTTAGGATCCACTTGATCCGGATCACCACTCAAGTCTACGTAATGTTGAGCCATCCATATCCTGATCAGCCCTTTAGAGTCGAAGTTGAAGCCTTTTGAGTAGAGAACAGAGCTCAAGAAGCAACGCTTGAGTAATGGAGACAAATCCATGTAGCTCAATCTCAAAGGGCGTAAGATATCACTCATCTCATCCTCATATTTCCACAACGGGCTCTCTAGTATATCTCTCCACTCTTTTATGGTAGCCCTTGATGCCAACGCATACCCTATCGTCTTTGCAGCGAGAGGCAGGCCATTGCACTTCTTTGCGATCTCATAACCAATTTTAAGAAATTCCTTATGCTCCTCTCCTCTTGTTTCTTTCAACGCTATTGTATTCAAGATTGTTGCACAATCCGAATCCGATAGAAAGTCCAACCGTTCTAAGTGGTCGGTATCAACAGTTTTCGCGGTTTTTTCATTTCTTGTCGTGACCAAGATTCTAAATCCTGTTTCGCCAACAAAGAGATTCTCTAGGGATTCCCACTTGTACCTATCAACTGTGCCTACATTATCTAGGACAAGAAGGAAATTCTTCCTTGACGCAATAGCTTTTATACGCTGCTCTAAAACTTCCAAGGTATATTCCCCTACAGAAGTTTTGTCAAAAGTTGCGAGGATAGCTTTGGCAACGGGCAAAGCATCAAAAGGGTCCGGAACACTGACCCACGCTTTTAACCGGCCAAAATGCTTCTTAACTCGATCATCATTGTATACTAGTTGAGCGAGAGTGGTTTTGCCTAACCCTCCCGTCCCGACTACCGACACAACCATAGGACCACTGTCTTCAAGGCCCTTTCCCAACAATAAATCGGTAAGCCTATCGGTGGCGTCTTTCCGACCATGGGCCTTGGACTTGTCAACAAAAGAAGTAGTCTCTTCTTTCGTAGCTTGCGAAGAGCTACTCCTATCAGAACTTACAAAATTATATCTACCCTTCTCTTCCAAGATCTTATCTAATCTCCCACTTAGAGCAATCATCTCTTTCGTGAGGTTTCGTCGTCCTACCACGTGTTTGAAGGATGAACATACAGACAATAGAAGGGTATGTACCTGCGAGTTTCATGTATAAGAATTACTGAAAAAAATAATGGGTTATCATTGAAATAAAAAACGATCTAGAGATCATTTGCAATTTCAACACGATTTTTAAATCTTGGCAGATTAACGTACAAACTTTTTAATTTTTACAATTGAAGGCATGACCTAATCCTCAATTGTTGAAAATGTTATAATGACTAGGGGTGTTCGGTACGGTATACCGTACTATTTTTTCCATACCGCATACCGTATCGATAATGACCGGTATGAGAAAAAGCAGACCGTTACCGTATCGATCATTTTGGTATACCGTAGTTCGGTATACCGAAAGTTCGGTATAACAAATCTCTGTCATACCGCTCTTTCGGTATACCGTACCGCACTTCGGTATAGCGAAAAATCAAGGTCTACCGAACATTTAACGGTATACCGTAAATTTAATCTATGTTTTTTATAAAAGCTAATAAAGTTATTAATATTATTTTTCAATAAAATTAATTAATCTATCTATTGAGTATGAATTTGTTAATATTACGGATTAATATTTGTAACATTTAAAAATATAATTTTTTATCTATTTCATGATTTAATAGATAAATAATGTGACTTTATCTTTATGTCAAATAAAATTATGTCATTTAAGTGAATTTATGATATAACATTAAGATTGTTTGATATGGGTGACATATTTATAACAATCCGTATTCAAAACTTGTTACCAACATTTTTGCATTCTTTTCTATAAGATATATGCGTATGAAATTCGGTATGCGGTATACCTTGGTATGGAAAATCTCATACCGTTACCGTACCGAAAATGACGATATAACAAAAATTTGATATCTTCGGTATTTTTTCGGTACGGTATGTGCGGTATACCAATTTTTCGGTATACCGTAATACCCTAATAATGACATCATTTTGTTGAGTTGAAAATTTGAGTTGTGTTGTGATTTTGAGATTAAGTTTATGAACAAATTAATGAACTTAGCATTAGTTTGAGATTATTTTGGTCCTAATTTCATTGATCTTGAGACCATAGTTATTTTTAGAGAAGTATGTTAGAGAGAGTCATATAGTGACATGTCATCTAAAGTTTCAATTAATCTGATATGTCAAGCAAAACAATGTTGTTTTAATATTTTCCGACAAGAAAAAAAAATTGGGAATCATAGTATGTCTTCAATTGCAAAAATTAGAAAGCTCGTACATAATTCGTCAATAATTCAAATTCATGTTAAAATTGCAAATGAGCGATAGTTTTTGCTTTATTTCACTAATGACCCAAAAATAAATAATTAATTAAAATGAATTACTAACTTATGGACGTTAATTAACAGTTACTCCCTTAGTCCCATTATTTATCTTCTATTGCGATTGTACTAGAGAATTAAGACCATAGGTGTCGAAATAGAAAGTAGTAGAATTTGTTTATATAAATGAGAAACTGATTGGTGTCGGCAAAGGTTAATGAAAGGGGGTGTTTCCCGTGGCAGTTAATTTAATTTTATTTTATTATTCTTATTATTATTTTTTAAGTTTGTCGAAATTGCACCATTTCCCAACCCTAAATTAAATCATACACAACCACCAATTCACGCCACATGTCATTAGCTATATTAGGTAATTCCTTAGTGGGTGTTTGGAACAACTTATCGAAAGTTGCTTTCAGCTTTAAGTTGGTTTGAAGGTGTTTGGAACATCCAGTTTAAAGTTGAGATTCTCTAAAATTGGGTAAAAAATAGAGAAGCAGCTAAAGCTGCTCCACCCTAGATTTCACTTTCAGCTTATTGCTTATGATTTTTTCGGACCAAATTACCCTTAAAAACTTTATTTAATTCCAAAAATATCTATATCCTTAATATTTGTTAGAATTCTTTTTCTTCAACATACTATCCGTGTCTCTTCATCTCTATATCAATTATAGTATTATATAATATTTATATTAATTTAATATTTTATAATATTAGATTAAAATTATAAAGCAATATATATATATATATAATAAGAACATTTTTTGAATTTTATTTATTTATTATAAATTATAATTATTTAATAACACTAAGGGCAAAATAGACATTTATTCTAAAAAGTAACAATAACCTACTTTTATCAGCAGTATTCCAAACACTATTTTTTCCATTTTCAGTTGCTTTCAACACTTATTTTCAAACATTAATTGATTTTCAAATAAGCTATTTTCAACTGCTTTAAACAGCTTTCAGCACTTATCAATAAGCTTCAGTTACTCCAAAAACCCCCTTAGTCTTGCTTGCCAATTTATCATTATTTAATTATTAATTTTATTTTTTTAGTAGTCTAAGTAATGGGCCTTCGATCTGTCCTTGTCCTATAAATAGTGGTTCAATTTGTGAAATAATATCAATCAAATTCATTCCAAAGAATTATGTATGGAGGCCGTGCTTCTTCTGTGAAGCACTAAAGGTTCACTTCACTTTACCTTGTTCACGATAGGGAAATGGAAGGGAAATTGGTTCTCGTAAGCCCATAACAGGGATCTGAGATCCGGGGCTATATCATTCAACTAATTTTGTAATTCCTACTCTTTTGTCCTATATGCGCAGTGGTTGAGAATCTCCAATACGGCAATACGAGTAGCCTAATTTAGAGATCTCCTGTCATCTTTAGGTATCTCTAGAATCGCTAGGGCCAATGTAACAACTCATAATTACAAGCTAGATGGTGATTGTGGATGATTTGCTTGTTTATTTTTTTCGATTTTGAATGTTTATATATATATATATATATATATATATATATATATATATATATATTGACAAAACCCACGTTGATACCTTTGGTACGTACAACAGTTTCAATGGAATTTAAACTCGTGACATTTGATTATAGGTTTAATACTTAACCGCTATATCATCTCATGCATACACTTCACTTTTTTTCTTATCGTAGTTCTAAGTAGGATAGTTAGAACCAGGATCGAGTCCTTGAGAAGATCAACTTTAGCCATCATTCCAAATTCCTAGGCCTTTTTGGATGAAATAAAAAATATAACAACCTATTCTACAAGAAAAATAGTCAACGGTTCTTATGATATTATAAAAATACACCGGAAGAGATCAAATTGAGTGTTAAGTTTGTTCGACAAAACATATATTAATAAAGTATGTAGTAGAGAGATTAAATGGAAAAGTGATCCTCATCAAGGTTCCATTTTAGAAAGGAGATAAGTTTAGTATCGCTCTATATCCTAAATTTAGTTTAGGGATTAACACAAATGGAATCGATTTTCAATGCATCTGCCGTTTGAAGTAATACTCTCTTCGTCCCACTAGAAACGACAGGTTTCTTTTGGGCACAAGAATCAATAAAATGGTGTAATGTGGTGTAGATTGTTTGTCTTTTTAGTAGTTAAATGTAGTCCATACAATTTTTACTTTTTTCAAAAACGAGTCGTTTTTAGTGGGATGGCCCAATAAGGGAAACACGTTGTTTCTAGCGGGGCGGAGGGAGTATTAGTTATATGCTTAGACCTAAGTAGGGGTGTTAAAAGTACCGAAAAATCAGTATACCGTCCATAACGTATCAAAATTATATCGAAATACCAGAATTTTAGGTATGCCGAGATTTTAGGTACGGTATGATACATTTCTAAAGTTTTTTTGTACGGTAAAGGTTTGAGTTTTCCTATATCGTGATATACCGTGGATACGGTACATACCGAAAGTAACGGTACATATCATATACCGATAGATACCGTTTGATACTGAACCACTGATGAGTCCAAAACTATGCAAATTCTATTTATTTTGACGTCATTTGAACCGTTGGATTTGCATTTTTGTGTTGTTTTACAGATTCCCGAGCTGATGTGACGATGAGTAGATGATGAGGTGACATGCACGAAATTAAAGATTAAAAGGGTTTAATTTGAGCGAAATTTACGTAGAAGGAAAGTGACGGATAAAGAAAGAAGGAGTATGAAAAGATTTGGATATAATATATTTAATAATATCTTTCCATACTTAGAAAAAATATCTACTTCTATAAGTAAACAAGAAACCCTAAAGAAAGGGGGAGAGAGGGACGAAAGGAAGTGGTGATTCTTATCACCATATTACTGCCGCACAAAGGGAGGAGGATTGATTAATATAATATCTTTTATCATCATTCTTGGAGGAGATATTTCAATGATTCATCATCTGCCAACGAAAAGGGGGGAGAAGATTGATTATATTTTATCATCCTTATAATAATCTGACGGCTAGCGAGGGGAGATTTTTTTTTTTTTTTTTTTTAATAAAAAATCTTTATCATCTTCATATAGGCGGCGTGAGGGAGAGTTCCGTGTCGGAGATTTTTATTTTATTTCATACCGCATCATCATCAGATTATTGACGCCGAGGCGAGGGAGATCCGAGAGCTGAAAGAGAATCGCGAGAGCCGAGGGAGATCCGAGTATTCATCATATTTTCAGAGTTCGTATTTCAGTTTTAATTTCATTGATTGTAGTTTGATTTGGAGAAAACATGTTTTTGCTTCCATTTACATTCCCGAATTTGGATGCTTCCGCTTTATTTTCCTGTTGGATGATTTGAAGACTTTAATTTGGTATTTTATAATTCCTTAGGTTTAATTTCGTTTCAATTCATGTTTAACTGATTTCGTAATAGTTTGAATTTTCGTGCATATTTATTTCGTGATTTTTCAGCATATTTTGTGTTCTGTCCAGTAAACCGGATAAGTGTGGGTAAGTCTTTTCAGGGCCGGCGAGATGTGAAACACACATCGCTTTATTTTCGTGAGACTAGGGCTTTAAAATTAATCAATTAGGTTCTGAATTAATCTAGGTTTAATTAATTGAATTAATTAATTTAGGTTTGATTACCCTAGGTTAGTTTAATTCATAACTGATTTAGTACTTTCATCATTTCTCGTGGGATTAGGCTAAATAAGTAGCAAATTATTCTTAGGGCAATTGGATTAATTTGGTAGGAGATTACTCCATCTGTCCCGCTATTTGTGGCTCACTTTCCCAAAAGGGGTGTCCCATTATTTGTGCTCACTTTCCTAATTTGGTAAAAAAATACTCCTACTATAAAATCTTCTCTCTCCTACTTTACTACATTTTCTCTCATACTTTATTATCTTTCTCTCATACTCTCTCATTATCTTACTCATCTTCTCTCTCATACTTTATCATTTACTCTCTCTCTCATACTTTATCACCTACTCTCTCAATTCCCGTGCCGAAGTTAATTGAGCCACAAATAATGGGACGGAGGGAGTATTAGATGCCCACCATACGAGTAGGCTCCTAAATTGGGTTCCCTTAGTTCTTAAAGCTGATTAGGTGTTAAATCTATTAACGTAGGTTGCATCTAATTTAGAGAAGTATTCGTTTCAATGCTCACCATGACGATTACCGAATAATTAAGGGGGGATAAGGGATATGTCAGTTTAATTACGATGTCTACAACTAATTGACTTAAGTGAATTAATTAATTATTAGTATCAGTGATCGATTGTGAGTGTGTGTGAATCATCTTGCTGGACCCGTTTTATTTGCATAAGTTTACTTCGTGTTTTATTCCTGCTATTTACTTTCTTTTGTTTTAGGTTAGAAAATTTCCAAAATCTGCGTGGTTGCTAACCAAACATTGATTGATATGAATTTTAGGTCTAAAATACTCTGTTCACTGTGTTCGATACCTGTTGCTATACTAATTTTAGTTCTAGCAATTTTGCAGGATTTATTTGGTGAAAACAGCGATCACCAACCACCAGTATGTACCGATGATACGACACATACCGTGTACCAAATTATACCGATCACGGTATATACCGCATACCGAAATGATACAGTATGTAGATACATACCGATCACGGCATACCGAAAACATACTGTATATATCTTGTAATATAATATCTTTTAAATGCAAATTCAATATTTTAGAATTTAGATACATTAAAAAGTGATACTTTACTTACATTAGTCATTAGTCGTTACGAAAATTATTTTATAACTTACAATTTTCAAGTGAAAAACTAATTTAAATAAGAAAAGAAAAATCAAATTAAATATTTTAGTTACATTTATTGTAAAAAATTACTTTATAATTTACACTTTTTAAGTGAAACACTAATTTAACTAAGAAAAAAAATCAAATTAAATATTTTAGTTACATTACAAAAGTGTTATTTTATATTAGTTATTGCGAATAATTATTTTATAATTTTCATATTAGTAGTGAAACACTAATTTAACCAAAAAAAAAATCATATGAAATATTTTAGTTAGAAGAAGAAGTGTAACTTCATATTAGTTATTATGAAAATTTACTTTCTAATTTGCACACTTCAATTTCAATACTAATTTAAATAAAGAAAAGAAAAATCAAATGAGATATTTTATTACATTAATAAGTGCTACTTCATATTAGTTATTATGAAAATAACTTTTGAATTTGCACTTCTCAAGTGAAACACTAATTTAAGGAAAAAAGAAAAAGAAATATGAAATGAAATATCTTAGTTAGATTAAGAAGTTACTTTATATTATATTAGATATTATGATAATTACTTTCTAATTCTCACTTTTCAAGTGAAATCAAAGTTAACTAATAAAAGAAAATTCAAATGAAATATTTTAGTTCATTAAGAAGTGTTACTTCATATTAGTTATTATGAAAATTACTTTTCATTTGTATTTTTCAAGTGAAATACTAATTTAAGAAAAGAAAAGAAAAATCGAATGATTAAGAAGTGTTACTTCATATTATATTAGATATTATAAAAATTACTTTCTAATTTTCATTTTTCAAGTGAAACACTAATTTTAACTAGGAAAAATTAGTTCATTAAGAAGTGTTACCTCATATTAGTTATTATGATAATTACTTTTTAATTCTTACTTTTCAAGTGAAATAATAATTTAAGAAAAGAAAAATCAAATGAAATATCTTAGTTGGATTAAGTGTGTTACTTCATATTAGTTATTACAAGAATTACTTTTTAATTCTCACTATTCAAGTGAAATAATAATTTAAGAAAAGAAAAGAAAAATCAAATGAAATATCTTAGTTAGATTAAGAGTGTTACTTCATAATAGTTATTATGAAAATTAAATTCTAATTTTCAATATTTAAGTGAAACACTACTTTATCTTTAACTAAGAAAAGAAAATTAAATGAAATATTTTAGTTAGACTACTTCATTTTAGTTACATGATTATATTAGATATACAAAAGTAACAAAATTAAATATATAAGTTATTTTTTTATAAATATTATACAATTAAATAATAGTAGTATATTTAAAAAAAAATCTTAAAATCTAAATTATAATTCCTAAATCCTAAATTTCTAATTCACTCTCTCTCCCTCCTCAACGAAAACTCTCTCTCCCCCCTCCCACCATCCCAAGCCCTAGTCGCCTACTGCCCGTCGCCCACTCGAAGTGCGTCAACTCCGCCGACCCGTCGGACCGCCTAATCCAGCTGCTAGTCCTGAAGGCATGGCTGAATATACTATGTTCTTATCAAATGATTTTGTTCGATTGCGTTCTTATCGTTTGTGTCTATATGTGCGGACAAAGCTTTCATTGAGAATCATTGCAAGGATCTTAAGACGAAGAACCCTAAGCTCCCGATTCTGATCCGTGAGGCCACCGACATCAATCCTTAGCTTTGGGCGAGATATGGTAATTTGCTGAACTCGAGGCAAAGTCAAAATTACTCAATTGCCTTTGAGCGGATTGTTTGAGATGTTGTATTGTGCCCTTGTTTGGTTTTCTGTTTTCAGCATTTGGATTGTTTTGAGATGTTGAATGCTGCCCTTGTTGGGTTTTTTGGTTTCTGCATCTATTCATTATCTTAGGTATTTACGGATGTAATTTGTTGGACGTAAATTGTATGTTTTTTGCATTTGGTCATCTTTATATTCTTATTTTTAACAGGTTTTTTTTCATACTTTATGCTTCGGTGTACCTGTATTCGTTCGGTATATCGTTGCTTTCGGATATACCACATTGTATAGGTATACCGATATGCGGTAAGACATACCGCACGGCCGGTATGACAACGGTATGAATACTTGCTCATACCGCATTTACGGCATACCAATCACCGGTATACCGCAATGATCGGTATGGTAAAGGTATGCAATTTTCCATACCGCACGTTTTCGGCACGGTATGCGGTATGAGAAAATTTGGAGGGTATGCCGTACCGTAACACCCTAGACCTAAGTAATTTATCAGCAAAATACTAGAAAAGTAGCAAAAAGAGGTTTTAAAAGATGTGATAGAAACGAAAAGTCACATGCTATTCCGTTTTAATTTCTTCCCCAAGATTTGTGAATGCACATTTAATTACAGGAGAATCCGAATATTTTCACTTGATATTTTTATTTTATTTAAATATATTTAAATATTTTAAATAAATTTGAGTTTTTAAAATAAAAATCGAAAAAACAAGGAGAAAAACTAAAGATATATTATTTTTTCCTTTTTTTATAAAAAAGACATGTTAATTTGAAAATTTGAAGATATTTCATTTTCCAGAAGTGAGTAGATTGAGAATTCTTTAAGAAATATTTTAGGCATTTTTTTTGGAGTGAAAAGGTGAAAATTTGCTCTGCATATTTGTACTATCACGACATGCATAACTAGAAATATTAAGCTCTAGTGGCCGATTATGACCTGACTATATAAGTCATCGATATATAAAAAATCTCTAGAAATTCAAACTACGTGCACGAAGAGAACATAGAAAATCAAGAAACACTAGCCTTTTCGAGTATCAATTAACGAATTCAAGTGGATTAATGTTGCGAATCCTATGATGGAGAAATTATTGATCTCAAAATCTGGTTATTATTGTTAATATAGATTAAAAAGACAATAGTTTATAAGCTTGTAATACCTTCTCCCATGGATCAACGAGGTTGTCAAGCTCCGATTGCTCCATCTGCATCTCGACGTTCTTGGTCTCCCACTGATCGAGTGTGTCATCCATTTCGTTCATCACGTCTTCGAGCTGTCCAAGCCAGCGGTTGACATTCTTGTCCGTGACGCCAAGCCTCTCTGCATCTTGCAGACCGTCACGGATCTTCTCGAGCTTAGATTTGAGGGTTTGAGCTTCTTGTTTGGAGTTGAGGAGTAGGTTAACTTCCTCTTCGATATGAGGAGCCAATTTCTCAAGTACGGTGAAAACAGACATGGCTTTTGATTTTTTGTATTGATCTTGCAGCAGAAAGTGAACGAAGATATAGAATTCAATCGGTTACCAACTTGTGCAATATGTTTTATATTATGCCCATGTGGGTGGTTCCCGTTTAAAACCCTCACATGCATAGCTATGGTTGTCAGGAAAAATAAATCAATAAATAATTTGAGCATCATGTTAAAGTACTGAAATGTTGTTTTGCGGTGAGTTAAGGAGGACATGTTTGCATCCTCATCCTTCTTTTCATTCAAATTTGTATTTTTAAATTTGTCCTTACATCACAGCCGAACGAATGCAATGTGCTTCCGTGCAAGAGTGATTAATTTGGGTGTCACACATTCATATACCCTTATATGTATTCACTACAAAAATTGATGAAAAATGTGATTATAACTTTGTAATGTTGCGCACACAAGGATATACGAATATTACGTCTAAACATTTGTACTTCCATCCGCGTACCCTTGACTTCGTAAATCTTGGTCAACAGTAGTACATTACATTAATTATACCGTGGGTTTCGGATCCACTCCTACCACATGGTTGATAATCCTCCCCCACCATAAAATAAAAAATAAAAAATGAAAAACTGGGTGTACATTAGTCCAACTGAAATGTAAGAATGAAACAACGAGTGATGTTGAATTCATCAAACATATAACAATGAAAAGAAAAGCAAAACAACTCTAGATAAGTGAGGCAAAAGAAAGAGAAATAGTATATATTAGTCGACAAATTAATACTCCCTTGGTCCCTATTTTATATGCCTATTTGACTTTACACACATATTAAGAAAATATTTAATGATATAAAAGTTAGATAAATATTGGTATTGAAATTTGAGTAAATTAAAGTAAATTACTAAAAAGTTAAAGACATAATTGTATTTGTTATTAGAAAAGTTGGATAAAGTAGTCTTTTTCTAAATTCTCACATTAATTAGACGTATTAAAGTTAGTGAAAGATTTAGTTAGACATAAAAAATTGTTAATAGGCATATAAATTTAGGACAAACGAAAAAGGAAAGTAGGCATATATATATATTAGGGACGGAGGGAGTATAATCTTTTTTATCGAGTTAAGATCCGGATTCCGGAAGTTCATTTATTTTGGAATCTTAAAAAATGAAAATATTAGGTTAATTAAAACGCCATGCATTTTATTCTGTTTTATTATAATTTACTACATACTTATTATTAATTTTAATAAATTACTTTTTTAGTAACTAAGTAATTTAATATATCACTTAGATCCATTTTGATCAAGTCGTTGGATGATTTTAAGGAACAGGGAGGATTGAGTCAACTGAGCGACTCTTTAATATTCCAGAATACTTTGGATTAAAGTTGCGAACCACGTGCTTAACATTATTGTATATATAAAATTACGACCATAAACAAGATCAGAACCAACATGTCAACTTTGTGGCAAGCAATTTAGTATGTTGAATTAGAATAAATTAGGTTGCTTTGTATTACATCACATATTATGAGTCTAGAGGGTGTAATGTGCTTCCGCGTTCCATTGACTTCCTAAGACTTGGTCAACAGTAACTAGATAACAATCAGGGAGGCTTGGTAGTATACTGTATACTTTTGTTTGTATCACATCATACGGATAGTGATATGCAATACTTTTAATTTGAAAAATCGTTGTTGTGGTATGCATAAAAATATACATTTTTAGTGCATCCAAACCGTTGTGCGTAGTAATGGGAATAATGATAATATCCACTACAAGTTATGATTGTTTGAACATTGGATTTCTATCTCAATGCTGTCAAGAACAATATTACTTATAAAACCGAATGGTTATATAGATTACTCAGTATAGCCATTCGATTTTGTAGTTCTGAGCAAAGATTTTGGAATAGGCCGTAGCTGCGGTCCCAATTACTAAGATGTCTCTGTAGTCAAAGAAAAGTAAAGCAACCAAATTGCAACTGAATGGAACAATTTTGGACTCTTGAATGACACCACAACACATTAATAAGAAATAATTTTTCTTAAAGAACAATATACAACATGAATAATTATCATGAGAATGGGAAAAAGCCAACAATTGGATGAAAAAGCTGGTGAAAAAGACCCTCGGTAGAGATGTACAATGTTCAGTAGTTTCTCTAGGGAAATATATATCTCGGAAGGAGGACGCATATTGTAGTCGTTTGCCTCTAAAATGTTCAATAGTTTGCTGCACGTTCTTGTTGGGATGAGTTTATATAATAAGATTTGAAGATCCCAAAACCCCTAGCTGAATGATGAACATTCGATATTAGCTTAGTTTGAGTTCAGCTGTTAGAACTCAGTAGGCTAGAGTTCAGTAGTTGTGGATTCAGTAGAAGACTCTGCGCTCAACTGAAGAACTCAGTATCGAGGAAGTCAGTTGTTTAGCCTTCGACCAACTGAATCTATAAAGAATTTCGTGCCCGCACTAAAGTGTTCAGACGAATGTCGATAGAGGACAATCAGGCGAAGGTCCGAGAATTCAGAGGAAGTCAACTCATCGTACTTTGAGTTTGAACAAACCTCACCAACTCTCATAAAACCTCTCTTAGTAAGTTCTAAGCAATTAAGCACGGAGAAATATGAAAGTAGATATGTGAGTGTGTGAGCTGATTACTTCAGCAATCAGTAGTGCTGAAAGAAAAAAAATACATAGCCAGATGACAATGAGTAGTTGTTGAAAGCCAAAAGAAGAGATGTCATCAATGAGATATGGAGTTTACAAAGTCAAGACATTATAATCTAAGGACCTAGAAGACTAAGGAGATAGTCAGCTGGACTTCTTCTTAAAGAGTTGCATCCGTGCTTTGAAGTCAGCAGACTTCTTCTCCGGAAGATCAAGGCCGTAAGCTGAGTAGAGAACGCTGCCGCAGAGCCTTAATCTCTTCCTTGTCTTCTTCGTCATTCTTGTTCAGACCTTTGCTATTGATGGCATGAAATATTTCTTCCTCAACCTCCTTTTTGCATATATTGTCTTGGTGCGTCATAGGAGGAGGTAGTGGTCTAAACTGAGGTGCTTTCAGCGACTGACCAAATTGCTTAAGAATGTTTCAGAAAATCTACAAATGCTACTTCATGATCAGCTTTCTCTTTTAGTATCTTCCAGACATAGGAGGTGTTTGCAACAGCTTTTCTATTTCATTTTTCAGCTGAAAGCTAAAAATAAGTGTTTGCAATATACAGCTGAAAGCTGCAGCTTCTCTATATGAGATGAATATATAGAGAATTTTAGGCAGTTGCTATTCAGCAGCTTTCAGCTGCAGCTGAAACTTTCTTTAAATTTTCGGACCCTTTTACCCTCTTAAGAAATTCATTATTCCAAATATGATATTGAAATATTTAATAATATAATATTTAAGTAGTAAATCTTTCATTAATGTTCATACCATTTTTTATATTAATATGATATTGAAATATTTAATAATATAATATTTATAAATAGGATAAAAAATGTGACAATATTTTAATATTAATATATGTTTGTAATATATGATATTACTAGATAATATATTTATTAATATGATATTAAAATATTTTTAATAATATAATATTTTTAAATAGGATGAGATCGGAATTTTAAAGTAAAATTTAAAAGCATACAATAAGAAACAACTTTTAAATTTTATGCATATTAGGGGTAAAATAATCATTACATTTAAAAAGTAAAAATAAGCTACAACTTTTAGCAACATTTCCAAATACTATTTTCACAACTTTCAGCAGCTTTCAGCACTTTTCTGCAAACACCTACTGATTATCAAATCAGCAACTTTCAGCAACTTTCAGCAACTTTCAGCACTTACGGATAAGCTACAGCTATTGCAAACACCCACATAGAATCTCTTAATGAAATTTACTTTTATCTGCTCCCATCTCTGGTTGATTTTGAATGGCACCCATTGATCAGTCCTCTTGAAAATAGTCCTCTTCACCTCATTGATAGGTTCCCTTCTTTTGAAAACTTTGAAGTTCGAGGGATGCTTCTGTCCTTCTCAGGAACTCTCACACGAGCTTCCTTTTTAGTTCTCTTTCTGAGAGCCTCCAAATCAGCTAGATGTATACGTTCTCGAGCTGCTGCAATCTGTCTGGCCTCAGCTATACTATCAAGTCCTCGCTCACAGCTGTCCCACAACTCTTTCATTTTTCTTGTCTCTTCGACAATTCAGTGGTGGTGACGAACTGGACGTCTGAGTCACTTTGCTCTGCTGATTTAGACTTGGGAGATGCAGACTTCGACTTCTCAGCTTGATTGGACTTTGCTGGAGTCTTTGCCTCTGAATAACCGACATGCTTGGGCTGTACTGATCTAGTTCGGGTAGGAATTAGAGTACGGATCAGTACGCCTTTCTTGGCTTTGGTCTGTTTGGCTTCTTCCTCTGTAAGTTCACGCGCAAGTTTTTCGTCGTATGCTATCTGCTCTTTGCGTGTTTTGAACTTGAGTTTCTTTTCAGTAGAGGGAGAGGGAGGAGCTTTGGCTTTGGCTTTGGCTTTTGACGATTTAGCTACTGACTCTAGTTGTGGCTCTTCTTGCTCTTCTGAAGGCAGAGCTTCCAGATACTGAGTTACGTCAGCAACTACTTCTTCAACAGGCTCTCTTGAGCCTTTAGCTTCCTTCCCTTTGTCCTTGCTTCTTGCTACTGCTGTGCTGGGACTTGCCTCTTCAGCTTTCAGGAGGGTTAGTAGTTGTGCATTTCTACTATTTTCCCCTTTTTTGGCATCATCTATAATCGTTACCAAGGTTTTCACTTTTTTGTTCAGCCCCTCGATGGATGTTTGATAGATTCGAAGGAGGATGCAACATCTCCAGCAGTATCTGTGTAAGAAGTCCATATCTGGTCATGCTCTTGATTTATGGAGTTTAAGAGAGCCGACTTCAATACTTCTATCTTCTTGAGATATGCTTCCACAGAATCAACGGCTTCCTTCTGTATCTGTGTGCAAACATTTGTTGTTCAACAAGTGCCTTTGCGACACTTTTAGTAGCGTGCTTGCTACGCTCGTGTACTGTCCTCATGAAGTGATCTATTGCGGCGACCATCTCATCAGAGAAATTCTTAGCCTGAGTCTGCAATATGTTTTTGTGCAGTCAGATCGGTCTTCTGAGTCTCGAGTGCCTTGGTGAGGATCGCTTCAGTATTGACTTCAGTGCGGGTGCGGATCCTCTGTACTTCCGCAGATAAAGTACCTAACTCCTTGGTCTGAGCCTCTGTGAATTGGCTCCATTTGTTGTTCACGTCTACCGTGAGGAGACGGTTCTTGTGACATTGGCGTTTGATAACCTTATTGATGGATGCCATTTTTAGATCATTGATCTCATCAGCCTAGTGTCTTGATTGATGCTTCAGCTGAGTCTCGGATGGCGTAGGAATGACTGTGCCTGACTCAGGGGAGGAGGAGGTGGCGAGTCATTCCTTGGAGATTGTCCCTCAGCATATCCTCCCTAGTCTACATCCTTGGGTGAGTTGTCGCGGTGAAAGTCAGACTGAGTCTGGGGCTGAGCTGGCTTATCAGATTGCCCCTTCAGACTCAGGAGCATTAGCATGGCGGCCCTCAAATCTTCCAATGTGGCTATATCAACTAGCTCGCCGTATCCAATCTCCTCACAAAGAGTCTGCTCTTCTCTTGCCACTTGGGAAGTAGTCCTTAGGTGGATCGTCTCTTCCATCCCAATCTAGGAATCTCAGACGCATCTACACCCTAGCTCGAACGGCTATGTCCACGAGATCTGAATGGTCCAGAATCTCTGGAATTTCATCCGCGATTTCCTCAATTGCTGGGCTAGCAGAACCGAGATGAGAAGAGAGGAGGTGGACTCAGTAGGTCGAATGTTAGCTTCAGTGTCTGACTGAGTCTCCTCTGAATGAACTCTCTTGATCTTTTCTCTCAAAGTCACGTCTTCCTGACCTGACTTTGAGTCCTGAACTGAGAAATGCTCTGGAATCAATTCAGTAGCTTAAGGCTTCTTCAGCGTTTTCCTCTTCTTTTGTTGAGATTGCTAAGGAGCCTGAGAAATTTCCATGGGACGTTTGTCATGAAGTCCCCGACCAATCGATTTCTCTACTGCTGCTGCAGTTATAAATTTCACGTTCTTAGGATCGAACGAAAATGCATCAACAAACACCTCTCTTCCTTGGCACAAATCCTCGATCATGATGGAGATCTTGTTGCTGTAGAGGAGTTTGCCCTTTGGAATGAGCTGAAGACCGGTTTTGTCTTCATTATCTGTGAACTTCTGGAGATGCGCTTTGAATTAGATCTAAGTAACGTATTCTAGTTGATGTGAGCTTTATTAACGATGGCCATCATTAGCTGAATCTGAATCCTGGATAGTTGATCGTATGAACCTGCTGAGCTTGTCATCATGTGGTTCACGATGTAGGCCAAGCCCCTGCATTCAGGGAGCTATTGATTTTTAGGGAATGCTGCTTTGAATATGACATTCTCCTGACCACTGAATCTAGAGAGGTATTGGTTGATGGAAGACTCCTTGTATCCAACATGAGAAATCCCTTCATCAGAGAGGTGGAAGCTGCGGAGAAGGCAGTTGGCAATATCTGTGTCTGCGATCTGCTCTAGCCAGATGTTGGGGGTCGTCTCTCTCATGAAGTTGATGCAGGTGATGTCAGTCACCCTATTATCTTGCCTTATGTTCATGGCGAACTTGGCAACATGCTTAGGGAGGCAGTGAGAAGGAGACCTCATAAGAATGGTCATCAGACCAGAATCCTCCATGGTCTGAGGCTCTTAAGTAGACAAGAAGCAGAAGTATAAGGCACTTTCTCCCTGACAGAATCTGGATCTTGTCTTGACACTAGCTGAAGGATCTCCAATTATCAGATATCGAGCTATTAGCATCTAACCATGAATGACGACGTCTTGTTACTTCATCTGGAATTGATTCTACACAGATAGTAGGAGTGTTAGACATCTCAGTTGTACTATTCTGTAATTGAAGCAATTCAGTAACAAGTTCAGATTCTACTGAGTCACCAGGTTCATGGGTATTCAGATTAAGAACATTAGTAGTTCCCCATGAGTTTTTATTCTCAGTAGAGGTCTTAGTTACCACTGGGGTTTCTTTATCGATCTGAATTACCTATGATTGATTCAGTTCAGTAGAATCAATCTCCTCTGCTACATTGCTTGTTGGTTGATTCTGGATTTCATCGTCTGTATCATCATCCCAATAATGCTGGATCTTTTCGATTTTACCTTGTAAGTTTAGATCCTTTAGCTTACTCCTGACCTCTTCAGCTTCTTGCTGAGAGTTTGACTTTCTGTCCTCATAAGTAAATTCATCAAATACAACATAAGGGATTTCTTCCACGCAAAGAGTCCGGTAGTTAAAGACTCTGAAAGCTTTGCTGACCTTGGAGTATCCTAAGAAAACTCCTTGGTCTAACTTGCTATCAAAGACCTTTAACCGATCCTTCCCGTTATTGTGGATAAAGCACGGACAACCAAAAATATGAAAGTGAGAAATATATGGAGTTCTCCCTTTCCATAATTCGTATGATGTCTTCATGTGCATCTGAGTCAGTAGAAATCTGTTATGAGTGTAGCAGGCAGTGTCAGTAGCTTCTGCCCAGAACTTCAATGATAGACCTGAGTCCGCGAGTAATGTTCTTGCTGCTTCTTTTAGTATACTATTTTTCCTTTCAACAAGACCGTTTTGCTAAAGCGTATGTACCGCTAAGGTATCGTCCTGAATGCCTTCAGCTTCACATTAGTCCTTCACCATTAAGTTCAGAAACTCTGTTCCACGGTCTGAGAGTATCCTTTGAATTTTGATATCCTTCTCAACGCTTAGCCATTTCAGCAGTTTCGGCAGTTCAAATTTGACGTCAGATTTATTGGCGATGAAAATCACCCATGTATATCTTGAATAGTCATCAATGACTACAAGAGAATATTTCTTTCCTCTGATCGTCACTGGATTGACTGGCCCAAAAAGATATGTTGGGATGAGTTTATAAAATAAGATATGAAAATCTCAAAACCCCTAGATGAATGATGAACCTTCGATATTGTAATAGCTTAGTTTGAGTTCAGCTGTTAGAACTCAGTAGGCTAGAGTTCAGTAGCTGTGGATTCAGTAGAAGACTCTGCGCTCAGCTGAAGAACTCAGTATCGAGGAAGTCAGTTGGTCAGCCTTCGACCAATTGAATCTGCTATAGATTTTTCAGCCTACTGTTCACTGATATAAGTCAGTAGGACTGTACTCAATAGGAGAATTTTCAGCCCACGCGATCGAGAAACTATATCTGGCCAACTGACAAGTTCAGTAGCAATATTCAGCTAAAGCTGACTTTCGCGTTCTGAGTTAGAATTTGTATTCAGGTATATTCACCCCCCCCCTACACCTGAACCACATCTCTGGACCAACAATTGGTATCAGAGCGGTGTTCTTCTAAGATATCGTTTCTCTGTATACTAGTCTTAACTCGAATAGATCCTTGAAAATCGTTTCCTCTGCACTTACATATCACTTCATAGCATCCTATACCATACTCTACATCATGTCTGATTTTTTAGGTATCAGGACTGTACCCATGTTTTCGGCAGAAAACAATGCGGTATGGAGGGTGAGGATTTATCCATATTTTCAGCAGAAAACTATGATTGATAATGTTGAAATCGTAGTTGAAGGAGCAGCAGGCGCCAGAACCAGCTCGAACGTCCCCAAAGACAAGAGCCTCTTCACACTTGAAGAAAGGAAGCTACACAACCTAGACCGAGTTGCACGAAATGCAATACTAACAACTCTTAGTGACTCGTATCTTGGCAGGGTGTACGAATGCAAGACAGCGAAAGAGCTATGGGATGCTCTAGTTGTGCTGAGCCAAGGAACTTCGCAGATAAAGGAAAACAAACTAGAGTTAGAGCTGCGGAAATTCGAAGCATTTGTTATGCTTATAGGAGAGTCCATTGATGATTTTAGCGTCAGATTCACTAATCAAATAAACATCATCAATAGACTAGGGAAGACATTTAGCCACAAGGAGACCAACACCAAAATCTTACTGGCTCTTAGCAGGCCAAGTGGTAATCGTTTGCTACATGTTTGAGGAGAACTAATCTGAACTCTGTTACTCCTGATTATATCTTCTTAGAGTTAAAGGCAGAGGAGTTCGAGTTCAACCTCCCACACACCCCAGGTGCTCAGACTGAAGTGCTAATGGATCACGCTTATAAGGCATCAGTCAGCACACCCGGAGCAAGTCCTTTGAGCTCAAATCAGTCAATCGAAAGTTCAGTAACGATACCATCTACTGACAGCTTGGCTGAGAATTATGCTCTCATTGATGTGAAATACCAGAAGGAGAAGGACATGTTCCGAAGGAAGATGAAAAACGCTTCCCAGAAATATCAAGGTAAGAGAGATTATAGTCACTCGAAAAGTGAAACTAAACCTCTACCTGATTACAGGAATACTGAAGCTGCTCTCGCTGAACAAAAAAGACACATCTAGAAGGGATGACAGGAGCTCAGTACGCTACAACTGCAAGAAACCAGAACATTTTCAGTATGAGTGTCCAGAACTCTCAGTAGCTGAACGAGCTGAAAGGCAAGCCCGACGTGACAAGTTTGTCAGAAAGAGGCAAGCTTACATAGCTGGAGAGTTATCTGACTGCTCAAGCGACGCAAAACTTTTCATGGAATCATCAGATGATGCTGCTGCATTCGTCGCTATTGAAGCAGAAGACACTGAACTGTGTCTCATGGCCGGAGAAGAGGTTGAGGTAAATTCTGACCCCAATATATGCCCCTCCTCACCGTGTACAAACGACACGAGCTCTATTGCATGTGAACTGCTAGATGTGGTTCTTGCATATGAAGATCTGCTCGAAAAACAATTCCAGATGAGCCAACAGTTCAGCAAGACTATTCATAGGTACACTATCCAACCAATCCTAAGAAGTAATGCTTAAGAATGAGACCAATTGATATTGCACAAAAGATAAGGGTGATAATAGTGGCAAAGCTGCACACATTATCAATACAATGGCTAACGATATTTACTTCGTCTGCTACTCGTGATAATAGGTCTAATTCATCCTAAAAATAAACATTGCTAGGAAAATAATAGTCAGACGTTATCCCAACATCTCCTTTTCGGAATCCAAAAAGTCTTTATCAGTCTTCCTTTACGTTTCACCAGTGTTTTGTATATTACTTATTAGAGTCTACTACATTAAAAAGACATAGAAAAATAGATCAGCCAACCACTACACTTGGTATTTCATGAGCTGGAGGACTTCTTACCAGTTACCAAGAAAACAAGCCAATCTAGTCAAACAAGATAGCAGGTCAACAACATAACTTTTCATTGGTACACTATGCTTATATAGATGAGATATTACTTAATCTTTATGTCAATGAGATGCTAGAACATAAGAGAGAAAGATTAGGAAATAGTAGGAACCTTTGCAAAATCAACCACGGCTCGAACCTGGTGTACGCCGGACGTCGGCCTTGATAGCGGCAGTTTGGTGGCAGCGGTGCTTCTCAGTGCCGGAGAAGGGTGAAGGGTTTTGAAGTTGGGGAAGAAAGGGAGTAAGAATAAGGAAAGAGATGGAGAAGAGAGGGAGAGAGAGAGAAAAAACCCTGGTGGCTGCTTGTGTCGGCCGGACGTCGACCTTGGCAGCGGCAGTTCGGTGGCGGCAATGCTTCTCGCTGTCAAAGGAGGTGAAGGGTTTTGAAGATTGGGGGTCGGCGGTGCTTCTAACTGCTTTGATCACCACTTAATTATTTTTATAATATTATGTTTTTAATTATATTTTTTTTTTTGTATTGTATATAAAGTATTATTGTATTATATATATAAACTATTATATAAGCATATATATATATATAAGTGTTATTAAAAAAATATAGGTATAATATTAATTAAATTTAAATTATAATTAAATATTTAAACTTACATATTAGTAATATAATAAAGATTATTTATTTGAGTTATGATAATTATTATATTTATCTATAAATTATTTTTAAAATAAATGTTAAAATATGCATTTATAAATTTTTTTATTTAATTTATATTATAATTTTTAAAAATATGAAAAATTGTAATTAATTAATACTCCATAGACATATCTAGGTAAAAGACAACATATAACGACAACAGTTTATTAAACTGTTGTCTATTAATGAAGTTTTAACTACAACAACGGTTAAACAATAATATTTATAAACATCGTTGTCTATACGTGTATACGACAACATAGAAAACGACTACGATTATCACAACCGTTGTCTATGAGCGATTTTTGCACATACGACAACGGGTCAACGACAATGGTTGTTAAAACCGTTGTGTATGAGCGCACCTATATACTACGACAACGCTTAAATGACAACGGTAGACACAACAACCATTGTCTTTGAGCGTCTTTTTCGACATACGACAACGGGTCAATAACATCGGTGGTAAAAAACCGTTGTCTATGAGCGCACTTTTGATATAAAAGACAACGGTTTTTCAAGCTACGACAACGGTTTTACACCAAAACCGTTGTCTTTCTAGTGTTGTAGTAGGTCAAATTTGTAGTAGTTAGAGAAGATATGGAAAGATTTAGATATTTTTATCTAATTAAAATATTTCCATAATTAAATGACAAGCCCTACTTCTACAAGGATTAAGGGAGCGACCATATATAAGCCGGAGGGATGAACGAAAATAACATTTTTATCATCCATTATTCTGACCGAGAGAACAGACGGAGAGAGGAGAGCAGCCGAGAAGAGGATTCGTTCATCATAGTTGGGAGATTGGAAGAAACAAACACTTCATCTTTTCGTTTTACTTATCAGTCGCTTTTGAAGACTTGTCGTTTATTGCTTTCGAACCAAGGATCAGATTTTATCAATCGGTATTGTTTGAATATTCAATTTCTTTTCTCTTTTATTCGTGTTTCAGTTCCGTTTCAGTTCGTTGATTCAAATTTGTGCATGTTATTTTCTGAGTCCAGTTATGTTTTGCATTCTGCCCAGTTTAGTCGTCCGCCTGCCCAGTCGGACCAGTATGCGTAGCTAAATTATTAAGGACTAGTGAGATGTGAATCACACACTTTTATGTTTCGTGAGACTTAGGGCTTAATAATTAATCACTGTAATTCTGAATTAAACTAGGCTAATTAATCGGGTTAGTTAATCTAGGCTTGATCACCAAATGTTAGTTTAATTCGTAGCTAATTTAGTACTTCCATCGTTTCTCATGGGATTATGCTAAATAAGTAGCACAATTGTTCTTGAACAATATGATTAATTTGATAGGAGACTATTAGATGCCCACCATACGAGTAGACTCCTAAAAATTAGGTTCCCTTAGTTCTTAACGCTGATTAGGTATTAAATATATTGATTGACCACCAACGTCGGTTGCACCTAACTTAGAGAAGTAATCGTTTCAATGCCCACCATGACGATTATCAAATAATTAAGGGGGAATAGGGGATGTGTCAGTTTAATTACGACATCATATAACTAATTGATTTATAGGGATTAATTTATCTTTAATGTCGATGATCGATTGTGTGTGTGTGAATTATCTTGTTGGATCCATTTCTTGCATACGTTTATTTCGTATTTATTTTATTTGTTTTCTTTATTTCTTTAGTTTAGAAAATCTCAAAATTGTGTGGTCACTAACCAAACTCGTAGATTGATACGAATTTTAATGTTTAAAATCCTCATTCCCTGTGTTCGATACCTATTTGCTATACTAATCTAAATTCTAGCATATTTTATTTGGTCAAAACAACAATTACCACGTGGCTCATAGTGACATGGTCCAGAAATATCGAATTATTAATTTCATTCATCTTTAGAATCTAGACTTGGATATGAATTAAAGAGCTATGTACTAGCTTGGTTCAATTAAAAATGGTTTGTTTTCCTCTTTGAGTTGTCCTATTAAAGTCGATCATTCTAAAAAAGATAAAGATTATGTAGGCCAAATTTAAAAATTAAAATGTCAAACAATCTACATCATATAACATCATTTTGTTGATTTCGATGCTGAATAAAAATGAGTCACAAATAATGAAACGTAGGAAGTCTATTTAAAAAAATACAATATGTAATATACAAAACCACGCGTGAACCCGTCTGACATGAGGTCCGTGACGGTACTCATTGCATAAACCCATAATATTTTGTGATGATATGTTTGGTGTTTTCTTAGAAGTGTTTGATTCCAGTACGACTATTGAACCCAAACAAGTAAATAAAGTTGGGCATTAATTCTAAAACACGTCAATGTTGTTGCCCGTCTGCTTTGCCATTAAGTTATTAATCAAAGTAACTAGTTGCATCTTGTGCAAAATGCGTATGGTTTATAGTAATCATGAAATTATTACCTCAATATAACCATTAAGTTAATATAAAAGAATGTTCGTATTTCGGTTGATGTAGCATTTTTATATAGGGAGTATAGAATATATAGAAATTTACACTGTGCATATAACAAGAAAAACATGGAGATCCTCTAGTTACTTATTGGATAACTTTGGCATCGAAGCATATTTGAAAGATTCTGTTATCAATAATGATTATATGTTTTAGTCAGAATGACAAAAGTATAAAATAACTTATAAAATGTATAAAAATTATGCATAAATTCGTAGTTCATACGTAAATTTTAGTTCCTACCAAACACACACCTTGCAAAATATGCTAACTTTAAAAACAGTGATCAACACAATGCAGATGTCCACAACGAAGATG
The DNA here is from genome assembly GCA_028984105.1 of Lavandula angustifolia. NCBI lineage: Eukaryota > Viridiplantae > Streptophyta > Magnoliopsida > Lamiales > Lamiaceae > Lavandula > Lavandula angustifolia. The sequence continues at coordinate 2,740,139 of CM054812.1, forward strand.
TATGCATGCAAGAAGATAAGGCTCTTCATTTATCCTCACAATTCACAACTCAACCATCAACCATACAAACCAGATATTTGAAATGACTACTTAATTAATTTAATTTTTACTAGTGGATGTAAGATGATGTAATATTTTATTGTATACACGTGTTATTTGTGCCGATGTAAATCGAGAAGCCTCACACCTTGCAAAATATGCCAACTTTAAAAACTAATACTCTCACAACAAAAAAAATTTCTTTTTTTTTGAGCTGTCCCATAAAAAATATTATATTTAAAAAAAATATATATCAATTAAAATTAACAATTTAAAAGTTAAATAATATAAACCACATAATATAAATTTCTTAATTTTTGTATCCCATAAAAAAGAGGTACTTTCAATAGGCGCGGAATGAGTAATTTTCATTTCCCTAGCTCATAAACAGTATTCAACACAATGAACACGTTCACAACAAAGATGTATGCATGCAAGAAGATAAGGCTCTTGTTTTATCCTCACAAGTCACAGCTCAACCAACAACCACACAAACCAGATATTTGAAATGACTACTTAATTAATTTAATTTTTACGATGGAAGATGATGTGAAATTTTATTATATATACTCCCTCCGTCCCATTATTTATGTTCTATTGGGGTTGTACACAGTAATTAAGATAGTGAAGGTAAATGTATAAAGTTGTGTTGTAAAAATATAAGAGGGTGGGGTCCACTTATTTAGATTGATTGTAGTCCACTCATTTATTTTCTTATTTGACATGGAACATAAATAATGGGACAACCAAAAAAGATAAGTGGGACATTAATAATGAGACGGAGGGAGTACATATTATTTGTACTGATGTAAGGCCATCTCAAAAGCTGCCTAAAACTTGAGGATATGGGACATTAATAATGAGACGGAGAGAGTACATATTATTTGTACTGATGTAAGGCCATCTCAAAAGCTGCTTAAAACTTGGGGAATCCCCTATCTTTTTATACTGTTTCGATTCTCAAAACCTTCCCATATCCTATGGAAGACCAAAATTTTCCCATACTTTTGAGAGATGATTTATCTCCTCCCTATCTTTTTTTTAAAAAATAAATAAATTAATGGAAAGCAGTAGAAGACTTGTACCTTGAACAACACATCATCGACGACCACCGCTTTCGATCCGACGCCGACGTCGACGCCATTGAAAAGCCTAAATTTCTCCAAATTCAACCGCAAAGCACTCCGAAACTCATTTTCTGATCGGAAACAGATGGAGCTCGTGAAGGATCCAGACTCGCAGAGAGAGAGAGAGAGAGAGAAACAGAGAGAGAGAGAGAGAGCGCTATTTGAGGCAAAGTGATAGACATAGCGAGAGGGGTGAGACTGCGAGAGACGAGAGGAGTGAAGTATTTATTTGTAGGTTAATTTGTTATTATAAATAATAATGATTCTTAATTTATTTGTTTAGAATAAATTATTAATTAATTTTATTTAGAATAAATTTAGATAATTAATATAACATTAATTGAAATGAGTTAATATTAATAAAAAGAAAATACATGAATATTAATTAAAATTACATTACATGTTGATTATTGAAATTACATCTAATAATTATTTAATAATTAAGAATATCATCTCCGAAAACTCCAATGCCCAGGAATATAATTAAATTAAAATTAAAAATTTTATATCATTAAATTTCAATTAAATATATCATATAATTGTATTTTAATTTGATTTATAAGAGTATAAAAAGACAATATTATGGACAATGGCGGAGACAGGGGGCGCGTGGGGGCGACCGCCCCCGGACTTTCTTCGAGTTTCTCGCACGTCTCCCTCCTCCTCGCCTCGTCGGCCGGCCAATTGATCGGAATCCGCCCCCCCGGACTTCGATCGGCTTCTTAGACTTCGATCGGCTTCTTTGTTCTCTTAAACGCATCTTCGTCAATCTTTTACTAATTCCTGCTGCCGTCAATCTTCAAGCTTCATATCCTGAGGTGGTGTCACCGGAGACGTCGATGGGGTCGTCTGCATAATTTCTGTTTGGTAACTTCCAGTGGCATAACTTTCAATTTGATAATTTCGTATGTTCTGGTACTTTCTCTTGTGTGAGACGAACTGGTGTGATTGCGGGTGTCTTTGCTGCTGAATTGCTGAATTTCTGCTGAATTTGCTGGATATTTGCTGCTGAATTGCTGAATTTCTGCTGAATTTGCTGCTACTGTATTTGCTGAATTTCTGCTGAATTTCTGCTGTATTGCTGCTGAATTTCTTCTGTATTGCTGCTGTATTTTCTGAATTGCTACTGTATTTTGTTCTGTATTGCTGCTGAATTTCTTCTGTATTGCTGCTGTATTTTCTGAATCCCTGGAACAAAGCTCCAGCTGCAATTTTAATAAGGTGTTTGGTGGTGCTCCCAAGGTTGAGCGGCTGATAGGGACTATAGACTTCTTATCCAGGTATTCCCTCCTAATCTTGGATGAGATTCTCTATCCTAATTTTCATGTCTCAATAATGTCCTATTAGTATAATCACCTAGGTGGTTATGGTCTATTTGTAAGGTTGTATCATAACCACCTACGTAATTACACTAATGGAACAACATTGTAATATGAAAATTGGGATAGAGGATCTGCTCTCAAATTCTCTTATATGAATGTAACCACATATATTTATATAGAAACTTTCTAAACTGTATATTATCTCATTATGAAATCGAAATTGATCATTTTTTGAATTTGATGGGAAACAATATTACTACTACAATATTAGTTTATGGATATTTTACAATACATTTTCAAGAGAATACATATATCTATTGTCCCCAAAATTTCATATTTCAACTATGTCTCAATCAAAATCCGGTAGTTTTGATAGCAAATCATTGTTCTTTTATACTTTTAGTTTCTCTTATATGAAAACATACCAATATTGATTTGCCGACGATATATATATGTTTTCGTTTTCGGGAAAAAAACATATCTAGAGAAATATGGCGGGTGTACTTCCGAGGTTCCCGGTGCTCAAGTCGGGTGTTACCGGCCTCTGCGCGAGATACGAGAGAAGACGACATCGGTCTCGTTCGGCTGCGACGAGAAGAACGTGACCAGCCCATACGCCAAGATCGAAGTGGAGCCCTCACAACAACACAAGGACTACTTCCATTTACGATTCGTTACATAAAGAACGAGATATTTTGCCATGGTTCCGCAGAACAAAGCGTAGACGATCCTCGGCCATGGTTATGTCGTTGCTCGCTCCAAGCAACCAATCGATGATCCGTGTGACGAAACATGTTGTGATCTAGATCGGTTTTGCGATGAAGATGAAGATCATGATTATCGAGATCTAGATCTAGGAATGTTACGGAATGAATTTTATTTCGAAAAATGAAGTGTACGCATACGAGGATACGATCCGCTATTTATACTAGTTGCGTATTGTATCCCTAATTAATCGCCTAACCATCACAAAATCGCTATATCGTCATACGCGTTTTTATTAGTAAGTATTGAAACTCGTTTTATTCTTATCCGCATGATTCGCCAGCCCACGAGCTCGATCCGACGATCATTATTAGTCGAGAAATATAACCGTCTTCCTAATTGCCATCATCTTCTCAACCACCCCTGCATAACCACCTCCATCTTCACACCTCCCCTTCCAGCACCTTCCAGTAACTTCGATTCACAACACCCCCCTCAAGATGGAGACTATGGAGGTCCATAAGTCCCATCTTGGAAAGAAGTAACTCGAAACGAGGCCCGACCAAAACCTTTGTAAATATGTCGGCAAGTCGCCGAGATGTATGAATATAGGTAGGAACCAAAAAACCATCCTTATAGCGATCTCGGACGATGTGACAATCGATCTCCAAGTGTTTTGTCCGTTCGTGAAATACTTGGTTCTTGGTTATATGAAGAGCTGTCGCATTATCACAATGTAATGGTATAGGGGTAGAGAATGGAACCTTCAATTCTCGGAGAAGATAGGTGAGCCAAACTAGCTCACGCACGGTTGAACTCATAGAACGATATTCGGCTCAGGTCAAAGCCGAAGCGTTTCTTGCTTTTGCAGACGCTAAGAAACCAATGAAGAGCCTACAAAAATGCAGAAACCAGTTAATGATCTACGGGTTGTGGGGCAAGTCCCCCAATCAGCATCGGAATACGCCTTTACATCCACTATTGAATTATCAGCAGAGAAGAAGAGCCCCATAGACGGACAACCCTTCAGATATTTAAGGACGTGCAAAGCTGCAGCCCAATGATTTTCTCTGGGTGAAGCCACAAACTGGCTCAGTTGTTGTGTGACAAATGTGAGATCAGGTCTGGTCAAATTAAGATAAAGAAGCTGGCCCACAAGCCGCCGATATTTATCTGGTTCATCCAGTAATGGAGAAGAAGTAGTGCTCAGATCAACACCCAAAGGGAAAGGGGTAGAAACAGGGTGACACCCCAACAGCCCTGCACTATCCACCACATCTAAAACATATTTTCTTTGATTTAAGTAAAGACCCTGCTCCCCTCTGGCCAATTCCATACCCAAGAAATACCTAGCAACTCCCAAATCTTTTATGGAGAAACGTTTATCCGTAAATGTTTTCAACTCCGAAATCAGATTCAAATCTGGACCAACTAGCAAAATGTCATCAACATACACTAATAAAGCCATGAAATGATCATCATGTCCAAGAGTGAATAAACAATGATCATGGGGACATTGTATAAAGCCAAAAACTGAGAGAGCCTTACAAAGTTCGGCATTCCATTCCCTTGATGCTTGCTTTAACCCGTACAAACTCTTAACAAGCTTACAAACTTTCCCTTTTGGAGCTTTGCTGTATCCTTCAGGGGGATGCATATATATTTCATCTGTTAAAATCCCATGAAGAAAAGCGTTGTTTATGTCTATTTGGTGTAAATGCCAATCAGTAAGAAGTAGCCAAAGCAAGTAATAATCGAATTGTAACATGCTTTGCCACTTTGGACTAAAAAACTTCTTCATAGTCTACCCCGTATTTCTCGCTTATATCCTTTAGCTACCAACCTAGCTTTAAACCTCTCAACAGAACCATCGCCCTTAAGCTTTACCTTGTATACCCATTTTGAACCAATGGCAGCTTTTACCTCTTGGCGCATCCACAAGCTCCCAAGTGGCATTCTCGCTCCAAAGCCTCCGGTTCGGCCGCATAGCCTGCAAATCCACTCAACATACTCACTCGGCCTCCTTGTATGAGGAAGGCTCCTCGAAGATTAGTCACCTTTGTGAGAAAGCTGGTGTAATTAGGACTAAAAACGGAAGAGCAAATATAAGGAAATGTAGGAGGAGTAAGAGTATGCGAGGTGGGCTAGGAAGTGTCAATTCAACTTGACTCACAAAATCCTTGAGCCAAGAAGGAGCCTTTATGGCCCTTTTTGGCCTTATTATCTCTTCAATAGGATATTCGGTTCGAGCCGACAAATGCTCATCCTCTCGTATTAGTCCCCCGGAACATCGCCTTGATCTCGCATCATCTCGTTGTCCCAACATCTTCTTCTCGTCCGAATGGAATCCTCTCCGAGAACAAAATCGGTGGGGGAAGATTCGAGCCGTTTATCTACCATAGTAGAAGAAGTTAAATTGTTAAAAGGAAAATCATGAGGGAAAACCTTGACATCTCTAGAGATAAACACTTCTTTACTCTCTAGATCAAATAAACCGTAACCTTTATGTTCAAAGAAGAAGCCCCAAAGATAATGCACTTAGCTCCTCCGATGTCAAATTTCCTCTTGTGAGGATCAACGTTGGCCGCATATGCCAAGCAACCAAATGGCTTCAACATGGAGAGGTCGGGAACCGAACCAGCTTAAAACATAGTAAGGTGTAGCCCACCAAGTACTCGCTAGGTGTTCTATTTAGTATCCATGTTGCAAAGAAGAATGGAGAATGGCCGCAACTCTCTCGGTAAATGGCTTTGAAACATCAAAGCTCTAGCTACCTCTAACAAGGATCTATGTTTACGCTCAACCACTCCATTCTCGTTGAGGAGTGTATGCACAAGTTCGAAGATGAATTATTCCTAATGACTGAAACAATTCTTGAATCCGCAAATTTACAAACTCGGTCCCATTATCTCGTCTTGACCTTCTTCACCGATAATTGTATCGATTCTCAACCATCTTTAGGAAGCATGTTAAGACTCGCACACCCTGTCTCTTGGGATCGCAAAGAAATATGTCCATGTGGTCTCCGCTGCAGTCTTCGACAATTGTCAAGATGTATGTAGATTCAGCTATATTATCTACGTTGTAAGGACCCCATATATCCACATGAATCAATTCAAACAAGCTTGTACTTCTTTGCTCCAAAACAGAAAGGGATTTCGGCATTGCTTAGCCTTATGACAAATCTCACAAGAACTCAAGCACCTTCCGACTTTCTTCCTTGCACGCCTTATTAAGCTCGGCATGTGTTGCGTAGCAGCAGTACGAGGCATGCCCAAGAAGGACATGCCAATCCATCAAGGCCTCAACTTCAGATTTGGAAATATGGTTGATCCTCTCCAATATTTGTTCTGAATCAATAATGTAAAGTCTGCCCTGCGCTTGCCCAACCATTATCACATGATCATTTGACGGTTTCGTACCCACGATAAGTGGGAAAAAACACACATTTTAACCGCAAAGCATTGTTCACCTGATGTGTTGAAATCAAGTTGTGTGTAAATTCGGAACCCAAGAAAACATTCTCCAGGTGTTAATCGGTCCATCAACTGCACCTTCCCTATCTCATGTATTGTTTGCATAGCTCCATTGGGAAGAAATACTCCTTGTGGACGTGTTAACTTTTGAATATCCAGCATTAAATCTTTATTGCAACAAATGTGGCTGCTTGCCCCCGAGTCCATAATCCAAATCTTCTCCTTCCTTAAAGTCTCAATAAGACTAAAAGAATAATGTTTCTCGAGTACATCCAACGGGGTGTATGTCTCAACATTGTTAACACTACTTGTACTGCCAAGTCCCTTTAGTTGATTCAAAGCTCGTTCCACGTTCGAAATCAATTCCCCAACATTTTGATTCCTTGGCTGATTTGATATCGAATCTCCTAATGTGCTTTGTGAACTGTCCTGATGAACAAAATTTACTTGTCCCTTTAACTTTTGGTCCTTAAGCTTCTGGAACCAGTCAGGAATTCCATGTAATTTGAAGCATTCATGCTTCTTATGTCCCATTTTCTTGCAAGAATCGCATTTTAGCCTTCTTCCTGTCTTCTTTACTCATTCTGAAGCTTAAATGAGCCTCCACTTCCCTTCTCCTTGAGTTCTCCTCCTACTCCTTTGTAGTTTCCAGTCATCATATTCACACTTAGGGCTTCCTTATCCCTATTTTGTCCATTTCCTACACTCATAGCTATCTGTTCCTGTGGATAACTTTGCTTGGAAGTAATTTTTCTCTGTTCCTCTTCCCCGTAAATAAAGATAAAGCATAAGCTCTACTCACTGTAGGTAGAGGTTCTATTAGCAATATTTGACTTCGGACTGTGTCATAGGTGTCATTAAGACCTAGGAGAAACTGCATCATCTTATCCGTTTCATTACAGTTTCTGAGGTTAACAACTGCACCACATATACAGTTAACCGCAAAGCAACACATGAACACACAATATTAGTCCGCAGCACCGAAACTCATCCCACATGACATTGAGATCGTTATAATACTTCATAATCGATCGATTTCCTTGTACAAACACGGCACAAATCCTTTTTTAATTTGAAGATCTTTGCACCATTACTTTGATCAAACCTAATCTTCAGTTCATTCCACAATTGATGAGAAGTTTCCATCAATAAGAAAGATTCTGAGTATTCCGGAGCTATGCAATTCATTATCCATGAAGTAACCATAAAATCGACTTGAATCCATGAGTTATAAGTGCCATGATTCTCTAGAGGTTTAGGTATAGTACCTTGTATAAACCCTAGCTTATTTCTTCCAGAGAGCGCTCGCTTGACCGCTCTGCTCCATGCATAATAATTGGTTCCATTAAACAAAGCATTGACTATCTTAAGTCCAGGATGATCATGTGGACTTAGATAGAACACATCATTGATTCTCACGTGCTGTTCATTCCTCTCCATTTCTGATCCTTCCAGGTTTGGATTCTGTTGCCTTCGATTTGTTCATCTTCTCCTTTGGTTCCTCGATTCACCTTGCTCGCTACTCTCTCCAAGTTCTTCATCAAGTAACACATTCCAGTCCGTGTGATGTAGCCGCACCATTGCGCTCTGATACCATGTTGTGATCTAGATCGATTTTGCGATGAAGATGAAGATCATGATTATCGAGATCTAGATCTAAGAATGTTCTGGAATGAATTTTATTTCAGGAAAAATGAAGTGTACGTACACGAGGATACGACCGCTATTTATACTAGTTGCAAGATTGTATCCCTAATTAACTGCCTAACCATCACAAAATTGCTATATCGTCATACGCATTTTTATTAGTAAGTATTGAAACTCGTTTTATTCTTATCCGCATGATTCGCCAGCTCACGAGCTCGATCCGACGATCATTATTAGTCGAGAAATATAACCGTCTTCCTAACTGCCATCATCTTCTCAACCGCCCCTGCATAACCACCTCCATCTTCACACCTCCATCTTTACGCCTCACCTTCCAGCACCTTCCAGTAACTTCGATTCACAACAAAACATCCACGTTGTTGATAGGTCTATTTCGTACTATCCATATTTCGTGTATTTTGGCATATTTTGTGGTACTTGGATTTGTTTTGGTGTTTATTTTGCAGTGCTTAATGATGATGTGGCATTTACGAGGCATCGAGGTGGTGGTAGAAAGATTTGAGGAAATCAAGCCAAGTAAAGAGGGAAATTGTCTTTGATTTCCAATCTAGAGGAAATCAAGCCAAGTGAAGAGGGAAATTATCTTTGATTTCCAATCTAGAGGAAATCAAGCCAAGTGAAGAGAAGAAGAAAAGGAAGAAATCAATCTTATCTCTCTCCCTTGATTTGCGCCGAAGAAGAAAAGGAAGGAATGGAAGATTGGAATCAATCATGAATTTGATTTTCATATCACATGGTAATTAAGGAGAGATAATTAGGGATTTTATCATTAAATCTCTTAATGAATCATTCGACCAAAAAGGAAGGAATGAGGCTATATAAACTCCCCTTGAGGGAGGAAGAGGATATCACTTCAATCATCTCATTCTTCACTTCTACTTCATACAACAAGTTCTCTTCATTCCCTCTCATCCAAATCTTCACGGAGAGAGGAGTTCCAAAGAATCCAATCAAAGGGGGTGGCTCTATTTAAAGTTTGCATTTCCTATTTTAATTCATGAACTTTGGTTTGATTTGGAAGAAACAATATGTTAACATTTCCATTTGAATTTTCCGGATTTTAATTATCTACGTTTAATTAGCTTATGGATAGTTTCCTAGTTCTTAATTTATGAAATTTGCATTTCTAGGATTTTTAATTCTGTGCATTTAGTATTTTGAATCTTATTAATTAGTTATAATGTTCATGCTTAACCGTTTATTGAGTTTCATTATATTTTGTGTTCTGTCCATAACTAATATGCGTAGCTAATTCTTTTTAGGGGCCGGCGAGATGTGAAACACACACCACTTTAATTTCGTGAGACTAGGGCTTAAAATTAATCACTTGAGTTCTAAATTAATCTAGGTTTAATTAATTGGATTAATTAATTTAGGATTGATCACCCTAGTTAATGTAATTCATAGCTAATTTAGTACTTCCATCGTTTCTCGTGGAATTAGGCTAAATAAGTAGCAACTTGTTCTTAGGACAATTGGATTAATTTGGTAGGAGACTATTAGATGTCCACCATACGAGTAGGTTCCTAAATTGGGTTCCCTTAGTTCTTAAAGCTGATTAGGTGTTAAATCTATTGATTGCCCACCAACGTAGGTTGCACCTAATTTAGAGAAGTAGTCGTTTCAATGCCCACCATGGCGATTACCGAATAATTAAGGGGGAATAGGGGGTATGTCAGTTTAACTACGTATCCTACAACCAATTGATTTAAGTGGATTAATTAATTATTAGTGTCAGTGATCGATTGTGAGTGTGTGTGGATCATCTTCTTTGGACCCGCTTTATTTGCATTAGTCAATTTCGTGTTTAATTCTTGCTTGCTTTCATTATTCTTAGGTTATAGAAAATTCCCCAAACTTGCGTGGTTGCTAACCAAACCTTGATTGATAGGATTTTTAGGTTTAAAATACTCCGTTCCCTGTGTTCGATACCCGTTGCTATACTAATTTTAGTTCTAGCAATTCTTGCAGGATTATTTGGTGTAAACAGCGATCACCAGCTGTTTGCTGCAAAGGTTATCAAGGGCAACGTCGTGGGTCTCAGATTAGCCACCTCCGACTTCAGTTTGAGAGTACTCAATGCAAGTTCTTACCCAGATAGCGATAAATGCATTTATACCGGATCTTACTTTTTTGGCACCGGATACTTTTTCACTTTTGTGGATTGGGAATCCCTCGTTCTGCTTCCTAAGTACGTAGCCTTCAAAGGAGACAACGAGAACTTCCTCAAGCTTCACCAGCAGGAAAGCCACCCTTATCTCAAGTTCTCGTCCGGAGATGGTAACCAGAAAGAAGCCGTCTTCGAGGTCATCCCCATGGCGGATGGCCATGTCCGGATCAAGTCTGATTCCAACGGCAAGTTTTGGAGGCTCAGCCCCGCTTGGATATGGGCCGATTCAAGCGACGAAACTGATCAAAACAAGGACACTTTATTCTGGCCGGAGAAAGTTGACGACAAGACCGTCGCACTACGCTGCGTCAGCAACGGACAGTTCTGCAAACGCCTCACCACCGAAGGGAAGGACAACTGTCTGAACGCGTGCGTTTCAAACATCACGAACGAAGCGAAGCTGGTGGTGGAGGAGCTCGTGCTGGAGAGGAGCATCTACGACATCAGGTACCGGATGGAAGATGCTCGAGTATTCGACGAGGAACCCCAGACGGTGGACACGTTCACCGTCGTTAACGAGGACTCGAAGCCGTTTAACGCGGCTGCCAAATCCGGATTCGACGAAGCCAACTCTTACACTTTCAGCAAGAGCTTAGCCTTCAAGGCGGGATTCAAAGTCACCGTTAGCGGAGAACTGCCGAAGCTTTTCAAGGCAGGCGTCGAAATCTCGTTTGAGGTGACCGGGACGTTACAGTGGGGAGGAAGTCAAACGAAGACGAAACGGCGAGAGATTACGGGGACGGTGACGGTGCCAGCGAAGAGTAAGGCGAGAGTTGCTTGTATAGGAACGAGAGGGAAATGCAGCATTCCGTTTTCCTACTCTCAGAAAGACAAGATGTCCACCGATGGCCACTACGTTACGAGTCAGCATATCGACGGCGTTTTTGAAGGTGTCAGTAATTACAACTATAATTTTAGCGTTCTTGAGACTGAGCCTCTATGATCTTTAATTCTTCTTATTTTGAATGTTTGTGTGTGTGTTATGCTGTTATAATTGATTCCGTACGTAGATGAGGGTTTTTTCATCAACTTCATTAGAGTTGGTTTTTCCCTCCTGTAGTTGTTATTTGTGTGCATGGGTACGTGGAGTGTGTTGTGCGTTGTTCCTCATAAAAAAGTTTATTTCATAATGCATGTCTTGTGTATTAAGCTTTTTATAATATCATAAAAAGCAAAACAGAAATTTATGTGTTTGTTTTCTCCTCCCACTCGAAAGTAATGCGGAAAAGGTAATGGAGAAGAATAATATTGTGCAGCTTGCCTCCTTCAAGTCCTTTTTATATGACTATCGATCTTCAAATGGAAACTGGGTTAATCTTATAAGTTAGGAAATATATGTTGGATATATTAAGGATATTTAAGATAATAGTAGGACAAAATTGTACTCCCTCCGTCTCATTTATCATGTTTTACTTTTATTTTCGGATAATCCTATCCATTTTGTCCTCTTCCAAAAATAGTAATTTATCTATTCACAACTAACAACTCTATTTTTGTAGCACCTACCCACTTACTCATAACTACCAACTCTCCTTAATAGCTGCGCCGAAAAGAAGAAGGACAAGATCATTAGGAAGGGAGTAGTTCACTAAGTTCCACATTTATCTAGAATATTCATTGTACTCATATATTTCTTGTACATTGTACTCATTATATTTCTTGTACTCATATATTTCTTGTACATTGTACTCATTATATTTCTTGTATTCACTAAGATCCAAAGATTCGAAGTCTATTTCCATCGTTTATGTAGTTCGTAGTTAGAGAAGAAGGAGAAACACTAGTTTAATTTCAGTTTTAAGTTTCGAAGTTTGAAGAACAACTTTTAATACCGTTTGCTTTTAGTTTGCATTCATGGAGAGATTGACTATTGTAATCGGTACTCTTTTTTTAGTTATTTCTATTCGCACTTTGTTTTTATGTCTTTATTACGTATAAACTATTTAGTTTTTTAATTTCGAGTATGTTAGTTTTAGGGTTACGCATGTTTTCATTTCTTTTATATGAAGTGTCCTGCTTGCACAACCAATATTTCTGTATTTATAGCTAAGTCTTCAAGGGTCCGGCGGGATATGAAACACATACGAATTAGTACATGAGTCTTAGGTGTTTATAATTAATCAAAAAGGTTTCGGGTTAGTTCTGATTTAATTAGTCTGATTAGTAATTTAGGCTTGATCACCCTAGGGTGCCTAGCTAACTTAGTACTTCCATCATTTCTCGTGGAATAAGACTAGGTAAGTAGCAAGACTATTCGTAAGAGTAATTGGATTAAACCGATAAGAGACTATTAGATGCCCAACATATGAGTAGACTCTTATACTGGGCTCCTTTAGATCGATAAAACTATCTAGTTATTACATCTATTGATTGCCCAACAACGTGGGTTGTAAGTAGATTAGGGAAGTAGTCGTTTTGATGCCCAATGTGGCGGCTACCGTTTAAGTAAGTGGGAGTGAGGGTTGTGTCAATTTAATTACGGCAATTTATAACTAATAGATTCTTAAGATTTGATGAACAAATTATAATTCTCACAAGTGCACGAATCGATATAGTACCTAATCTAGCAACTCCCAAGGTCGATCTCACAAGAACTCAGCTGGGTTCTAATTATCCTAATTATTTTACTATCTACTTGGTCCTAAATTGGGTTTGATTTATTCTAAAACTACTAAATTAAAATAACAAGAAAGTAAATGGAATTAGAAGAAAAGCGAAGTGGGGTAATGGTGTGGTTTCAAGTTTAATGAAGAGTGCGGATGTTTAACAATCAATATGTCTAAGATGATCAATTCATTCCCATTCTCTAGCTAGCATTTATGAATTTCTTTTGTTGGTTCATCTACTAAGGCTCTAGTGATTCCGTATGATGGCGGGAATCTCTAACTTATTATCCTAAGGGTCAATTAAGTGATTATATCATGAACCTAAGGATCATATTATGATCAAGGATTTAAGGAACCATCTAAATTATCCCGAACTAATGGTGACAATCTAGACACTTAATAGCAGGTCTAAATAAATAACCGAGTATGATCCGCCGAATTACCTATTACCTATATTCTCTACAATTATCTAAGATGATGGCCAATCACGTTAAAGAATCATAGAGAAATCAAAAACAAGCTCAACAATTAAGAAACAAAATAATTCATTAATTGAAAAACTAGGGTTCGAATCAATTCATTAAAAATATAAATCCTGCTAAACCTACACACAAGGGGATTTAGCCACTCATATTCGTAGGAAAATAATCATAAGATATGCAAAGATTATCCATGGAAAAGTAGTATAAAAAACCCTAAACAAAACTAAGACATAATTATTACAATCTAGAACCTCGTAAATTGATCCTCGCACTTGGTTCTTTGATTGTAGTCTTCGTTCTTCGCCTTGAATCTTCAATGGAGGGACGCCTTGGGTGTTTCTATGCTTTAGAGGGTAGAATAAGTCAAAAGTATGGTGTATGGTACAAATGAAAGATATCCGGAAGGGTTTATATACGTTTCGGATCGAAAAAACATGAATATGGGCTCTTACAGACGCATACCGCGGTCTAGCACAAAAGGCGAACCGCGATCCAACCTCTATGAAAAAATTGATTTTCGAGTCAGAACACCCGGGACCGCGGTCCTACTCCTTAGCCCGAGGCGCTCCCGTCTCGTAATTTCTACACCGATCAATCTTGGAAAAATCTCGATATCTCCTTCGACAACCGTTGGATCGTTACGAAACTTTGTCACAATGTTCCTAACACATAGAAGTACAATATGGAATGTGGAGATCGGATTCTAAAATTGTTAGACCCACATGCTATGCGATTTCCCAACTGCCTTGTTTCAAGACCTCCAAAATACGGTTTCTTCAACATCCGAATTCAAATCCTCTTCATTCTTCATCCAAACGACTCCATCTTTGCCAACAATGCATCAATGGTCATGGTTTCTTTCATTTAGGTTCCAAATACCACCAAATATGCTCAAAACGTGCGAGAAACCTACAAAACCAAAAAACATCGAAAACAAAATAAAAGCTAAAAATAGATAGAAATTGATAGAGATAGGCTTAAAAAGAACAGGAAGAGAAAATATAAAAACCACCCATCAAGATTAATTGATATTAAGTGCCGGTGATTGGAAATATGTGTGCGTGAATATTTTGCTGGACTTGTCTCTTAATTGCCCAGTTAATACGCTTTTTAATTCAGTTCAGTTTTTACAATTTCTATTTAGTAAGATCCCCAAACTTGCATGGTTGCTTACCAAAATCTAAAGATAAGTAGGAAAATATCATGTCTAATCATTCGTTCCCTGTGTTTGATACTCTGTTACTATACTGAATTAATTCTCCGAATTTGCATGATTATTTGGTGCAATTCAGTGATCACCAACAGCCTTCTAAACGTGGTTTTTCTCCTCGCCGCTTCGCATTCGTAAAGAGCCCTTCACCTTTGAGGAGTTGCATGACCTTCTGGTCTCTCATGAATCTTATGTTAAGAAAATGGAAGCACAGTCTCAGTCTCTTGTTGTAACAACAAACAACGTTCAAGTTCCTTCAAGTCCTAACATTGGTCATGGACAACCTCCCTCCCGCAGCGGTCGCCGTGGTGGTGGTCGTGGTTGCTCTTTTTGTGGCCGTTCCTTTTCCAACTCTTCTTGGCATAGCTCACGACCTCTATGGTCCACAAGTCCCTATTGGCAAACTCCTCCTGTTTCTCACGGCAAATGGCAGCAACCTCGTCTAATTTGTCAAAATTGTGGAATTTCTAGGCATGCAGCGCCATTCTGTCGTCGTCCTCTTTCGCAAATTCAAGCACAGTTCGCTCAATCCCCTACTGCTACTCAGCCGTCTCCCAATTGGCTCCTCGACACTGGCGTATCTCACAGCATTACCGGTGATCTTAGTAATCTGACCACCCATTCTGAATATGATGGCGCTGAAGAGGTCCGTCTGGCCGACGACAACAACCTTCCAATCTCTCACACTGGTACATCTTTTCTATCCTTTCCCCATCACATATTTCGGTTATCTGAAGTCTTATGCGTTCCTACGGCTAAACAAAACCTTGTTTCCGTTCATCATTTTAATCGTGATAACAATACATTCATTCAGTTTCATCCATATTACTTTATTGTTAAGGATTGGTGCACGGGAGCGTCTCTGGCCAACGGTAAATGTACCAGTGGCGTTTACCACATTCGTCCGCCTCAATTTCATCTTCGGTATCCTTCAATTTTTGCTTTACTAGGTGTTCGTGCTTTGTCTCAGTCTTGGCATGCGAGGTTGGGTCATCCCTCTCATCGTATTAGTACTTTTATGATTAATCGTTTTAAATTACCTGTATCAAACACTTGTGCCTTTGGATCTCGGTTTTACGACTCTTGCATGGCTAGTAAGGCTCATCAGCTGCCCTTTTGTGAATCTTCATTTATTGCACAATATCCATTGTATTATGTTTTTGCCGATGTATGGGGACCGACACCCATTATGTCTGTTGATGTGCATGATATTATCTACTGTTGGTTGATCTTAATTCTAAATACTGCTGGCTTTATCCTTTATCCGCTAATCTCAAGTTTCCACTGCGGTCCAGACCTTTAAAGCCTTAGTGGAAAAACAATTCGGGTGTCCTCTCAAATTTTTTTACAGTGATAATGGGGGCGAATTTCTCGCTCTTCGCTGTTATTTTGCTACAAATGGGATTTCTTGGCTTACTTATGCACCCTACACTCCTCAGCAAAATGGGGTCTCGGAGCAACGGCATCGACATATTACTGAAACAAGTTGCGCTCTTCTTCGTCACGCCTTGCTACCGCCTGGCTTTTGGTCCTTCGCTGCTCAAACAACTGCGTATCTCATAAACCGGATGCCTCCCTTGCTTCTCAATTCCAAAACCCTCTTCAAAACTCTATTTCATCGATCTCCAAATTACCTCAAACTCCGAATCTTCGGTTGTCTTTACTATCCGTGCTTCGTCCTTATGCCAAAAACAAGTTCGATTACTCCTCCTCACCATGTGTCTTCCTTGGTTACTGCCTCACACAAAATGCCTACAAGTGTCTTGATCCCTGTACAAACCGTATTTTTATCTCTAGCCATGTCTGTTTTGTAGAACATCAATTCCCATTTGCCACCTCTCTTCATCTCGAAACCACTTCCCCTACCACTTCAAATTCCCCTCCCACTATCCTCAATTTACCACTACCTTAATCTACATCATCAACTCCATCCACCCTCTCGACTTCTCCTCCAAATTCTTCCACTTTTACTACTTCCCAACCATCACCACCTACTGACTCCATCCCACTTTCTTCTCCAAATTCCTCCACATCTACTCCTCCCCAAACATCACACCTCACCATCACCACCATCTCCACCAAACCCCCCTCATCGTCATCCTATGATTACTCGTGCGCGCAATGGAATTTTTCAACCCCGTGTACTACATGCTTCTACCGCATCACCTTTTACTCCTGAAGTTGAACCAACCACTGTTACTCAAGCTCTCTCCGATCCTCATTGGCATGCCGCTATGGCCGAAGAATTCACAGCTCTCACTTGTCATGGAACTTGGAACCTTGTTCCCCTATCTCCTCATTATAACCTCATGGGTTGTAAGTGGGTTTTCCGTATCAAACGAAAACCAGATGGTACTATTGACCGCTTTAAAGATCATCTCGTCGCCAAAGTTTTTCATCAACGTCCCGACGTCGATTATTACGAAATATTTAGTCCATTAGTCAAACCTGTCACCATCCGACCCTCAGTTCTTCCCTCATCGCCTTTGGTTTTCAACAATTTCTCGCTGATAGCTCTCTCTTTACCATTCATCGCGGTGCCATCACCATTCTTGTTCTTGTTTATGTTGATCATCTCATAGTTACCGGGTCCAATTCCACACTTATTACTCAACTTGTCTCTCACCTTTTGATAATCCTAGATTTATAGCTCTTTTGTTCGATTCATATGTGTATTATTGGTGGTGAAAGTGTAAGTTTTCCATCTAAAAGGAGGTAATTAGAAGAAATTAAAGAAGAATGAAGAAGATGAGAAATTGGCCTCAAAGGTTGTTCCCTGCCCAAAGATAAAGAAATTGGGTTGTAGAGAGTCGATTGGACACTCGGGCACTATTGGGCCGGGGAGCCGGAAATGCTTGAAGGAGTTATTAAAGCCCAAGTACCTGGCCCACTTGTTCCTGTGCTGATCTTGGCGGGAAGAGGAATATCTGCTACAGTGCAGAAGTACAGACTAGCATGCTATATCC
This sequence comes from Lavandula angustifolia, assembly GCA_028984105.1. NCBI lineage: Eukaryota > Viridiplantae > Streptophyta > Magnoliopsida > Lamiales > Lamiaceae > Lavandula > Lavandula angustifolia. Next base: position 2,757,910 of record CM054812.1, read on the forward strand.
TGCAGACCATACCTCTACCCATTATACAACAACACCAACTCCCTACAGACCCAAAGCTCAAGACAACTATTTTCGAGAAAGGGAAAAGGGGGGCAGTATATACATTTTGTATCTATCTTCATCTTCATAATCACTCATAATGTATTCACCATTCCATTAGATAGAAAACCTTCAGCTCCTTATATAAAAAACTCTCTCAAGTTTCCACCATTAGTGTAGCTCGAACTCTCTCTAAATTTCTGTCTAGTTTAGCAAGTTTATCTTCTGCCTATTGTAGCTGCGAGCTCTCCTAGGAGGAGAAGACTCTTTAATGGAAGTTTTGGTTAGTTTTAGTGTCGTTCTTGTTCAAGCTTTTACTACATGCATTTATGTCTTTTAAAACTTCATTTACTATTTCGTTTGATGTCGTACATGCTTTCTTTAACCTTGTTCTTGTTACCCTTTCGTTCTAAGTCTCCTTAGAAAGAATATAATGTTGCACTTCCATGCTTTTTACTTTCCATGCTTTAGATCTACTTGCTCTTAAACTCGTACTCATGTTTCACTCTATTTTAAGTTGTTAGTTCATGTTTGTTTGTTTCCATTCTCAGATCTTTTATTATTCCGCTCTTTAATCACAGATCTACATTATGCTTAGTTTAAATATCCTTACTCCAGTTTCCTGCTTTAATATGAGTAGCTAAGTTCGGGATCTGGCTGAGGTAATGAGTCATCATCCTTAAACCCCGTGAGATGTGAGAACGTGCTTAATAATTGGTTAGGTTAAGGCTTTAATCGTAATTTGTGTAGGATAGTTGTGGGCTACTTAGATTTGATCAGTCTGCGTAGGTAGCTTCTGTCTGGGCAGACGTAGATTGACTTGGTTTCTGCTTTGAATGTTGAACAACCGTAGAGACCTTGACCTGGTTCCTTGCTCTTAATGCTCCTTAGTGTCAACCTCGTTATTGCTCAACAAGGTAGGTTAGATATCGAAGTAGGTGATTGTTTCAATGCTAAACATGGGAGTCACAGTTGTGAGATAGGATTGGACACCCCTGTGCTCAACACAACATCCTGGCCCGGTAGCCTTAGCAAAACTGATTCATCTAGTAATCTAGAATCGGATAAGGGGTGGTGTGGAATTACCTTAGCTAGATTGCCTTTAATATCTTAGTTAATCAACTTTTGTTTATTGCATGCTAATTTCTTGCGTGATTTACATAACCTGCCTAGTTGTGGATAACTCAAACTTAATGGTGGTTGCTACCAAACCCATAGGTCAGTGGAAAAACTTAGTTGAATCACTCGTTCCACGAGCATCGACCCCAGCTTGCGCTAATCTTGGAGACTTATAAATTTATTTGGTGGCGCGGTTCTCCACGATAGAATCGCGCTCCATCACCTTCGTTCACAGTTTGCCTTAAAAGATCTTGGCTCGTTGTCCTACTTTCCAGGCGTTGAAGTTTCTAAGTGCGCTAATGGTCTATTCCTCTCTCAACACAAATATACCATTGATCTACTCCACCGTCATCACATGACTAATGCCAAACCTGTCACCACTCCTATGTCTCCCAAATCTCCTACATCTATATATCCTCTTCCCGACTTCATCGAATTTCGTCGTGCTCTAGGTGGCCTTCAATACCTCACTCTCACTCATCCCGACATCGCTTTCACCGTCAAAAGACTTGCTCAATCTATGGCTTCCTCTTCCACCACTGATTGGATTGTCTTGAACTGCTCTTTCGTTATCTTCAAGGCACCATGATCTTCTTCTTCGCAAGCCTACCTCCTTCACCATCACATCCTTTTCTGACTCATATTTTACAGGCTTTTCAGCTGACTGTAAATCGACTTCTGGATACATTATCTTCGTTAGTCCAAACCCCATCTCATGGCGTTCCCGGAAGCAAACTAGTGTAGCTCGTTCCTCTACGGAGGCCGAATATTGTGCTCTTGTCTCTGCTTCCTTCGAAGTTTGTTGGATCACGCATCTATTTCGTGATCTCGGCTTGTCTACTCCAGCTCCTCGTCTTCTCTGCAACAACATCGCTGCTAAAAAGCTTGCTCTTCAACCAGTCCTACAAAGCTGCTATTTCGTGAACACATATTCGTTGATGTCCACTTCGTCCGTGACCTGTGTCTTATGATTCATCTCTTAGATCCACCAACAACAATACACAGCAAAAGGATGGATCAGATGAGAGCAAGTCAGTCAAGAAGAGCAGTTACAAATGCAGTTAATGCAGTGGCGGTTATGGAGCGGATAAGGCGGTTATGGAAGCAGTTCATAATTTGTTTTATCCGTTCCTCATTGTTAGCTCTGCAGTTGATAGTTAGTTTACGTGATAGAGTAGAATACATATGTCTATATAAGTCACAACATGTACATTTACAAGAATAAGTTTTCAGTTTTACAAAATCAATAAAACAGTATCTTCTTCTTCCCAGTGTTTCGAGCTCTGCTCTTCAATTGTTCTTCCTCTGTTCATCAGAGCGCTACTCTGTTCATCAGAGCTTCATGCAGTTCTTGAGATTCAACATGGTATCAGAGCTTCTTGCGTGATTTTATCTGTCTCTATTGATTTCATTCTTATCTTCAAAGTTCATTATGTCAAGGCTGGAAGAAAGTAGTCCTTACTTCATTAGCCAAAATGAAAATCCATCTGCAGTTTTGGTGAATCCATCTCTAGATGGAAACAATTATCATTCTTGGTGTCGATCTATCAAGATTGCTCTTGGAGCAAAGAATAAACTACACATGATCATGAATCCAGAAAAATTCCCAAAGGAAGGAAGTGATAAATATGCTGCTTGGCAACGATGCAATCTTATGATCCAATCTTGGATCCTCAATTCATGCTCAAAGGAGATCACACCGTGTATCTTGTATGCTGATACTGCAGAAGAAATGTGGAGGATCCTTCGCCATAGATATGGTCAAGGTAATATTCCAAGAGTTTTTGAGCTACAAAAGGAAACTTATACAACAGTTCAAGGAAATCTCACAGTTACCACATATTACAACAAATTGGATTCATTATGGAAGGAATTACGCCAATACAATCCTATCCCTAGCTGCTCCTGTGGTGTCATGAAGAATTGCACATGCAATTGTTTGAATACGTTAATCGTTCATGAAGAACGAAGCATGGCCATCAAGTTCTTGATGAGTCTTAATGATGAATATTCATCCATCAGAGGACAAATCTTGGTCATGAATCCCTTTCCTCCTCTGAATGATATCTACAGTTTGGTATTGCAAGATGAAAAACAAAGAAGTCTTACTTCATCAGTATGCACTAGTAATGATTCCATTGCTATGGCTGTTCAGAATTCTCAGGCAAATCAAGGGATCAACGTTGATAATCCTAGCATGGCCTGCTATGGTTCAAGAAATCCTTCCTCATACCAGTCATCAAATGGTTCTTTTAGATCAAATAACTACAGAAATGTCAATGGCAAACGAGAAGGCCCTGTTTGCTCTCATTGTGGCAAGATGGGACACACTAAAGAAAAGTGTTATAAATTGCATGGATTCCCTCCAGGATATCAGTTCAAAGGTCGTCCTGGAGCACCTTCCAATCCTACGGCTCATATGGTATCTGTTCCAAAGGAAGTTTCTGAGAATATGAAGAATCCTCCTATCTCCTCTAATCAGTATAATCACCTTTTGAGCCTCATTCAAAATCTATCCTCTAACTCCCTTGCTCCACCTACACACACAGAGTCTGTCTTCTCAGGTAATATAATTGCTTACTGTTCTTATTCTGCTTACAGTAATGGTGTGATTGGGAATGTACCATCTGGTTCCTGGATAATTGACACTGGAGCCACAGATCACATGATTGGAGATGTATCATGCTTATCAAATCCCAAACCAGTAAGGAACAGCTATGTTGTTCTACCTACTGGTGACAAAATTCCCATTACACACACCGGTTCTATTAAACTATTTGACTCTGTTTTATATCCTGTTCTATGTGTTCCCACTTTTAATGTCAATCTTATATCTGTCAGCCGACTAATCACAACTACTTCTTTAGGATTAAATTTTGCATTTGGTTCTTGTTCAATACAGGATCACAAGCGAGGACAGAGGATTGGCATAGCTAAAATTGATCAAGGATTGTTTCTAATTCATTCTGAACCAAGCCTTAATACTACTGCATCTGCTGCCTTATCTAGTGCAGCAACTGTTTCATCTCATATTTGGCATTCTAGATTAGGTCATATTTCTTCTTCTAGAATGTCACTTATTAGCTCTCTTCCAAAGGACAAAACTATAGATAGTTCATGTACTATATGTCCTCTTGCAAAGTTTCACAGAAAACCGTTTAGTCAAAGTTCAATAAAATCAAAGGCTGCTTTTGAGCTAATCCACTGTGATGTCTGGGGTCCCTTTTCTGTTCCCACTTATGAAGGATTTCAATATTTCCTAACTATAGTGGATGATTATACACGAATGACATGGTGCTGTCTCATGAAAAATAAATCAGATACAACAACACATCTCATTCAATTTCACAAACTTGTGTTAACACAGTTTTCTGCTAATATCAAAACCATAAGAACAGATAATGGTTCTGGATTTATCATTCCTAACTTCTATGACCTTCATGGTATAATTCATCAAACCAGCTGTGTTTACACCCCACAGCAAAATGGAGTAGTGGAACGAAAACACCAAAGTCTTTTAAATATAGCTCGAGCCTTGAGATTTCAGTCTTCTATTCCTCTCAAATTTTTGGGGAGACTGTATTCTCACTGCCACTCATATTCTCAATCGTATTCCTACACCAATCTTACAAAATAAAAGCCCCTTTGAAGTCCTATATTCAAAGGCAACTGATTACAGTTTTTTTAAGGTGTTTGGTTGTTTATGTTTTTCAGCAAACTTAGTTCATCATAAAAATAAATTTGACCCTCGTGCTCGAAGATGTGTTCTTATTGGATATTCCAATACTTCAAAAGGGTACAAATTATATGATCTTGATTCACAGAAGGTTGTTGTATCCAGGGATGTCAGTTTTTATGAAACCATTTTTCCTTTTTCCAACAAACAATCTGAAATCAACCCCTCACATTCATCTATCTCATTACCTAATCCTTTACCGGATTCTGATATTTCCTATACTCCATCTGCTCCAGAGATCAGTCATAATCCTGTATTGGATTCATCTTCTGACTCCTCAAACCCAATACCTAATTCTGTAGTTCCTACTGCATCTAGGAGATCTACACGTCCAAAACAAATCCCTTCCTACCTTCGAGACTATGCATGTTGCAGTAGTATATCGGCTATGCCAAAGCCTTCTACCCTCAAAAGTTTAGGTACTAGTCCACATTCCATTTCTAAATATATATCATACTTTAATGTTTCATTGTCTCAGCAAGCCTACTCTGTAGCCATTTCTTCAATTCCTGAGCCTAAACAATACTCAGAAGCTGTGTCAAATCCAAATTGGAGAGCAGCCATGTCAGTTGAAATTCAAGCTCTAGAATCAAATAAAACATGGATCCTCACAGATCTACCTGGAGGTAAGATACCTATAGGGTGTAAATGGGTGTATAAGATAAAATATCATGCAGATGGTACTCTTGAGAGATATAAAGCTCGTTTGGTTGCAAAAAGCTACACTCAACAAGAGGGTTTGGATTATAGTGACACGTTCTCACCAGTTGCAAAACTAACAACAGTTCGAAGTTTAATAGCTTTAGCTGCAGCAAAAGGATGGATCCTTGAACAACTAGATGTCAACAACGCGTTCCTTCACGGTGACTTGCATGAGGAAGTTTATATGCAAATACCACAAGGTTTTGAAAAGTCTGGAGATGGGAAAGTCTGCCGGCTTCTCAAAAGCTTATATGGGTTGAAACAAGCCAGCAGACAATGGTTTGCCAAACTCTCCACTGCTTTAAAATCATATGGTTTCTCCCAGTCTACTTCTGATTACTCTTTATTCACAACACACAGCTCTACATATTCTATTATTTTGCTTGTTTATGTGGATGATGTTTTGGTTGCAAGTAATAACATGGATGCAGTTACTAAAGTCAAGCAGTTTCTAGACGAAAGCTTCAAAATCAAAGACCTAGGAAGGCTGAAATACTTTCTAGGCATTGAAGTTGCCCGTTCCTCTCAAGGCATTTCTCTCTGTCAACGCAAATATGTATTAGAATTACTGGAGCAGGAAGGCTACACAAACTGTAAACCAGTTGCTTTCCCTATGGACACCAAGCTCAAGCTCAGTTCTCATGATGATAATTATCTCTCTGATGCATCCTCCTACAGAAGACTTATTGGAAAATTAATGTATCTCACCGTAACACGTCCGGACATAACCTTCGCTGTCAACACACTAGCCCAATTTATGCACAAACCAGGACATTCTCACTTAAATGCAGCTCACAGAGTGCTCAGGTATCTAAAAGGCAGCATTGGACAAGGACTCTTATACTCATCCACCTCAGACTTGCGTCTCAAAGGATTCAGCGATTCAGATTGGGCAAGTTGCATGGATACATGAAGGTCGCATGACGGTATTGCATGTTCTTAGGGAATTCTTTGATCTCATGGAGATCAAAGAAACAGCCACTGTATCAAGAAGCTCAGCTGAAGTAGAATACCGAGCCTTAGCATCATCAGCAGCTGAAGTGTTATGGCTACTAAAGGTCTTCTCTGACCTTGGACATCCTCTTACTACAGCGACCATCTTCTCAGACAGTAAATCAGCTATATCTCTTGCCTCAAACCCAGTTCACCATGAAAGGACTAAACATATACAAATAGACTGTCACTTCATCCGTGAACACATTCGATCCGGCCTTCTCCACCTCCTTTTTGTCCCTTCAACAAACCAGCTAGCTGACATACTCACAAAACCATTAGGCCGTCCATTGTTTCCTTATCTTCTCTCCAAGTTGAGAGTACAAAATCTGTACTCTCCACTTGCGGGGGGGTCTTATGATTCATCTCTTAGATCCACCAACAACAATACACAGCAAAAGGATGGATCAGATGAGAGCAAGTCAGTCAAGAAGAGCAGTTACAAATGCAGTTAATGCAGTGGCGGTTATGGAGCGGATAAGGCGGTTATGGAAGCAGTTCATAATTTGTTTTATCCGTTCCTCATTGTTAGCTCTGCAGTTGATAGTTAGTTTACGTGATAGAGTAGAATACATATGTCTATATAAGTCACAACATGTACATTTACAAGAATAAGTTTTCAGTTTTACAAAATCAATAAAACAGTATCTTCTTCTTCCCAGTGTTTCGAGCTCTGCTCTTCAATTGTTCTTCCTCTGTTCATCAGAGCGCTACTCTGTTCATCAGAGCTTCATGCAGTTCTTGAGATTCAACATTGTGTAGCCGCGGTGTACTCTCAGTATCTTACGTCCTCACTCTTGATGAGCTTGCTGATGCCCTTACAAAGCCCTTGCATCGTCAGCGGTTTCAATCCCTCATATCCAAAATCTCTGTCGCCCGATGGGACGTCGATTTTGCAGGGGTGTATCAAGGATGTTCAAGATGATAGTAGGACAAAATTGTAATTCACTAGGTTCCACATTTTTCTAGAAGATTCATTGTACTCATATATATTTCTTGTTTTCAATTGTAACTAAATTGGGAGAGTGAAATCATTCCAAAGAGCTCAAACGTCTTTAGGATAAGTCCTATCCAAATCTTTCTTTTTATTTTTTAATGTTTTCTTTGTCTACAAGATTCCTTAGTTTTCGTCTCAATTTTCGTCCAAATTAAGCAATAAAATCGCACCTTTTGCCTTTGATAATATTACCACATGAATCCACCATAAGAATTTAAAGTAAAATAAGAAGATAGATTTTACGACCAGGTGTGGAATTGGAATTGCCAGAATTTAGAATTAGGGATGAGTAATTTTGTGATTTCAATAAAAAAAAAATTGTGTAAAAACAATCCGAGGAAAAAATTAATACAATTTGAAGATGCAGTGTCCCAACCACTTCCTTGGATCCGCCACTAATTCTGACCAATGTAACACATAATATTTGAATATGCATCACGAGAATAGGATAATTATTGTAATAAAAGCCAGTAAATAGATATTCGGAGTATTGTAGTTTATTTTGTTGACAACGAATCCAATGCGATGACAGCATTGGACCAACGAATTTCTTCCCATCTTTTACTTTTCCATTCTTTATATCTTACCCATTGAAAAGTTCACATATAGAGAGACGGAGAATAAACTTATTTCACCAGATAAAAAATAAATGTAAAACAGTAAAAGTATTGATTAGTTAATTTGGCATTTATTTACATTTTAATTATTGATAAGTGTATTAAATATATAAATTAATTTGGTTTAATTTGTCATATGAAAATTTAGAATTTTAGTAAATATGTTTGAACAATAGACAAATTATTTGGATAATAAATCATCAAATTCTGAATTTAATCTAAAAATACTTTATTACACACTGTTTCAGCTAACTTACAGCGCCGAGCCCTACTACTAAGCTACTTCTTCAAACACGTCCAAAGCGGAGGGTTTGTGAAACTAACTCAATCCGGCTTTCCTCTTCGTTTTGTTAACGACAGCGGAAGTGTTTACCCTTCTTTAACTACGGTGGATTGGGATATGTTGGTTAAAAAGCCTAAGCACGTAGCGTTCAAAGGAGACAACGGGAAGTACCGCACCGCAGTGTGGAGTGTAGGCAAACCCTACTTGCAGTTCTCATCGGACGATGCTGACCAGTATGTAACCCTCGAACTCTTTTTGTTAGAAAGCCCATTATTATGTCCCACGTCGACTTGGTGAAGATCCGGTCTCTTCTATATAACCTTGGATATCCCTTCACTTTACAAGGCCTTTTAAGGGGAATGAAACCCAAGAGCCCATTATTATGTCTCACATCGACTTGGTGAAGATCCTGTCTCTTCTATATAAGCTTGAATATCCCTTCCCCTTATAAGACCTTTAGTCTGCCCGAAGGCAATATATATTCCTTGAGAGACCATAAACCCCGAACCAAAGTCATTCAAATTATCGTGGCCCCTTTTTGGCCCATTTCCTATGAGAGCCCTTATTAGGCCTTGCCCGAAGGCAAGTGTGTGTGTTTGTGAAAAGTGAGGTTGTAGAGTTCCCTTTTAATTTATAGTTGAGAAATCGTGTTAAAATTGATAATTCATTATCATATCATATTAATATATGCATGATCAATATTATTTTAACAATTGAACCTGAAGCTTAAAACTCGATATTTAGCAGGTAGAACTGTAACACTCCAATTTTCATCACTTTTTAAGGACATCATCTCGTGCATAAATTTAATCTTCTCAATTTAATTTTAAGAAAATTGGATTTATAAAAACAATAAGGCTTTAGTGCATTTCATAACAGCGGAAATCTTAAATAAAAAACATGTGCGTCATCTAGTTTACGAAATTAAACAGTAATAAATGCATAGTTCATGATAAAAACTAAATTAATGCGGTAAAAAGTGATTTACATTCTTTCATGTGTGACCATCACCATCAGCCATCTCAAACATCTGCCGGATCATGATCTAAAAAAGTGAAAATATAGAAGGGGTGAGTACGACTACTTAGTGGGGAATACACTTATCCAAACTATATAATATACCAATACATTATGAAAAACTAGAACATGTAAGAATTACGTAGTCACACAGACCATCGAGTCAACTTCGACTCTAACATTTAAAATGGATCAACTTCGATCCCGATCAACCTCGACCATAAACATGTGTACCGATCAACTTCGATCGCAGATCAACTTCGATCCCGGTCAACTTCAACCATAAACCTTTGTACCGATCAACTTCGATCGTGGATCAACTTCGATCCTTCCTTATCATGTCTGACATTAACTCATAAACATCAAGCATAAAATATAATAAGGATAAATGTAGTGTAAGAAAACTTCCCCACCTTAACCTTATTTGAATGAAAAATTATGAATAACAGATGATTAAGTCATGCGCACCAATCCTAACATGAGAATAATTTGATCTTAATATATATACCATGACATGCATGCACAAATCAAACAATTTCATAATATCACATAAAATAGCTTAATTAAACATACTAAGAAATCAGATTGTAAACTAATTTAATTTTGCACATCTCTGAAACAAACTGCCGACCACATTTGAAACAAATTCCTACCAACTGATAATACCTAAACATGATAAATAATTAAAATTTTCAATAGCATAAAATATCAAAACATTTTTATTAAACAAAATTCGAACTGTGTTAAGCATTCATTCATTAGTTATATGATCACAGAGGCATTAATTCACTAGATTTATATATATATTAGAATATTTAATTCCTTGTAATCTTAGAAACATAAATCTAACTTAGTAATAATTTATCACTTCTCTAATACTATCCTCGTTCATCTCTAACTTATTAACTGGACAATATTAGCAAGACAATTTGAACTAAAACATAGTTCTATGAATTCTAAGACTGCATATTGATACATTTTAAAGCAATTAATTAAATTCACCAAACATGCCAAATCTAGAGAATATACTTCACGGCTTATGCATAGTTTAAGAATATAACTATGAAGTGATTATGTAGGATAAAACTTAGAACATGCACAATATACGAAAAAAATCAATCATGTTAAACCCAATGAAATTAATTAAAAGAAGACATATGTAGCTATGTATTTTCACCCCGAAATTAACATACTAAACATGCGTTAGAATCGATAAAGCCACAACTTGCATTCACATGGATCTTGTCCAATTAGTCAAGGTTTTCCAATATTAAAAAAAAATGAAAATAAGAACTAAGTTTTAAAAACTTGGCAGAGAAGACTTACTTAAATCCCAAGAGTTGGAGGTACCAAGAACAAGAAAAACTTTGTGCGTTATAGAAGATTGCGAATGGTGTAAAGGTTTTTCTGGATCAAGTTTCTGTGTTCCGCTTGCTATACTGATGAGCCTAGATTTGGAGCCCTTTATCCATTTGAATTGTGCGCTTTTTGTGATGAAATTACAGATTAATGGCCTGGATGTGGAGTGATTAAGGAGAAATTGTGGTGCTGCTGGATGAAGAAGGCTTCTGACCAAAAATGATGGAACTGCCCAGAAAGCCGAAGAAATAGCCTGGAAACGGGTCATAATTATTGCAGTTTTCATCGGGCCGAAATTTGAAAAGAAAAGATGCTGAAACAGGCCCAAAACCCGGCCCACATCATTTTGACAAATTCTGGCGGGAACTAGGGGCCTAGGTGTTCAGCATAGCCATACTTCTGGTCAGCAAGCCCATACTGCTACAGTCCTCACCTACTCCAAATATTTTGTGAAGTGAAAAGAGGAAGGATCGAGAGGATTTATATAACTTTTGATGCTTACATTCTCCATTGATGGATAGTTAGAATAGCTCTCCTCTCTCTAAAAAAAGACCATATTTTATGTAATTCAAAGACTCCTTTACTTTTCTGTCTAGATTAGTTTGAAGCTCTCCAAGGAGAAGACTTCTTTTGGTGAATGTTATCGATTAGCTTATTTACAGTGTTTAAGTTCAGACTTTAATGCTTTCTTTTACTCTTTCATGCTTGTTGTTAAGCTTCTCTACTTTTCGCATCTAAGTGAATTTATTACATGCTTTCTGTCAATATTATGCCGTTACATGTGAATACCTCTACTTGCATATAATGTTGTCTCTTGTTCTTTCTAGTTAAATGTTTATGCTAGCTCTTTACTATTTTGCGAGAGTTCACTGTTTCAACTTTAAGTTTCAGATCTGCTTCATGCCTTATTATTACATGCCTAGTTTTATGTCCTTAGTGAATATGAGTAGCTAACTTCCCAGATTTGGCCAAGGTAATGAGGCACCATCCTTAAGAATCCGTGAGATTTGAAAACGTGCTTGATAATTGGTTAAGTATAGGTTTTAGTTGAATTCTGTTTTAGATATGTGAGAACTGCATAGATCTGATCAACCTAGGCAGGTACGCATCTTTCTGGGCAGACGTAGACTAGCTGGGTTTTCTGCTTTGAATGCTAAACATCGGTAGATACCCTGATTTGGTTCCTTTGTTCTTAATGCTCCTTTGTGCCTCCATAGTCATTGCTAAACAAGGTAGGGTAGTCACCTGGGTAGGGAACTGTTTCTATACTCAACATGGCAGTTCCAGCGTAATAGAAGGAATGGACGCCCCTGTGCTCAACACAGCGTCCTAGCCAGATAACCTTAACTTAAACTGATTCACATAGTAATCTAGGATCGGACAGGGGGTGGTGTGGAATTTCCTTGGCTGGATTGCTTTTATATCTTGTTGTTTGATTGTTGATTATTTTATGTTATATTTCTGCCTAGTTATAGAACACCCAAATTTTATGGTAGCTGCTAGCCAAAACCCTTTAGGTCAGTAGAATTTGTTGCTTAATCACCCGTTCCCTGAGGATTGACCTCTTGCTTGTCACTGTACTTGTCCAGTATAGTTCCTGTACAGGTGTTCTTACTTATAAATTTATTTGGTGCGCGCGGTTCTTACAGCGACGGAGTTGTCGTGTTGTTCATCATATACGTAAATTTATAGATTAGTATATCTAATTAGATACACATAGAGATTTGGAAGAGTAAAGATATAAAATAATCCTAATAAATCTGGTTTAAAATAATATCTAAGAATGTTGCATATCAATATTAAATATATTATTGAGATGTTAATTTAAATAAAGTTTCATTAATGCTCATATAACTCCACGAAATAGGCGTATATATACTAAACATGCGGCTACCATTTAATTCATGAAGAAGATTAGTTCCAGAATAATAGGGTATAATCGTGTACTCCCTCCGTCCCGCCCGACATGGCTTAATAGGCTTTGGGCACGATTATTAAGAAAGTGGGTAGTTGTGTGTAAAGTAGTGGGACCCATTAGAATTTATTAGAGTATTATTTTAGTTAGTGGCCAAGTCAAGTGGGACAAGGAAAAAGAGGAAAGAAGCCATGTCGGGCGGGACGGAGGGAGTATTAGTTAGTTTCCTTCAGGAAAATTTATCTTTTAAATAAAGCAAAGATCCCCGTTGGAGAAGGAAGAATTACCACCCAGTTTATCATTTAATAAATAAAATATTAATTAAATATTCTCATCACAAGCGTAAAGCCACCCACTTATAATCTATATATACACATATATTTACATATATTATAGTAATAACTATTATTAATAATAATATCTAAATAAATAAAGCAAATGCAACTATATGATATGAGATAATGTCATTGTGCTTTAATCATTATTTTAAATTCTAAGGCGCGATTATGAAATTAAACATATAATATATCATGCATGAAATGTAAATGGATGGAGGATGAGGACCATGTGGTAGGAGAGGATCTGGATCCCACGTTATTTTACACAATGTACTATTTCTTACAAACCGTGTACCAAGTCAATGGGGTAGACTCCAAGATTCTTCAAGCGTATAGTGAATCACCAAATGGGCAAAACCAAATCCTAAATCTTTTCCCATTTCTTACTCCAACATCATACAAATCAAAATTTTTCAAAACCCATGTCTGTTTTCAGCATACTCGAAAGATTAGCTCCTCATGTCGAAAAGGAAGTCAACCTAATCTTCAACTCCAAACAAGAAGCTCAAACCCTCAAATCCAAGCTCGAGCGGATCCAAGACGGCCTCCAAGAGGCCGAACGGCACGGCGTCACCGACAAGAACGTCAAACGCTGGCTCGGACAGCTCGAAGACGTCATGAACGAAATGGACGACGCACTCGACCAATGGGAGACCAACAATATCGAGCTGCAGATGGAGCAATCCGAGCTCGACAACCTCGTCGATCTATGGCGCAAGGTAACTTCCCTTCTACTCTCCGTTTGTTCCTCCTTCAAACACGTGGTGGGCCGACGAATGCTCGTCCAAGAGTTCATAGCTCTAAGTGGGAGGCTTGATAAGATCTTGGAAGAAAAAGGTAAGTATAGTTTTATAAGCTTAGATAGGAGTGTACAAGTAGACAACTTCTTCTATTGATAAGTCCAAGGCTTACCGTCGGAAATACGACGCCGATAGCCTTGTCCATTAGTTGCTATCGAAGAACGATGGTGCTCGAGTTGTGTCGATAATTGGAATCGGAGGGTTAGGGAAAACTACTCTTGCTCAACTAGTATAGAATGATGCTCGAATTGAAGAGCATTTTGGTAGGTTAAAAGCATGGGTTAATGTGCCGAACCCTTTCGATGCTTTAAAAGTTGCCACCGCAATTGTTGCAACTTTTGATAGAATTATGAGAGGGGAATCCACTTTGGAGATTTTAGGGCAGCGTATAAAAGCTATTGCATCAAGGAAGAATTTCCTTCTTGTACTAGATAATGTATGGAAAGTGGCTCGAGCCAAGTGGGAATCTCTCAACAACTTTTTGTTGGCGAAATTGGATTTAAAATCTTGGTGACAACGAGAGATAAAGTATCTGCAAGAACGATCGGTACTACCCATTTCCCACAATTGAACTTTCTATTGGACTCGGATTGCGCAGCAATCTTGAACACGATAGCATTAAAAGAAACAAGAGGAGAGAAGCATGAAGAGTTTCTTGAAATTGGTTTTGAGATTTCGAAGAAGTGTAATGGCTTGCCTCTCGCTGCAAAGACGATAGGCCATGCGTTGGAAACAAGATTTACAATAAAAGAGTGGAGAGATTTACTAGAAAGCCCCTTGTGGATGTATGAGGATGAAATGAGTAATATCTTACGCCCTTTGAGATTAAGCTAATTGGGCTTATCTCCATTACTCAAGCGTTGCTTCTTGAGCTCAGTAGTCTACTCAAAAGAGTTCAAGTTTGATTCGGAAAGGCTGATAAGGTTATGGACGGCTCAAGGCTATGTCGACTCAAGTTCGAATTGGGATCAAGTATTCATAAAGGGTGAGAAGTACCTTAAAAATTTGTCCGAACGATCTTTTTTTTCAAGTGTCGGGAAGAAATGAAGAAGGCAACTTGACATATATAATGCACGACATAATGTATGATTTTGCCAGTTACTTGTCAAGAAGTGAATACTTCGTTATCTTGGATGGCAGAACAGATAAACTACCGTACCATCTTCCGACCAATGGGAGAATTAGATGCTTTTGTGCAAGATTTGTATCCAAGAAAGACTTACCCTCAAATCTCTTCAAACTCTTGAACTGCGCAAGAGTGTTGTGTTTGAGTGATTGTGATTTTGATGAATTTTCCGAAGATTTGGGGAAATTGTTTCACTTGAGGTATCTTGACTTGAGTGGGAATCTTATGAAATTTCTCTCAGAAAATGTAACCAGTCTTTACAACTTACAAACGTTGGATCTCCGAAGATGCCGTAATCTTACTAGGCTTCCTCTTGGGCTTAAGAAGATGATCAAACTCAGACACCTCCTTATTTCTGATACAGACAGTCTAATGGAGTTTGATGAGGATCTAAGCAAGTTAATTGGTTTATGGACGCTTGATAAATGCGCTGCTACAAGAGATTCTTTGCTTCATTCGAAGCCACTTAGAGTTTCTGTAATAAGTGAAGATTATCAAACGAGTGAGGGAGAAGATGAGGCTCAATTTAAATGTGCTAATATTTTCACATGTCTCGAACCTCCAAGAATGTGTAGGTCGATGATGAGTCGTTTTCGTACTTAGTGATTTCGAGGCCGAAAAGTGCGTCAATTGGCCAACGGGTGCGATCGCGATGGCGTATTATGCGGGGTTTCGGTGCCGACATGGCGAGATGACAAGGATATTAATTGGCGCGTTTTGGTGAAGAAAAGGCGCGGAAAGTCGCGGTTTAGGGCACGGTTATGAGGAAAGGAAAGGATCAAGAAAATATCTTAAGGTGGTTAAGGAAAGATCTGGTTTCCTTATCTACCCAAATCTTTTCCTAATCAAGATCTAACCTACCTTGGAGAGGAAGAAAATGAGGAGTATATAAGAGGATGATGAGGGACGAAAATTACACACGCGAGATAGATCTCTACCCATTCAAACACGTCCCCAACATTCCCGAGCTCACATTCCGGCCATTGCTCCCTTCCGAACCACCGCACGACCGCCGCACAATCGCCGCCGCCGCCGAACTGCCCAAGCCAACCGCCGAAGCCGAAGACACCTCTGAACCGTTCCGACCAGATTTCGTAGCCTATTAGTTGAAGAAAAACACTTTTAATTTCCGTTTTATGTTCTTTAAGTTTCTAGTTCGAATTCTAGTTTTATTCCCGTTTTGCATTTAATCGTTTTCTAGGAATTAGTTTCGAACATCCTTGTTATTTCAATTCAAGACTTTAGTTAAATTTCGTAATTTCGTATTCTGCTCTTTCGTACCTTAATTAGTTTAAATTTCGTGCATGCTAGATTTAGGGTTATTCGTGTTAATGTTTATGTTCTGCAAATTGTCCCAGTTGTCCAGTCGAAGCGTCAGCATGAGTAGCTAAACTTTTTAGGGTCCGGCAGAATGTGAATGCACACGTGAACAGTACATGAGGCTTAGGTGCTCATAATTAATCAAAAGGGTTTCGGGATAATTCTGAATTAATTAGTCTGGCTAGTAATTTAGGCTTGATCACCCTAGGTTGCGCAGTCTGTAGCTAACTTAGTACTTCCATCGTTTCTCGTGGAACAAGGCTAGGTAAGTAGCGAAATTATTCGTAAGAGTAATTGGATTAAACCGATAGGAGACTATGAGATGCCCAACATACGAGTAGGCTCCTATACTAGGCTCCCTTAGTTCGATAAAGCTGTCTAGCTATTAAATCTATTGATTGCCCAACAACGTAGATTGTAGCAAGGTTAGGGAAGTAGCCGTTTCTATGCCCAACATGGCGGTTACCGAATAAGTAAGTGGGAGTGAGGATCACGCAGTTTAAGTTACGGTGGTCTATAACTAGTAGATTCTTGAGATTAATTCATATTAAGTGCCGAGGATTGGAATTATGTGTGCATGAATATTCTGCTGGACCTGTCTTTCAATTGCCCAGTTCATTCACTTTAAATTCCGTTTTCTGTTTTTATACTTGCTTTTAATTTTACAAGTTCTTAGTTTAATAGGAAACCCAAAACTCGCGTGGTTGTTAACCAAAACCCCAGATAAGTAGGAAAAATAAAGTGTCTAGTCGTCCGTTCCCTGTGTTCGATACCTGTGAACTATACTGAAGTAATTCTCTTATTTTTGCAGGATTATTTGGTGCAATACAGCGATCACCAAATTGGCGCCGTTGCCGGGGAACGGTGTTAACTAGTTTCTTTGATTTTTCTACTAATCTTTCGTGCTTTTTAATGTTGCATGAGCAGGTCTTCCAAGCCTAATTCTATATTCGATCCTGAGATCGAGAAGGCAGCTAAAAGAAATAGGAAGGAGACAAAGCTGCAAAAGCAACAAATTCTGTCAAGGGCAGCAGACGTCTTAACTGCCCAACCAGGAGACAAAACATACGCCGTTGATCCGATCAGCGACTCAGAACCGAGACTGTTTTGTTCGACAAAACACTCCACAACACTCCAAAGAACAAGCTCAGAATCAGAGGAGGAAGAGATGGAGGACGAAGTGCATGATCCACCACCCTTGAGGATGAATACCGGATCGCTTGACATGGGAGCGGACCTACCGGGACCAATCAAAATCACTACTACAGAACAAATAGATGCCAAGCTGAACATGGTCGCTGCCATGCCGAAGTTTTATGGAAGGACGAACGAGAATCCAAATTCCTTTTTGGCGTCGTTCAACCAAGTGTGTAATCTGCACCGGCAGGGCAACCTAGACGCTTTCAAGCTCAAGGCATTTCCATTCACTCTTCAAGACGGAGCACAAGCGTGGTTCTCTAGTTTAAAGCCGAATACGATCACGACGTGGGCCCAGATGCGTACGGTCTTCCTAAAGAAGTATTTCCCGCGATCAAAGACAAATGCATTAAAGAAGCGAGATTTCGGGATTGCTCAAGAACTCGATGAGACCTTTGGCGCATACTTGGGAGAGATTTGGACGACTCGTCGATAGTTGTCCGAACCATGGCTACTCGGATGTGGAGCTTCTCTGCATTTTTTATCAAGGAATGACGGGACGAAGCCAAAGCCATGGTTGATATCGGTCTAAGGGGGAATTTCCATACAAGCCTCTACGAAGATGCAAGGAATATAATCGAAGGACTTGCGGAATCCACCTCACAATACAAGGGGCCGAGACCAACAAGGAGAGCTGTAAATTGGTCTCATTCTGACTACTTGGATGAGATCGATAATAAAGTGGAGGCAAAATTCAGCCTATTACAAGACAAGCTCGACTTGCTACTCAAGCAGAACGCTCCCGCTTCAAGCCGATGAAATGCCGATCACGCATGCGGAGCGTGTGGAGAAAAAGGACATACCTCACTACAATGTCCAGGAGAAGAAGTAAACGCAGCTGGAAATTGGAGCGGACAGCAAGGGGTTCATCCGAACCTTCGATGGAGGCAACCGGAAGAACAATTTCAACAGAGGAATCCGCCTCAACAACAATTCCAGCAGCCATACCAGCATCAACAAAATTTTCAGCAACCTTATCAAGCTCCTAATCAGAATGGCTACCAGCACACGTATAGGCCTCCGCATCAAAGGCAGTTCCAGCAGCAGAGTGCTCCAGTTGCCCAACCAGAGCACCAGAATCCATTGGAAAAACTTTTGGCTGAAATGGTTTCTTCACAGAAGGACCCTACTGCATTTCAACAACAAATGCAGCGGGAGATAAATCAGACAAAGAAGGATCAGCAAGCTACGATGGAAAACGTGGCCAAGCAGATGAATAAGCTGAATTCTACGATGCAAGAGATGAAGAATTCTCAAGGACAACTTCCAGCTCAGACTCAGCCTAACCCGAATGCTATGGCTAATGTAAGTCAATTAAGTATGTGCGGTAAAAAGGAAACAGAGATGGAGAGAACGGTGCCCGATCGCCCAAGCGAGTGGAATTTCCGAGAAAGTCAAGTACAACAACTCATCCATCGCTATGACAATTTGTACCAAACACCTACTAATGGTACAAACCGTGCTAAATGTACCGTCTCAAGCATACAAACCTCCACACCATCAAATATACCAACAACAAGGTCCATCGCATGGCCAAGCGGCACGAGGATCTTCTTCGTTTGAAGAATTGATGCACGAGATGATTGCTTCTCAAAAGGAATCAATTACATATCAAAGGCAGATGCAGAAAGAGATAATCTCAAATCAAAATGAGATTCAAGCCATGAAGGAAGAGATGCAAAAATTGAAGATGGATCGACAAGTTACTTTGGAAAATCTATCTCGAGCAAGTGTTCAAAATGACCACTCACTCCAAGATCTCGAAGGGAGGTCACGAGCATTTACCTTCACAAGCTCAAAACCGCTAAATCTAAATTCCCATAACTGCAATCAGATTACGTTGCGTGGAGGAAAAGAACTGCCTGGCCCAATTGTGCAAACCGAGACACCCAGAAAAGCTGGCAGAAAAGAAGAAGGCCGCAGAACAGCCTGCACAACCCTACCGTCCAGTAGAGCAGCATGTTGAAGATGCTGAACCAGAACAGGAAGAGGAAGCTGTCCCGATTATCCGATCGGAGTCTAAACCGATACTTCCTCCACCATTTCCGGAAGCTTTGGAAAGTAAGAGAACGCCGAACAAGGAAAGCATGGATTACATGAAGCTGTTCGAGAAATTAGAGATAAATATCCCTTTCCTTGAAGCCATAAAGATTCCCAAGTTTGGGAAATTTGTGAAGAATTTCATTGTCGGAAAAGTTCCCGAGTCCGGAAAACTCTTGTTCGACCACACGTATCGCAATCATACGGAAGATGCCGCTCTGCTAAATGTGCTGACCCAGGTATGTTTACACTGCCTTGTCTGATGGGTGATGTTTTGATTAAGCAAGCCATGTGTGATTTAGGAGCGTCCATTAATGTTATGCCATTGTCCGTCTATAATCAATTAATTGGAGTTGAATTAGTGTCCACTAAGGTGATAATTCAATTAGCGGATAGGTCATGCATTGCTCCGATAGGTTTACTCGAAAACATTTTAGTCAGAATCAACAATTTTGTCTATCCCGCCGATTTTTATGTAATTGACACGAATGATAGGCAAGTTGAAGGAACTCGGGAGTGTTATTGGGTAGACCATTTTTAAAGACCGTAAATGCTATAATTAATGTGGATGAGGGTTCGATAAGTGTAGCATACCATAACGAAACTTATGTTCATCGCATAGCCGAAACACTTAAGGAACCCTATGATCATGAGAATGAGAATGCTTTTTCATCGACTCCATTGATGCTATTGTCCAAGAATATCTTGAGACGTATGTGATGCGAGGATAAAATGGAGGTCACCTTGACTCAAGGACTAACCGAAGAAGATGTTGAAGATATGATGGACGAGGAGATCAGAGAAAGTCTCTTGGCTTTATACGTAGCTCCAAAACTCGGAAATTGTCGGTAGTGTGTTTCGGTTGCCCAATCAAGACGATTCTATAGTAGAATGGCTGACAACCGTGGGACTGAAGCCCCAACCTGAAAGAGATAAGAAAAGGACAGCAAGAGGGAAGACTACCATCGTCTTGCAGGTGCATAGGCCATCAACCAAGTGTGAGGAAAAATTTCGGAATAAGGCCTATGACGATTTCAAGTGGTATAAAGATCGTGGGAAGAAGATGAAGCGGGTGATCAATGTAGTGGATGTGACTCCACTGCACATACTATCACACGATTGATCTTGAAGAGGAGGTCTAGCCAAAGACTCTAAAGAGAGGCGCTTCCGGGAGGCAACCCGCGTTTCTAGTAATTTTATTATTTTATTTCGTATTTTGTTTCCATTTGATTTTATGCTTGGTGTGTTCTTTTTTTTCAGATTCTTGGCTAAGTGTGATTAGTTCACTTAAGTGCAGTTGTTGCCCGACATTTTCCATTCGTCGTACTGTGATGAGCCAACTGCCTCGCTTGCCCAAGCGAGGCGCCCGTGCAACTTTTCTCCCCAGTTTTTGTTTTTCGTTTTTGTTTTCTGTTTTGAGTCAGTTTTTTTGAGTCTTTTATGTCCTTACACTTGAAAGGGTTCAAGTGTAAGGAGGGGTAGTTTATTTTCTTTTGTCTCTTGTGTTAGTATGTTCTTACACTTGAAAGGGTTCAAGTGTAAGGAGGGTGTTTTTGTTTTTATTTTGTCATGCCTTCTCTCTTTGTTTTGTCTTTTCTCCTTGCTCGAGGGCGAGCAAGTTTTAAGTGTAAGGAGGGGGGTATTTTGTGTCGAAGCATGCCAAAATTTTTGATTTTTGATACGCCGATTTTCTATGCTCAAGCATGTCTTATTTGTGCTTTTATGTTTCAATATGCTTGCTTGTAGACTTTGTGAAAATTAGATCTAGGCACATATGTGTATGTAACTTGGGATGAGGAAAAATAAACCTTGTTGGATCGAATTTTATAAACCACTCATTATATTAGATTTGAGCCTTAAAGTAGGACACTTCCTACTATTTCTTTTGAGAGTGTTTATCCGCAAAATTGCAATAAGTTTGAGTCATTTGTGATACATGATAGGAGGCACTAGGGATTTTTAGCCAAACGGCCGCGACAAAATATTTTCGACCCTAAATTATCCCCTAGTGAGCCAAGTTGAGCCTTGACCGATTCTTTGATATGAGTTAGTAAAAATTTAGCCAAGGCCTTTTTAAACTTTCTCTTGACCCATCTTATTGCGTGTCTTATAAACTTTCTTGTGCATGATAGATGTTGTTTAGAGGATTGTTACATATGTCCTCTACCTACCAAAGTAAGAGGTGCTGCAAAAAGATTTGTATAGGCCGAAAGTTGAATGTATAAGCTGCGAAAGAAGAAAGTAGATTTTAAGTGGTCTGATTGCCTAGTTGGGGACAATGCGTACCCATAATGTGAAAAAAGAAGAAAAAAATTTATGCCACGAAAAATACATATGAAATATTCGGAAAAAGAAAAAAAAGATGTGGCAGAAAAAAAATAAAAAAAAAAGAGAAAAAATGGGTACATTACATAATTGTAGCATTTGTTCGAAATTGTTAAGTGGTGGGATGTTTTAAATTTTTGTATTGATTGCACAAGTAAGTGAATTTGATCTGCATACCATTAAATTGTAATTTTTATGGAGCTTAGTACCCCTAGGACCCTTACCAACATCAATTTGTCTAAGTCCTAAGCCTCATTACAACCTAATGAGAAAGACCTCCTTGATATTGCTATTGTGACGATCTCTTATCGTAATTGCGTGGATTTATTTTCTTGAGTGGCTTGAACCGGACTTAGATTAGTTGAGTGATGAGCGAACCTTGAGGAGATCCACATTATTTAGATTTTGACCAAGTTGATATATGTGTGTTTAGTTTCAAAATTTGCATCGTCTACTTGCTTGATGAGATCATTGTTGGATATGAGTCAGTAGATTGATACTCAGCTGTTCTAGGGTTAAAAGAAATTGGGGGAAATCATAGTAGTACTATGGAATTGAAGATCCCAAAACCGAGCTGATATCAGTAGATTAGTGTGTCGATAGGATTAGCTGATGTATAGGTTAGACTTGATGTAATGCTTATTATTTTTGTCTAAGTCCTGTACGGGGTAGTTGTTGAACTGATCTTCAGCTGAAGATACTTTTCAGAACCCCACGTCATCAGTGTAATCGCTTGCATTCTTCGTCGCCACTGATATCAAACTCGAGTTGAAGATCCCGCATCACCGACCGGACCTCGTAGAAGCATTCTCTACAAGCCGATAGTCATCGGTAGAAGAACCAAGTGCAAAGCAGTATACCTTCGCGATCGACCAACCGACTATCGAAGCTCACTTTTTCGCCGACGACTCACCGAAGAAGACAAGACTTTCGAGTATCCGTATCCGACGTAAAAGCGACCCAAAGACTTAAAGTCCCTTCAAATGTTCAAAAGAAGACATACGAGGTAGTTTGAACGGTCAACTCGACACTCACCAACTACAAACCTCGACCAATGAGAAGCCGACAACGCTTACCTACTCTACACAAGAAAGTCTGCTCTCATGAACAGTGCATTAACCGCCCCGCCGCAACAAAGTTGAATAGTGGCCGTTTTCTTTGGACGCTTGTGACACGTGGCATCGTCGTCTCCAACGGACATATGTCACAACTCACAACTATAAATAGAGAAGGATTTGAAGATTTCGACAAAGAGGAATATACGCGAAATCAAGGGATATCATTCAAGCTCACAACGCTCTAGAACCTTCAAGCTTATCCGAGAGACGAACTAGTTTTCATAGAACACTTCTTGTAGTTCATCTCTCTAGAGCACTTTGATCCCTATCTTCTCTAGACTAAGCTCATTGCTAGATTCATAGCTTAGATCCGAAGGAGTTCACATTTAGTGAATTGTTCTTGTTGTAAGAACTCCTTCTCGCTTGGAGAATATTCCCTCCCTTCTAAACTTAGGTTTGGATTGTAAAGTCGCTAAGGACTATAACTTAGAGGGAACCGTCCAAAGGCACAGTATCCCCGCTCGAGGCTTGCTCGAGAATAATCAACAAGTTCTCCCGCCTTGTTCGGGACCGTGGACGTAGGATCTTGCGTATCCGAACCACGTTAAATCGCTTGTGTTCATTTCATCGTTTTATTGCATTGCATTCAACCGACTTGAAAATCATAAGTTTGCATAAAACGTATTTTATAAAGTGCACGACCAAAAGATTTAACTTGCAAAAACGCGTTTTCAAAAGAGACGACTCCGGGCCTAACACTTATCCGCACTACGTCTCCGACCGGAGTTTCGTAATACCGACATCGGCCGGCAGAAGAGCTCGAAGCCGACTCACTTTGACCCCAATGATCGAAGGCTTACTTGGCACTGTTCATCAGTTGCAAACATCAGCTTCAGCTGACCTTCACTGAGAAAAAGAAACAGAGCTCAGGTGTATTCACCCCCCCCCCTCTACACCTGACTTTTCGTCTCCGGACCAACAATCATATTTGCATGATTTGATTTGCTTGGCTAGTTAATTGGTGTTGAGAATTTTGGATTGATTAGTGCTGCTTCATGTCGTCGTTTTTCTTGTTTTTATTTGAGTCCGTGTGTTTGTTTCATGTCTTTGTTTTTGTTCGTGTCTTTATGTCCTTGTTTGTCGTGTCTTTATTTTCCTTGAGTCTTTTATTTTTGTTTTGAGTCTTGGGGATTGGCCGAAATAACTAAGTACTTATCTCTTTCTCTCCTTATACTCGAGGGCGAGCATAAATCAAGTGTAAGGATATTTGATGAGTCGTTTTCGTACTTAGTGATTTCAGGCCGAAAAGTGCGTCAATTGGCCAACTGGTGCAGTCGCAGTGGCATATTATGCAGGGTTTCGGTGCTGACATGGCAGGATGACAAGGATATTAATTGGCGCGTTTTGGTGAAGAAAAGGCGCGGAAAGTCGCGGTTTAGGGCACGGTTATGAGGAAAGGAAATGATCAAGAAAATATCTTAAGGTGGTTAAGGAAAGATCTGGTTTCCTTATCTACCCAAATCTTTTCCTAATCAAGATCTAACCTACCTTGGAGAGGAAGAAAAGGAGGAGTATATTAGAGGATGATGAGGGACGAAAATTACACACGCGAGACAGATCTCTACCCATTCAAACACGTCCCCAACATTCCCGATCTCACATTCCGGCCATTGCTCCCTTCCGAACCACCGCACGACCCGCCGCACACCGCGCCGCCGCCGAACCGCCCAAGCCAACCGCCGAAGCCGAAGACACCTCCCGAACCATTCCGACCAGATTTCGTAGCCTATTAGTTGAAGAAAAACACTTTTAATTTCCGTTTTATGTTCTTTAAGTTTCTAGTTCGAATTCTAGTTTTATTCCCGTTTTGCATTTAATCGTTTTCTAGGAATTAGTTTCGAACATCCTTGTTATTTCAATTCAAGACTTTAGTTAAATTTCGTAATTTCGTATTCTGCTCTTTCGTACCTTAATTAGTTTAAATTTCGTGCATGCTAGATTTAGGGTTATTCGTGTTCATGTTTCTGTTCTGCAAACTGTCCCAGTTGTCCAGTCGAAGCGTCAGCATGAGTAGCTAAACTTTTTAGGGTCCGGCAGAATGTGAATGCACACGTGAACAGTACATGAGGCTTAGGTGCTCATAATTAATCAAAAGGGTTTCGGGATAATTCTGAATTAATTAATCTGGCTAGTAATTTAGGCTTGATCACCCTAGGTTGTGCGATCTGTAGCTAACTTAGTACTTCCATCGTTTCTCGTGGAACAAGGCTAGGTAAGTAGCGAAATTATTCGTAAGAGTAATTGGATTAAACCGGTAGGAGACTATGAGATGCCCAACATACGAGTAGGCTCCTATACTAGGCTCCCTTAGTTCGATAAAGTTGTCTAGCTATTAAATCTATTGATTGCCCAACAACGTAGGTTGTAGCTAGATTAGGGAAGTAGCCGTTTCTATGCCCAACATGGCGGTTACCGAATAAGTAAGTGAGAGTGAGGATCACGCAGTTTAAGTTACGGTGGTCTATAACTAGTAGATTCTTGAGATTAATTCATATTAAGTGCCGAGGATTGGAATTATGTATGCATGAATATTTTGCTGGACCTGTCTTTCAATTGCCCAGTTCATTCACTTTAAATTCCGTTTTCTGTTTTTATACTTGCTTTTAATTTTACAAGTTCTTAGTTTAATAGGAAACCCAAAACTCGCGTGGTTGCTAACCAAAACCCCAGATAAGTAGGAAAAATAAAGTGTCTAGTCGTCCGTTCCCTGTGTTCGATACCTGTGAACTATACTGAAGTAATTCTCTGATTTTTGCAGGATTATTTGGTGCAATACAGCGATCACCAGTCGATTTCATGCAAGATATGACGAAGCAGAGGTTCAAAGTCCAGACATAACATGCAATACTGAAGAGCCGGAAGAAAGCTTGGAAAGAAAACCGAAATCAGGTAAAAGAAACGCGAATTTTCATGTGGAATCTACATCAGAAGTTGATTCCTCTGGCCCTCCAGATGGCATTAGCCAGTCTGCAGCATACACACCATACGATGAGAGAGTAGAAGACGAAGAATATGATGAAGTTGAACTGAATAGGACGGTAGAAATTCAACTCCCCATTTTATCAATATTATTTATTGAACCCTTAATTTCATCAAATTCTGCATGTATTAGGATTACAGTTGAAGTATTTAAATGCGGAATTGGTGGAGCTAGACCGGAATGTAGAGGAAGTGCAGGATATTATACGGTTCATCTTGCTTCTTCCTTGTAAATGTTTTTGATTTTACAATATAATATGTACTAACACTTGCTAAGGGCTAATGAATAAGGAAGCAGCAGAATTCTCCTGGTGGTTTAGATTATACCAAGGTATACTTGTTACTTAATACAGAGATAAATATTTGATTTAGATAAATTATGTTTTTAAGGGTTCTTATTTGAGTTTAATTTGGATTAAAGTTTAGTATGGATATTTTTAAATTTATTAGTATATTCTCTTATAATGTGTGTACCACTTTCGTATACCTTTGTGTGTACCACACCACAAGGGTATTGACATGTTGCATTTCTCATTATATAAGTGAGCTATATTTAATACATGTCAATACGTACATTTTTTGTGTGGTACATAGAAGGGTATACGAAGTGGTACACACAAACTTTTGTGCTTAGAATATGGATGTTTGTGATGTTATATATATAGAAAGAGCTTATTAGTCCTAGTTTTTAGATGGTATTTCGTATTGAAGTTGCAGGATTTCTACAAGGAAGAAGCGTGTGAGATTGAGAGGAGGATAACGAAGCTAGAAGATTTGAAATGGTACTCCTTCCTCTTCGTCTTTAATTTGCATATTGCTTCAAATTGTAATTACTAACCCTAGTTAAAAAATATTACTCCCTCCGTCCAATTATTAATGTCCCACTTGCCTTTTTTTTATTGTCTCATTATTTATGTCTCATACCAAATAAGGAAATAAATGAGTGGACCACAATCAATCTAAGCAAGTGGACCTCACCCCTTTATACTTTTACACTACAACTTTACACATTTACATCCACTATCTTGATTACCATGTTCATCTCAATGGGACATAAATAATGGGACGGAGGGAGTATTAATTAAAATCGACTATAATAGAAATTAACACTAGATCAACTACTTATGTAGAAGAAAGAATGTCAATTATACTACATGTTGCTGAAATATATTACTAAACCCAGCTATGGCTTAATGTATCAGGAATCACATTTTGGGGGACGAAAATGACACCATTGTCCTCCCAACAATAATATCATGTGGTAATACCCACTGAGGGCCAAAATGCAAAAAAAAAAAACACAAAGATAGCATAAAACTTAAAAAAAACACAAAAGTAGCCATTTTTGTCTTTATCCGCGGGGCCGATGGGGGGGCTGATGGAGGGCCGATGGATCCATCGGCCCTTTGGATTTTTTTATTGTTTTTTTTTGATAAGGGCCGATGGCCTTCATTTTTTTTTTGTTTTTTTCCTTTCTTCTTTGAGGGCCATCGGCCCTCCTTCATTTTTTTTTTCTTTGTTTTTTTTTTTTCTTTGTCAAAGAAAAAAAAAAAAAAAAAAAAAAAAGAAATATTAATTTGTATATATATGAGGGCCGATCCCATTTAAAGTGATATGAGGGCCATTGGCTCTCACAGGGCCGATGCCCTTTCAATTTTTTATTTTTTATTTTTTTTTTTTGTTTTTTTTATTGGGGGGGCCTATGGATTCCATCGGCCCTCCATCTCCCATCGGTCCTCGCCAGTATAAGGACAAAATGGGCTACATTTGTTTTTTTTTTTAGTGATGGGCTATATATGTGTGTGTATATTCACTGTGTGGCTACTGTTAAAAATGCCCCTAATATCATTGGCTGTAAATACAGCAGAAGGCCGACCTTTCATAGTACCTCAACAATGTCAGAACTCTAAACATTAATGGCTCTGAATATCCGCGTCTGCCTCAGCTCGAGAATCTTCCCATGCTCGTCACGCTTATGTACAGAAGATGGACTTCCGAGCATTATTGACGCTTGACTTCTTCTCCGGCGGATTTCCAAAATTAGAAACTCTGACGTTTTCCGAATGCGAATTGTGGGAGGAGTGGGAAGATTTGGAAGAAACTGAGGAAGTAATATTGCCGCGTCTAAATTATTTGGCGACCACGTTGTGCCCCAAGTTAAAGGCGCTGCCGCATAGGCTCCTCCGCACCACCGCGTCTCTGCAGGAGTTGTTCGTGGCCAGCTGCCCCCTTCTGGCCGCCGCGTACGGCAAAGAGATGGGAGGTGATAGTTGGGATCAGATTTCTCACATCCCAAACACCATCATCCTGGCCGATTATTAGATATCAAATAATTTACTGCATTTATTATGATTATCATATATATATGGTTTATGGTTAGATGTATTAGGTATAGAGAGGGTTTTTTTCATCAACTTCATCCATGTTGGTTTTTTCCCTCATTATGATGATAATAGTTATTCATGCAATAAATATTGTGTAATGAATTTTATTATTTTACTCGTTGAAGGAATGCATGCGTTTGTAATTAAAAAATATAATGTGCTATATACGGACAAGTATTAAATGCAAACCACAATTAGTTTCGATAGATACTTTTCATATAGAGGGAAGAATTACATGGACTACAATTGAGTCCCACTTCCAACTAAATAATTGTCGACTTTGTAGTGTTAGAATATATATGCCACATCATGTTTAATAATACTCAACATTTATAACACATTTTTTGCTTTATATAAATGCTCCACTCCTATAAACTACACAATCTCTTGAGACGTCTCAATTAATTTTCCTAACACATTTATTGTTTCATAGGTCATCTTGAGAAAATAATGCTTTGACAGTTCACGTGGTCTACTTGAATTATTGAAAAGATGTATACCATTACACATCATAAATCTTATTGATATTGAAAAATAGAAACTAAAACAATTGAAACTAGCTTGTGAAAGCATAATGTAGTACATATTTGGACGAGTAAATTAAAGCCGGATAAGAAACTTTCTGAAAATAGCAAGAACAGAACACAGACAAACTTCTTGAAAAGGTGATGGGATCTTAAAGTACAACTCACAAGCATATAAATCTAAAGGTTGAAGGGATAAAATTGTCAAAGCAAAATATTCTTGTCAATAACATTCCAGACAGAAAGGGCAGAGTAACGACAAATAACTTCACGCGCAGATGTTAAGGAGCAAGTTGAAAACAACATTAAAGAGACTTGAATGAAACTGCATTAACGACGAATTTAAACTAACCACAGTTTGAACGAGAGCTTCAATTACAGTAGGCAGAAAAGTAAACTATTCTAGGCAGAATAATAGTTAAAGTGACGTTTGTTCCATTGTTACAATAATAAGGGAGAGGGAGCTCGACAACTATAGTGTAGAAAGTGTTGTCTTCTCTAAAATTTCTTCTCCTCCCCTGTTTATATTATTGTCCTTTTCCACGTTTTTTTCTCTTTTTCTGCCTTGGTTGGTGGACTGTAACAGAGTTACAGACTTAGACTGCTGGACAATCACAGTGACTACTGGGCAATGCTGACTTGGTTGTATCTTCTATGATTCCAAAATTTCATATTCCCCCCCCTAATCAACAAGGGAGATAGATAGGCCAAATTCTTGGGCTGAAACTCTTTTCTTCTTTTCTCTATTTCTGGTCCAATACCTCTCAAGCTCAGATGGTCTCTTCACAGCCCAATTTCCTCCAACTTTAGGCAGAATGTTCACTATGGCCCGATTTCATGCTTCCCCATTCTTGCTTCATATTTTATCAATTTTCCTCCACTTTGGGTACACTGCACTTCCAGAGATAATAACACACAAATTAAATAGACAATGGAACTACAAATCCAAATACATGTATTTTAGGAAAATTTTAATGAAAGATTTGAGAACAAGTCTTATCCTTAGATTATGAGAAGATATTTGTATATTAAATCATGAGTTAATAATAAAACAGTATTATGCTGTAATTATGGGTAGTTGTGATCATAATCCATGGAATGACCTAATTATGGAGTGAACATCAAGAATTTGAATTCCAAAAAGTACATAAAGCTAGGTAGCTATTCTAATTAATTAACAAACTCATAGGTCAACTCTTGCATGTATCGTACAAAATTGAAATAAGTCAACGGTCAAGAATTGGAAGTGGGAACTGGGAATACAAAGATTCAAAGCTGGGTCATGGAAAATTTATTTATTTAATGATCAAGTTGCACTTCACCAATTCTTTTAAGTATATATAGTATAAGAATTAACTACCCCTTAAACTAATCTGTAAATAGTGTAGAGGCATTAATCAGAGGAAATAAGACTTTCTCACTTCAAAAATCTTGAAACTTGGAACTTTTTGCTAATTACACTACAGAAAACAGTTTTTGCGGCATTGTTTTTATTTTTATCAGCACTTTTTAAATGCTGCTAAAACTTTTAGCGACATTTTATATCTGCCGCGAGTGTATGGCAAATGCGCGTGTTGGGAAATGTCCTGTGCGGAAAACACAAAATGCCGCTAAGGCCATCTCCAACTGAATACCTTATTTTTAACACAATTTTCCAATTTCTGTCACATCAAACAGTAATCTCACTCTAACTCACAATTTCAAATTCATCCTCAAAAAGAATATTCCCCATATATTCCATTTCATACTACTTTTTCTATTTTTACAACAATACCTATATATTTCTCAATATTATACATTAGACCCACAACAATTTCAAAAAATAATTATATATGAAATATTTTTTATTATGTAACTGAAAAATAAATAAATAAATAAAAATAAATTGCTTGTGCATTAAATAATATAAAATTACATAACATGATCAAATTACTAAATAGATAAATAAAAAACAGATTTCTATAACAAGAAATTAATGTATACAATCATAAAATTAAAAGTTAATTTTATACAATCATAAAAACTAAAATAATAATAATTATTATATAATAGTAATTAATAAATGGCTCATTCATTAATAATTAATATAGGCTCATTAATGAATAACTATAGATGGCCCAATATTCATAAATAATTTAAATAGGACTTGGCAACTCCATCAGCGTCTTCCTCATTCTCCATCTTATGGTTTGTTTTTTTTATTTCTCAATCTTTCATTAATATTAGATATTAATTTTTCATTTTATCAACAACAAAAATAGAAGGACTTGAGAGCAATTTTTAGAAGTTAAAAAGTGAAATGGTAAAATGAACAATAGCACACTATTTTTGCAGTTCAAGGAGAGAGAAAAACTGCATAACACCATTTTGGTGTTGAGAATCCAATTCGGTTGACGATTTTTTTCTACTGCAAACACCATTTTAACATCGGTTGGAGATGCTCTAAAGGACATTAGCGGCATTCATATTTGCCGCGAAAGGTCAGATAAATGATACATTAAGACACGAACTACTTGAAACATGAAAGAGGAAGGAAAAACAGTGAAAGGCATTGAGAGCTTAACCTCATAATTTGTCGAAGAGACTTCATATTAAATCAAAATTAAAATTAAAATCAGACGAACACTAGGGCGAGCAGTTGGTCTTTTGTCCAAATAATAATGACGGAACAATTGAATTACCTGTCTGCTGGTTTCCTGATATAGCTGGAGGCGGAGTTCTCCGGACAGGAGTGTAGAGCAGACGTTAAATTTCAAATTGAACAGAGAAAATCAAATGGCTGAGGATACAAGTTTAAGCGCGATTAATCCAAACTGAACCAAACACCAATCTTGATTCATGACAATCACAACTGAAATCCATAACCTCGATTTTAATTACGGGCTCTGGCGAAACGAACGAAAATCGACGATGAATTTATGCAGAAAACAAACCTGAAATTATTGTAATGGATAGCGTATTGCATCCCAAATCACAGTCCCGTGGGCAAAAATACAAGCCAAGAGGCGGTGAAGCATCTAATTGGAGGAGGAACACTTGGGCCTCTGCGGTCACGTCGATGTCCGTGGTGGCGACTCTATTATCCTTCGCTTGTAAAGACGGCTGGATTTTGCGTGGAGGAGCGCCAACATCATCATCATCATCAGTACCGCGCAACACCAGCTCAGACTTACCCCGAGCAAAGCCCTGAGACTGCAAATGAGATAGTCTTTGGAGCTGTACAAGAGCAAGACAAGAGGAGAGGAAGTGTGGCGATCATGACAATATTCGGTCTCTGTCTAGCTACAATCACGGCCGTTGATCAGCACACAACTTGCAAGATTACTTTGCCATTCTGTTTATGTAAGTAGTGGGGTGTGATTGCTATGTGTTATATTTGTTGTAGCTTTTGAGAAATCAACTTCACCAGTCTTGTTATAAGGGTAGAAGTTGATCCAAGTTTTCTTCTCTCCCAATATTTACTTAATTTATTAAATTATGATACATGAATAATCCTTTATGAAGCTAGTTTCCAAAGAATGTCTGCATAATTAATATATCTCACCTTGGAAATTTTTGAGTTTAAGCCAAAATGTGGACCCAAATCACGTGCGGGCGCACCCATGTAATAGCAAATAATTGCAGTTAAACAAATTCCTCTGTTTTCTTTGTGCTGATTAACAAACCAGACTGTACCATATCCACAAACTACAATTTGAACTGATAAAGTAGATTGCATTGCATGGAAAAACAGTCATTACATAGTCATATGACACACATATTTACTACAAAGATGAAGAGCAAGAAAGCACGGCTCCACGTCTATTTCATCTTCGCCTAACCACACCCAAGAGCTTCATCTACAAAGTTAGCTAGATTTGCTTGTATCATACCATCTACCTTCTTGTGTCCACCCCATGAAACATCTCTGCTTTCTCTTTCCTCTTCTTGCTCAACTTTTTCATTACCATTTACAGGTCTCATCAGCCAATCCTCAAAAGTGATCAGATCTTTTAACTGATCGGATACCCGCTCTGATATGACTGCACTAACTAGGCTACTACTACTACTACTGCTACCAACAAAATCCAAGTCCATTAAAGACAATGGTTTTTGACTTGGACTAGTATGAGACTCCAATGGCATGCGGCGTCTGAACATAAGAGATAATTGGGAGAGGAACAACAGAATGATCTGTTGAGAGCGTGAATATACAGCCGACTTAACAACTACGCTTGTTAAGCCTGAGTAGAGCATCACTACTTGTCTCTCCAGACTCATTTGGCAAAGTTTCCAAGTCCAGATTGACTGACGACGTTTGACGCCTTCCTGCCTAGAAAGTATAGTTAGCCAGTGTTGTGCAGGTGTATTAGTTATGTATGAGGCAGACTTACATATGGAAGAACGAACGGGCGAATCACAAAGCCGAGAGCAAGGCTGATTAAGCAAGAGAGTCCCAATACTAGAAGCCAAGCAGAGGTGGTTCCAAGAACTGCAAAAGATATATGCATACATGTTATTCTTCAGAAGCAAGATCTAATAACAGAAGCAGGTTTAGAATTTGCAGTCTTCTCAAAGAATTTATGAAAGCTCTTAAACTCCTCGTATATATAGCAGTAGGAGAACAGCAAGCTACATGCCAAATTTAAACTTAATTTATTTAATAAAAAAGGACTGGATAACTTGTTCTACAATGAAGCCCTCTGTGGAACAACAGAAACTCAAAATGCTCCAACTCTTACCAGAGCCAGAAGGCCTAATACAATCTTCCGCCTTCAAACTTATTTGTCGAACTAATCTGTTGCCATGGTCAGATATCATCAAAGCACATATTTCAGGAATAAAAGTCAACTCAAAATCATCAGAAAATGTTGCATCACGAGCAGGTCCATCTGCATTGCCAGGTTTTTGTGAAAAACCTCCAGCGATTGTGGTCACACCTGCAACATGCCATCTTTAAGAGAAGCAGTCGATCATGACTTACAAGGAACATAATAGGGAAGAACTAGTTCAAATTATTTAGAACAAAATGATTCCGAGAAAAATACGTAACATGCACATCAGTTGAACAACTGTCATCACAGAAAGTCTAATGCAAGCATTTTTGCTAATAGAGCCGCATGTTCATGCTAAAAACCATTAACATCTGTTGATTAGGTATACATAATACACTAACCCGAACATTTTAGCAAATCCATTCACCTTTTATCACCCATTATCTTCAGTTCAAGAAGCATCAAGCTATAACCAGTAAAAACAGTTATATGCAATTACACATCACTATATGTTTCAAAAGGTACATTGTATGCCTCCTCTTACACTAGTAAGCTTCAGGATTCCATTTGATAATCTGAGTATTAATGCATTGATACATGATTCCAAGCATGCATGGAAATGCAGGGTACTTAAAAATGTATTACATGCCCACCTGATTTGCTGATCTTCCGGATGGCATGGTTATGAGGATCAGCAACATATACATTTCCTTTGAGATCAACCGCGAAACTCTTTGGCTCATTGAACTCCGCTGAAGCCAAATCACCATCCACGTACCCAGCCACGCCATTTCCAGCCAGACTCTTTATCACAGTCTCTACATTACAAAAATCCTCATAAATACTCATTGTACAATCATGAATCCCCTTCATTACATTATTATGATTACCAAATACAGAAAAAGTTTCATTGTGACTTGTGAGTAATTTATTCAACTAGAAACATGAGTTCCAAGATAAGGATGTCTAGATTTCACCATGAAAATAGCATCTTTAGGCCATCCCCAATCTCCGAATTTACATACCCAACTCTATCGTACCCATCATACAATTTTATACAACCAATTCCAAACCCTATCTCACCAAATTTATTGTTGGAGAATTTCCATCAGTTAAAGTTTGGTTGAAAGAATATGGTGCAGAAATCACATAAAGTGGTTACAGAGGGCCTAATCACCCATTTTCACCCATAATATATGATAACTAAAAAAATTAAAGCTTTTCAGCACATGCCGTTGGAGGTGAAGGGAAGCGATGCGGTGTAGAAAGTGCTGGCAACGGAGTCCAGAATGATGAAGAGATCCGACGGCGGAGATTGGTGGAGGATGGACTGAGGGTTTACTTTGATGTTCGACTTGTCTCCATTCAGCACTGTGCTGACCGTGTAGCCATCTTCAAAGACGAGTTGCGCACCTCCAACTGCCGCTGTACGTACAGACAAAACCAGATCAAATATATTTTCGAAATTTATAATAGCGATAGCTTAAGTTTTTTACTGCACTATTTCTTCTTCTTCTTCTTGTTTTTTTACCTTGAGATGATTGCAGGAAGAGCGAGAAGAAGAAGAGGGGAAACAAAACAGACGCCATGGTAGATAGGTAAGGTGAAACAGAGAGAGCTGGTGGCAATTTTGTAGTGAAATGGGGTTTACCAAGAGCATCTCCAAACAAATGGTATTGGAGCGTGTAACAGGGATGTAAAGTGAAATATTTATTAATAGATTTTGGTGTTACATAATTAAATTTTATTATATTTTCATAAATTATTTGATATATAAAATATATTTTAATAAAATAATTAAATTAAAATTAATTATGATTAATCACATATACTAATATTAACACTTTATAAAATGTTAGGAGTGTATTGTTTGACACAAAGAGTATTTGCTTTAATGGAATACGTTTTTGTTCAACGCTTGAAAAGCGGCGGGCCCGCTAAACCACTTTTTCTTTTCTTTTTGCTTTTTTTCTTTATTAATTATTTTACTTACTTTTTTCTTTTTTTCAAAGTGTATAATTGACTTTCAGCATTTACTTTTTGATAAGAATAAAAATCATTGTTTCTTCTTTTACACTAAAATAAAAATACAACTATATAAAAAGATATAAACTTTAACATAAATTGAAGATGCGTTGATTAATTATTTATGGGGTGAGTTTTCAAATTCAAAAAATTATGATATCGTGTAATAATTTTTCTAATATTATGTAGTTTATGATTTGTACTTTTGCAATTGTTGTGTATCATTAGTTTTATTATTGTAGAAATAAATTTATCATTTTGTAATTACTTAAATATATTTTTATAAAATTATTTATTTTAAAATTTTATTTTTTAAGTGAAATTAAGCTTTAAAATAAATAAATTTAAAGATAATATAATATTAGGTGATAAAAAATATCAAAATAGAATATTTCATTATAAAGTTAATTATTGAATTGTTAGTTGGAGATGAATTCGAAAAAAAACTCTACATTTAATTGTATAATTATGTGAGGGAACTCTACAATAGAGTTGCCTCTTGGATATGCTTTAAGACCATTCCCATTGGAAACCGTAAAGTGACAAAGCAAGATTTTGAAAGTAAAAAAAAATTAAAGTGAAAAACGAGTGCGCAAGGGTAGGGACCCATTTTATACACATGGCAGCCTTTTATTGGTTTTCTTATAATTTTGTATTTTAAGTTTTTAATAGGTATAAATTACGTTACATTATTAAATAGTAACTAGCACAACCATTAATCGTGTTATATACGACGCTGTAATTCACCCTATTTAGATGATAAGGTATGTGTTTTATAATCGGTATATAATACTAAATAAAATGCATAAAGCAACCAATGAAAAAGTATCAATTTGAGTTGCTATTACTACCAAGAGCATCTTCAAAGGAACGGTATTGGAGCGTGAAACTGTGATGTAAAGTGGAATATTTACTCCAATAGAAACCACTTTTTCTTTTCTTTTTGCTTTTTTTTTCTTTATTAATTATTTTACTTTTTTTTTCAAAGTGTATAATTAACCTTCTGCATTTACTTTGTGATAAAAATAAAAATTATTGTTTCTTCTTTTAAACTAAAATAAAAATACAATATAAAAAAATATAAATTTTAACATAAATTGAATATGTATTGATTAATCATTTGTGGGTGAGTTTTCAAATTCAAAAAATGATGATATCATGTAATTTTAATTTTTCTAATATTATTTAGTTTATGATTTATACTTTTGCAATTATTATGTATCATTAGTTTTATAATTGTAGAAAATCATTTTGCATTTACTTAAATATATTTTTATAAAATAATTTATTTTAAAATTTTATTTTTTAAATGAAATTAAGCTTTAAAATAAATAAATTTAAAAATAATATAATATTAGGTGATAAAAAATATCAAAATAAAATATACTATTTTAGAGATAAATATTAAATTAACAATTAGAGATGAATTCGAAAAAAATTCTACATTTAATTGTAAAATAGAGTTACCTTTTGAAGATGCTTTAATACCATTCTCATTGGAAACGGTAAAGTGACAAAACAAGATTCTAAAAGTAAAAGGAAATTAAAGTGAAAAGCGAGTCAAGCGATGACTCATGCTTCTTGAAACCTGACAAGTGCAAGGGTGGAGACCCATTTTATACACATGGTAGCCTTTTATTGATTCTCTTATAATTTTGTATTTTAAGTTTTTAATAGGTAATTATGTTAGATTATTAAATAGTAATAATGAAAAATAAGAGATGTTTTGGATAGGGGTGTAACGGTTCGGTTCGGTTCGGTTTTTTATCTATTTTAGGAACCGAACCAAACACATAGAAATGGTTCGGTTTGGTTCGGTTCGATGGATTTTTCAATATCGAAACCAAACCGAACCGAACCGCTTATAAATGGTTTGGTTCGGTTCGGTTCGTCGCTTCACCTTTTTATTTATTTATTTTTTTTTAAATCCGAAATAATGCAAGAATAATAGTTTATAGGATGTCAATCATTTCGAACTCACAAGTATAGAATTGTTACTCATTTTTCTTCATTTGTATAGATTAGAATTGATCTTAACTTAAATCTAATATCTAAATTCAATAATATTCTCATATAAAAAAGACAAATATTAAATAAAAAAAATAAAAAAATAGGATATTGGTTCGGTTCGGTTCGAACCGTTCAAAAATTCTTGAAACCGCGAACCGAACCGAATGTAAACGGTTTCTAAAAAATTAACCGAACCAAACCGCAAAATCGAACCGAACCGCGTTTTTCGATTTGGTTCAGTTCGGTCCGATCGGTTTCGCGGTTCGGAGCGGAACCACTTACACCCCTAGTTTTGGAACGCAATTAGAATATATAATTTCTCCAAATATTAGCTAATATCTTCCATTTTCCTCTAATTCTCAACATTATTCATACTAAAAAAAAAATTCAAAATTCTAAGATAAAATTTACAAAAGGTTCTCTTAAAATTCCATAAATTTATGTAATTAAAATAAATAAATGAAAAATAATAATATCTATAAATAAGAGTGTAAAAAAGAGAAGGCGAACGTGATGGTGGGGACGGGAGAGAAACTAATTTAGTTGGGTTGATTGAATTGAATAGTTTTTTCAAAGAGCAGTCCGACTCCAACTAAAGAACTCAATTGTTTTATTAATAAAAATACATTAATGTTATTTTTTAATGAAGTACGTAAAATATTCCTTAAAAAGTAATTGCTCTACTTCACAAAATTTACATGATTATATCTAAAGTTATTGGAAAAAATTTCTTTAGAAAATTTATTATTTCGTCTCTTTGAAATTGTATTTTGGATCATTGGGTGCAACAAATAGAATCGTGTCTTTATATGCGTATCCAACCGCAGTTAGAAGAATATAAGCATAGTAATTGTAGCTGGTAATAAATCATTATACATCTTATTCTGGAGCAGGAACACCATCAAACAACCTTACTCATCAAGCAATAAACTACTAATCAAACACCACCACCAAAATTCTTAACATCAAAACGAATGATCGAATAAAGTATCCAAGACCTGAATTACCAGTCTGCTGGTTTCCTGATGTAGCTGGAGGCGGAGTTCTCCGGAGTGTAGAGCGGGCGTCTAATTTCAAATTGAACAGAGAAAATCAAATGGCTGAGGATACAAGTTTACGCGCGATTAATCCAAACTGAACCAAACACCAATCTTGATTCATGACAATCACAACTGAAATCCATAACCTTGGTTTTAATTACGAGCTCTGGCAAAACGAACGAAAATTGACGATGAATTTCTGCAGAAAACATACCTGAGGTTATTGTAATGGATAGTGTATTGCATCCCAAAATCACAGTCCCGTGGGCAAAAATACAAGCCAAGAGGCAGTGAAGCATCTAATTGGAGGAGGAACACTGGGCTTCTGCGGTACACGTCGATGTCGGTGTGGCGGTGGGGGTAAGGACAACGATGGAGGAAGAGGGCGTGGTGGCGACTCTATTATCCTTCGTTTGTAAAGACTGTTGGAGTTTGCATGGAGGAGCACCACTGGACGGTAGATGTTTGAAGCGGTGCACCGAGAGGAAGTTGAATTATGAACAAAAGGTGGGGGTTAGTTGTGGAAGGAGCGGCATAACTGAAAAAATAGGTTAGAAGGAGGGGTATTTCCGGTAGTTCGTGTGAAGGATTGGTAAAGCAGGTGGAATCAATAATTGTATGTATAGGTAGATCAGATATTCTCAATATTAATATTCAAACAAGAATAAATTAATAAATTTAAATATTTATAATAAATACTTATTCTGTGTTTATTCATAAGTGC
This sequence comes from Lavandula angustifolia, assembly GCA_028984105.1. Lineage (NCBI taxonomy): Eukaryota > Viridiplantae > Streptophyta > Magnoliopsida > Lamiales > Lamiaceae > Lavandula > Lavandula angustifolia. The sequence goes on from CM054812.1 coordinate 2,797,391, forward strand.
CTTATTTAAACTATTTTTCTAGATCGTCGAGGAACTGGAATTGATTTTTCTCACTTCTGAGATAAACAAGCGCATTGTTCAATCGGCTTCGCACGGTGGTGAGATTATACTCTGTATATTTGTTTAGATTAGGCCATAAGAGTAACAGTAATACACTACAAGAAATCCCGGAATTACCGACGGATTAAAACACGGGTCGGCTATTACCGACGGAATACCGACGGATCTTATTTTTCAAAATTACCGACGGATGACTGACGGATTTTTCCGTCGGTAATTTACTGACGGAATAATTCTGTCAGTAATACTTAATAAATTTAATAAAATATTTAAACTAATTTTACTGACGAAATAATTCCGTCAGTAAAACTTAATAAATTTAATGAAAAAATTAAACTAATTTTACTGACGGAATATTCCGTTAGTATTATTAAATTAATATTTTGAATTAATTTTTTTTATTTTAGTTTGAATTTTTTATTAAATATTTAAGTTTTACTGACGGAATAATTTCCTCAGTAAAATTACCAACGGATTACCGACGAATGTTTCCTTCAGTAAAACCCTAAACCCCAAACACTATTCATTGAGACCCTAAAACGTCGGAAACGGGACACGAGAAGTCCAGTATGAAGGTGGAATCGAATATATCATGAAAAACATTAAAATATAATAATAGAAATATATAATTAAAGGAAAAAGAAAATATGACCTCTTCATGTTTTCCGAAAAATGAGTTCGTTTTTCAGGAGAAGATATCTCTACTTCCATGTTTCATAAAGGATTCATATTTTATTTTTAAAGGTATAGTTATATTATAAAGTATTTCAAGATATTATCCTTAAATCATGTAATATTTGAATAATTTCGGTGCCGAAGCCTCGAACTTCGAATCCGACAACGGTCAACTACCACGTGTCACCACACGAAACGCGCCACGTGTCACCACAACTGTTAAAAATTTTCCGAATTTATAAATGGATGTTGTTATGTTAATAAATGATATATTTATGTCTGTATTATGTTAATAAATCATATAAGTGTGTGAGTTTTGGAAGAACCCAATCTATCTCTTTAGCTATTATTGAATAAATATAATTGAATGAATAGAATATATGGAATGTATTCTATATTCATTGATTTTTTCATGATTGCTTGATAACTTGATGAGAGATGTTTGACTTATTATAATCATTCTAAATTACACACAAACCATTGACAGTTAAATTTAATTTTATGAAGGTACGTACTCACTATTTTGAAAATATTTTGCTCATTAGAGTTGGCTGCAGCACGGGCGCGGCAAGTAAAAAATTTGAAAGCCGAATTTTCAGGATTTGAATACCAACAAAATCAAGATCCGCGCTTATGCTTTGAATTCAATATTGATAAATCATAACGTTGAAACTTCTCATCAACGGCCCAAAAATAGTTACAAATATAAACATGGATCCCTTTTCTCAGCCGTAGATTTCCGAGGCAGATCGAACGGCTTACAAACAAACCTCGTCTATGTATAATTAACAGTAGTACAAATCACTTTCATCGAATAACCATTACTTGACATTCGCAAGAGAAGAAAGATGTCAGGAAGAGGCAAGGGGGGTAAGGGTTTGGGAAAGGGAGGAGCTAAGCGGCACAGGAAGGTGCTGAGGGATAACATCCAGAGCATCACAAAGCCAGCGATCCAACGCCTTGCCCGTCGCGGCGGCGTGAAGCGCATCAGCGGTCTCATTTACGAAGAGACTCGCGGGGTTCTCAAGATCTTCCTAGAGAACGTAATTCGCGACGCCGTTACCTACACGGAGCATGCTCGCCGCAAGACGGTGACCGCCATGGATGTGGTATACGCGCTCAAGAGGCAGGGACACACTCTATATGGGTTTGGAGGCTAGGGTTTTGCAATTTGGGGATTATTGATATACGCGCTTTTGGTATTCTGTATAATACATCCCAATTTCAATTCATACTTGTTTTTCTATTATTGACAGAAACGAAAATCCATATTGGATTGGATTGTATAATACATCCCAATTCTAATTAATATTTCTATATTTCTATTTGGATTCTGAAATAGATTGGTTTCTTGATGCATATTGGATTGGATTAATTGATACAGGTTGTCGAGAATTGGGAACAAAAAATAAAAAAAATATTTAAAAAAAAAATAGTGACGGATTACCAACGAATTTTCCGTCGGTAACCATGTACTATTTAAGGCATATAAGTGACAGAATATTCCGTCAGTAAATGTACCGACGGAATATTCCGTCAGTACATTAGTGACGGAATATTCTGTCGGTAAATGTTTGCCGACAAATCGACCGCTGACCATTTTCTGACGGAAAATTCCGTCACTAATCCGTCGGTAAATATTATCGACGGAAAAATTCCGTCAGTAAAATTTACCGACAAGCTCTGAGGTGAAGAAAAAATTCCGTCACTAATCCGTTGGTAACCGATTTACCGACGGAATTTTGATGATTACCGACGGAAGTTGTGATAGGTAGGTAATATTTGAAGGATAATTGATGGTTAGAAACGTTACCTTCCTCCATCGTATGTTGTCGCGACTTTGATTGTTGCTCCTGTGTTAGATCTTCTGATATGTGTCCCGGTCTTTTTATTCCTCTGGGTGGTCAGAGAACTGAAGAAAATAAATTATCGTCTCTCTCTCTTACTCGCGTGCGTGCGTGAGTTTTTATGAATGAGTGTAATATGTTTTTGAACATAATACTAATATATATAGGCTTCAAAAGCCAATATAATATTAATATATTTGTATCCCATTAATTTAATTATATTTCTAATGGGCTTCCACATAACCAGCCCATAATATAATTAATTAATTTATTGGGCTATTAATATTTATCAATTAATTGGTCCAGCCAATTAATTCCAGATAAATAACATTATAAAATAATGTAAAAATACATTAATCCATTAATAATGATTTCTGAGAGACAATAAATAACTAGACAACTAATTGGGCAGATCAAGGATCCAATACAAGAAATAAAACTGGGACTCAAATTAATTAATTATCCATGCTCAGCCCAGAGCAAAATTAATTAATAAACACAGATTCATTCCACTAGAGAATCCGTGCTGACTTACCCCTTTATCCCAAATTGAGCAAGGGCTTGTATTTTAGACTTAATCGATCTCCGTATTCAAGATAGAAATATATGTTAATTAATTAGGCTTACTGAAAGCTTAAATTAATTAACATTTTATATTCCTGAGTAGTACCACTCGACCTTATTAACACACCTGAAATTAATCAACCGGGCGGGTATAGTGTGCTAATCCTTTCGAGTTCCTCAGGGGATATTATCAACCCATTTTACTAGGATACGGCTGCAAGATACAGACAACCAGCCTAAGCCACAAATAACTACTAACACCCAAGATACGTAGATCCGATCGCGATGACGTTCACCATAGTAGGTCAAAGTGATAGATAGCCAAATACACTCAGCTGAAGCCTTACCAAGCTTAAGACCAGCTAAGTCACCGAGATCTTGGTTCTCCACTAAGGTCAGTTAGGAAAACACATCTCACTGTGATCCGTCAATACACCACCTTAAGTGTACCAGTAAAGACAAGCCACTTCTTATCTAAACTGCAGCTTAAACCGACAACTTATCCTTAAGTTGTCTCAGCTGTGATAATTGTTTATATCTTGTCAGTTCAACCACAATTTGTGTTGTCTTCTGTGATACCCGACACACCACACAAATCTAACTTTTATACAAGATAAAGGATAACATGTGCAAATATACATATTTATTAGATAGGAGAATAAAACAGTGGTAAGGACAAAAACACATTGTATACAAGCATAAAAGTGCTTCCAGTATACAAAATCTCAACAATTCTCCCACTTATATTAAAGCAAACTTTTAGTATACAATGTTGGTGATCGCTGTATTGCACCAAATAATCCTGCAAAAATCAGAGAATTATATCAGTATAGTTTCACAGGTATCGAACACAGGGAACGGACGACTAGACACTTTATTTTCCTACGTATCTAGGGTTTTGGTTAGCAACCACGCAAGACTTAGGTTTCCTATTAAACTAAGAACGTGTAAAATTAAGAGCAAGTATAAAAACTGAAAACGGAAATTAAACCATATTAACTAGGCAACTGAAAGGCAGGTCCAGCAGAATATTCATACACACGTAATTCCAATCCTCGGCACTTAATATGAATTAATCTCAAGAATCTACTAGTTATAGACCACCGTAACTTGAACTGCGTGATCCTCACTCCCACTTACTTAGTCGGTAACCGCCATGTTGGGCATCGAAACGGCTACTTCCCTAACCTAGCTACAACCTACGTTGTTGGGCAATCAATAGATTTAATAGCTAGACAGTTTTATCGAACTAAGGGAGCCTAGTATAGGAGACTACTCGTATGTTGGGCATCTAATAGTCTCCTATCGGTTTAATCCAATTACTCTTACGAATAATTTTGCTACTTACCTAGCCTTGTTCCACGAGAAACGATGGAAGTACTAAGTTAGCTACAGACTGCGCAACTTAGGGTGATCAAGCCTAAATTACTAGCCAGATTAATTAATTCAGAATTATCCCGAAACCCTTTTGATTAATTATGAGCACCTAAGCCTCATGTACTGTTCACGTGTGCATTCACATTCTGCCGGACCCTAAAAAAATTTAGCTACTCATGCAGACGCTTCGGTTGGGCAACTGGGACAGTTTACAGAACAGAAACATAAACACGAATAACCCTAGATCTAGCATGCACGAAATTTAAATTAAATAAGGCACGAAATAACAGTAATATTAAAGTTTACGAAATTAACTAAAAACTTGAATTGAAATAACAAAGGATGTAAATCTTAAGTTCCTAGAAAACGATTAACTACGAAACGGAATTTAAAACTAGAATTCAACTACGGAATTAAAAAGCATAGAAGACGAAATTTAAAAGATTGTTTTTCTTCAACTCTAAGCTACGGAAATCTGGTCGGAAGTAGTTCGGCGGTCTTCGGCGGTCGACAGTCGGCGATGGTGAGGCGGTAGTTCGGCGGTGGATCGGAAGGGAGCAATGGCCGGAATGTAAGCTCGGGATTTGGGACGAATTCTTGTGGTAATTGGTGTCGAATGGTGTGTCTAATTCGTCCCCCTTCATCCTCTTATATACTCCTCCTTTTCTTCCTCTCCAAGTTAGGTTAGATCTTGATAAGGAAAAGATTTGGATAGATAAGGAAACAAGATCTTCCCTTAATTACCACAAGATATTTTCTTGATTCTTTTCCTTTTCCACATAACCGCGCCCATATCAACAATTCCGCGCCTTTTCTTCACTAAAACACGCCAAATAATATCCTTGTCATCCTGCCACGTCAGCACCTAAAACCTGCATTATATGCCACTGCGATTGCACCGATTGGCCAATTGACGCACTTTTCGGCCTGAAATTACTAAGTACGAAAACGACTCATCAAATATCCTTACACTTGATTTATACTCGCCCCGAGTATAAGGAGAGAAAAAGATAAGTACTTAGTTATTTCGGCCAATCCCCAAAACTCAAAACAAAAATAAAAGACTCAAGGAAAACAAAGACACGACAAAACAAGGACAAAATGACACGAACAAAATAAGACACGAAATAAACACACGGACTCGAAACAAAAACATGAAAAACAACGACATTAAGCAGCACCAATCAATCCAAAATTTTCAACACCAATTAACTAGCCAAACAAATCAAATCATGCAAATATGATCTCATCAAGCAAGTAGACGATGCAAATTTCGAAGCTAAGCACACATATATCAATTTGGTCAAAATCTGAACAATGTGGATCTCCTCAAGGTTCGCTCATCACTCAACTAATCTAGGTCCGGTTCAAGCCACTCAAGAAAATAAATCCATGCAATCACGATAAGAGATCATCACAATAGCAATATCAAGGAGGTCTTTCTCATTAGGTTGTAATGTGGCTTAGGACTTAGACAAATTGATGTTGGTAAGGGTCCTAGGGATACTAAGCTCCATCGAAAATTACAATTCAATGTTATGCATGTCAAACTCACTTACTTGTGCAATTGATACAAAAATTTAAAACATCCCACCACTTAACAATTTCGAACAAATGCTACAATTATTTAATGTACCCATTTTTTTTTCTGCCACATCTTTTTTTTTTCTTTTGAATATTTCATATGTATTTTTCATGGCATAAACTTTTTTCTTCTTTTTCCATATTTTGGGTACAGACTGTCTCAATTGGGCAATCAGGCCACTTAAAATCTGCTTTTTCTTTCGCAGCTTATACATTCAAACTTCGGCCTATACAACTCTTTTTGCAACACCTCTTACTTTGGTGGACAGAGGACATATTTAACAATCCTCTATAATGCACAAGAAAGTTTATAAGACATGCAATAACATGGGTCAAGAGAAAGTTTAAAGGCCTTAGCTAAATTTTTACTAACTCATTTCAAAGAATCGGTCAAGGCTCAACTTGACTCACTAGGGGATAGTTTAGGGTCGGAAATATTTTGTCGCGGCCGTTTGGCTAAAAATCCCTAATGTCTCCTATCATGTATCACAGATGACTCAAACTTATTGCAATTTTGCGGATAAACACTCTCAAAAGAAATAGTAGGAAGTGTCCTACTTTAGGCTCAAATCTAATATAAGTGAGTGGTTAATAAAATTCGATCCAACAAAGTTTATTTTTCGTCATCCCAAATTACATACACATATGTGCCTAGATCTAATTTTCACAAAGTCTACAAGCAAGAATATTGAAACACAAAAGCACAAATAAGACATGCTTGAACATAGAAAACGGCGCTTCAAAAATCGAAATTTTTGGCATGCTTCGACACAAAATACCCCCCTCCTTACACTTAAAACTTGCTCGCCCTCGAGCAAGAAGAAAAGACAAAAAAAAGAGAGAATGCATGACAAAATAAAAACAAAAAAACCTCCTTACACTTGAACCCTTTCAAGTGTAAGAACATACTAACACAAGACAAAAGAAAATGAACTACCCCTACTTACACTTGAACCCTTTCAAGTGTAAGGACACAAAAGACTTACAAAAACTGACTCAAAAAAGAAAACAAAAACGAAAAACAAAAACTGGGGAGAAAAGTTACTTGGCGCCTCGCTTGGGCAAGCGAGGCAGTCGGCTCATCACAGTACGGCGAAGGCGGTCAACACGGCGTCCCAAGGTATTTAGGTCAGTGCGCAGCAGCTCCACATAATCTCCACCTACACTCGAAGATGCACTCGAGACACGAGGTCCCGGTGGATAAAACTGAATATCCCGGTTAGGCAGTTCATACACTAAGCGAGAATATCTCAACAAAGACATATCAAACAAAGTGGGAGGGGGCACTTGACTTAAAAACTGAGCATCATAGATCACAAAGTTTCGTTCAATGAACGTGGCAAGTAAGTGGCACAACGTGAGGTGTCGTGCGGTGTGACTAGCTATGACGAACATGTTCTTTGCAATCCAATAACCTAAATTGACCTATCGGCCGACATGCATACACCATAAGAAGTAGAGTTCAGTGGCCGTTACCTTATCAAAATCCGTGCTCTTATCGGTGAGGTTGTGGACTAGGTATTGATGACATAGGCGGAGAGTCGGATCCTCAAGATAGCATACGTATGAACCCGAGGATTGAAACTCCTCTGGGTCACTCGAGGCTAGAAGACTCCACGCAGCACGTGGTCCAATGTATTAAGGATCCATGTTTGGCAAGCAATGGGTGCCTATCTCATACCTTAGCTCAAGAAAATGATCAAAAGTCGTGATGCCTAAACGCGCACTCCATTCGGCCAAAGACAAATTATAAGTGTTTCCAAACAAGAGGAATTCAATGCAAGGCTCATACAAATCCTTATCATGCACAAAATGGAAAGTATTGAAAAATTCTCTAGCAAGCTCCTTATAACACAAGTAATGGAGCGATTCCAACATCCAAGACCAACCAATACGATCGAAATACGTATATAAGGGAATGATGTTACCGGTTCGGTGTAAGAAGTCACGGTCTATGAGGCGGCCGCTTCGGAAATCTTTACCCTCTCGCTCCATGTAATGCATATCCATATACTCGACCTCAAATCGAGCTAGGGCAGCGACGGCGTCGGGTGTATCCAAATGAATGATTGTGCGGTTACCGTACTCGTTGTTAGTCGGAAATACGGTTGAAGAGTCGGAATCGACTAGAGAAAGACCACTTAAGTTGAAGTCTCCTTCGTAAGTGCCATCGTGGTCGTCGGACAAATAATCCGAGTCTTGCTCTTCGCTCGACAAATCACCATGTATACTCTCCATCCAAATCACGCCTCCATAATATTGCGGTGGCGGCATTAGTGGCGGCGCGGCGGCGCTGTGTTTCCGGGTCGGCCTTGTATGCGGCGAACCACTGGGCGGTGGCGCGGAGTCCAGATTTCTTCTTCGGCGGCATGATGGATCAGCTGTGTAGTTGATAGGGTGTTGGTAGAACTTGAAGATCTTCTAGAGAGAGAGATGTAGGCGGCGTGAGTTTAGGAAGAAGTTGTGGGAATAGTCGCAAGTGGGTAGGGTTCAAGAGCTCCTTCCTTATATAGTTGGTAAATTTTTCACTTTAACCCCTCTACTTACACAATTTGGATAAGGAACCCCATCTTCTTGCAATTGAGTCCTTAAACCTTTGTCAAGTGCAATTAACCCCAACAAAATTTCCTTCATGCAATTGAACCCTTGTAGAACCTTGGAAACTTCAATTAGATCCTTCCAATTCTCCAAAATTGCAATTTAGTCCTCCTATTTCCTCTTTTCTAGATTCACCACAACTATTTCTTTTTCCTCACACTTTAGCCCTTTTCTTCCTTAGCCAAAATCTGAAAAATAAGAAGAAAAACATCAAGCATAAAAACGATAAAAACAAATAAAAATACGAAAAAAATAAAAATTGGAACTAGCAAACGCGGGTTGCCTCCCGGTAGCGCCTCTCTTTAGAGTCTTCGGCTAGACCTCCCCTTAAAAGAGTCAAACGTAAGAGGGAATGGACCAGCCTTGCTCGTCCATATCTTCCATCATAGCGGCTTCTTGGTAGATTTTAAGGCGATGGCCATTGACGGTGAAAGCTTCGTCCGAATCGAGTTCCTGTATGACCACTGCTCCGCTTGGCCAAGCGGAGCGCACTCTGAATGGACCAATCCATCTGGACCTAAGCTTTCCCGGCATGATCCGTAGGCGTGATTGATACAGCAAGACAAGTTGCCCCGGCTCAAATTTTTTTAGACGAATGGCCTTATCATGCCATGCCTTAGTACGATCCTTGTATTGCATTGCCGCGTCATAGGACTCCATCCGAATATCCTCCAGCTCTTGAAGCTGATATTTTCGTTCCTTAGCACATTCGGTTGGATCCATGTTGATTTTCTTTACAGCCCACCAAGCTTTGTGTTCCAGTTGCACAGGCAGATGACATAGCTTACCAAAAATCAATCTATATGGAGACATTCCGATAGGAGTTTTATAAGTTGTCCGATATGCCCATAAGGCGTCATCTAGCCTCGTACTCCAATCCTTTCTTGATGGATTGATAGTCTTCTCCAATATAGCCTTGATTTCTCTATTAAACACTTCAGCTTGCCCATTCGATTGAGGATGGTAAGCGGTAGAGACTCGGTGAGCTACTCCATACATCTTCATTAATGATTCTATGGTGCGGTTACAAAAGTGTGTGCCTTGGTCGCTTATTATAGCTTTAGGCACTCCAAATCTGCAAAAAATGTTAGTACGGAGAAATCCTGCAACCACTTTAGAATCATTAGACTTGGTGGCTTTCGCCTCGACCCACTTAGAAACATAATCGACGGCAAGAAGAATATACACGTTCCCATATGAGTGAGGAAACGGACCCATGAAATCCATACCCCATACATCGAAAATTTCGCAAAATCTTAAAGGCTTTTGGGGCATTTCATCTCTCATAGATATATTTTCGGTCATTTGACAACGCGTACAAGACTTATAGTAATTATAGGCGTCGAGGTGTAGGTGTGGCCAAAAGAATCCTGCATCCAACACCTTCCTTGCGGTTCTTTTTGGACCAAAATGTCCACCATAAGCAGAAGAGTGCCAGTGGAATAAGACGTCTTCCTGCTCATCTTCGGGATGCATCTGTGAATCACTTGATCGACTCCCATTTTCCAAAGAATTGGAGAGTCCCAAAAGTATTGCTTGCACTCGCTTTTCAACTTAGCTTTTTGAGCATGAGTAAACCCGGGTGGAAGCTGCTTGGATGTCAAATAATTCACAATATTAGCAAACCAAGGTAAATTAGAAGTCTTACCCACAGTCTGCAACTGTTCTGACTTGGATGTGTCTAGGTTGGCCAACTGAGACACTTTCTGAACTTGCATAGCAAAACATTGTTCCGACAACAGCTGGGCAAGGCTGGAAACAGTCTCTGGAATAGCATATAAGTGTTCTTCTGGAAAGGTCTCGTTGATTGGCTCTCCATCATCCTCTTGATTTAGTTGGCTTAAGTGGTCTGCCACATGATTTTCAGCTCCTTTCTTGTCCTTCACCTCCCAATCGAATTCTTGTAGCAGAAGAATCCATCGGATAAGTCTTGGCTTTGATTCCTTCTTTGCAAGGAGATGCTTGACGGCGGCATGATCGGTATAGATGATTATCTTCGAGCCGAGTAAATAAGAACGGAATTTATCAAAGGCAAACACTATTGCCAACAACTCCTTCTCCGTGGTGGAATAATTGCATTGAGCCGGATTCAATGTCTTTGATGCATAGTAAATCATGTGGCTATCCTTTCCGGATTTCTGTCCCAGCACTGCTCCGATTGCCCAATCGGAGGCATCGCACATAATTTCGAAGGGCTTGTTCCAATCCGGTGGCTGCATCACCGGAGCTGTCGTAAGCTTGTCTTTCAGGAGGGCAAAGGCCTCCTTACACTTGTCATCGAAATCAAAGTCAATCTCTTTTTGCAGTAGCCTTGTCAATGGTTGAGCTATCTTTACGAAATCCTTGATAAAACGCTGATAAAACCCGGCGTGCCCTAGAAATCCGCAAACATCCTTTGGCGTTGTAGGGTACGGCAACTTGGCTATGGACTCGACTTTGGCTTTATCAACTTCGATTCCTCTTCTAGAAACGATGTGACCGAGTACAATCCCATCGGTCACCATGAAATGGCATTTTTCATAGTTTAATACCAAATTCTTTTCTACGCACCGGGCTAGGACCTTGTCTAGATTCTTCAAGCACGCAGTGTAAGAGTCACCATAAACGGTGAAGTCGTCCATGAAGACTTCTATGCAATTCTCGATAAGGTCCGAGAATATACTCATCATGCACCTCTGAAAAGTGCCCGGTACGTTACACAACCCAAACGACATTCGGCGGTAAGCGAACGTTCCATATGGACATGTGAACGTTGTCTTATCTTGATCCTCCTCTCGAACATGGATTTGGAAATAGCCGATATATCCGTCTAGAAAACTGAAATAGACTTGCCCAACAAGTCTCTCAAGCATCTGATCGATGAAAGGAAGCGGGAAATGATCCTTGCGTGTAGCCGAATTCAGTTTCCGGTAATCGATGCACATGCACCATCCCATCACTAAGCGTACCGGAACTAATTCGTTCTTCTCGTTTTCCACCACTTGGAATCCGGACTTCTTTGGCACGACGTGCACGGGACTCACCCATTTGCTGTCTGATATGGGGTAAATTATTCCCATAGATAGCAGCTTCAAAACTTCCTTCAATACAACCTCCCGCATATTTGGATTGAGCTTCCTTTGTTGATCACGGAAAGGCTTGCTATCGGGTTCCATCAAAATAGAATGCTCGCATACATCGGGACTTATACCTGTAATGTCGGCTAAAGTCCAGCCGATAGCCTTCTTATGCTCCTCAAAACTTCAAGCAATGCCGTCTCTTGATTGTCATTAAGCTCCTTGTTGATGATGACGGGTAGCGTCTCATTCTCTCCCAGATATGCATACTTCAGATGCGTGGGGAGCTGTTTAAGTTCCAGCTTCGGATCTTTGATGATCGACGGCAACAGTTTCTCAGAAGTGTCTCGGTTGGGCAACTGAGACACATTGCTGACAGTTTCCAATTTTGGGGCTGCGTACAGAGCTATGATGCTCTCTCTGATCTCCTCATCTCTCATATCTTTAACGTCTGCCTCGGTCAGTCCTTGAGTCAAGGTAACTTCAATCTTATCCTGCACCACATACGTCTCAAGATATTCTTGGACAATAGCATCAATGGAGTCAGTAGAAAAAGCATTCTCATTTTCATGATCATAGGGTTTCTTTAGTGCTTCAGTTATCCTATGAACATAAGTTTCATTATGATATGCCACACTTATTGAACCCTCATCCACATTAATTATAGCTTTTACTGTCTTTAAAAATGGCCTACCCAATAACACTCCCGCAGTTCCTTCAACTTGCCTATCATTTGTGTCATTTACATAAAAATCAGCCGGATAGACAAAGTTGTTGATTCTGACTAAGATGTTCTCAAGTAAACCAATCGGAACAATGCATGACCTATCTGCTAATTGAATAATCACCTTAGTGGATATTAACTCAGCTCCTACCAATTGATTATATACAGATAAAGGCATAACATTTATATATGCTCCTAGATCACACATGGCTTATTTAATCATGACATCACCCATCAGACAGGGAAGTGTGAACATACCTGGGTCGGCACATTTAGCAGGAAGCATCTTCTGTATAATTGCCGATACTGTGTGATCGAATAGAACTTTCCCGGACTTGGGAACTTTTCCAGCAATGAAGTCCTTCACAAATTTCCCGAACTTGGGAATCTTTACGGCTTCAAGGAAAGGGATATTTATCTCTAATTTCTCGAACAACTTCATGTAATCCATGCTTTCCTTGTTCGGCATTCTCTTCCTTTCCAATGCTTCCGGAAATGGTGGAGGAAGTATCGGTTCAGACTCCGATTGGCTAGTCGGGACAATTTCCTCTTCCTGTTCTGGTTCAGCATCTTCAGCATGCTGTTCTTCGGTTGGTAGGTTTGTGCAGGCTGTTCCGAGGCCTTCTTATTTTCTGCCAGCTTTTCTGGGTGTCTCGCTTGCACAATCAGGCCAGGCAGTTCTTTTCCTCCACGCAGCGTAATCTGATTGCAGTTATGGGCATTTGGATTTTGTTGGGTTTGAGCTGGAAGCTGCCCTTGAGAATTCTTCATCTCCTGCATGGTAGAATTCAGCTTACTCATTTGTTTGGCCAATTGATCGATCGTGGCTTGCTGATCCTTCTTTGTCTGATTGATCTCCCGCTGCATTTGTTGTTGAAATGCAGTGCTTTCCTTCTGCGAAGAAACCATTTCAGCCAAAAGTTTTTCCATTGGATTCGGGTGCTCCGGTTGGGCAACTGGAGCACTCTGCTGGTGAAACTGCCTTTGATGCGGAGGCCTATACGCCTGCTGGTAGCCATTCTGATTAGGAGCCTGGTATGGCTGCTGATAATTTTGTTGCTGCTGGTATGGCTGCTGAAATTGTTGTTGAGGCGGATTCCTTGGTTGAAATTATTCTTCCGGTTGCCTCCATCGAAGGTTTGGATGAACCCCTTGCTGTCCGCTCCAATTTCCAGCTGCGTTTACTTCTTCTCCCGGACATTGTAGTGATGTATGTCCTTTTTCTCCACATGCTCCACATGCGTGATCGGCATTTGATCGGCTTGGGGCAGGAGTGTTCTGCTTAAGTATCAAGTCGAGCTTATCTTGCAAGAGGCTGAATTTCGCCTCCACCTTACTATCGATCTCATCAAAATAGTCGGAATGAGACCAATTTATAGCTCTCCTTGTTGTTCTCGGCCCTTTGTATTACGAGGTGGATTCCGCAAGTCCTTCGATTATATTCCTTTCATCTTCGTAGAGGCTTGTATGGAAATTCCCCCTCAGACGGATATCAACCATGGCTTTAGCTTCGTCTGTCATCCCTTGATAGAAAATCTGTAAAAGCTCTACATCTGAGTAGCCATGGTTCGGACAACTATCGACGAGTCGTCCAAATCTCTCCCAGTATGCACCAAAGGTCTCGTCGAGTTCTTGAGCAATCCCGGAAATCTGCTTCTTTAATGCATTTGTCTTTGACTGCGGAAAACAATTCTTTAAAAAGACCGTACGCATCTGGGCCCACGTCGTGATCGTGTTCGGCTTTAGACTTGAGAACCACGCTTGCGCTCCGTCTTGGAGAGTGAATGGAAAGGCCTTGAGCTTGAAAGCGTCCAGGTTGCCCTGGCGGTGCAGCTTACACACTTGGTTGAACGACGCCAAAAAGGAATTTGGATTCTCGTTCGTCCTTCCATAAAACTTCGACATGGCAACGACCATGTTCAGCTTGACATCAATTTGTTCTGTAGTAGTGATTTGGATTGGACCGGGTAGGTCCGCTCCCATGTCAAGCGATCCGGTATTCATCCTCAAAGGCTGTGGATTGTGTATTTCGTCCTCCATCTCTTCCTCCTCTGATTCTGAGCTTGTTACTCGAGTGTTTTGCCTTGTTCTGTCGAACAAAACAGTCTCTAGTTCTGAGTCGCTGATTGGATAAACGGCGTTTGTTCTGTCTCCTGGTTGGGCAGTTGATACGTCTGCTGCCTTGGACATATTTTGTTGCTTTTGCAGCTTTGTCTCCTTCCTATTCCTTTTAGCTGCTTTCCCGATCTCAGGATCAAATATTAGATTAGGCTTGGAAGATCTGCTCATGCAACATCAAAAAGCACAAAATAAAGATTAGTAGAAAAATTAAAGAAACTAGTTAACACCGTTCCCCGGCAACGGCGCCAATTTGGTGATCGCTATATTGCACCAAATAATCCTGCAAAAATCAGAGAACTATATCAGTATAGTTTCACAGGTATCAAACACAGGGAACGGACGACTAGACACTTTATTTTCCTACTTATCTAGGGTTTTGGTTAGCAACCACGCAAGATTTGAGTTTCCTATTAAACTAAGAACGTGTAAAATTAAGAGCAAGTATAAAAACTGAAAACGGAAATTAAACTGTATTAACTGGGCAACTGAAAGGCAGGTCCAGCAGAATATTCATACACACGTAATTCCAATCCTCGGCACTTAATATGAATTAATCTCAAGAATCTACTAGTTCTAGACCACCGTAACTTAAACTGCGTGATCCTCACTCCAACATACTTAGTCGGTAACCGCCATGTTGGGCATCGAAACGGCTACTTCCCTAACCTAGCTACAACCTACGTTGTTGGGCAATCAATAGATTTAATAGCTAGACAGATTTATCGAACTAAGGGAGCCTAGTATAGGAGCCTACTCGTATGTTGGGCATCTAATAGTCTCCTATCGGTTTAATCCAATTACTCTTATGAATAATTTCGCTACTTACCTAGCCTTGTTCCACGAGAAACGATGGAAGTACTAAGTTAGCTACAGACTGCGCAACCTAGGGTGATCAACCCTAAATTACTAGCCAGATTAATTAATTCAGAATTATCCCGAAACTCTTTTGATTAATTATGAGCACCTAAGCCTCATGTACTGTTCACGTGTGCATTCACATTCTGCCGGACCCTAAAAAAATTTAGCTACTCATGCAGACGCTTCGGTTGGGCAACCGGGACAGTTTACAGAACAGAAACATAAACACGAATAACCCTAGATCTAGCATGCACGAAATTTAAATTAAATAAGGCACGAAATAACAGAATATTAAAGTTTACGAAATTAACTAAAAACTTGAATTGAAATAACAAGGGATGTAAATCTTAAGTTCCTAGAAAACGATTAACTACGAAACGGAATTTAAAACTAGAATTCAACTACGGAATTAAAAAGCATAGAAGACGAAATTTAAAAGATTGTTTTTCTTCAACTCTAAGCTACAGAAATCTGGTCGGAAGTAGTTCGGCGGTCTTCGGCGGTCGGCGGTCGGCGATGGTGCGGCGGTGGTTCAGCGGTGGATCGGAAGGGAGCAATAGCCAGAATGTAAGCTCGGGATTTGGGACGAATTCTTGTGGTAATTGGTGTCGAATGGTGTGTCTAATTCGTCCCCCTTCATCCTCTTATATACTCCTCCTTTTCTTCCTCTCCAAGATAGGTTAGATCTTGATAAGGAAAAGATTTGGATTGATAAGGAAACAAGATCTTCCCTTAATTACCACAAGATATTTTCTTGATTCTTTTCCTTTTCCACATAACCGCGCCCATATCAGCAATTCCGCGCCTTTTCTTCACTAAAACACGCCAAATAATATCCTTGTCATCCTGCCACGTCAGCACCTAAAACCTGCATTATACGCCACTGCGATTGCACCGATTGGCCAATTGACGCACTTTTCGGCCTGAAATTACTAAGTACGAAAACGACTCATCAAATGTCTCAGTTCTAGGTACAAACTAGTATTTAGCTGCAAATCCTATCTATCACTCCTCTTCTCCCACTTATACAAAAGTTTATGCAGTCCAAAGTGGGGGGCATCTCTACCAGTCCTAAGCTACGAACATGCTTCTCGTAAGTCGAAATTGGTAAGCTCTTTGTGAATGGATTAGCTAGGTTGTCTTCAGTTCCGATCTTTTCTATGAGTACGTCGCCTCGATTTACGAATTCTCGTATAATGTGGTACTTATGGTCTATGTGTTTAGACGCCTTGTGAGATCTAGGTTCCTTAGAATTTGCCACTGCACCTGCATTATCACAATAAATCGTGATTGCCTAAGGAAAATTCTGAACAATATCAAGATCTTGGAGAAAATTCTTGAGCCAAACTGCCTCTTTTGAGGCTTCTGAAGCAGCCACATACTTTGCTTCCATGGTTGATCCCGCAATGCAATTATGCTTTCCACTCCTCCATGAAATGGCTCCACCTCCCAAGGTAAACACATAACCCGAGGTTGACTTCTTCTCGTCTCTATCAGCCTTGAAATCCAAGTCCGTATAACCCAAAGGCACTAGACTGTTTGACTGGTAAACAATTCTATAATCTCTAGTCCGTTTAAGGTACTTGAGAATATTTTTAACCGCAGTCAAGTGCGCTTGTCCAGGATTAGACTGATATCTTGAGACCATGCCTACAACATATGATATATCTGGTCTCGTACAAAGCATTGCATACATGAGACTACCGACAGCGGAAGCATATGGTACTAGTCTCATACTTTCTATCTCTTCAGGCATTTTAGGGCACTGATTCTTGGATAGAAAAATGCCATGTCTGAAAGGTACCAAACCTCTCTTGGCATTTTGCCTGCTGAAACGAGCAATAACAGTATAAATGTAGGATGCTTGTGATAAGCTTAACATCCTTTTCTGGCGATCTCGTATAACCTTGATCTCAAGGATGTAAGCAGCTTCACCTAAGTCCTTCATTTGAAACTGCTCGGATAACCATGTCTTTACGTCTGATAACACTTCAACATTTATGCCAATGAGAAGGATGTCATCTATGTTGTTGGGTGATGATTTCATCCTCAGCACTGTTACTCTTAGTGGGAAATGATTCGGTCTTAGACACTGATCTTAAGCTCAGTAGCCTTGTGCTCTGTACTTGTCTGAAGATTTGAAGATCCCAAAACCCTATCTGATTGGTGAACCATTCCGTTGTATATGTTGTTTGTCTCTGAGGTTTCAGACTCAGTAGACACTCTGCTCTGGTCAAGGCGCTCAGTAGCTTACTTGCCTCAGCACCAGTGTAGAAGACTCAGTGATACTGGACTCAGCAGGAGTAGTATACTGAGAGAGTCAGTTGAACTGAACTCAGCAGGAGTAGTTCACTGGACTCAGAGCTGATCTTTATTAGACTTATCTCAGCTGTCTATCTACTGAATACAAGGTCAGACTCAGCATCGGCAGACAATCTTCTGAACTGTCAGATCTTTTTGAAATGCAATCAGCATAGTCATATACGAGGAAGAGAGAAGTCAGCTTCAATTAGCCTCGAAGTCGGTTCTGTCTCAACCACCTTATTCACCTCGACAAATGACAAGCATACACGTGTCATCCTACCTACTAAAGCTGCAAGTCAACACTTTCCGAAAAAGGAGGAAAAGGCATTGTTACCTACGTCAAAAAGAGCCGTTTGCTACCAAAAGAGAGAGAGAGAAGAAGATCGTCTCCAACGGATCTATTTCAATCTCTGCTCTGTAAATAGAGGGATTATTCAAGAAGAATACACTGAATGCACGAACCACAGAGCCAAAAATCCAGAAAGCAGTCAACGAGCAAAAGAACCCAAAGAACAAAGTCTTAGCAAGAACTTGAAGAACAATCTTCCGGCAAAAGACTACATTCTAGCTCATAGGGAATCAAGCTGAACCGACATATAAAGCCTCTAGTAACCAAATCGACGTTACACGAACTCAAAGCTTACCTTCAGCTGTTCGTCGATCTAGAAGCTACTCTCTCATATTCCATATCCCTCTAACCCTAAGCTCAACTGTTCTTATCTATAGCTTAGACGAAGGAGTTCATCTTTGAACCTGATCCTTATTGTATAAGGACTCCTTCACTGTTGGAGAAAGTTTGTCAAACACTTCTAAGTTTGATAATTGTAAACTGAGACTTAGATCAGTATAAAAACCAAGACGCGGCTTTGCCCAGTGCGCAAGCTGACTGAGACTAACTCAGGATAAATAATAACCTCCTGATCTTTCGGGACAGTGGACGTAGGATTTGAGCGATATCCGAACCACTTTAAAAATCTCTGTGTCGTTTACTTACTGTTACATTGATTTTACTATTCATACCGAACATCATTTCTTAAAATCAATCAACTTTCTCAGCATACTGAACTGAATATCTATTTGAACCGAGACTTTCATAAAACGTTTTCACCACTCAACCGATTTGGGCCTACACACATTTCCCGCACGCCGAACTCTTACCGTAGATATCTTGAATTTCGACTCGGTCGGCTAGCGGTGTCTCGGTAGAGTCGGACTCTTTGCCGCACATGATTCGGAATAGTTTGTTTGGTCTCGCCGAACTGTTTGATCGGACACCATCCCTGAATAGGACTATTCGTGTTCGAAGTTGAGAAATCGAATCGTGTGTATTCACCCCCCCTCTACACCTGACCGTACACTCGGGACCAACAATTGGTATAGAGCAGGAGTTCCTTAAGACTCTTGTCACTTTGAGACTGGTCTATTCGAACGGATCCGGAGAAAACGTTTTCACTACATATCACTCTACATTCATATCTTTATGTTCCATGGCTGATATGTCAGGTATAAGGATGGTACCCATGTTCTCGGTAGAGAACTATGGAGTATGGCGAGTCAGAATGGAGGCGCATCTGACTTCTCTCCACGATAGCATGACTGAAGTGCTTGAGGAAGGACCTATCGTTCCCATGATCGATAGTGTTGTAACTCAAGACCAAGCTGAAGGAGGAGGAATGGTGACCGGGAAGAAGATTCCCAAAGACAGAAGTCTCTTCACTCTTGAGGAGAAGAAGCTTCACAACTTAGACCGTGTTGCCAGAAACGCTATACTGACCACCCTTAGTGATTCTTATCTTTGCAGGGTTCAGGAATGCAAGACTGCAAAAGAACTCTGGGACGCCCTAGCGCTACTGAGTCGGGGGACTCAGAAGATTAAAGCTAACAAGTTAGCGCTGGAACTCCAAAAGCTGGAAAGCCTCTCTCTCATGCCTGGTGACAAAATTGAAGATCTAAATGTCAGATTCACGAATCTGATGAACTCCATCAACGGGTTGGGAAAGACATTCAGCAACCGAGAAATGAATCTAAAGATACTGAGGGCACTGCCGGACGGACACTGGACACCTTTTGCCACTCTATTGCGACATTCTGATTTAGATGTTGTCTCTCCTGACCATATCTTTTCAGAATTACAGGCAGAGGAGTTTGAGCTCGACAGACCTCAAAGAAAGCTGAGAGCTGAAGCTGACACAAAGATCGACCATGCTTTCAAAGCAACAGTCAGCACAACATCTCCCATGACGAGCAAGATGACGAGTAAGACTGAGCCTTCACTCAATGATCTACAAGAAGGAAGTCTCGCTCAGAAGTATGCGCTGCTCGCTGTAAAGTATCAGAAGGAGAAAGAGAGGCGTAGAAGGCTGACTAAAGAGTACCGAGACACAAAAGGTAAGTCAGAATATACACCAAAACGCTCTCCTGACTCACAATCTTCGAATGCGTAAAGAAAGATAACTCAAGACCCTCAAGGGATAGTGCAACCAAAGAAGAAAAAGTCATCACTTGCTACAACTGCAAAAAGCCGGGACATTATCAATATGATTGTCCTGAGCTCAGTAGTGCTGAACGCGCAGAACGTAAGGCAAGGAGAGAGAAATTCGCCCAGAAAAGACAATCCTACATAGCTGGCAAAATCTCAGACGACTCAGAAGAGGTCGACTCCTTTATGGATTTATCGGATGATGATGCAGCTTTCATGGCCCTAGAGCTTGAAGCTGAAGAAACAACTGAAAAGTGCCTAATGGCAGGCGAAGAGGATGAGGTAAATTCTCATGAACCAGTCAACTCCTCTTCACATTGCACACACGACACTATTTCAGGTGCAGATGAGAATTTGGACATCACAACCGCATATGAAGATCTACTAGATGAACAAATTCAAATGAGTCGCGGCTCAAAGAAGACTCTTCAGGAGTTGGATACCCTGAAAGTGGAGAATCAGAGACTTTCTCAGGAGAGTCAGGTTGCTACTGAGGCCGAAGGACTTGTGTTGAGACTCAGGGAGGAGATAAACTCTCTGATGGCCAAGTCTCAGCATCAAGAAGATCGGATTTCAGTTTTGACCAATGACTTGACTCAGAAAGATACTGAACTGAGTCTACTGAAGCAAAAACTGTCAGGACTTCAGACCGAACATGATGCACTGAAGAAAAGTGATGATGTCTGGAGAAGCCTGATGACTGAGAGGTACATGGGCGCTGAAAAGAAATTGGAGGCTATGCTAGCAAGCAACAAGCCAAAGCACTGTAAGGAAGGACTTGGATTCAGCCAGGGAGCTTCCTCGTCTGCCCCAGTACACTCAGAAGGACGGCTTGCTGATAGGTTTGTTCGAGGAAAGACCATCAATGCTGATATACTGAACCCCCTCGCAAAGAACAAACAAAAGATGAAAGCACCTCATCCTACTCAGCAGCATTCTGACAAAGAGATCAAAGCCAAAGTACCCCAGTTGAGTCAAGGGGGAACCAGCAAATCAAAATTGGCCGATCAGTATGGACCTCCAAAACTGACACATGCAGCTCAGTATGGGTCATATTATTATGAACCTATAGTCAGAAGAGGATCCAAAGGTCAGAAAAGGAAACAGAAAGCCGCACAGAAGGCAAAGGTCAGCAGTCCACCAGCTCAGAAGATTAGGACTCCCGAACCTCGGAAGCCTCCGGAAGTACACCGTGACCGATCCGGTGGTCAGATATGTTGACTCTAGTGGAAAGAAGATGTCTGAAACCACCAGGGTTGTTAGATAGATTTGGGTTATTAAAACTAACACCTAAGGACCCAAAATAAAAATAAAGGGTACCTGAATATAATTCTGTTTTGCAGGTGCGCAGAGACCCATGGTATGTGGACAACGGATGCTCAAGACATATGACATACCAAAGGAGTCTCATCAAGAATTATATCACTGAAGAAGGACCCAGAATTGAGTTCGGAGACAATGCAAAAGGCTATACTAGAGGATATGGAACACTCAGCATTAGAACTGCCAAAGTTCCAAGAGTATCATATGTTGAAGGACTTCAGCATAACCTTCTCTCTCGTTAGTCAATTTTGTGATAACTCAAATAGAGTGGTATTTGACGTTGGTTTCGTGATGTTATTGATAAATCTACAGGGGAAAACAGTGTTATCGGGTTCGCCAGAAAGAACATATATGTTGCCGATCGGAACTCGACGAACTCGAAGCTTGTTCTTTGGGCGAAGAACGATAATCGAACGGGGTGGCTATGGCATAGAAGACTCGGCCATCTCAACTTCAAGACGCTCAACAAACTAGCAAGAGACACTCTAGCAAGGGGACCGCCGAATGAAATATTTAGCAAAGACACTCGGTGTGAAGCATGTCCGAAGGGAAAGCAAACAAAGAATCAAAATCCAACGCGTTCCATCTCCTTCCACCGATGGAATCCTTCGACTACTACATATGGATTTGTTCGGTCCAGTCTCCCCCGATGACGATCAAAGGCAAGAAGTATGCTTTAGTGGTCATAGATGACTACTCGCTACACATGGGTCATATTTATTGCCAACAAGTCTGACGTCAAAACAGAGTTACCAAAGCTTCTGAAAAAGCTCAGTGTCGAGAAGAACACCAAGATCAGAAAAATACGTTCAGACAGAGGAACTGAGTTCCTTAATTCCATGGTAGAGGAGTTCTGCGAAGCAGAAGGAATAGAGCATGAGACATCGGCTGCCCGCACACCTCAGCAAAATGGAGTTGCTGAACGAAAGAACAGAACTCTAAAAGAGGCAGCTAGGACTCTACTCGCAGATTCAGGACTCCCATCCAAATTCTGGGCAGAAGCAACGGATACTGCGTGTTACACTCAGAATAGATCTCTACTGACAAAGCAGCTTAAGAGGACACCATATGAACTATGGAACGGCAGGAAGCCTTCTCTATCTTATTTCCATATCTTTGGTTGTTCATGCTTTATCCACAATAATGGGAAAGATCAGTTGAAGACTTTTGATAGCAAGTCAGATCAGGGAGTATTCTTAGGATACTCTCGGGTCAGCAAAGCTTTCAGAGTATTCAACTATCGGACTCTTTGCGTGGAGGAAAGCCCTCATGTTGTTTTTAACGAGTTTGCTACTGAAGACAGGAGCAATAACTCAAATTCTGAATGCGAGGACATCGGTGAGACGGCTACGGGATCTAAGCTTAAAGGACAAACCCGAAAAGATCCGGCTATGTTGGGATGATGATTCGACGAAGAAACCGAAGACAAATCTACTGAATCTCAACCGGCGAGCAAGTAGGCTGAGCGGATTGATTCTCCCGAACGAATCAATCCCGTGTAACTCGAGTCGATGAAGAAACCCAAGAGGTAACTGAGACCACTACTGAGAATAACAACTCAGGGGGAACATTTAGTAATGTTCCTGAGCTGAATGCCCCTGAACCTGGTGACTCAGTAGATCATACTCTTATCACTGAAATTCTTCAATCTCAGAATAGTACAACTGAAATGCCTAACTCACCTACTAACTGTGTTGAACAAATTTCAGATGAAGAGCTGAAACTTCGTAGATCGTGGCTCGATGCTCACACTGCTGATCTAATCATTGGAGATCCCTCGGCTAATGTCAAGATAAGATCCAGATTTCGTCAAGGAGAAAGCGCATTATTTTCCACGCTTCTTGTCTCATCGAAGAGCCTCGGACCATTGAGGATGCATTAAAGGATGCTCGACCGGATCATAGCTATGCGAGAGGAGCTGAATCGGTTACGAGAAACGAAGTGTGGGAGCTTGTAGACGAGACCCCGTCATCAACATGTCATTGGAACCAAATGGGTCTTCAAAAACAAGCGAGATGAAAACAACATTATAGTAAGGAACAAAGCAAGGCTCGTGGCTAAAGGCTACTCGTCAAGTGAAGGAATAGATTTCGATGAAACTTTCGCTCCAGTTGCAAGATTGGAGGCAATTAGACTATTCCTAGCCTACGCAACACATCAAAGATTCAGAGTTTATCAAATCGATGTGAAGTCTACGTTCCTGAATGGCGTGCTGAAAGAAGAAGTCTATGTGGAACAACCACCAGGCTTTCAGCAGGGACATCAAGTATATAGACTCATAAAGGCTCTGTATGGGTTAAAACAAGCACCCAGGGCTTGGTACGATACCCTGTCTGAGTTTCTTCTTCAGAAAGGTTTTCAGAAAGGCACAGTAGACCGCACTCTATTCAGCATTCGACTGGAAGAAGACTTATTACTTGTGCAGATCTACGTGGATGACATCATATTCGGATCAAAGAATGTCATCATGTGTCAACAATTTGAAAAGATGATGAAGGATAAGTTTGAGATGTCAATGATAGGAGAAATGAACTACTTCCTTGGTTTTCAAGTCAAGCAATCTGAAAAGGGAACGTTCATCAACCAAGGCAAATACACTCGAGACCTCATCAAAAGATTCGGCTGCACATCCGGCAAATCTATCAAGATCTCGATGAATACGAATATGAAGATAGATCTTGATAAAGAGGGAGTATCAGTAGACCAAACCGAATATCGTGCTATAATTGGTTCATTATTATATTTAACAGCTACTCGTCCTGACATAACTTATGCTGTAGGTGTCTGTGCTCGATTTCAGGCGAATCCCAAGCAGAGCCATATGGACTCAGCAAAGAAGATTCTCCGCTATCTCCGAGGAACACCTGACATGGGTTTATGGTATCCAGCTGATGATAATATTGAACTAAGCGGCTATTCGATGCCGACTATGCAGGATGTAGAATTGACCGAAAATCAACTTCAGGAACATGTCAGTTCCTTGGCAGCAAGCTGATCTCATAGTTTTCAAAGAAACAGCACTCAGTAGCTACGTCGACTACTGAAGCTGAATACATGGCTGCCGGAAGTTGTTGCGCCCAAATCCTTTAGCTGAGACAACAGCTGAGAGACTATGACGTCATTCAGAATGAAGTGCCGATCTTCTGCGATAGTACCAGTGCCATTGCAATCACTCAGAATCCTGTACTACACACGAGATGCAAGCACGTGGACATCAGACATCACTTCATTCGTGACCATGTCAAAAAGAAGGATATCAGGATGGAAAAGATCCATATTGACAAGCAACGGGCTGACATACTGACCAAGCCTCTAGCTGAATCCAGATTCAGAGAACTTTCAGTAGAGCTAGGTCTGCTGGACCCTACTCGACCCCGGTCGAAAAAAGGTTTCATGAGAGGACCATTTCAGTAAGGGGGAATGTTCACTCTCAGTACTGAATGTATTCAGTATGTAGAGATTCAGAAACCATCTACACGAGGTATAAGCTGACTACTATGTTCAGATGACAGGTTTGCGTATCTCTACTCAGTAGTAATTTATATTACAGAACCTTGCATTTATGACAAAGATTCAGCATGATATTAATATCTCTTGGTTTGTCTTTATTATTAACGGATTTCATTTAATGTACGACATTCCATACATAACCTTGCTGAACTCTGCGCGCATTTAATGCATGTCTTTTCACAGTTACTACTTAGGCTATTTTACAACTGGCTTTGAATTAGGCGGCATATGTGATCATTACCTATAATATATCTTCTAATCTTGACCGTCCATTCTATAAAGCAGTTTAATCACAACCTTTGATCAAATAACTGTTCATCTTCACGTTTGATATATATATTTGATCATATCTTCTCAAACCGCCATTAGCATACTTCAAATCTTTCAAATCCGAAAAATCCGAGATTTGCAAAAGCAATCCTTACTTGCAACTTCATCTTCATATCTTATCTCGATTTTATTGGTATGCCTATGAGAACTGTTACTGTATTCTCTGTATTTTTTTTCAGTATCACTACAGAAGCACTGTTCTAACTAAGAATCGATACTGATAAATCTCTTGTAACAGGTACTATGGCGGGTATTTTTGTAGATGCCCCTGACAACATGGAGGAGATCCTCAGCAAAGGTCGTGTCTGGTGCAAACCAGTCATGGAATTCGATGCTTGCGAGCTCGAATACATGGATGAAGTCTTTACATACCTCAGAGGATCTGGTCTGGAAGAATTTCTATCGAGGAAGCCCACTTACTTCCTTCCTCGACAAGTGGCAGAGATATATCTGAACTCTGATTCCGTCGGAGGAGATATTGTGGCGAGTTTCGTTGTTCACGCTATTGGCGATGCGTCGAAGATTCTGAAGCAGATACCGATCAAGCAAGCACTGAAGAAGAGCTTCAATCTCCCATCTGAAGGCATCAGTACTATAGGCTATAACGACGACTCAGTAGATGAATACCTGATGGTATTCTGTGGCAAGCCTACAACCTTCAGAGCAGCCTTCCCGAAGAATGCAATGCTACCACGTTCGAGCATTGGCCTACATCGTCACGCGATTCTTGCCGACGAGCCAAGTCGGCTCCTTCGATTAGGTCTCTCGACCTAAGATCCACTTGATGATGGCAATTTATGATTGTGCCAAGGTCAACTGGACCGAGTTCTTCATCCGGGAATTTATGGCTCAAGCAGCCAAGTTTGACAAGCCCACGCGTACGCTGAGCGCAAAAGGCAAATTACTTTATGGGCTAAAGGCATGCGTTATGATTGAAGACTTCTGTGGCTCTGAGCAGATCACCTATGACGATAAGGAGTACTTCAACATAAAGAAAGTTCGGTTTTACAACAGGACTGCGGCCCTTCAGCAAATCGGGTCAGGCCCTCCAGCCCTTGCCCAAGCGACTGAGTCTCAGAAGGCTACTCCAACGAAAAGGAGAACGCCTCCAGCAAAAACCCCAAAGGCACCGGCTAAGAAACTGAGGAAAGCCAGCGATGTGCCTGCTGAACCTGAAGCCCCTGCTGAACAGGCCACTCAGCAAACTACTCAGCCCCAGAGGCTGATAGATGAATCTGAGTCTTCTGAGAAGACTCAATCAGTGGAGAAGGGAGTCTCCACTGAAGAACCAATAGAGATGGAACAAGGGGAGGCTACTGAAGCTCACAGTGAAGAAATTCAACGCCTTGACGGCCCCTCGCAGTTCCTCCTCCACTCAGCAGATGCGCCCCCTGCCGAGACTCGCACGTCTCCAATTGACTTGGAATCCGAGACGGCGTCTGAAGAAGAAACAATCGGGATGGAAGCGTCAGTGATTCTATCCAGAGCATCCCGAGAAATTCTTCAACTAATTCCAGAGCTTGCTGACTACTCAGACCTGTTGGAAATTGTCAAATCAGCAAGGCTCCACATGTTGCTGTGACATCAGGAGTGGCCTCGTCTACAACGCTTAGTTCTTCACTACTCCTGTCAGCAGCTTCATGAAGAAGAACTGAGACTGAGAGAACATATAGGCTATTCTGAGCCTGAAGACCTTAGTTCAATGGACAATCTGAGGGCTGCGATGCTGGCTATGATACATGATCGACAGCTTGTCTCCGGCCCAGCACCCTCAGATGGGTCAGACCATGACGACCCACCCAATGATTCAGGCCCTGGAAAGCCTGATGAGGGAAATCCCCAGGACAAGGATACACTCACTTCTGAAGAAGCTCCGCGTCCGCCCAGTATCCTTGGACCTGTGAAGTCGACGGCTGGTACCTCAGCATCCACAGAGCCCGCTCAGCTCTTGTTGAAGTCGGCATTCGAGGTAGCGCCCAGCCCGCATCGTCGACGTTCCAAGTATGTGGCGAAGGCTATTAAAAGCCAAGGCACTCAGAACCGTGCCCTCGCCAAGGCAGTCCACAACGTGTGGAAGAAGACTGCTGAAGCCACCGCTACTAAGCTTCGGGGCTGAAGTCTTCTATATCTCAATCGTCGCCCCCGATGTCTCTGCGCTTATTTCAAAAGCACCGGCTTAGCCAAGCAAGACAAATTTGAATCTCATCTCGGGATCTTTCGGAGAGCCAAGCCAAACTACTTGAGGAATTTTAGGCTTCCAAATTGGCTCATACTGAAGCTATTACTGAACAATCCCAGGCCACAGAGATAAGACTTGATAATATTCAACTGGTCCTGGAGGATAAGATCTCTGAGAAGCTGAATGATTTTAAGGCTGCAGCTGAACTCTCCTACAAGCAATACGATGAAGCTCGACTTACGAGAGGAACGAGCTGCATGAGGCACCGAGCGGACCTTAAGGATCAAATTCGATCTTGTCAACCTCCTTCAACAGACCTTCGAAAAAGGTACTTATCCCTACCCCGGCTGCTATTGATGATGCCAAAAAGGGGGAAAGTAAAAGAGGGAAGGAAAAGAGTACCGAACCAGCAAAAGGCAAGATATAGAGTACTGAGAAGCCTACTCCTACAAAAACCACAAAATCTACAAAATCTTCTAAGGGGGAAGCTACACTGAAGTCATCTCAGACTCAGACTCAGACGGGTGAGGCCCGGGGTGTCCCAACTGCGAGCACAATGAGACCGGCCCAAGTGGCTCGGGATCCCGGGCTACTCATGCAACCCCGACTCCTACCGATATCATCAAGGAGGTTGCGAGTATGCTGAAGCAGAAGAGGACTCGGATGATGAAGAAGAGGTCCCTCTACCTCCACCTGTTCGGGGAAAAGGTAAGAAAGTAATGGATCTCCCGGCCCCTCCAAAGAAAGAAGAAAACCAAGAGATATATTTCGCCGAGGAGGAGGCTCGGATAGCGGCCGATAAGAAGCTCGCTAGGGAGATTGCCGATGCTTGAAGCCGCCAACAAGCCAAAGTCTAAGCCTCGCTAAAGGAAAGACAAAGGCACCAAAGACGCGGTGGAAAGAAGAAAGCGCCGCTAGGTTGCCTCCCGTAAAACTCAAAATCGAGGATGATGAAGATAGGGGAGAGGCAACAACAACAGCAAAAAAGGCACTCGACAGCAAGGTACGTCCAAAAACAAATCCGAGTACCTCTGCTCGACTCCGAACAAGCTCCTCGAAGCCTCAAGAGCAAGATGCGTAAATTGAAGCAATATTCGCTCGGATGGAGAGATATCTCTACCGAGGAGAGGAAGCTAGACAATTAGAGGCCGCCGGGCGAGAGGATACATTTGGCGCACCTCGAGGCACTCAGAATTCATACTGAGCAAGAGGCCGGCCGAGAGTTCCTTCGAAAGCCGACATTCCTTACCGATATAGAAGGTTCAGGAAGCCAACTGATCTGAAAACACATAGATGGCCGAGATCAGACGAATGGATGCCTATTCAGTTCAATCAGAGATGGGAATCGGCCAAGATTGAGTTTATCAAGAGAAATTATTTCTGGAGATTCTGGCCTGAAATGTCTAAGGCTGATGCCTACGTCGAGTGGATGGCTATTACTGAACCTGATCTTTACCCATATTTGCACAGAGCCGTAACTGAAGGGGTAGTAGTCAGCGTTCCTGAAGCAAGAATCATTCCTCCACCCAGAAGACAAGATGACTCAGTCCATCTCGGAGTGATTGAACAAGAAGTGAAGAATGCTGCGATGAACAGAGGTCTAGAACAAGATGATCCAGCAGACTTCGCTGAATACTTGAAGCTGAGGAAGAACACGTTCAGAATGTATGGAGTCCCACTGCCTGAAGATCAATCTCAAGGTTTCATGAATAGGATTCAGCAGTTTAAGGGTTCTCCTCCTTAGTTCTCTTCTTAGCTTAGCAAGATTTGTATTGTACTTAACTAACTATCATATATATACAATCTGCTTTTTGGCTTTGACAACTACTTGTTGTCTAAATAGCCGTGTTTTTGCTTTATGCTTTAACACTCAGAATCACTGAAGTGATTACTGACACACACACACTTTGTTTATTTACCTGTCAGTTTTTGCTCGGTTAGATTTCTGATAGACTAGACTTTCATAGAGTTATTATTTCTCATAGGGGGAAATTGTTGCATGGGGGAAATTGTTGTAAAGGGGGAAATTGTTCTGCTCTGTCTCCCTCAGTAGTCTAGCACTTACCAGACAACTCCACTGATCTTTCTTGTAATTATGTAAGGAGCTCGTTCTCGAGTAAGTTAGTGTTTAGCATAGATGATAGGTTTTGGCATCATCAAATAGGGGGAAATTGTTGGGTCATGATTCCATCCTCAAGCCTTGTTACTCTTAGTGGGAAATGATTCGGTCTTAGACACTGATCTTAAGCTCAGTAGCCTTGTGCTCTGTACTTGTCTGAAGATTTGAATATCCCAAAACCCTATCTAATTGGTGAACCATTCCGTTGTATATGTTGTTTGTCTCTGAGGTTTCAGACTCAGTAGACACTCTGCTCCGGTCAAGGCGCTCGCAGCTTACTTGCCTCGGCACCGGTGTAGAAGACTCGGTGATCTTGGACTCAGCAGAGCAAAGATATGCGAGAGAGTCGATTGAACCGAACTCGGCGAGAGTAGTTCACTTGGACTCGTAGCTGATTTTCGATAGACTTATCTCATTTGTCTATCTACCGAATACAAGGTCGGACTCAAGCATCGGCGGACAATCTTCGAACCGTCGGATCTTTTTGAAATGCAATCCGCATAGTCATATACGAGGAAGAGAGAAGTCAGCTTCAATTAGCCTCGAAGTCTGTTCTGTCTCAACCACCTTATTCACCTCGACAAATGACAAGCATACACGTGTCATCCTACCTACTAAAGCTGCAAGTCAACACTTTCCGAAAAAGGAGGAAAAGGCACTGTTACCTACGTCAAAAAGAGCCGTTTGCTACCAAAAGAGAGAGAGAGAGAGAAGAAGATCGTCTCCAACGGATCTATTTCAATCTCTGCTCTATAAATAGAGGGATTATTCAAGAAGAATACACTGAATGCACGAACCACAGAGCCAAAAATCCAGAAAGCAGTCAACGAGCAAAAGAACCCAAAGAACAAAGTCTTAGCAAGAACTTGAAGAACAATCTTCCGGCGAAAGACTACATTCTAGCTCATAGGGAATCAAGCTGAACCGACATATAAAGCCTCTAGTATCCAAATCGACGTTACACGAACTCAAAGCTTACCTTCAGCTGTTCGTCGATCTAGAAGCTACTCTCTCATATTCCATATCCCTCTAACCCTAAGCTCAACTGTTCTTATCTATAGCTTAGACGAAGGAGTTCATCTTTGAACCTGATCCTTATTGTATAAGGACTCCTTCACTATTGGAGAAAGTTTGTCAAACACTTCTAAGTTTGATCGTTGTAAACTGAGACTTGGATCAGTATAAAAACCAAGACGCGGCTTTGCCCAGTGCACAAGCTGACTGAGACTAACTCAGAATAAATAATAGCCTCCTGATCTTTCGGGACAGTGGACGTAGGATTTGAGCGATATCCGAACCACTTTAAAAATCTCTGTGTCGTTTACTTACTGTTACATTGATTTTACTATTCATACCGAACATCATTTCTTAAAATCAATCAACTGTCTCAGCATACTTAACTGAATATCTGCTGAACTGAGACTTTCATAAAACGTTTTCACCACTCAACTGATTTGGGCCTACACACATTTCCGCACGCTGAAATCTTACTATAGATACTGAATTTCTGACTCAGTCAGCTAGCAGGTCTCAGTAGAGTCAGACTCTTTGCCGCACACGATTCAGAACATTGTTTGGTCTCGCCGAACCATTTGGTCGGACACCATCCTGAATAGGACTGTTCGTGTTCGAAGTTGAGAAATCGAATCAGGTGTATTCACCCCCCCCCTCTACACCTGACCGTACACTCGGGACCAACATACGTAAAGTGCAAGAAACACCACTGTTCCATTAACACAGATGCGGTATACGCACACCTCATTAGGACATGATACAAAACCATCGGATTTGACTACCTCGTCAAAACGCTGGTGCCATAACCGGGAAGCTTGCTGAAGTCCATAAATAGACTTCTTAAGCTTCCAAACTAGATGCTCTTCGCCCTCCTTCACATAACCATTTGGTTGTTTCATATGACCGCGGTCCGACGTCTTCGGCCGAACGCTTTTTTTTCCTGCACTATCGCGTTTTGGGAAAAACGCGATATCTCTTTCGTTAGCCGTTGGATCGCCACGAAACTTTGCCAAAATGTTCCTAACACATAGAAATATGATGTGGATGGTGGAGATCGGATTCTAAGATCATTAGATCCGCCTGACACGCGATTTTCCAACTGCCTCGTTACATGAGCTCCGAAACGCGATTTCTTCAACATCCGGCTTCAAATCCTCTTCATTCTTCATCCAAACAACTCCATCTTTGCCAACAATGCATCAACGGTCATGGTTTCTTTCATTTTGGTCTCAAATACCACCAAATATGCTCAAAACGCATGAGAAACCTACAAAACCAAAAACCATCGAAAGTATACGATTCTAAGCAAAACAAAAGCTAAAAATGAATAGAAAACGATGTAAACAAGCTTAAAAAGAACATGATGAGATAGTATAAAAACCACTCATCAATGTCTCTACCTTTTTCAAGGTGCCCATTTAAGAATGCGGTCTTGACATCCATTTGCCAGATCTCTAGGTTCATGTGAGCTTCTATGTCAAGGAGAATCCTAATAGACTTGATCATTGCTACAGGCGAGAAGGTCTCTTCATAATCAATACCTTCTTTCTGGGTAAAACCCTTTGCCACTAGCCTGGCCTTAAATGCCTTGATGTCTCCATTTGATCCTCTCTTTCTTTTGTATACCCACTTACTACCAATAGCCTTGCAGCCCTCAGGTAGTTCAGTGATCTCGTATACATCCATATCAGTTATGGACTTAAATTCTGAGTCCATGACGATTCTCCATGAATCTGCATCTACATCTCCCACTGCTTCGTTGTAAGTCTAGGGATCAACGGTGTCTTGTTCATCTGCCGGGAGATGGTCAGAAGTCTCCCCAGTGAACATATACCGATCAGGTGTAAATATCACCCTCCCACTACGTCGAAGAGTGTCAGGATTTGTGTTAATAGATTGTGCAGTTGCTTGTGGAGCTCTATCTTGCACAATTGACTCTATGAGTGGATCTCGATCACCTTGTATTTCCTCAAGGATGATCTCGACTCGAGACTTATGATTACTAATATAATCCTCCTCTAAGAACCGAGCGTTGGTGCTAACCACGATCTTTTGTTCTTTAGGATCATAAAAATAACCACCCTTCGTTTCCTTCGGATATCCTATGAACAACATAACCTTTGAACGTGAATCCAACTTGTCGGCCTGTTTATTCAACACATAAGCAGGACACCCCCAAATCTTTATGTGGTCCATACTGGGCTTGTGCCCGCTCCACAACTCGACTGGAGTCGTGTTAACCGACTTGGATGGCACACGGTTCAGCAAGTATGCTACAGTCTCTAGGGCATATCCCCAAAAGGAAACTGGCAAAGTTGCATAACTCATCATGGATTGTCACACCCCGATTTTCGGAGAAGGACACGATCATCAGGGTGCGACCGGGGGTTGAGAAAAGAAGGGGGGAAAGAAATAGGGTTTGTATTATCTGGAATAAATCAAGCGGAAAGCCCGATAAATTGTGAAACAAATCTTTCAATAGTAAATCATGCTAAAATGAAGATGACAACAGTACTCAAGAATTTTATATTCAAAGACTCGACTCAAATTGAGTCTTTAAGTAATTAATCGTCAAAGCAAGTATCACAGGGCCCAAAAATAATACACAAGATAAGCCCATCAGAGTTCTTAATAAAAATAATTGAACTTAAGCGGAAGCAATATATAATATAGATTTATAGTAGAAACCCTCGCCTCAGCTTTGCTCGTCACCACCGTCCGCCCAACCTGAAAACATTTTGAAAATAGTTTGGGCTGAGCACTAGTGTATTCAGTGGGTGAAGAAATTCATAAACATTTTTATAAATAGTTTATCCATGCATAAATCGTATGACTTGGAAGGTTTTGAAACAAAAGTCACTCCCAATCATACCAACATTTATCTCATTGTGTGCGCACTGTCACGTTCTACTGTTACTCTTACTCTATACCTCCTTACTCTTGGACTTTGGGCTACAACCCAGTGAGTCCCATAAACATCTGATCTCGGGTTTTGACCCAGAGATCCCAACCGTTAGACTTAAAGCCGAAGCCCATATGTCCTCTCCCTTGGTTAGCACACAATGGAGATCAACCCATTGTACTACTAACAACGGTGTACACAATTCTCACTAGCGTGTTAGGCTAGTCAAGAATCTCGATCGATTAATTCAGAGCATTAAACAAGTAGAACGCACAAAAACATTTTCATGGATAAACATAACATTTCATAAAGCTCAATAACTCAAAATAGTTTTGAGAAAGTAAAACCCACCTTGTGGTTGTGCTTGTAGTAACTTGCTATCAACGGTTAAGTGCTATCTCTTTTCTTCAATGAAGCCTACATGAGAATACCTAAATTTAGATGTAATTCAACTCTTATTCCTCGGTAATCTAACAACTTTCGAATCCTAATTCACAACACCCGCCTTAACAATGGTTTCTTTCTCCTATTATTGGAACCTCATGTGACAGAGTAGACAATAATTGTATTAATTATAATCCCATGCAGTAACCAATGAAACATTACTCTTAATTTAGCTTATATACCTGTATGACTACGTACCACACATATAATTAGAATAATAAGATTATCTTTTTAAATCCTGCTACTTACTGTTTTAACTTATTTGTTTACAATATATCTCTAGATTTAATGTACAACTTCAGAGGATAAGGAAGACAAGAAATTTTCAGTTTTATTATATTAAACTAATTTCTCGCTTACTACTAACCATTAGCATAAACTATTATTAAAACCAATCCTACCTAATAATCATTTTTAAATACATTAACTAACTTTCACGGTCAACTCCCCAGTCACGATAAAGCCATGATTAGCTGAAGGCTGATACAAAATATTCTTAAGCCTCATTTTAATTTCATCTCATTTAAATTTATTCAAAATGAGTTACGCAATTAACCTAACCAAGGAGAATTAATGGACAAGTAGTATAGATACTGAATTTTATATTTTCGCCACCTATTCATCATACAAATCCCAAAAATTAATCACGTGCCTGGCCTGGAACCCCTTCATGCTTTCAGAATAATATAAAATCCCAAAAAGTTTCCACACATATTTAAGGAATTAACTTGAAATAACCAAGTTGGTATAACTGCATCTAAAGAACAAAAATACCTTGGATAATATTCTTGATATTCTTA
The DNA here is from genome assembly GCA_028984105.1 of Lavandula angustifolia. Taxonomy (NCBI): domain Eukaryota; kingdom Viridiplantae; phylum Streptophyta; class Magnoliopsida; order Lamiales; family Lamiaceae; genus Lavandula; species Lavandula angustifolia. The sequence continues at coordinate 2,832,259 of CM054812.1, forward strand.
GCCATCTTTATAACAGTAGAGGAATAGAACAAATGAAATGTGAAGTCCGTTTTCCAAGTTCAAGAGGAACAAGAAAATGAAAACTTCATTCCCAATCTTAATCAAGATGAAATCAATTAAAATTATCTCACTTCTAATCACTGAAAGATCAAATATTTCGAGGCTACAAAGATTCAATATTTGATGGATATAGAGGACAAAAGAGTGTAACTTTCAACTTTTTGGAAAACTTCTACTCCTATAAACAACTTCGAGAAACCACAATCCCTGGAATATTGGGAGTCTGAACATATATAATATATTGTTGAACCTATAATTGGGTTGGATTTGAGACATATATCTCTAGAGAAAGTCATGACCAGATTACTACACCCAGTCAATTTGACAGAAACTGCACTTTATAACCAATATAGAGAAAAACTCATCATAGAGTCAAAAAACAAAATTAGGGGATCAAAGTGAATTTGATAACATTGGCAATCATAATTTTATCAAATGATACTTTTAATGGAGTTCAAACAAGTACAAAATGATCCCTTGAGATGAACTATCGAAATGAATTTCGGCAATTATAGTACCAAATGGCATAGCTGTTTAGTTGAAGTAAAATAAGTGGAATGGTCCAATAAGAAATAAATGACCAACTATATAATAACAAGATAGTCATACACTTTTTTTTTTAATAATCTTGCGTCTACTACTTCAAATCTCAGGTTCTCTTTTTCATCGTTCGTGATCAAGTATCTTAAAGGCATCATACTCCAACCTGTATTAATATAACGTGACACGGTGGTGGTGTTACTTATGTCTTTATCTTCGCATCAAGCATCAACATCGTGTAATCTTGATCTAGCCGTCTCAAATATACTAAGTTCTTGGAGTTGTTCGCAACAGTTGACTCCAACTGAGCTTATACTCTTGATGAATCGTTAGAGAGGTACCACTCGTACAATCATTAAGTCATTGCCTAAAGGTCGTGCCTTAAAGTCGTATCTTGCTCGACAAAGAGGTGAAACTTTAAGTAGTAAGAGAATAACGCGTTAGGTATCTGAATAAATCTCGTGCTCGGCGCAATTATTAATCGTACCATCCGTATAAATATTGTCGTAGAAGAGCCGTCAATTTAAGTGGAAGTTCGATGATTGATAAATACGTTACTAAATCATAGGTGAGTACATCACGCATTTGAGTGCTCGTTCGTCATCTCCGTTGTTGAGGTGCTCAATTAAGGGTATGTGATGTACTCTGGTAATGCCACCTCTTCAACATGATTAGTCTTGCGACGTGCTGCACGGACATGTTAATTATTTTCATCATTGAGAAGATAGATCTTAATCTACCGTCGAACCACACGAGGTAGTACTTACAAAATCCTTCATCTTCTATAAGCATTATAAGTTTTCTTTTTCATATTCATTCTAACGTGCTCAGAGTGAAAGTCTAACTTATAAGGGTTGAAATCACATCATACCTGATCTAGTGTGTTTCTCTATGATCACACTCTTTTCAGCATAATGTTGCTATGCTATAAAGGTCAACAACACCTGATATATCAGTTCATTCGTGATCGCTCTCATATTCACGCTAGATACCACTATCTTATCAGGGATTGTGAAACTCAAATTGATTTCTTTTCTTACTAAAACTGAATCAAAGGTTTGAAAACCAAGCTGACAATGATTCCGAAACAAGGGTTATATGAGCTCATAGTCTCAAACATGACAAAACTTTGTTACAAAAGTTGGAAAACACAAGAACATTGTGGTGTATGAAACACCCAAAAATAGTTGACGAACTTTTAAAAGTCTAGAGATTCTAATCTAGACTTAAAAGAAAAATATTTCAATCTTATACTGAAACAAAATACTACGATATTATTCCAAGATAATAGTCTGATCGCCTTCTCAAGAAAAAATGTATTACATACTTAAGATAAGCATATCAAGATGCGTTGTTGAAAAGAGAATTCAAACAACACATAACCAAATATAAAGATGAACATGTTGATAGACGACTGTTACGCACAACAAGACTCCTTTGAGAAGGACTTCACAATGTATATAAAATGATATGGTTATCAATTCAAGTCTAGGCTATGGAAAAACAAGACCCAACTCCGTTGTCAAGATATTTGTAAGATTCATGTCGAAAGGAAAACTTGACAACTTACTGAACAAGTTAAAGGAAATAAATCAAGATAAATCATCATAACCATCTATTTAAATCTAATGTCAATCCCTAAAAATCCTTGTTTTTATCCACATCTCTCTTACGTGTCGAAAAACCTTTTATATCTACTCTCAAAAAATATTCGTGGATACATAATTAGAATACAATAGTATATCACCCATACTTGTTGCATTTCATCAGCACATCGATCGTTGTTATCTGCACGTGTACCGTCAATAGCATCTCAATAATTATCAACTGTTTGTGACTTATCCGGTATAACAAACTCCAACTCTGGATTGGTTAACATTCTCTACGACGAGAATCGAGATTAACGTTTATTTTGTTATTGTTTTCTGCTCTCCGTTGTGAACATACTATTTCTATAAAAAACGAAGTGCTTCAAGGTCCGTGACAATTACGTTAGTCTTACGTCAATCGACAAAGTATAGCCCTATGAATCCGACTGTTATGAGTCAAAATCAACTCATACGGTGAAAGCAACTTTCATATTGTTGTCGAGTACGAGGTGGCTTACCCGTTTCAGTAGCGCACCAAATGGAACCGTCTATTGTGAAAATGTTATATAAGAAACTAATCTCTCACGTAAGACAGCATCTAAGTAAATTAAAGGCACAACTTCTATGTTTAAGCATGAGTACTTAAACCATTATCATAGTAAAGTGTCCCATTATGAAGTCATAAAAGTTATCAACTTATTAAACAACTTGTGCCTCCTCAAGTCCTACAAGAGAACAACGCTATCACTACGTATCTCATCATTTTCTTTTCCCATTTCATCATCTTTCTAGCTGTATTGAGTTAAAAATCCAACACGACAAAATATATCTTTCATCACCATAACAATGTATCACTATACTTTTCGTCACTTCCACTTTACTTATTTCAAGTCATACTGCATAAAAGTTCTCAATATAACAAAATATAACATTGTATCAAATACTTTCTCTCAAACTTTCATCACTTGAGCTCAGAGGAGCTGAACGAAAAACATATACACCGGTCAAGTGGACTTGTCCAACTTGACAATAATACTTTTCAACATGATCATGATCCCAAAGAAATTCATCATGAAAACATATTCCTCAGTCGAGTGGACTTGTCCAACACGACAACATTCTCATCTCGTGATTGCCTATAGCAAATCACCATTCGCGCACACCTTCATACATAACTTTAAAATAGAATTTTAAACATACCTTTAGTTGAGGGCAGTGTGACGGCAAGCTGAGGGTTACAATAAACATTTATAAGTCTAGAGATACTATTCTAGACTCAACACAATCAACTTTAGGCCACGGAGCCAAGAACTTATGCTCTGATACCACTTTGTCACACCCCGATTTTCGGAGAAGGACACGATCATCAGGGTGCGACTGGGGGTTGAGAAAAGAAGCGGGGAAAGAAATAGGGTTTGTATTACATAGAATAAATCAAGCGGAAAGCCCGATAAATTGTGAAACAAATCTTTCAATAGTAAATCATGCTAAAACGAAGATGACAACAGTACTCAAGAATTTTATATTCAAAGACTCGACTCAAATTGAGTCTTTAAGCAATTAATCGTCAAACCAAGTCTCACAGGGCCCAAAAATAATACACAAGATAAGCCCATCAGAGTTCTTAATAAAAATATTTGAACTTAAGCGGAAGCAATATATAATATAGATTTATAGCAGAAACCCTCGCCTCAGCTTTGCTCGTCACCACCGTCCGCCCAACCTGAAAACATTTTGAAAATAGTTTGGGTTGAGCACTAGTGTACTCAGTGGGTGAAGAAATTCATAAACATTTTTATAAATAGTTTATCCATGCATAAATCGTATGACTTGGAAGGTTTTGAAACAAAAGCCACTCCCAATCATACCAACATTTATCTCATTGTGTGCGCACTGTCACGTTCTACTGTTACTCTTACTCTATACCTCCTTACTCTTGGACTTTGGGCTACAACCCAGTGAGTCCCATAAACATCTGATCTCGGGTCTTGACCCAGAGATCCCAACCGTTAGACTTAAAGCCGAAGCCCATATGTCCTCTCCCTTGGTTAGCACACAATGGAGATCAACTCATTGCACTACTAACAATGGTGTACACAATTCTCACTAGCGTGTTAGGCTAGTCAAGAATCTCGATCGATTAATTCAGAGCATTAAACAAGTAGAACGCACAAAAACATTTTCATGGATAAACATAACATTTCATAGAGCTCAATAACTCAAAATAGTTTTGAGAAATTAAAACCCACCTTTTGGTTGTGCTTGTAGTAACTTGCTATCAACGGTTAAGTGCTATCTCTTTTCTTCAATGAAGCCTACATGAGAATACCTAAATTTAGATGTAATTCAACTCTTATTCCTCGGTAATCTAACAACTTTCGAATCCTAATTCACAACACCCGCCTTAACAATGGTTTCTTTCTCCTATTATTGGAACCTCATGTGACAGAGTAGACAATAATTGTATTAATTATAATCCCATGCAGTAACCAATGAAACATTACTCTTAATTTAGCTTATATACCTGTATGACTACGTACCACACACATAATTAGAATAATAAGATTATCTTTTTAAATCCTGCTACTTACTGTTTTAACTTATTTGTTTACAATATATCTCTAGATTTAATGTACAACTTTAGAGGATAAGGAAGACAAGAAATTTTCAGTTTTATTATATTAAACTAATTTCTCGCTTACTACTAACCATTAGCATAAACTATTATTAAAACCAATCCTACCTAATAATCATTTTTAAATACATTAACTAACTTTCACGGTCAACTCCCCAGTCACGATAAAGCCATGATTAGCTGAAGGCTGATACAAAATATTCTTAAGCCTCATTTTAATTTCATCTCATTTAAATTTATTCAAAATGAGTTACGCAATTAACCTAACCAAGGAGAATTAATGGACAAGTAGTATAGATACTAAATTTTATATTTTCGCCACCTATTCATCATACAAATCCCAAAAATTAATCACGTGCCTGGCCTGGAACCCCTTCATGCTTTCAGAATAATATAAAATCCCAAAAAGTTTCCACACATATTTAAGGAATTAACCTGAAATAACCAAGTTGGTATAACTGCATCTAAAGAACAAAAATACCTTGGATAATATTCTTGATATTCTTAGCAATCTTTATAACAGTAGAAAATGTGGAGAAGAGCTATACGCGTTATGCGAGTCTGTGTTTGGTGAAAAGTCTCCAAAATATACTCTGTAAGCTTATTTATAGATGAATTTTAGATAGAGTAGGATTTAATGATTAAATCTAGTTTCCTAGCTTTGCCTACTCATTTCTACACCATAGAGTATATGGCGACACGTGGGGACGAAGTATTACCATCTCTACCTTTTTAGAGCATCTCCAAAGAGGGAACTCTATTGTAGAGTTCCTCCACACTATTGTAGAGTTGAATGTAGAGTTTTTCCGAATTCATCTCCAATCGTCAACTCTACATTTAACTCTACAATGGAATATTCTATTTTGATTCTTTTATTTATTAATTTAATATGTTTATTAATATTTTACTAATTATATAATATTATATATATTTAAATATATTTATTTTTGTATTAATCTCACTAAATAAAATTTTAAATAAAAATTAAATAAGTAAAAATATATTTAAATAATTATAAAACAATTAATTTATTTCCACAATAATAAAATTAAGAATACACAACACTTTTAAAAGCACAAATCCAACAATTACATGATATAATAGAAAAAACTAATATTACATATCATAATTTTCTGAATTTGAATACTCCTCCCACATATGATCAATTAATGCATCACAAAGAGCAAGATGTGCCGTTTTGTCTTTCATTTTCTTATAACGTGCAAAATAAGATTGATAACGACATGTCTTTCATTGTAGAGTTGAATGTAGAGTTTTTTCGAATTCATCTCCAACCGTCAACTCTACATTTAACTCTACATTTAACTCTATAATGGAATATTCTATTTTGGTACTTTTTATTATTAAACTAATATGTTTATTAATGTTTTATTAATTATCTAATATTATATATATTTAAATATTTTTTTTACTTAATTTCACTAAAAAATATTTTTAAATAAAAATTAAATTATTAAAAATATATTTAAATGATTGTAAATTAATTAATTTATTTCCACAATAATAAAACTAACAACACACAACACTTTTAAAAGCACAAATCCAAAAATTACATGATATAATAGAAAAACTAACATTACGTATTATAATTTTCTGAATTTGAATACTCCTCCCACATATGATCAATCAATGCATCACAAAGAGCAAGATGTGTCGCTATCGTATTTTAATATTATTGCATCTTCAATTTATGTTAAACCTTTTTGTCTTTATATATATTCTTAAAATAAATTAAAATACAAATTACCTTGAACATATGAATAAATAAATTGATTAGTATTACCTTAAACATATTAACAAAATAAATATCTTAAATAATATAGTAATAAATATATATGTATATATTATATATATAAATATTTAGTTGCAACACTACCGTGTGAACAGTAACACGGTAGTGTTGCCGTGTGCAAAAGGCGTTATGCTAAACTGGAATAAATTGCCGGAAGCCTTTGGAGAGAATTGGTCCGGCAAACTAACATTAAACGCTACAATAGCACTCCCTTTGGAGTTGCTCTTAAGTTTATAATTTTATGTATGCCACTAATTACCTTACAATAAATATTAATATATACCCTATGTCGTATATACTGACGTGTACATATATCCTAGGCAATTATCATGTTATTATTATTATATATATATAAACTTATGGTTTGGAAACCATACACTCACGCACACTATCACAATATAGTATACACATACATAATATTAATAATAACACAAATATATGTATCACATATCTACAAACTCGTAACTTTGAGACCTATATAAGATCCATCTTAATTGGTATACTTATTTCGTTATGGAATTCATGCGCTATATCGAATTTGTAACACCAAGTATGACAATTTCATGTATTTACATTAACAATTCAACTAATATGAAAAATCTTTATTCAATAATTACTACAAGTCTTACCTCTAGAACTTGATTTTTCTTAATTAGAAATAAAAGAGATTTTCTTTTCGGGGTGTGAATATTCTAATCTATTCTAAAGGATTAAATAGTCTTCTTAAACCTTGTAAAGAAAACTAGGGATATCACATGGATCGAACCATCTCTAGGATAGTTCGGTTCCTTTTCTCTAACACACCATTCTGCTGAGGCGTGCCCGGTGCTGTCAGTTGGGATGTAATCCCACATTCTGTCAAGTAGTCCTTGAACTCATTAGACATGTATTCCCCACCACGATCAGATCGCAGTGTTTTGATTTCTTTACCTAACTTCTTCTCCACTTCTGCCTTGAATTCCTTAAAGGTTTCAAAGCAATCCGACTTGTGGCGAAGAAGGTAAACATATCCATACCTCGAGTAATCGTCAGTAAATGTGACGAAGTACTCATACCCTCCACGAGCTTGTGTAGACATAGGTCCACACAAGTCAATTTTGTATCAAACTTAATGCTTCTGTGGCTCTATAACCCTTTGCCTTAAAAGGCCTAGTCACCATCTTACCTTCCAAGCAGGATTCGCAAGTTGGAAATGGTTCAACTTGGAGAGACTCCAATGATCCATATTTCACTAACCTTTGGATCCTATTTAGATTGATGTGACCTAGTCTTAAGTGCCATAGATAAGTTTGGTTTACCTTAGAAGATTATTTCCTCTTCTTAGGATTTAATGATGAGGAAGCAACATTAACAGATATACACGGATTAGACGTAATAGTATATAGAGATCCATTTAAAGTCCCATTGCAGATAAGATCTTTCCCTTTTGAAATCGAAATTTGATCATCAAAAACAGATCTATAACCATCCACAATAAAAAGTTTTGAAACGGAAATAATGTTTCGCCTAAACTCAGGCACCAATAAAACATCTATTAATACTAAACAAGAGTCTAAAACAGATAAATGTAAATCTCTTATGGTAATAGCTGGAACTCGCAATCCATTGCCCATGGAAACCACCACCTCGCCATCAGCCAGAACCCTTTTCTAGCAGAAACCCCTGCAAGGTGTAACAAATATGATCAGTTGCTCCGGAATCTACTACCCATTCATAGGTAGATGCGGAAACAAGCACAGTTTCAATTACTAAGGCGATGCGTGTACCTTTCAATTTTGCCTTGAAGTCGGGACATTCAGTTTTCCAATGTCCAATCTTACCACACTTGAAACACTTCCCCTTAGGTTTTTGAACCCCTGCAGTGGGTGCTAACTTCGTGCTCCCACTATTCTTCTTGACATTCGTAGCATTCTTGCCCTTTTTCTGGAATCTACCCTTCGGAGGGTTCCTTGAGCTACTAGTAGTGTTCAAGATTTGGGTTCCTTTACCTTTAGTCTGACCCATGATTCCTTCTGCAGTAATTAACTCACTCGAAAGTTCATTCAGAGTGTAGTATTTCCTTGACATCACTACATTTAGGCGGAAATTCTCATATGACTTAGGTAGTGAATGTAGAATGACGTCTATCTTGATGCCAAGATCCAAGACACCACCAACTTTTGCACGACGATCTAGCAGCTCGATCATATGTAAAACATGATCCTGCACGGATGCCTTCAGCCATTTTGCAGGTAGTAACCTACCTCAGAAGATGAAATCTCTGAGATCTGTCGGTCGCACCGAAATTTTCAACCATGGAATCCCATATCACTCCCGCATGAGGCGTGTTCTCATAGTGGATAGAATGACAAAACGAGTCTTGTCATTTGGTGATCGCTGTATTGCACCAAATAATCCTGCAAAAACGTGAGAATTATATCAGTATAGTTCACAGGGTATCGAACACAGGGAACGGAGGACTAGACATATTATTTTTCTACTTATCTTGGTTTTGGTTAGCAGTCACACAAGTTTTGGGTTTTATTCTAAACTAAGAACTTGTAAAAACTGAATTAAATATAAAAACTGAGAACTGAGATAAAACTGTTTAAACTAGGCAGATAAGAGATGGGTCCAGCAGAATATTCACACACACGTATTTCCAATCCTTGGCACATAAAATGAATTAATCTTAAGAATCAAGTAGTTATAGACTACCGTAACTTAAACTGCGTAATCCTTACTCCCACTTACTTAGTCGGTAACCGCTATGTTGGGCATCAAAACGGCTACTTCCCTAATTTAGCTACAACCTACGTTGTTGGGCAATCAATAGATTTAATAGCTAAACAGCTTTATCGAACTAAGGGAGCCTAGTATAGGAGCCTACTCGTATGTTGGGCATCTAATAGTCTCCTACTAGTTTAATCCAACTACTCTTTCGAATAATTTCGCTACTTACCTAGCCTTGTTCCACGAGAAACGATGGAAGTACTAAGTTAGCTACAGACTGAATAACCTAGGGTGATCAAGCCTAAATTACTAGCCAGATTAAATAATTCAGAATTAACCCGAAACCCTTTGATTAATTATAAGAACCTAAGCCTCATGTACTATTCACGTGTGTGTTTACATCCTGCCGGACCACTAGAAATTTAGCTACTCATGAACCTATCCTGACTGCACAGATAAAACACCCTGCGAAACAGAACATGCACCATTTGTAACCCTAACCCTAGCATGCACGTAAACGAAATTAATTTAAAGACAACGATCTAAAAACAGGAAACGAACATCAACAGAATTCAAACTAACATAAACTGAATTAGAAACGAGAATTGCAACTAGATTTAAGTATCAAACCCTACGGTCTTTCAAGCTGAAATAACAAGAGCGAAGCAAATGACAAGAACGAAACTTAAGCTAATATTCGAACATAAGAAAACTGAAATACGAAATACGAAAGTGTTTGTTTCAATCTTAAACTACTGTAGCATGAAGTATTCGGAATGGATAGTGGTTGATATCTTCTCGGCGGCGGTCGGTATTTGGCTTCGGTGGTGGCTCGGCGATGGCTCGGCGGTTTGGCGGCAAGTTGATCGGATCGGAAAGGATGAGTCTTCGAGGGTGGAAAGGTATGCACGGCGATGTTTTTGATGGTGAAAAGGCTCTGATTTTCGTGCTTCAATCCTCCTTTTATAATACCCTAGATCATATTTAGGGTTTCTTCTTGGATAAGGAAAGGATTTTGATAGATATGGAAATATCTAATCCTTCCTTATCTTCTTCTTTCCTTCCTCTCCCTTTCCTTTCTTGATCCTTTTCTTTCCTTCTTTCTTCCTTCGACCAAAACCGCTCAAAATATCCTCATTCCAGCTGTAATTCGCGTCGCCACCTCATCTCCACTTGTCGTGCCAAATCAGCTCCTTTTCTACATAACTGCCAACAAATACGTCTCACCTGCACAGTTAAGAGACCTTTCTGGACAGAAATAATTAGGTACGAAATTGACTCATCAAATCTCCTTACACTTGAGCTATACTCGCCCTCGATTATAAGAAGAGAAAAAGATAAGTACCTAATTATTTTTGGTCTTCCCCAAGACCCAAGACTCAAAAGAAAAGACTCAAGACTCGAACAAGAACAAAAACAAGACTCGACACGAACGGAAGAAAGAAAATAACAACGGACTCACAAAACGAAAAACAAGAAGACATACCAATCAATTCAAAATTTTCAGCACCAATTCTCTAGCCAAGCAATGTCAAATTGTGGAATCATGATCTCATCCAACAAGTAGACAATGCAAATTTTGAAACTAAGCACATATATATCAACTTGGTCAAAATCTAAACAATGTGGATCTCCTCAAGTTTCACTCAACATTCAACTAATCTAGGTCCGGTTCAAGCCTACTCAAAAGAAAATAATCCACGCAATCACGATAAGAGATCATCACAATAGCAATATCAAGGAGGTCTTTCTCATTCGGTTGTAATGGGGCTTAGGACTTAGACAATTTGATGTTGGTAAGGGTCCTAGGGGTACTAAGCTCCATTAAAATTCAGAAACAATGTTATGCATGTAAAACTCTCTCACCTGTGCAGTCAAGAAAGTCAAACTCCCACCACTTAGAAAATTCACTTCAATGCTACATCATCAACTATGCACCCATACTCTTTCTTTTCTGCCACGTATCATATTCAGAATTTTTTTTCTTTTTCTTTCATTCTCAATTTTTTTTTTCTTTTCGTGACACATACTCTTTTTTAGCAAACTGGGCACAAACTGTCTCAATTTGTACAGACAGGACACTTTGGATACTGCTTATATTGAGCAGTCTTTACACTTAGACTTTTTATCCAATCTGTTTTTCTGCAGCAGTTTATACTGGGCAGGTAGGAGAATACACTTCAGATTTTAACTATCATGCACAAAGGAGTTCGTAAAAAAAAATGCAATAACACGGGTCAAGAGAAAGTTTAAAAATGGCCTTGGCTAAAATTTACTAACTCAAATCAAGAAATTCGATCAAGGCTCAAATTGGTTCACTAAGGGATGATTTTGGGTAGGAAAAATTTTGTCGCGGCCGTGTGGCTAAAAATCCCTAGTGCCTCCTATCATTTATCACAAGTGATTCAAACATATTGCGACTTTGTGGATAAACACTCTCAAAAGAAATAGTAGGAAGTGTCCTACTTTAAGGCTCAAATCTTATTTAAGTGAGTGGTTAATAAATTTCGATCCAAACAAAGTTTATTTTTCGTCATCCCAAGTTACATACACATACGTGCCTAGATCTACTCTTCACAAAGTCTACAAGTAAGAATATTGAAAATGAAAGCACAAATAAGACAAGCTTGATCATAGAAAACGGCACTTCAAAAATAAAAAATTTTGGCATGCTTCGACACAAAATACCCCCCTCCTTACACTTAAACCTTGCTCGCCCTCGAGCAAGAAAGAAAACAAAAGAAAGAGAGAAGGCATGACAAAATAAACAAACAAACACCCTCCTTACACTTGGTCCCTACCAAGTGTAAGAAATAACGAATATTAAAGACAAAAGAAAAAAGAAACACCCCTCCTTACACTTGATCCCTATCAAGTGTAAGAACAAGAAAAACACATAAAAACGGACTCAAACACAAAACAAAAAGACACAAAACGAAAACTAAAATGGGGAAGAAAAGTCACGGGTCGCCTCGCCTGGGCAGGCGAGGCAGTCTGTTCATAACTGTGCGGCGGAGACGGTCTACTCGGCGTCCAAGGGAATCCAGATCCGTCCTTAGCGTCTGCACTGTATCCTGTCCTGCAGAGGTAAAGACACTCGAGACACGAGGTCCCGATGGATAAAACTCCCGGTTAGACAGTTGGTACAGTAGGCGAGTATGCCTCAACAAAGTCCAATCAAACAAAGATGGTGGATCTACCCTAGTCAAATAACCCGCATCATGTATGATAAAATTGCGTTCAATGAACGTGGCAAGGATATGGCACAAAGTCATGTGACGCATGGTATGACTAGCAATTATGAACATGTTATGAGCAATCCACCAACCTAAGTTAATGAGGCGCCTATTCACCATGCACCATAGAAAATACAACTCATTGGCACTCACCTTTTCAAAAGACGTACTCTTTTTCGGAGGCATGGCTGCTGTGTCTCGACTGTACAGTGAGAAGGAGTCTTGGAGAAGAAGATGGTTGTTGTAGAGAGAGAAGTAGTGGGCGGCGGTTTTTTTGGGAGGGAAGATGTTTGAATAGTGTCAAGTGGTAGGGTTTGGTTTCTTCCCTCCTTTTATACAAGTAAATTTTGCAATCAGGTCCTCTCAGTTGTACAGTTAAGAGATTCGGTCCCTCTCTTATTGCAATTCGGCCCCCATATTTTTCTCCACTTCAATTGACTCCAAATGTTCGTCCTCTAAGCAATTGAGTCCCTAAAATTCGCCTCCTTACTACAATTGGGTCCCTTGGTATTTCTAAAAATTGCAATCAAGACCCCTTAGTCTTATTTTCTTCATCTATGCTCCTTCAACTCCTTTTTCTTGCACTTTAAACACCAATTCCTTACTTAGCAAAATCCTGAAAAATAAAAGAAACCACACCAAGCATAAAATCAAATTAAACAAAACGAAATCAAAGAAAAATCGGAAAAATAACGGGTTGCCTCCCGGAAGCGCCTTTCTTTAGAGTATTCGGCTAGACCTCCACTTCAAAAAGTCAAAAATATGAGGGAATGGACAAGTTTTGCTCGTCCATATCTTCTATCTTTGTGGCCGCATGATAAATCTTCAGACGATGACCGTTGACAGTAAAAGTCTCGTCGGAGTCCAATTTCTCGTATCACCACCGCTCCACCCGGCCGCACGAACACACCCGGAATGGACCTATCCATCTTGAGCGGAGTTTTCCGGGCATAATGCGTAGGCGTGATTGGTAAAGCAATACTAGCTGGCCCACTTCAAAAGTCTTCATACGGATCATTTTATCATGCCACGCCTTTGTGCGATCTTTGTATCTCATAGTTGCATCATAGGATTCTAACCGTATTTCTTCAAGCTCTTGAAGCTGATATTTCCTCTCCTTAGCACTTTTGGTCAGATCCATATTGATTTTTTGTACTGCCCACCAGGCCTTGTGTTCCAACTGTACAGGCAAGTGACATAATTTACCGAAAATCAATCTATATGGAGACATACCGAGGGGAGTTTTATAGGCTGTACGGTAAGCCCATAAGGCGTCGTCCAGCCTCATGCTCCAATCTTTCCTTGATAGATTGACCGTCTTCTCCAAAATAGACTTAACTTCTCGATTTGACACTTCAGCTTGCCCACTCGTTTGTGGATGGTAAGCGGTAGAAACTCGATGAGCTACTCCATACTTCTTCATCAACGACTCTATGGTACGGTTGCAGAAATGTGTTCCTCGATCACTTATGATGGCTTTTGGTACGCCGAATCTTGCGGTTCGTTTTGGTCCGAAGTGTCCTCCATAGGCGGATGAATGACAATGGAAAAAGGATGTCGCCTTGTTCTTCTTTCGGAATGCATCTTCGGATCACTTGATCAACTCCCATTTTCCAAAGAATTGGAGAGTCCCAAAAATACTTCTTACACTCGCTCTTTAACTTTGCTTTTTAGGCATGAGTGAACTCGGGTGGCAGCTGCTTAGAAGTCAAGAAATTCACAATATTAGCAAACCAAGGTAATTTAGAAGCGTTACCTACGGTTTTCAGCAATTCTGGTTCAGAGTTGTCTTGACTGGGCAGCTGAGACACTTCCTGGACTCCAACTATAAAACACTGTGCGGGCAGAAGCTTGGCAAGGCTGGACACCGTTTCACGAACAACATATAAATGCTCTTCGGGAAAAGTCTCCTTTATGGGCTCTCCATCGTCTTTTTGAATCAATATGCTAAAGTGATCCGCCACATAGTTCTCAGCTCATTTCTTGTCCTTAACCTCCCAATCAAATTCTTGAAGGAGAAGAATCCATCGGATAAGTCTCGGTTTTGATTCCTTCTTTGCAAGGAGATGCTTGACAGCGGCATGATCGGTGTACACAATGATCTTTGAGCCAAGTAAATAAGATCAAAATTTGTCGAAGGCAAAGACGATAGTTAACAGTTCCTTCTCTATGGTGGAATAGTTGCTTTGGGCTGGATTTAATGTCTTGGATGCATAATATATCACTCGACTCTCTTTTCCAGTTTTCTGTCCCAGCACTGCCCCGACTGCACAGTCAGAAGCATCGCACATCATCTCGAATGGCTTATTTCAGTTCGGGGCTTGCATCACATGAGCTATTGTAAGCTTATCTTTAAGGATGGTGAAGGCCTCCTTACACTTAGCATCGAACTCAAACTCGACATCCTTGTGAAGTAGGTTTGTCAGTGGCTGAGCGATTTTTGCGAAATCCTTTATGAAGCGCCGATAGAAGTTGGCGTGTCCTAAGAAACCACGAACTTCCTTTGGATTTGTCGGGTATGGAAACTTTGCGATGGCCTCCACCTTTGCCTTGTCGACTTCTATTCCTCTTTTAGAAACAATGTGACCGAGCACTATTCCTTCGGTCACCATAAAGTGGCATTTTTCGTAATTCAATACCAAATTCTTCTCGACACATCGGGCTAGGACTTTGTCGAGGTTCTTCAAGCACGAAGTGTAAGAGTCACTATAGACAGTGAAGTCGTCCATGAAGACCTCTATGCACATCTCGATGAGGTCCGAGAATATGCTCATCATACACCTTTGAAAGGTGCTCGGCGCATTGCATAATCCAAATGGCATTCTTCGGTAAGCAAACGTTCCATAGGGACATGTAAACGTCGTCTTATCTTGACCTTCCTCTCGCACTTGGATTTGAAAATAGTCGCTATAGTCGTCCAAGAAGCTAAAATAGACTTGCCCCGCAAGTCTCTCGAGCATCTGATCGATAAATGGAAGCGGGAAATGGTCCTTTCGAGTTGCCGCATTGAGCTTCCTATAATCGATACACATGCGCCATCCTGTCACTAAGCGTACTGGAACCAATTCATTCTTTTCATTCTCGACAACTTGGAATCCGGACTTCTTGGGCACAACGTGTACGGGACTTACCCATTTGCTATCCGATATGGGATAGATAATCCCCATGGATAAGAGCTTCAATACTTCCTTCAGCACGACCTCCCTCATGTTTGGATTTAGTTTTCTTTGATGGTCTCGGAAAGGTTTGCTATCCGGCTCCATGATGATAGAGTGCTGGCAAATGTCTGGACTTATGTCGGTGATGTCGGCTAGAGTCCATCCTATTGCTTTCTTATGCTTCTTCAGAATCTCCAACAACGCATTCTCTTGATTTTCATCAAGTTCTTTATTAATGATGACGAGCAACGTCTCATTGTCTCCGAGATAGGCATACTTCAGATTTGTTGGAAGTGGTTTAAGTTCCAGCTTTGGTGCCTTGATGATTGACGGCAGCAGCTTTTCAGAGGCGTCTTGACTGGGCAGTTGAGACATGCTGCCAATAGTTTGTAATTCTGGAGTTGCATATAAAGCCAAGATGCTCTCTCTGATCTCTTCGTCCCTCATACCTTCGAGGTCTGATTCAGTTAGTCCTTGAGTCAAGGTAACTTCCATTTTGTCCTGCATCACATACGTCTCAAGATATTCTTGGACAATTGCATCAATGGAGTCAGTAGAAAAAGCATTCTCATTTTCATGATCGTATAGCTTCTTAAGTGCTTCAGATATCCTATGAACATAAGTTTCATTATGGTATGCTACACTTATTGAACCCTCATCCACATTAATTATTGCCTTCACAGTCTTTAAAAATGGTCTACCTAATAACACTCCCGCAGTCCCTTCAACTTGTCTATCATTAGTCCCAATTACATAAAAATCAGCCGGATAGACAAAGTTGTTGATTCTGACCAAAACGTTTTCAAGTAAACCAATCGGAGCAATGCATGACCTATCTGCTAATTGAATAATTACCTTAGTGGATATTAACTCAGCTCCTACCAATTGATTATATACAGATAAAGGCATAACGTTTATAGATGCTCCTAGATCACACATGGCTTGTTTTATCATGACATCACCCATCAGACAGGGCAGTGTGAACATACCTGGATCGGCACATTTAGCCAGAAGCATCTTCTGTATAATTGCCGATACTGTATGATCAAACAAAACCTTTCCGGATTTGGGAACTTTTCCAGCAATGAAATCCTTTACAAATTTCCCGAACTTGGGAATTCTTACGGCTTCAAGGAAAGGGATATTAATCTCCAATTTTCGAACAACTTCATGTAGTCCATACTTTCCTTGTTTGGCGTTCTTTTCCTTTCCAAAGCTTCGGGAAAGGGCGGCGGAATCAGATTTTCATGTTCTGACTGGCCAGTCTGGACATCCTCCTCATCTCTTTCTTGTTCTGGATCTTGACATACTTTGCTCCTTCGAGCCTTCCGATGGTATAAGGCCGTTCTGCGAGATTCTTTTTCTCTCGCCGATTTCTCTCGTTGATTTCTCTCGGATGTCTTACCCGCATCGGGCCAGGTAGTTCTTTGCCTCCACGCAGCCGTAATTTGATTGCGGTTATGGGCATTCGGGTTCTGCTTGAGTTTGAGCCGGCATTGCCCTTGAGAAGTCTTTATTTCTGAATGGTAGAATTTAGCTTATTCATCTGTTTAGCCAAATTCTCCATTGTAGCTTGCTGCTCCTTCTTGGTCTGATTAATTTCCCGCTGCATTTGTTGCTGAAATGCGGTGGTATCTTTCTGCAAAGAAACCATCTCGGCCAAGAGCTTTTCTAAGGGGCTCTGCTGTTCCGACTGGGCAGGTTGGACGTTCTGCTGCTGAAACTGCCTTTGATGCGGGGGTCTGTACGTCTGCTGATAATTATTCTGATTAGGAGGATTATATGGCTGTTGATATCCATGTTGCTGTTGATATAGTTGCTGAAATTGGTTTTGAGGTGGATTCCTCGACTGAAAATGCTCATCCGGTTGCTTCCAACAGAGGTTCGGATGAACCCCTTGCTGCCCGTTCCAATTTCCTGCTGCATTTACTTCTTCTCCCGGACATTGCAGCGACGTATGTCCTTTCTCTCCGCATGCTCCACATGCATGATCGGCATTTGACCGGCTTGGGGCAGGCGCGTTCTGCTTGAGTATCAAGTCGAGCTTATCTTGCAACAAACTGAATTTTGCCTCCACTTTATTATCGATCTCATCCATGTAGTCAGAATGAGACCAATTAACAGCTCTCCTTGTCGGTCTCGGCCCTTTGTATTGCGAGGTAGACTCCGCAAGCCCTTCAATTATGTTTCTTGCATCTTCGTAGAGGCTTGTGTGGAAATTTCCTCTCAGACCGATATCGACCATGGCCTTTGCTTCATCTGTCATCCCTTGATAAAAAATCTGTAGTAGCTCCACATCCGAGTAGCCATGGTTCGGGCAACTATCGACAAGTCGTCCGAATCTCTCCCAATATGCGCCGAAGGTCTCGTCTAATTCTTGAGCGATCCCGGAAATCTGCTTCTTAAGTGCATTTGTCTTCGATTGTGGGAAATACTTCTTCAAGAAGACAGTGCGCATCTGGGCCCATGTAGTGATGGTGTTTGGCTTTAAACTTGAGAACCATGCTTGTGCTCCATCTTGCAGTGTGAATGGGAAAGCCTTGAGCTTGAATGCATCCAGATTGCCTTGTCTGTGCAGATTGCATACTTGGTTGAACGAGGCCAAAAAGGAATTTGGGTTCTCATTTGTCCTACCATAGAACTTTGGCATGGCAGCTACCATGTTCAGCTTGACATCAATTTGTTCAGTAGTTGTGATTTGGATTGGACCGGGCAGGTCCGCTCCCATGTCAAGCGATCCGGTATTCATCCTCAAGGGTTGTGGATTGTGCACTTCGTCCTCCATCTCTTCCTCTTCTGACTCTGAGCTTGTAACTGGAGTATTATGAAGTGTTTTGTCGAACCTAACAGTTTCTGGTTCGGAGTCGCTGGTCTGATCACCGACGTCTGTTCTGTCTTCTGACTGGGCAGTTAAGACGTTTTCTGCCTCGGACAGAATCTGTTGCTTTTGCAGCTTTGTCCTCTTCCTAATCCTCTTTGTTGTTTTCTCGACCTCTGGATCAAATATGAGGTTAGGTTTGGAAGACCTGCTCATGCAACGCTTAAAAGATCAAAAAGATTAGTAGAAAACAATAAAACTAGATAACACCGTTCCCCGGCAACGGCGTCAATTTGGTGATCGCTGTATTGCACCAAATAATCCTGCAAAAACGTGAGAATTATATCAGTATAGTTCACAGGGTATCGAACATAGGGAACGGAGGACTAGACATATTATTTTTCTACTTATCTTGGTTTTGGTTAGCAACCACGCAAGTTTTGGGTTTTATTCTAAACTAAGAAC
This sequence comes from Lavandula angustifolia, assembly GCA_028984105.1. NCBI lineage: Eukaryota > Viridiplantae > Streptophyta > Magnoliopsida > Lamiales > Lamiaceae > Lavandula > Lavandula angustifolia. The sequence continues at coordinate 2,851,285 of CM054812.1, forward strand.
TTGTAAAAACTGAATTAAATATAAAAACTGAGAACTGAGATAAAATTGTTTAAACTAGGCAGATAAGAGATGGGTCCAGCAGAATATTCACACACACGTATTTCCAATCCTTGGCACATAAAATGAATTAATCTTAAGAATCAAGTAGTTATAGACTACCGTAACTTAAACTGCGTAATCCTTACTCCCACTTACTTAGTCGGTAACCGCCATGTTGGGCACCGAAACGGCTACTTCCCTAATTTAGCTACAACCTACGTTGTTGGGCAATCAATAGATTTAATAGCTAAACAGCTTTATCGAACTAAGGGAGCCTAGTATAGGAGCCTACTCGTATGTTGGGCATCTAATAGTCTCCTACCGGTTTAATCCAACTACTCTTTCGAATAATTTCGCTACTTACCTAGCCTTGTTCCACGAGAAACGATGGAAGTACTAAGTTAGCTACAGACTGAATAACCTAGGGTGATCAAGCCTAAATTACTAGCCAGATTAAATAATTCAGAATTAACCCGAAACCCTTTGATTAATTATAAGAACCTAAGCCTCATGCACTATTCACGTGTGTGTTTACATCCTGCCGGACCACTAGAAATTTAGCTACTCATGAACCTGTCCTGACTGCACAGATAAAACACCCTGCCGAAACGCAACATGCACCATCTCGTAACCCTAACCCTAGCATGCACGTAAACGAAATTAATTTAAAGACAACGATCTAAAAAAAGGAAACGAACATCAACAGAATTCAAACTAACATAAACTGAATTAGAAACGAGAATTGCAACTAGATTTAAGTATCGAAACCTACGGTCTTTCAAGCGGAAATAACAAGAGCGAAGCAAATGACAAGAACGAAACTTAAGCTAATATTCGAACATAAGAAAACTGAAATACGAAATACGAAAGTGTTTGTTTCAATCTTAAACTACCGTAGCATGAAGTATTCGGAATGGATAGTGGTTGATATCTTCTCGGCGGCGGTCGGTATTTTGCTTCGGTGGTGGCTCGGCGATGGCTCGGTGGTTCGGCGGCAAGTTGATCGGATCGGAAAGGATGAGTCTTCGAGGGTGGAAAGGTATGCACGGCGTGTTTTTAATGGTGAAAAGGCTCTGATTTTCGTGCTTCAATCCTCCTTTTATAATACCCTAGATCATATCTAGGGTTTCTTCTTGGATAAGGAAAGAATTTTGATAGATATGGAAATATATAATCTTTCCTTATCTTCTTCTTTCCTTCCTCTCTCTTTCCTTTCTTGATCCTTTTCTTTCCTTCTTTCTTCCTTCGACCAAAACCGCTCAAAATATCTTCATTCCAGCTGTAATTCGCGTCGCCACCTCATCTCCACTTGTCGTGCCAAATCAACTCCTTTTCTGCATAACTGCCAACAAATACGTCTCACCTGCACAGTTAAGAGACCTTTCTGGACAGAAATAATTAGGTACGAAATTGACTCATCATCATTATCCTCTATCCACTTTTCAGATTCCCTTATCTGCTCCTCAATCGCCTCTTCTTCGGGGAGTTCTAGTTCAGGGGTACTGAGAACATACGAGATCTTCTCATTTTGGAACATTAGTGTAAGGTTTCTCCTCCACTCTTTAAAATTGTCAATATCCTTTAAGGGTCGGCTCATAAGACCATTAACAACAGCTTGAACAGCCTGAAGCCCGCCACCTCGCCGCAATTCGCTGCTGGAAAAAACCAGCTCGCGACAGCATTCGAGCGCGCGCCGCCGCGCAGCCCACGGCCGTCTTCCGACCTCCTCTGCCATCTACACATCTCCACAACGTCACCCAGACATCGGATCGCAGCTGCGCCGCCGTGAAGGTATATGCGCGATAAATCGCGCCTCCGCCGCCGCCACCTTCGTCGCCTGAATTCTCCCTTTCCGAGATTAGTTCCTCAATTTCCCGAATTTCAAACTATTCGCCGGAACGAATTCATAACGAGCAGCCAACTTCAGACGTCAATTCCGATCGCATTCGGGATCGGATAATCTCTTACGACCTATCGACGCGAAGCACGTAAGACGAGGATTTTAGAGATTCAAGCCGATCGTCGATCAGATATCGAACGCGTCAGAATCTCCACCGCAAGATGCGGCGGAACCCTAGAAAACTAAGGTTTTTGCTACGAAAATCAGATTCTTCTTCATCTCGTTTTTCGTGCCTCCTGAACCAATTACAGTACATAAATAGTACAATCACATAAAAAATAGGTCCTATAATCTACTCGTGGATTTTCTCACGAGAAAAACGTTACAACAGGGTCAAAATAGTGGCGCGCAGGCCGCCCCAAACACGAAAATAGCCCGATAACGACGAAATAAAACCTAATCATACATCTAACAGCAACAATCAGAGCCTAAACCAGGCTCTGATACCAATTGAAAGATAATTGATGGTTAGAAACGCTACCTTCCTCCTTCGTATGTTGTCGCGGCTTTGATTGTTGCTCCTGTGTTAGATCTTTTGATCTGTGTCCCGGCATTTTTCTTCCTCTGGGTGGTCAGAGAACTGAAGAAAATAAATTATCGTCTCTCTCTCTTACTCGCGTGCGTGCGTGAGTTTTTATGAATGAATGTAATCTGTTTATGAACATAATACTAATATATATAGGCTTCAAAAGCCAATATAAAATTAATATATTTGTATCTCATTGATTTAATTATATTTCTAATGGGCTTCCACATAACCAGCCCATAATATAATTAATTAATTTATTGTGCTACTAATATTTATCAATTAATTGGCCCAGCCAATTAATTCTAGATAAATAACATTATTAAATAATGTAAAAATACATTAATCCATTAATAATGATTTCTGAGAGACAATAAATAACCAGACAACTAATTGGGCCAGATCAGGGATCCAATACAAGAAATAAAGCTGGGCCTCAAATTAATTAATTATCCATGCTCAGCCCAGAGCAAAATTAATTAATAAACATAAATTAATTAATAAACACAGATTTATCCCAAATTGAGCAATGGCTTGTATTTTAGACTTAATCGATCTCCGTATTAAAGATACAATTATCCGTTAATTAATTAAGCTTACTGACAGCTTAAATTAATTAACATCTTATATTCCTGAGTAGTACCACTCGGCCTTATTAACACACCTGAACTTAATCAACCGACCGGGTATAGTATGCTAATCCTTTCGAGTTCCTCAGGGGATATTATCAACCCATTTTACTAGGATACGGCTGCAAGATACAGACAACCAACCTGAGACACAAATAACTACTAACACCCAAGATACGTAGATCCGGTCGCGATGACGTTCACCATAGTAGGTCAAAGTGATAGATAGTCAAATGCACTCAGCTGAAGCCTTACCAAGCTTAAGACCAGCTAAGTCACCGAGATCTTGGTTCTCCACTAAGGTTAGTTAGGAAAACACATCTCACTGTGATCCGTCAATACATCACCTTAAGTGTACCAGTAAAGACAAGCAGCTAAGACAAGTCACTTCTTATCTAAACTGCAGCTTAAACCGACAACTTATCCTTAAGTTGTCTCAGCTGTGATAACTGTTTATATCTTGTCAGTTCAACCAATTTGTGTTGTCTTATGTGATACCCGACACACCACACAAATCTAACTTTTATACAAGATAAAGGATAACATGTGCAAATATACATATTTATTAGATAGGAGAAGAAAACAGTGGTAATGACAAAAACACATTGTATACAAGCATAAAAAGTGCTTCCAGTATACAAAATCCCAACAATATTAGCATTGTAAAACATAATAGAGTTACATAAACCTGACGATGTCGTAGTGCTTGTTTAAAACGTTGTTCTCATCTTGTATTGCCACTTGTAAGTGTTTTTGTATCCGATTTGATCAAATATGAGTACGGTAAATTTCATGTCCGTGTCCGGTATAAAGAAAAGCATGTCGTTGTTCTGCAGGTTGTGGTCTTCGACGAACAGCTTCCAGTTGAAGTGTAAGGTCTTGTTCCATATTCCGATGCAGTATTGTTTCGTTCCGCTTTTGATGATGATTTCATTTATATCGCCTTCCAACAGAAGTACGTCGGCGGATCGCAAGATGGGCTGAGGAATTTATAAGTACCAAAGCTTAAATAGAGATGTAGAGGATAATTTAAAAATATTGATCTTACCATGTGTTTTAAGTATATGTTGTAGTTTTGGAAGAAACATTTGCTCAATGTATTGTGTCGTCGGTGAGGTACAGGTGAAATGGAAGAAGAGATGTTGCCTGGTAGTAATGCATTGTAGGAGCATTTATTATTTGTTTGACTGTGTTTTGGTATACGTTAAAGAGTAATGAATTACCATTTAAGTCTTCTTGGTAGTGCAATAGAGTTGACAACGGTAGGTTGTTAGATGATCTGTTTTCACATTGTGTGCGTACATTCATTGGGATGATGTCATAGTGCCATCTGCTAGTGTTTTGCAGCATCAACATGTCTCCTATAGTTAGATTGTTGTCGATAAAAAACCTTTGCCACCCATCTTCAAATGAATTGGCTCCGACTGTTATTATCCATACTTTTCGTTGGTAGTTTAGGGTGATCTGTTCTTTTCTTCTGATGTCCAGCACCACGTAGATTGCTAAAGGTATTATCTGGTGATTATTGGACTGGTTAGCGTACATAGAGTCCACATAGATTGCTAAAGGTATTTCTTACTGTGTTGTGGGTCATTCAAGAGTCCAAATTTGTTTGATTTGAGTTACAATTTGGTTGGTTTACTTTTCTTTGACTAAGACATCTTAGTAACTGGGAGCGCAACTCCGGCCAATTCCAAAATCTTTGTTTAGAACTACAAAATCGAACGGCTATACTAAGTAATCTATATAACCATTCGACCATTCTTCACACACCAAAAAAGAAAAAGACAACCCAAAATTCGAAATCTTATGAAAAAAACAACCAAATAATCTATCTATCCACCAACTCACTAAAATAAAAGAGATATTCAAATTGATACACCCTTTCTCTAGGAACCTCGACTATCTATATATTTTCCATAATATAAAAGAACAAGAAAAACATTATACATTCACCATGGGTGCAAATAGAGGTAAAGGGTTTGCAAAGAATTATTTTTCTTCAATTTATTCTTATGAGACCGTCCTAATTGTTAAATTTGGTGCTGCAAACATCTACATGTATTCTTAATTTTTTCCCCTTTTTGTAACTCGAAGCGCACACACACTGATTACACGCACAAACACACACTGAGTGTTTATACATGTTGGCAGGGAGCAAACTTATCTTCCAAAATCCCAACAGTCACTGATTACACACACAAACACACACTGAGTGTTTATACATGTAAGGGAGCAAACTTATCTTCCAAAATTCGGTTATATATATATATATATTATATAAAAATTGATATCATGGAAATTAAGTTAGCATTAAATGCTAATTTGACTTTAGCAAAATTCAGCCCGTTTAATCATGTTTTCGAGTCTCGATATATATCCGATTTATGAATTGAGATATATGATGTCGATCTACGTTTCGAGTAGATAATTATAGTATGCTTAATTTCTCGATTCCGATTTTCGGTGAGTGAGAAATAGTGGCTTGAAGTTCGGGGGGACAAAATCCAAATGTTATCTAAAGTGGAGAAACTTACTTTGTACGGGATTGAGAGTTATTACATTAATCAATGTCCCACGTTGATTAATGTGCGAATTTTATTGTGGTATTTAAGTCTCTACCACTTTGTAAGGGATAACTAAGTGACATGTGGTGGGCTTGGTCTACACATGTTTATGCGCGCGAGCCTTTTCGCCAACCGCCTCACACGCGACGCACATCGCCGCACCGCGCCCGTGCCCGGCCCCGGCTCCAGTTCCGGTTCCAGGTCCGTGTCCGTGGACTTGGACTTGGATCTTGATAATTGGTCCTTTGGGTGGTCCGTACGCTTGTCCGTTGGGCTTTGACATTGGGCTTGGTGAGCTAATTGTGGACTGACCCAACTCGAATTTGTGGTCTGGCCCAGCTTGGTGTAGTGCTCCCCATACACAGGATAATGACTTTTTGGATGGTGCTGGAAGAAGTCTCTTCAGCAACCAACCTTCCACTTTCCTTTCCCACTACCCGCTATAATTGACAATATTTACTTCCAACGTAATTCACCTGGGTGGAACAACCTATAAATAGGCAAGTTTGCATGTCATTTCTGCACAACAAATTCTTTTCTTGCTCTGCATTGCATCCTAGTGTCTTAAGTTGTCCAGCAGTTTTGTCCTCGCCGGAAATCCAGTTCGCCGGAGCTCATTGTTCTGCGTTGCTGCAATACTTCGAGAAGTCGTCATTTCATCTTTGAGGACGATACACCAGAACTGAGAGCACTACCGGGCGTATTTCGTCTTGCGGAGAGATGACTCCTCGACTCGACAAAATTTTTATTTCTACATTCTGTTTGTTTTAATTTTTCGACTTACCGGATTACATTCTAATAGCAGCTTGTATTCAACACAAACAAACTCAAAGAATTCAGAAGTAAGAAAGAAGAGCAATCTTCTATGCCTTTGCAACAAAATAATTTATAAACGTCACCCGAAAAATTAGGGCCAGCATAAATTAAAAAATTCTGTTGACACTTGACACAAAGGGAATTTATTCTAACCCTTTGAAACTGAAAAAAAAAAAATCGTAACAAAACAGATGAAGAAGTATGTGAACATTGGAATTGCCCCAATTTGTTTTATACCTCTACACAACAAAAGAATTCGAAATTGACAAGTTATGGGGTGAAGATTTGGAGAAAATTCATTGAGAAAACACAATTAATTACTGCAACTTCTACTGATACTACAAATGCTATACTTAGGAACAAAGGAAACAAATAACATTACATGTATTTCAATTCGACGACCATCAACCAAATCCCAAACGTTGTGAAATGCACCAAAGACATGAAAGAAAGAAATTTAAAACAACAAAACAGTTCGAAGATATTGGGCTATACCTAGGGGTGTTAAAAAATACCAAAAAATCGGTATACCGCCCATACCGTATCGAAAATATATCAAAATACCGAAATTTTTGGTATACCGAGATTTTCGGTACGGTGTTCGGTAAAGGTATGAGTTTTCCTATACCGCGGTATACCGTAGCATACCGTGGATACGGTACATACTGAAAGTAACGGTACATACCGTATATCGATAGATATCGTTTAAAACCGAACCACCGGTATGTACCGATGTTCCGACACATACCGTGTACCAAAATATACCGATCACGGTATATACCGCATATCGAAATGATACCGAATGTCGATCTATACCGATCACGGTATATACTGCATATCCGAAAACATACCGTATATATCTTGTAATATAGTATCTTTTAAATGCAAATTTAATATTTTAGAATTTAGATACATTAAAAAGTGGTACTTTACTTACATTAGTCATTACGAAAATTATAAAGAGTTCATAAAGTATTTCATGATATTATTATAAAACTATGATATAATATATACTTTTGTATGAAATGATCAATTGAAATTACTTTTTAATTTTTGTGTCGAAAACGGGACACAAAAAGTCTGCTACGAAGGAAGAATTGAAAATATCATGAAGAACTTTGAAATATAATAATATAGATATATAATTAAAGAAAAAAGAAAATATGACCTCTTCATATTTCCCGAAAAATGAGTTCGTTTTTCAAAAGAAGAGATCTCTACTTCCATGTTTCATAAAGAGTTCATATTTTATTTTTTAAAGGTATAGTTATATTATAAAGTATTTCATGATATTATTATAATACTATGATATAATATGTACTTTTGTATGAAATGATCAATTGAAATTACTTTTTAATTTTTGTGTCGAAAACGGGAAACAAAAAGTCTACTACGAAGGAGGAATTGAAAATATCATGAAGAACTTTGAAATATAATAAAATAGATATATAATTAAAGAAAAAAGAAAATATGACCTCTTCATGTTTTCCGAAAAATTAGTTCGTTTTTCAAAGAAGAGATCTCTACTTCTATGTTTCATAAGGAGTTCATATATTATTTTTTAAGGGTATAGTTATATTATAAAGTATTTCATGATATTATTATAAAACTATGATATAATATATACTTTTGTATGAAATGATCAATTGAAATTACTTTTTAATTTTCGTGTCGAAAACGGGACACAAAAAGTCTACTACGAATGAGGAATTGAAAATATCATGAAGAACTTTGAAATATAATAATATAGATATATAATTAAAGAAAAAAGAAAATATGACCTCTTCATATTTTCCGAAAAATGAGTTCGTTTTTCAAAAGAAGAGATCTCTACTTCTATGATTCGTAAAGAGTTCATATTTTATTTTTAAAGGTATAGTTATATTATAAAGTATTTCATGATATTATTATAATACTATGATATAATATATATTTTTGTATGAAATGATCAATTGAAATTACTTTTTAATTTTTGTGTCGAAAACGGGACACAAAAAGTCTACTACAAAGGAGGAATTGAAAATATCATGAAGAACTTTGAAATATAATAATATAGATATATAATTAAAGAAAAAAGAAAATATTACCTCTTCATATTTTCCGAAAAATGAGTTCGTTTTTCAAAAGAAGAGATCTCTACTTCTATGTTTCATAAAGAATTCATATTTTATTTTTTAAAGGTATAGTTATATTATAAAGTATTTCATGATATTATTTTAAAACTATGATATAATATATACTTTTGTATGAAATAATCAATTGAAATTACTTTCTAATTTTTGTGATGAAAACGGAATACAAAAAGTCTACTACGAAATAAATAATGGTAGTATATTTAATAGTAGTTTGTTGGACGGAAATTGTATGTTTTCTGCATTTGTTCATCTTTATATTCTTATTTTTAACAAATTTTTTTTTCCAATATGCTTTATGCTTCGGTATATCGGTGTTCTTTCGGTATACCGTTGCTTTCGGTATACCGATATGCGGTAAGGCATACCGCACGGCCGGTATGACAACGGTATGAATACTTGCTAATACCGCACTTACGACATACCGATCAACAGTATACTGCAATGACCGGTACGGTAACGGTATGCAATTTCCCATACCGCACGTTTTCGGCACGGTATGCGGTATGAGAAAATTTGGACGGTATGTCGTACCGTAACACCCCTAGCTATACCAACACATTCGTTAAAAAAATGAAAAAAACAAGCAATTTGATTGAATTAGAGAAGAATACACCACAAAATTTGAAAGGACCAAAAATAACATAAAAAAAATATCGGGTTCACACTTACAGCTCTTGAATGATGATCAGGTAAACTGAGACCTTGAATCCGAAAATTTTAAGAAGAAATGCGTTAGAGAGTTTTGTCCAGATCTTCACTCTCGCAGGAGATATTCATCATCTCGCTTGTGGTAAAGGAGGTGATTGGGAAGTGTGAATCAACATGTGGTTGTGGTGTACCTCAATCAAATAAAATATGTAATACCAAAGTTACCCTCGTAGGTTGGCAATTTAGAGGGAACAATTGCTTTGGTTTTCAGATTTATTCTTTGCTCCAAAAAATTCAAAATACCAAAGTTATCCCTATAAATTGGCACCGCAGATGGGAACAGTAGCCTTAGTAATCCAGCACTACTGTTAACAGGAACAGTAAGGAAAATTTTATCATAGACCGGGTTTACAATTGTAGTTGTAAATCATATGGTGTAAAATAATATCACTTCATTTGTTTTTAAAAAAAAATACTTACAAAATTCAAAATGTGATGTGGCATTGCTCCACACCACAAAGTCTACAAGACTTAATGTAGGGTAGAAATTTCCAGAACAGTAACATGGCATACTGCTTTATATATATATAAGGGTAATAATTTTGTTATGGACAACATTGAGAAAGAAATTCTGGAAAAGCGGATTTGCTTCCCTAATAATCCAATGGTCAAATAATCATAACTTGCATTTGTAGTGGATATTATCATTATTCCCAATATTACCCACAACAGTTTGAGTGTATTAGAAATGTATATCTTGGTGTATATCATACCACATGAGTGTTGACATGTGCATATATGACTCACTTTAAAAAAAAAAAATTAAAAGCGTCACATATTAATATAATTATAGTATGGTACATTCAAAATATACAAGGTGTGATACTAATCCGCCCTAATTACAGTTACCTAATTATTGTTGACCAAGTCTTAGGAAGGCAATGTAACGCGGAAGCACATTGCACCCTCTCGACTCATAATGTGTGATGTAAGAAGTAAATGTACAAAACAACCTAATTTATTCTAATTCAACATATTAAAATGCTTTCACCGAGTTGACTAGTTGGTTCAGATCTTGTTTATGGTCGTGTTTTTATCTATAAAATAATGCTACGCACGTGGTTCGCAACTAATCCAAAGTACTGTTGAATATTTGGTGATCGCTGTATTGCACCAAATAATCCTGCAAAACTCGAGAATTATATCAGTATAGCTCACAGGGTATCGAACACAGGGAACGGAAGACTAGATATATTATTTCTCTACTTATCTTGGGTTTGGTTAGCAACCTCGCAAGTTTTGAGTTTTTATCTAAACTACGAAATTATTAAAACTGAAATAAATTGCAAAAGCTAAAACTGAAATAAAACTGTCATAACTAGGCAGATAAGAGATGGGTCCAGCAGAATATTCACACACACATAATTCCAATCATCGGCCACATAGAATGAATTAATCTAATGACTCAACTAGTTATAGATTACCGTAACTTAAACTGCGTAATCCTCACTCCCACTTACTTAGTCGGTAACCGCCATGTTGGGTATCGAAACGGCTACTTCCCTAATTTAGCTACAACCTACGTTGTTGGACAATCAATAGATTTAATAGCTAAACAACTTTATCGAACTAAGGGAGCCTAGTATAGGAGCCTACTCGTATGTTAGGCATCTAATAGTCTCCTACCGGTTTAATCCAACTATTCTTTCGAATAATTTTGCTACTTACCTAGCCTTGTTCCACGAGAAACGATGGAAGTACTAAGTTAGCTACAGACTGGGCAACCTAGGGTGATCAAGCGTAAATTACTAGCCAGATTAAATAAATCAGAATTAACCCGAAACCCTTTGATTAATTATTAGCACCTAAGCCTCATGTACTGTTCACGTGTGCGTTTACATCCTGCCGGACCACTAAAAGTTTAGCTACTCATGAAACTTTTCTGACTGCACAGATAAGAAACCTTGCGAAACAGAACATGCATCATTCGTAACCCTAACCCTAGCATGCACGAAAACTAAAATAACGTAAATATAATGAACTAAGAACTGATAACTAAACACGAACTGATTTTAAACTAAACTCAAACTGAATTAAAAAAACAAATTGAAACAAGATTAAAAGTACCGATAGTCTTCGATTTCCCGAAACGAAAGGCAAACAAGAAACGAAATTAAACTAACATGCGAACATTAAAAACTGAAATTCGATAGTGTTTGTTCCATCAACTAAAACTACTACTTGCTTGAAGTATTCGGGAGGAATGGTTGTAGAGTTCTTCTCGTCGGCGGTGCGGTCGGATCGGCGGTGGCTCGGCTTCGGCGTTGGCACGGTCGGCTTATGGTGATCGGAAAGGATGAGGCTCCGAGGTTGTGGAAAGGTAGGCACGGCGTAAAAGTGTCCCCTGAATTTCGTACCTCTTCATCCTTTTATAGCACTCCTAGATCTCATCTAGGATTTCTTGTTGGATAAGGAAATGATATTGATAGATATTGGAATATCTAATCCTTCCTTATCCTTCTTCTTTCCTTCTTCTCTATTTCCTTTTCTTTTCCTTCTTCTTCCTTCTTTTCTTTCTCGGCCAAAACCGCTCAAAATATCGTCATTCCAGCTAGAAATCGCGCTGCCATATCATCTCCACATGTCGTGCCAAATCAGCCTTTTTTTTCTGCATAACTACCAACAAAAGCGTCTCGCCTGCACAGTTAAGAGACTTTTCGGACAGAAATAACTAGGTACGAAATCGACTCATCAAATCCCCTTACTAAGCGTACCGGAATCAATTCGTTCTTCTCATTCTCGACAACTTGGAATCCGGACTTCTTGGGCACAACGTGTACGGGACTTACCCATTTGCTATCCGATATGAGATAGATAATTCCCATGGATAAGAGCTTCAATACTTCCTTCAGCACGACCTCCCTCATGTTTGGATTGGGTTTTCTTTGATGGTCTCGGAAAGGTTTGCTTTCCGGCTCCATGAGGATAGAGTGCTGGCAAATATCGGGACTTATACCGGTGATGTCGGCTAAAGTCCATCCTATGGCTGTCTTATGCTTCTTCAGAATCTCCAACAACGCATTCTCTTGATTTTCATCAAGTTCTTCATTAATGATGACGGGCAACGTCTCATTGTCTCCGAGATAGGCATAGTTCAGGTTTGTTGGAAGTGGCTTATGTTCTAGCTTTGGTGCCTTGATGATCGACGGCAGCAGCTTTTCAGAAGCGTCCTGGCTGGGCAGTTGAGACATGCTGCCTACAGTTTGTAATTCTGGAGTTGCGTATAAAGCCGAGATGCTCTCTCTGATCTCTTCGTCCCTCATACCTTCGAGGTCCGATTCGGTCGATCCTCGAGTCAAGGTAACTTCCATTTTGTCCTGCACCACATACGTCTCAAGATATTCTTGGACAATTGCATCAATGGAGTCAGTAGAAAAAACATTCTCATTTTCATGATCGTAGGGTTTCTTAAGTGCTTCAGATATCTTATGAACATAAGTTTCATTATGGTATGCTACACTTATCGAACCCTCATCCACATTAATTATTGCCTTTACAGTTTTTAAAAACGGTCTACCTAATAACACTCCCACAGTTCCTTCAACTTGCCTGTCATTTGTGTCAATTACATAGAAATCAGCCGGATAGACAAAGTTGTTGATTCTGACCAAAATGTTTTCAAGTAAACCAATCAGAGCAATACATGACCTATCCGCTAATTGAATAATCACCTTAGTGGATATTACCTCAGCTCCTACCAATTGATTATATACAGATAAAGGCATAACATTTATAGATGCACCTAGATCACACATGACTTGTTTAATCATGACATCACCCATCAGACAGGGAAGTGTGAACATACCTAGGTTGGCACATTTAGCAGGAAGCATCTTCTGTATAATTGCCGATATTGTGTGATCGAACAAAACCTTCCCGGACTTGGGAACTTTTCCAGCAATGAAATCCTTCACAAATTTCCTGAACTTGGGGATCTTTACGGCTTCAAGGAAAGGGATATTTATCTCCAATTTCTCGAACAACTTCATGTAATCCATGCTTTCTTTGTTTGGCGTTCTCTTCCTTTCCAAAGCTTCGGGAAAAGGTGGAGGAATCAAATTTTCATGTCCCGACTTGCCAGTCAGGACATCCTCCTCATCTCTTTCTTGTTCTGGATCTTCAGAATACTGCTCCTTCGAGGCTTCTGATGGTATAGGCTGTTCTGCAGCCGCCTTCTTCTCTGCTGACTTCTCTGGGTGCCTTGCCTGTATAGTCGGGCCAGGTAGTTCCTTCCCTCCACGCAGCGTAATCTGATTGCAGTTATGGGCATTTGGGTTCTACTGAGTTTGAGCTGGAAGCTGCCCTTGAGAAGTCTTTATTTCCTGAATGGTAGAACTTAGCTTATTCATCTGCTTAGCCAAATTCTCCATTGTAGCTTGCTGATCCTTCTTTGTCTAGTTGATCTCCCGCTGCATTTGTTGTTGAAATGCAGTAGTGTCCTTCTGCGAAGAAACCATTTCGGCCAAAAGCTTTTCTGAAGGGCTCGCTACTCCATTGGGCGGTGGACATTTCTCGCCGAAACCGCCTTTGATGCGGGGGTCCGTACGTCCGCCGATAATTATTCTGATTAGGAGGTTGATATGGCTGCTGATAGCCTTGTTGCTGCTGGTATGGTTGCTGAAATTGGGTTTGAGGCGGATTTCTCGGTTGAAAATGCTCTTCTGGTTGCTTCCAACGGAGGTTCGGATGAACCCCTTGTTGCCCGTTCCAATTTCCAACGGCGTTTACTTCTTCTCCCGGACATTGCAGTGACGTATGCCCTTTTTCTCCAGATGCTCCACATGCATGATCGGCATTTGACCGACTTGAAGCAGGAGCATTCTGCTTGAGTATCAAGTCGAGCTTATCTTGCAACAAGCTGAATTTTGCCTCCACTTTATTATCGATCTCATCCATGTAGTCGGAATGAGACCAATTTACTACTCTCCTTATTGGTCTCGGCCCTTTATATTACGAGGTAGACTCCGCAAGCCCTTCGATTATATTTCTTGCATCTTCGCAGAGGCTTGTATGGAAATTCCCTCTTAGCCCGATGTCAACCATGGCCTTTGCTTCGTCTGTCTTCCCTTGATAGAAAATCTGTAGAAGCTCCACATCCGAGTAGCCATGGTTCGGACAACTATCGACAAGTCGTCCAAATCTCTCCCAGTATGCGCCGAAGGTCTCGTCGATTTCTTGAGCGATCCCGGAAATCTGCTTCTTTAATGCATTTGTCTTCGACTGCGGGAAGTATTTCTTCAAGAAAACCGTACGCATCTGGGCCCACGTCGTTATCGTGTTCGGCTTTAGACTTGAGCACCATGCTTGTGCTCCATCTTGAAGAGTAAATGGAAAGGCCTTGAGCTTGAAAGCGTCCAGATTGCCTTGCCTGTGCAGATTGCAGACTTGGTTGAACGAGGCCAAAAAGGAATTTGGGTTCTCGTTCGTCCTCCCATAGAACTTCGGCATGGCAGCGACCATGTTCAGCTTGACATCAATTTGTTCAGTAGTTGTGATTTGGATTGGACCGGGAAGGTCCGCTCCCATGTCAAGCGATCCGGTATTCATCCTCAAAGGTTGTGGATTGTGCACTTCGTCCTCCATCTCTTCCTCCTCTGATTCTGAGCTAGTTACTGGAGTATTGTGTAGTGTTTTGTCGAACCTAACAGTTTCTGGTTCAGAGTCGTTGGTCTGATCACCGGCGTCTGTTCTGTCTCCTGTCTGGGCAGTTAAGACGTTTTCTGCCTCGGACAGAATCTGTTGCTTTTGTAGCTTTGTCCTCTTCCTATTCCTCTTTGCTGTTTTCTCGACCTCTGGATCAAATATGAGATTAGGCTTGGAAGACCTGCTCATGCAACGCTTAAAAGATCAAAAAGATTAGTAGAAAATAATAAAACTAGATAACACCGTCCCCGGCAACGGCGCCAATTTGGTGATTGCTGTATTACACCAAATAATCCTGCAAAACTCGAGATATATCAGTATAGCTCACAGGGTATCGAACACAGGGAACGAAAGACTAGATATATTATTTCTCTACTTATCTTGGGTTTGGTTAGCAACCACGCAAGTTTTGAGTTTTTATCTAAACTAAGAAATTATTAAAACTGAAATAAATTGCAAAAGCTAAAAACTGAAATAAAACTGTCTTAACTAGGCAGATGAGAGATGGGTCCAGCAGAATATTCACACACACGTAATTCCAATCATCGGCACATAGAATGAATTAATCTCATGTATCAACTAGTTATAGATTACCGTAACTTAAACTGCGTAATCCTCACTCCCACTTACTTAGTCGGTAACCGCCATGTTGGGCATCGAAACGGCTACTTCCCTAATTTAGCTACAACCTACGTTGTTGGGCAATTAATAGATTTAATAGCTAAACAGCTTTATCGAACTAAGGGAGCCTAGTATAGGAGCCTACTCGTATGTTGGGCATCTAATAGTCTCCTACCGGTTTAATCCAACTATTCTTTCGAATAATTTTGCTACTTACCTAGCCTTGTTCCACGAGAAACGATGGAAGTACTAAGTTAGCTACAGACTGGGCAACCTAGGGTGATCAAGCGTAAATTACTAGCCAGATTAAATAAATTAGAATTAACCCGAAACCCTTTGATTAATTATTAGCACCTAAGCCTCATGTACTGTTCACGTGTGCGTTTACATCCTGCCGAACCACTAAAAGTTTAGCTACTCATGAAACTTTCCTGACTGCACAGATAAGACACCTTGCGAAACAGAACATGCATCATTCGTAACCCTAACCCTAGCATGCACGAAAACTAAAATAACGTAAATATAACGAACTAAGAACTGATAACTAAACACGAACTGATTTTAAACTAAACTCAAATTGAATTAAAAACACAAATTGAAACAAGATTAAAAGTACCGATAGTCTTCGATTTCCCGAAACGAAAGGCAAACAAGAAACGAAATTAAACTAACATGCGAACATTAAAAACTGAAATTCGATAGTGTTTGTTCCATCAACTAAAACTACTGCTTGCTTGAAGTATTCGGGAGGAATGGTTGTAGAGTTCTTCTCGTCGGCGGTGCGGTCGGATCGGCGGTGGCTCGGCTTCGGCGTTGGCACGGTCGGCTTATGGTGATCGGAAAGGATGAGGCTCCAAGGTTGTGGAAAGGTAGGCACGGCGTAAAAGTGTCCCCTGAATTTCGTACCTCTTCATCCTTTTATAGCACTCCTAGATCTCATCTAGGGTTTCTTGTTGGATAAGGAAAGGATATTGATAGATATGGAAATATCTAATCCTTCCTTATCCTTCTTCTTTCCTTCTTCTCTATTTCCTTTTCTTTTCCTTCTTCTTCCTTCTTTTCTTTCTCGGCCAAAACCGCTCAAAATATCGTCATTCCAGCTAGAAATCGCGCTGCCACATCATCTCCACATGTCGTGCCAAATCAGCCTATTTTTCTGCATAACTGCCAACAAAAGCGTCTCGCCTGCACACTTAAGAGACTTTTCGGACAGAAATAACTAGGTACGAAATCGACTCATCAAATCCCCTTACACTTGAACTATACTCGCCCTCGAGTATAAGAAGAACAAAAGATAAGTACCTAATTATTTTTGGTCTTCCCCAAGACCCAAGACACAAAAGAAAAGACTCAAGACTCGAACAAAAACAAGACTCAACACGAACGAAAGAAAGAAAATAACAACGGACTCACAAAATGAAGACAAGAAGCCATACCAATCAATTCGAAAATCTCCGCACCAATTCACTAGCCAAGCAATGTCAAACCATGCAATCATAATCTCATCCAACAAGTAGACAATGTAAATTTTGAAACTAAGCACACATATATCAACTTGGTCAAAATCTAAACAATGTGGATCTCCTCAAGTTTCACTCAACACTCAACTAATCTAGGTCCGGTTTAAGCCACTCAAAGGAAAACAATCCACGCAATCACGATAAGAGATCATCACAATAACAATATCAAGGAGGTCTTTCTCATTCGGTTATAATGGGGCTTAGGACTTAGACAAATTGATGTCGGTAAGGGTCCTAGGGGTACTAAGCTCCATTAAAATTTAGAATCAATATCATGCATATAATACTCTTCACCTGTGCAGTCAAGTCAGTCAAACTCCCACCACTTAGAAAATTTACTTCAATGCTACAACATCAATGTTATGCACCATACTCTTTTTTTCGCCACTTTTCGAATTCAGATTTTTTTTTGATTTTAGCAGCTGGGCACAAACTATCTTAACTGTA
Source organism: Lavandula angustifolia (assembly GCA_028984105.1). Lineage (NCBI taxonomy): Eukaryota > Viridiplantae > Streptophyta > Magnoliopsida > Lamiales > Lamiaceae > Lavandula > Lavandula angustifolia. The sequence goes on from CM054812.1 coordinate 2,868,836, forward strand.
CAGATTGGACACTATGAATTCTGCTTATAGAGCAGTTTTTTTTGTACTTAGACTTTTTATCCAATCTGTTTTCTACAGCATGTCTATACTGGGCAGGTAGGAGACATATGTAACACACTTCAGATTTTTCAATCATGCACAAGAGAGTTCGTAAAACATGCAATAACATGGGTCAAGAGAAAGTTTAAAAAGGCCTTGGCTAAATTTTTTTTTTCTAACTCAAATCAAAGAAATGGTCAAGGCTCAAATTGGTTCACAAAGGAATAATGTAGAGTAGGAAATATTTTGTCGCGGCCGTGTGGCTAAAAATCCCTAGTGCCTCCTATCATTTATCACAAGTGATTCAAATATATTGTGACTTTGTGGATAAACACTCTCAAAGGAATAGTAGGAAGTGTCCTACTTTAAGGCTCAAAATCTTATTTAAGTGAGTGGTTATATAATTTCGATCCAACAATGTTTATTTTTCGTCATCCCAAATTACATGCATACACGTGCCTAGATCTACTCTTCACAAAGTCCACAAGCAAGCATATTGAAAATAAAAGCATAAATAAGACAAGCTTGATCATAGAAAATGGCACTTCAAAAATCAAAAAATTTGGCATGCTTAGACACAAAATACCCCCCTCCTTACACTTAAACCTTGTTCGCCCTCGAGCAAGAGAGAAGAGACAAAACAAGGAAAGAAGGCATGCCAAAATAAACACACAAAAAACCCTCCTTACACTTGGTCCCTACCAAGTGTAAGAACAAAATAAAACTAAAGACAAAAAACAAAAAGAAACACACCCCTCCTTACACTTGATCCCTATCAAGTGGAAGAACATGAAAAACACACAAGAACAGACTCAAAAACAAAAACAAAAATACAAAAAATGAAAATAACATTGGGGAAGAAAAAGTCACCGGTCGCCTCGCCTGGGCAGGCGAGGCAGTCTGCTCATAACTGTGCGGCGGAGGCGGTCTACTCGGCGTCCAAGGGAATCCAGATCCGTCCTTAGAGTCTGTACTGTATCCTGTCCTGCAGAAGTAAAGGCACTCGAGACACGAGATCCCGATGGATAAAACTGGATCTCCCGGTTAGGCAGTTGGTACAGTAGGCGAGTAAGCCTCAACAAATTCCAATCTAACAAAGATGGTGGATCTACCCTACTCAAATAACCTGCATCATGTATGACAAAGTTGCGTTCAATGAACGTGGCAAGAATATGGCATAGAGTCATGTGACGCACGGTATGACTAGCAATTATGAACATGTTATGAGCAATCCACCGACCTAAGTTAATGAGGCGCCTAGTAGCCATGCACCATAGAAAATACAATTCATTGGCACTTACCTTTTCAAAAGAAGTACTTTTTCCAGTCATGTTGTGGGCTAAGTATTGGTGGCAAATGCGAAGGGCGGGATCCTTTATAAAACTTACATGGGAATCGGAAGTGACAAACTCATCCGGGTTGCTTGGGGCGAGAAGCCTCCATGCGGCCCGTGAACCAATATAGCTAGGGTCCTTACTCAGTATACCATGAAATCCCATCTCAAAATGACCTAGATAATAATCATCAAACGAACAAATCCCTAGTCTAGCATTCCACTCGGCCATAGACAAATGATAAGTCCCCCCAAACAACCTAAACTCTATACAAGGTGTAACCAAATCTTTATCACCCTCAAAATGAAAAGTATTGAAGAACTCACTTGCAACCTCTTTGTAGCACGGATAATGATGCGACTCAAGCAACCATGACCAACCAACATTTCAAAAATATTGAAAGAAAGCTCCGATGATACCTGCCGCGCGAAGAAACATGCGATCGAGGAGGCGGCCACTGCGGAAGTCTTTGCCCTCGCGCTCTTGTAGACGCATATTCATGTACTCAATCTCAAATTATGAGAGAGCATGCACGGCTTCCGGCTAGTCGAGATGGATTATCATGCGGTTTCCATACTCCACTGCTCTTGGAAAGGCCGAGGAGGAGTCGGAGTCGGCAAGGGACAAGTAGTTCATGTTGAAGTCATCTTCAAAATTCCCATCATGATCATCGGACTTGTAGTCCGAATCTCCTTCCTCTTGGCTCGGCAACTCCCCTCTTAAGCTTTCGCTCCAATTAACGCCCTCATAATAGTTGAGTGGCGGTGGTGGATGTTGAAATTCAAGGAACGACAACCACTCGTAGAGATTTTGAGGAGATCTAGGCGGCGAATTGGAGGAAGAAGCACTGTCCGTACGGCTTGCTCTCGGTTTTCTTACCCTCGAACGACGCGGTGGAGATGGTGGAGGCATCGGCTTGGGTGTTGGTTGAGGCGTTGGCTCGGGTGTTGGCTGGGGAGTCGGTTCAGGAGTCGGTACTCGCGGCGGTTTTTGCGAGGTAGCAGCGTCCGTGTGCCTTCGTAACCTTCGTCGCGGCGGTTTTGGCGGAGAAGTAGACTCCGTGGCATAATTGTATCCGGCTTCAACTGCCATGGTTGGCGGATTTGGTTTCTCATACGCGAATTCCTCCGGTGGTTGCGGTTCAATTTCAAGTTGCGGAACTTCCGGAGTTGGCGCGGCCTCCCGGTGGGCAGCGGCGGCATCGCGGCGTCTTTGAGTCTCGGGATCAGATTGGACGGCAGCCAACCAGCGGGCAGCAATGGACAAGCCGGACTTCTTCTTCTTTGGAGGCATGACGGTTATCTCTCGGCTGTGCAGGGAGGAGGATAGTTGGAGAAGAAGGTAGTTTTTAGAGAGAGAAGTAGTGGGCGGCGGTTTTTGGGAGGGAAGGTATTTGAATAGTAACAAGTTGTAGGGTTCGGTCCCCTTCCCTCCTTTTATACTTGGGAATTTTTTGCAATCAGGTCCTCTCAATTGTACAGTTAAGAGATCTGGTCCTTCATTCTATTCAATTCGGCCCCCATCTTTTTCTCAACTTCAATTGACTCCAAATGTTCTATGCAATTGAGTCCCTAAATATTTCTGAAAATAGCGATTAAGACCCCAAATTCTTCTTCTCATCATCTTTGCTCCTCCAACTCCTTTTCTTAAACTTTTAAACACCAATTCCATACTTAGCAGAAATCTGAAAAATAAAAGAAACAACACCAAGCATAAAATCAAACTAAAAATACGAAATCAAAGAAAAACGGAAAAATAACGGGTTGCCTCCCGGAAGCGCCTCTCTTTAGAGTCTTCGGCTAGACCTTCTCTTCAAAGAGTCAAATATATGAGGGAATGGACAAGCTTTGCTCGTCCACATCTTCTATCATTACGACAGCATGATAAACCTTAAGGCGATGACCGTTGACAATGAAAGTCTTGTCTGAGTCCAAATTCTGTATCACCACTGCCCCACCTGGCCAGACAGAACACACCCGGAATGCACCTATCCATCTTGAGCGGAGCTTTCCGGGCATGATGCGTAGGCGCGATTGGTAAAGCAGTACAAGTCGGCCTACTTCGAAAGTCTTCATACGGATCATTTTATTATGCCACGACTTTGTGCGATCTTTGTACCTCATAGCCGCATCATAGGACTCTAACCGGATTTCTTCAAGCTCTTGAAGCTGATATTTTCTCTCCTTAGCACTTTCGGTCAGATCCAAATTAACTTTCTGTACCGCCCACCAGGCCTTGTGTTCCAACTGCACAGGCAAGTGACATAATTTACCGAAAATTAATCTATATGGAGACATACCTAATGGAGTTTTATAGGCTGTTCGATAAGCCCATAAGGTTTCGTCCAACCTCATACTCCAATCTTTCCTTGACGGATTGACCGGTTTCTCCAAAATAGACTTCACTTCCCGATTTGACACTTCAGCTTGCCCATTCGTTTGTGGATGGTAAGCGGTAGAAACTCGATGGGCTACTCCATATTTCTTCATCAACGACTCGATGGTACGGTTACAGAAATGTGTTCCTCGTTCACTTATGATGGCCTTTGGTACGCCGAATCTGCAAAAGATGTTAGTTCGAAGAGATCCTGCAACCACTTTAGAGTCGTTAGTTTTTGTAGCCTTTGCCTCAACCCATTTAGAAACATAATCAACGGCAAGTAAAATGTACACGTTACCCCTTGAACTAGGAAACGGACCCATGAAGTCCATACCCCATACATCAAATATCTCACAAAATCTCAAAGGCTTTTGGGGCATTTCATCCTTCATAGATATATTCCCGGTCATTTGGCAACGTGCACATGACTTACAGTACTTATAGGCGTCAAGGTGTAGGCTTGGCCAAAAGAAACCCGCATCCAACACTTTTCTTGCGGTTCGTTTTGGTTAGAAGTGTCCTCCATAAGCGGACGAATGACAATGGAATAGGATGTCTTCTTGCTCTTCTTCCGGAATGCATCTTCGGATTACTTGATCAACTCCCATTTTCCAAAGGATTGGAGAGTCCTAGAAATACTGCTTACACTCGCTCTTCAATTTTGCTTTTTGGGCATGAGTGAACTCGGGTGGAAGCTGCTCAGAGGTCAAGAAATTCACAATATTAGCAAACCAAGGTAATTTAGAAGTGTTACCTACGATTTTCAGCAATTCTGCTTCAGAGTTGTATTGACTGCGCAGTTGAGACACTTCCTGGACTCCAATTGTAAAACACTGCATGGGCAGAAGCTTCGCAAGACTGGAAACCGTCTCAGGAACAGCATATAAATGCTCTTCGGGAAAAGTCTCCTTAATTGGCTCTCCATCGTCTTTTTTAATCAAGCGACTCAAGTGATCCGCCACATAGTTTTCTGCTCCTTTCTTATCCTTAACCTCCCAATCAAATTCTTCTAAGAGAAGAATCCATCGGATAAGTCTCGGCTTTGTTTCTTTCTTGGCAAGGAGATGCTTGACGGCGGCATGATCGGTATACACAATGATCTTTGAGCCAAGTAAATAAGAGCGAAACTTGTCAAAGGCAAAGACGATAGCTAACATATCCTTCTCTGTGGTGGAATAGTTGCATTGTGCTGGATTTAATGTCTTGGACGCATAATAAATCACATGGCTTTCTTTTCCAGATTTCTGTCCCAGCACTGCCCCGACTGCACAGTCAGAAGCATCACACATAATCTCGAATGACTTATTCCAGTCCGGGGCTTGCATCACAGGAGCTGTGGTAAGCTTGTCTTTAAGGATGGTGAAAGCCTCCTTACACTTAGTATCGAAATCAAATTCGACATCTTTGTGAAGTAGGCTTGTTAGTGGTTGAGCGATCTTTGCGAAATCCTTTATGAAACGCCAATAGAAGCCGGCGTGTCCTAAGAAACCACGAACTTCCTTTGGATTAGTCGGATATGGCAACTTCGCGATGGCCTCCACTTTTGCCTTGTCGACTTCTATTCCTCTTTTAGAAACAACGGGACCGAGCACTATTCCTTCGATCACCATGAAATGGCATTTCTCGTAGTGCAATACCGAATTCTTCTCAACACATCGAGCTAGGACTTTGTCGAGGTTCTTCAAGCACGAAGTGTAAGAATCACCATAGACGGTGAAGTCGTCCATGAAGACCTCTATGCACATCTCGATGAGGTCCGAGAATATGCTCATCATGCACCTTTGAAAGGTGCCCGACGCATTGCATAATCCAAATGGCATTCTTCGGTAAGCAAACGTTCCATAAGGGCATGTGAACGTCGTCTTATCTTGATCTTCCTCTCGCACTTGGATTTGGAAATAGCCGCTATATCTGTCCAAGAAGCTAAAATAGACTTGCCCCGCAAGTCTCTCGAGCATTTGATCGATAAATGGAAGCAGGAAATGGTCCTTTCGAGTCGCCGCATTGAGCTTCCTATAATCGATACACATGCGCCATCCCGTTACTAAGCGTACCGGAATCAATTTGTTCTTCTCATTCTCGACAACTTGGAATCCGGACTTCTTGGGCACAACATGTACGGGACTTACCCATTTGCTATCCGATATGAGATAGATAATTCCTATGGATAAGAGCTTCAATACTTCCTTCAGCACGACCTCCCTCATGTTTGGATTGAGTTTTCTTTGATGGTCTCGGAAAGGTTTGCTTTCCGGCTCCATGAGGATAGAGTGCTGGCAAATATCGGGACTTATGCCGGTGATGTCGGCTAAAGTTCATCCTATGGCTGTCTTATGCTTCTTCAGAATCTCCAACAACGCCTTCTCTTGATTTTCATCAAGTTCTTCATTAATGATGACGGGCAACGTCTCATTGTCTCCGAGATAGGCATAGTTCAGGTTTGTTGGAAGTGGCTTATGTTCTAGCTTTGGTGCCTTGATGATCGACGGCAAGCAGCCTTTTCGTAAGCGTCCTGGGCCGGGCGTTGAGACATGCCGCCTACGCTTGTAATTCTGGAGTTGCGTATAAAGCCGAGATGCTCTCTCTGATCTCTTCGTCCCTCATACCTTCGAGGTCTGATTCGGTCAGCCCTTGAGTCAAGGTAACTTCCATTTTGTCCTGCACCACATACGTCTCAAGATATTCTTGGACAATTGCATCAATGGAGTCAGTAGAAAAAACATTCTCATTTTCATGATCGTAGGGTTTCTTAAGTGCTTCAGATATCTTATGAACATAAGTTTCATTATGGTATGCTACACTTATCGAACCCTCAACCACATTAATTATTGCCTTTACATTTTTTAAAAACGGTCTACCTAATAACACTCCCGCAGTTCCTTCAACTTGCCTGTCATTTGTGTCAATTACATAGAAATCAGCCGGATAGATAAAGTTGTTGATTCTGACCAAAATGTTTTCAAGTAAACCAATCGGAGCAATACATGACCTATCCGCTAATTAAATAATCACCTTAGTGGATATTAACTCAGCTCCTACCAATTGATTATATACAGATAAAGGCATAACATTTATAGATGCACCTAGATCACACATGACTTGTTTAATCATGACATCACCCATCAGACTGGGAAGTGTGAACATACCTGGGTTGGCACATTTAGCAGGAAGCATCTTCTGTATAATTGCCGATATTGTGTGATCGAACAAAACCTTCCCGGACTTGGGAACTTTTCCAGCAATGAAATCCTTCACAAATTTCCTGAACTTGGGGATCTTTACGACTTCAAGGAAAGGGATATTTATCTCCAATTTCTCGAACAACTTCATGTAATCCATGCTTTCTTTGTTTGGCGTTCTCTTCCTTTCCAAAGCATCGGGAAAAGGTGGGGGAATCAAATTTTCATTTCCCGACTTGCCAGTCAAGACATCCTCCTCATCTCTTTCTTGTTCTGGATCTTCAGAATACTGCTCCTTCGAGGCTTCTGATGGTATAGGCTGTTCTGGAGCCGCCTTCTTCTCTGCTGACTTCTCTGGGTGCCTTGCCTGTATAGTCGGGCCAGGTAGTTCCTTCCCTCCACGCAGCGTAATCTGATTGCAGTTATGGGCATTTGGGTTCTGCTGAGTTTGAGGAAGCTGCCCTTGAGAAGTCTTTATTTCCTGAATGGTAGAATTTAGCTTATTCATCTGCTTAGCCAAATTCTCCATTGTAGCTTGCTGATCCTTCTTTGTCTGGTTGATCTCCCGCTGCATTTGTTGTTGAAATGCAGTGGTGTCCTTCTGCGAAGAAACCATTTCAGCCAAAAGCTTTTCTGAAGGGCTCTGCCTTTGCTCCTGGGCCAAGGGCCGTGGACATTCTCGCCGGTGAAACCGCCTTTGATGCGGGGGTCTCGTACGTCCGCCGATAATTATTCGATTAGGAGGTTGATACGGCTGCTGATAGCCTTGTTGCTGCTGGTATGGTTGCTGAAATTGGGTTTGAGGCAGATTTCTCGGTTGAAAATGCTCTTCTGGTTGCTTCCAACGGAGGTTCGGATGAACCCCTTGTTGCCCGTTCCAATTTCCAGCGGCGTTTACTTCTTCTCCCGGACATTGCAGCGACGTATGCCCTTTTTCTCCACATGCTCCACATGCATGATCGGCATTTGACCGACTTGAAGCAGGAGCGTTCTGATTGAGTATCAAGTCGAGCTTATCTTGCAACAAGCTGAATTTTGCCTCCACTTTATTATTGATCTCATCCATGTAGTCGAAATGAGACCAATTTACTGCTCTCCTTATTGGTCTCGGCCCTTTATATTGCGAGGTAGACTCCGCAAGCGCTTCGATTATATTTCTTGCATCTTCGCAGAGGCTTGTATGGAAATTCCCTCTTAGCCCAATGTCAACCATGACCTTTGCTTCGTCTGTTATCCCTTGATAGAAAATCTTTAGAAGCTCCACATCCGAGTAGCCATGGTTCGGACAACTATCGACAAGTCGTCCAAATCTCTCCTAATATGCGCCGAAGGTCTCGTCGATTTCTTGAGCGATCCCGGAAATCTGCTTCTTTAATGCATTTGTCTTCGACTGCGGGAAGTATTTCTTCAAGAAAACCGTACGCATCTGAGCCCACGTCGTTATCGTGTTCGGCTTTAGACTTGAGCACCATGCTTGTGCTCCATCTTGAAGAGTAAATGGAAAGGCCTTGAGCTTGAAAGCGTCCAGATTGCCTTGCCTGTGCAGATTGCAGACTTGGTTGAACGAGGCCAAAAAGGAATTTGGGTTCTCGTTCGTCCTCCCATAGAACTTCGGCATGGCAGCGACCATGTTCAGGTTGACATCAATTTGTTCAGTAGTTGTGATTTGGATTGTGCACTTCGTCCTCCATCTCTTCCTCCTCTGATTCTGAGCTAGTTACTGGAGTATTGTGCAGTGTTTTGTCGAACCTAACAGTTTCTGGTTCAGAGTCGCTGGTCTGATCACCGGCGTCTGTTCTGTCTCCTGTCTCGGCAGTTAAGACGTTTTCTGCCTCGGACATAATCTGTTGCTTTTGTAGCTTTGTCCTCTTCCTATTCCTCTTTGCTGTTTTCTCGACCTCTGGAAGGTCCGCTCCCATGTCAAGCGATCCGGTATTCATCCTCAAAGGTTGTGGATTGTGCACTTCGTCCTCCATCTCTTCCTCCTCTGATTCTGAGCTAGTTACTGGAGTATTGTGCAGTGTTTTGTCGAACCTAACAGTTTCTGGTTCAGAGTCGCTGGTCTGATCACCGGCGTCTGTTCTGTCTCCTGTCTCGGCAGTTAAGACGTTTTCTGCCTCGGACATAATCTGTTGCTTTTGTAGCTTTGTCCTCTTCCTATTCCTCTTTGCTGTTTTCTCGACCTCTGGATCAAATATGAGGTTAGGCTTGGAAGACCTGCTCATGCAACGCTTAAAAGATCAAAAAGATTAGTAGAAAATAATAAAACTAGATAACACCGTCCCCGGCAACGGCGCCAATTTGGTGATCGCTGTATTACACCAAATAATCCTGCAAAACTCGAGAATTATATCAGTATAGCTCACAGGGTATCGAACACAGGGAACGAAAGACTAGATATATTATTTCTCTACTTATCTTGGGTTTGGTTAGCAACCACGTAAGTTTTGAGTTTTTATCTAAACTAAGAAATTATTAAAACTGAAATAAATTGCAAAAGCTGAAAACTGAAATAAAACTGTCTTAACTAGGCAGATAAGAGATGGGTCCAGCAGAATATTCACACACACATAATTCCAATCATCGGCACATAGAATGAATTAATCTCATGAATCAACTAGTTATAGATTACCGTAACTTAAACTGCGTAATCCTCACTCCCACTTACTTAGTCGGTAACCGCCATGTTGGGCATCGAAATGGCTACTTCCCTAATTTAGCTACAACATACGTTGTTGGGCAATCAATAGATTTAATAGCTAAACAACTTTATCGAACTAAGGGAGCCTAGTATAAGAGCCTACTCGTATGTTGGGCATCTAATAGTCTCCTACCGGTTTAATCCAACTATTCTTTCGAATAATTTTGCTACTTACCTAGCCTTGATCCACGAGAAACGATGGAAGTACTAAGTTAGCTACAGACTGGGCAACCTAGGGTGATCAAGCCTAAATTACTAGCCAGATTAAATAAATCAGAATTAACCCGAAACCCTTTGATTAATTATTAGCACCTAAGCCTCATGTACTATTCACGTCTGCGTTTACATCCTGCCGGACCACTAAAAGTTTAGATACTCATGAAACTGTCCTGACTGCACAGATAAGACACCTTGCGAAACAGAACATGCATAATTCGTAACCCTAACCCTAGCATGCACGAAAACTAAAATAACGTAAATATAACGAACTAAAAACTGATAACTAAACACGAACTGATTTTAAACTAAACTCAAACTGAATTAAAAACACAAATTGAAACAAGATTAAAAGTACCGATAGTCTTCGATTTCCCGAAACGAAAGGCAAACAAGAAACGAAATTAAACTAACATGCGAACATTAAAAACTGAAATTCGATAGTGTTTGTTCCATCAACTAAAACTACTGCTTGCTTGAAGTATTCGGGAGGAATGGTTGTAGAGTTCTTCTCGTCGGCGGTGCGGTCGGATCGGCGGTGGCTCAGCTTCGGCGTTGGCACGGTCGGCTTATGGTGATCGGAAAGGATGAGGCTCCGAGGTTGTGGAAAGGTAGGCACGGCGTAAAAGTGTCCCCTGAATTTCGTGCCTCTTCATCCTTTTATAGCACTCCTAGATCTCATCTAGGGTTTCTTGTTGGATAAGGAAAGGATATTGATAGATATGGAAATATCTAATCCTTCCTTATTCTTCTTCTTTCCTTCTTCTCTCTTTCCTTTTCTTTTCCTTCTTCTTGCTTCTTTTCTTTCTCGGTCAAAACCGCTCAAAATATCGCCATTCCAGCTAGAAATCGCTCTGCCACATCATCTCCACATGTCGTGCCAAATCAGCCTGGTTTTCTGCATAACTGCCAACCAAAGCATCTTGCTTGCACAGTTAAGAGACTTTTCGGACAGAAATAACTAGGTACGAAATCGACTCATCAATATTATATAGAGTCGCTCAGTTGACTCAATCCTCCCTCCTTAAAAACATCCAACGACTTCACGGTCAAAATGGATCTAAGTGATATATTAAATTACTCAGTAATTTTTTTTTTTAAAGAAATTACTAGAAACGTAATTTACTAAAATTAATAATATGTATTTAATAAATTATAACAAAGCAGAATAAAATGCATGGCATTTTACTATTAAATGATAGTTTCAATTAAACAATTAATTTCATTTCTTAAGATTCCAAAAATAAATGATCTTCTGGAATCCGGCTTTAACTCGATAAAAAGATATTAATTTAAAAAAAACTAATATATTGTATTTCTCTTTCTTTTCCTCACTTATTAAGAGAGTTGTTTTGCTTTTCTTTTCATTATTATCTGTTTGATGACTTAATATCACTCGTTGTTTCATACGTACATTTCAGTTGGACTAGCTAATTTACTGCCAGTTTTTCATTTTTCGTTTTTTAAATTTATGGTGGAGGAGGATTATCAACCATGTGGTAGGAGAGGATCCGAAACCCACGGTATAATTAGTGGAATGTACTACTGTTGACCAAGATTTACGAAGTCAACTGAACGCGGACGGCAGTACAAATATTTAGATGTACATGAGAGTATATGAATGTGGTACATCCAAAATAAAATGGGTCACATTCCCATTAAACGGGAAGAGATATCCAAGCTAGCTTATATAGAGGAGTCATGATATTCACCAAGTCGATGTATGACATAATAATAGGTTCTAATACGCCACTCACGTGCAGGTAGGTATGTACATCGGACTACTACACGTGGAAACAAATGGTCCATAGGGTCCGGTACAACATAGGGACCAAATAAACCAACATCGCTTGAGCCTGCTCTGATACTATGATAAATTGGGTCACCTTCACCTTAAAATGACTTATAAGGGAAAGAGATATTCAAGCTTATATAAAGGTCACGATATTCACCAAATCGACGTGAAACATAATAATAGACTAACACAAACCACTCTTGCACGGAAGCACATTGCATTCATTTGGCTGTGATGTAGGGACAAACTTAAAATTAAAAATTTGAATGAAAAGAAGGATGAAATCTGCAATTTTCGAATAAGGATGCAAATATGTCCTCCTTGGATCACCGCAAAACAACATTTCAGTACTTTAACATGATGCTCAAATTATTTATTGATTTATTTTTCCTAACAACCATAGCTATGCATGTGAGGGTTTTAAACGGGAACCACCCACATGGGCATAATATAAAACATATTGCACAAGTTGGTGACCGATCGAAATTCTATATCTTCGTTCACTTTCTGCTGCAAGATCAATACAAAAAATCAAAAGCCATGTCTGTTTTCACCGTACTTGAGAAATTGGCTCCTCATATCGAAAAGGAAGTTAACCTAATCCTCAACTCCAAACAAGAAGCTCAAACCCTCAAATCTAAGCTCGAGAAGATCCGTGACGGTCTGCAAGATGCAGAGAGGCTTGGCGTCACGGACAAGAATGTCAACCGCTGGCTTGGACAGCTCGAAGACGTGATGAACGAAATGGATGACACACTCGATCAGTGGGAGACCAAGAACGTCGAGATGCAGATGGAGCAATCGGAGCTTGACAACCTCGTTGATCCATGGGAGAAGGTATTACAAGCTTATAAACTATTGTCTTTTTAATCTATATTAACAATAATAACCAAGATCAATAATTTCTCCATCATAGGATTCGCAACATTAATCCACTTGAATTCGTTAATTGATACTCGAAAAGGCTAGTGTTTCTTGATGTTCTATGTTCTCTTCGTGCACGTAGTTTGAATTTCTAGAGATTTTTTATATATCGATAACTTATATAGTCATGTCATAATCGGCCAATAGAGCTTAATATTCCTAGTTATGCATGTCGTGATAGTACAAATATGCAGAGCAAATTTTCACCTTTTCACTCCAAAAAAAAAAAAAAAGCCTAAAAATATTTATAAAAGAATTCTCAATCTAGCTACTCACTTCTGGAAAATGAAATATCTTCAAAATTTCAAATTAACATGTATTTAAAAAAAGAATATAACTTCAGTTTTTCTCCTTGCTTTTTGGATTTTTATTTTAAAAAACTTATATTTATTTTAAAATATTTAAAAATATTTAAATAAAATAAAATATCAAGTGAAAATATTCGGATTGAATGTGCATTCAAAATTCTTGGGGAAGAAATTAAAAACGGAATGAAAAGCATGTGACTTTTCGTTTCCATCACAAATTTTAAAACCTTTTATTGCTACTTTCTAGTATTTTGTTGATAAATTACTTAGGTCTAAGCATCTAACTAATGTTACTTCAAACAACAGATGCATTGAAAATTGGTTCCATTTGTGTTAATCCCAAAACTAAAATTTAGGATATTAAGCAGTACTAAACTTATCTCCTTTTTAACCTTGATGAGGATCGCTTTTCCATTTATTCGCTCTAGTACATTCTTTATGAATATATGTTTTCTCTCAATTTGATCTCTTCCGGTATATTTTTATTACTATCATAAGAACCGTTGCCAAAGATAGCTACACCGGTTGAAAACCGTTGTCAAAATAACCTACGATAATGGCTAAAAACCGTTGTTTATGAGCGTTTTTCTTGTAGCATAGGTTGTTATATTTTATATTTCATCCACTAAGGCATTAGGAATTTTGAATGATGGCTAAAGTTGATCTTCTCAAGGACTCGACCTTGGTTCTAACTATCCTAGTTAGAACTATGATAAGAAAACAAGTAAATTGTCCCCATGAGATGATATAGCAGTTAAGGTGCTAAGCCTATAGCCAAATGTCATGGGTTCAAATTCCACCGAAACAACTATGTGTGAAATTACCCAGTGCGTACCAAAAATAGCGGCTGCGGGTTTCTCAATGTAAAAAAAAAAAAACATCCAACATTAGGGAAAAAAAAGTAAATTATTCAGAATCATCATCTAGCTTGTAATTATTAGTTGTTATATTGGCCCTAGCGATTCTAGAGATACCTAAATATGATAGGAGATCTCTAACTTAGGCTAGTCGTATTGATGATTCTCAACCAACACTAGGACAAAAGAGTATGAATTAATCCCTCTGTCTCAAAATTCTTGTCCATTTTCTTTCCGGCGCAGTTTATATGAAAATTGTTTGTTGTGTGTGAAGTTTTGTAAAGTTGTGGGTCCCATAAAAGATTTTGTATAATAATTTGCTAAGGAAAGTGGACAAGAATTTTGGAACAACCTAAAATGATACAATTGACAAGAATTTTGGGACAGAGAGAGTACAAAATAAGTTGAAAATGGAGGAGTAAGGTGACACATTGATCGATATGCCAATCTTGAGGCCTTCTACATTTGAGAATGTGGTGGAGTTAGTGGCACGCGGCGTGAAATGGTGGGTTATGTATGCTTTAATTTAGGGTGGGAAACGGTGCAATTTCGACAAACCCGAAACTGACACCCGATTAACCGCCACCGAAAACCCCCTTTCCGTTAACCGTTGGCAACACTGATAAGTTTATATAAACAGATTCTACCATTTTATACCTCTACATCTATTTGTCTTAATTTCTTAGTTCAATCCCACTAGAAGATAAATAATGAGACAAATTGAGTAATTGCTAATTAACGTCCATAAGTTAGTAATTTATTTGAATTATTTATTTATTTTTTAGTTTGGGTTAGGGTTAATGGTGAAATAAAGTAAAAATTGTGTTTCATTTGCAATTTTAACACGAACTTAAATTTATTGACGAATTAATGCACGAGCTTACATAATATGATCCTCTATTTTTTTCGATCGTCGGAAAATATTAAAACAACATTATACCGCTTGAAATATCACGTCACTATCTGACTCTCTCTATCTCTGACATACTACTCCAAAAACAACTATAATCTCAAGACAATTAAGACCCAAATAATCTCGAAGTGAAGCTCAGTTCATTAATTTATTCATATTTTCATCCCAAAATCACAACACAAGTCAGATTTTGTCCAGCTAGACGTCCAATTCAGCAAAATGATGTTGTCATTTTACAATTGGGGATCATATCATGCCTCAATTGCAAAAATTAGAAAGTTTTTGCATTAATTCACCAAAGTTTAAAAATCATGTGGAAATTACAAATGACCTCTAGATTGTATTTTATTTCACTGATAACTCATTATTGTTATAGTAATTCTTATAAGTCATACATGAAACTCACAGGTACATACCCTTCTATTGTCTGTATGTTCATCCTTCAAACACGTGGTAGGACGACGGAACCTCACGAAAGATATGATTGCTCTAAGTGGGAGATTAGATAAGATCTTGGAGGAGAAGGGTAGATATAATTTTGTAAGTTCTGATAGGAGTAGCTCTTCAGAAGGTGGGAAACAAGAGACTACTTCTTTTGTTGACAAGTCCAAGGCCCATGGTCGGAAAGACGCCACCGATAGGCTTGTCGATTTATTGTTGGGAAAGGGCGTTGAAGACAGTGGTCCTATGGTTGTGTCGGTAGTCGGGACGGGAGGGTTAGGCAAAACCACTCTCGCTCAACTAGTCTACAATGATGATCGAGTTAAGAAGCATTTTGGCCGGTTAAAAGCGTGTGTTATGATGTGGTTCAAATCCTAATCCTTAAAAGAAATTGACTCCTATCCCACATTGAATAATTAATGAAGTTTATCATTAATTTCACCTATAAATAGATAGGCTCTCTAGTTGTTTTAAGTGTGCTTCTACGCATCATAGCCCACATGTTATGGGATTAGTTAGTTGGATTAATTGACCATGTTTTTGTAGTATGTGCTTTTGGACATAGGACCATATTTCGGAGGCCCATTTGTATTCTCCCTTTTATTAGTGGATGTTTCTCCGCCGCTCGTGGATGTAGGTCGATTGACCGAACCACGTTAAATTCTTTGTGCCTATTTCTTTTTCTCTTAGTGTTATTCTTTATTATTGTTTGGGTTGGGTTTCAAGAACCCCTTCATCACATTTTGGAGGGTCCGAAAATCCTAACAAGTGGTATCAGAGCTAAGGTTTGGCTCGTGTTGTGACAATGACAATAACAAAGATTGTGGTCGAGAATTTTGAAGGCTTTTGAAGGAGGTGGAGCATGTTTGAGGAGGAAGCACCATTGCGTGAAGTTTCACGTTATCGGGATACCGTTTTGCCAATGAAGATTCCAGTTCTGAAGATTTAAATGATGGATGATCCTTGTTCGAGTGACGCAACTTGTTTGTTGGTATTCTGATTTGGATTAAGCCTATTAAGGCTTTTGCGGATACGGTGGAGCAAGATCGTTTTGTGTTCGCGATTAGAGTTTTGGTCGATGTGAAGATTTGTTATGTTGGATTGGATATTGAAGTTTTCGACACGGTGGAGATTGTTATGATGTGGCTCAAATCCTAATCCTTAAAGGAAATTGACTCCTATCCACATCGAATAATTAATGAAGTTTATCACTAATTTCACCTATAAATAGATAGGTTCTCTAATTGTTTTAAGTGTGCTTCTACGCATCATAGCCCACTTGTTATGGGATTAGTTAGTTGGACTAATTGACCATGTTTTTGTGGTATGTGCTTTTGAGCCTAGGACCATATTTCGGAGGCCCATTTGTATTCTCCTCTTTAGTAGTGGATGTTTCTCCGCCGCCCGTGGATGTAGGTCGATTGACCGAACCACGTTAAATTCTTTGTGCCTATTTCTTTTTATCTTAGTGTTATTCTTTATTATTGTCTTGGTTGGGTTTCAAGAACCCGTTCGTCACATTTTGGAGGGTCCGAAGATCCTAACAGCGTGGGTCAGTGTTCCGGACCCTTTTGATGCTTTGCCCGTTGCCAAGGCTATCCTCGCCACTTTTGACAAAACTTCTGTAGGGGAATATACCTTGGAAGTTTTAGAGCAGCGTATAAAAGCTATTGCGTCAAGGAAGAATTTCCTTCTTGTCCTAGATAACGTAGGCACAGTTGATAGGTACAAGTGGGAATCCCTAGAGAATCTCTTTGTTGGCGAAACAGGATTTAGAATCTTGGTCACGACAAGAAATGAAAAAACCGCGAAAACTCTTGATAACGACCACTTAGAACGGTTGGACTTTCTATCGGATTCGGATTGTGCAACAATCTTGAATACAATAGCGTTGAAAGAAACAAGAGGAGAGGAGCATAAGGAATTTCTTAAAATTGGTTATGAGATTGCAAAGAAGTGCAATGGCCTGCCTCTCGCTGCAAAGACGATAGGGTATGCGTTGGCATCAAGGGCTACCATAAAAGAGTGGAGAGATATACTAGAGAGCCCGTTGTGGAAATATGAGGATGAGATGAGTGATATCTTACGCCCTTTGAGATTGAGCTACATGGATTTGTCTCCATTACTCAAGCGTTGCTTCTTGAGCTCTGTTCTCTACTCAAAAGGCTTCAACTTCGACTCTAAAGGGCTGATCAGGATATGGATGGCTCAACATTACGTAGACTTGAGTGGTGATCCGGATCAAGTGGATCCTAAGGGATATGAGCACCTAAAGAAGTTGTCCGAGCGGTCTTTCTTTCAAGTGTCGGGAAGAAATGATGAAGGTGAGCCGACGTATAAAATGCATGATATAATTAATGTATGATTTTGCGACGCACTTATCAGGAAGTGAATACTACATTGTTATTGATGGTAGAACGGATAAGAGACCGTACCGGTAACCCAACCATGGGAAAACACGCTACTTTTGTGCGAGATTCGTCTCCCAAAAAGACCTACCACAAAATCTCTTCAAACTCTTGAACCGCACAAGAAGTGTTGTGTTTGAGCGATTGTGAGTTTGAGGAGTTTTCAGAAGATTTGGGAAAATTGATTCACTTGAGGTATCTTGACTTGAGTGGGAATCTTGTAATACCCCAAATTTTTGTCACACCCAATTGATCTTTTTATGTGATTAATTTCGGATCAAGTCTTGTGTTCGATATTATAATTTATATTATAGTATAATATACTCCCTAGATTAATTATTTTGGTATATATGGGGTTAGTTATATACATATATGAATGTGTATATATATAAAAAAAAGAGAACGGCGTTGAAACGTCAACTCCCTCCATAACCCCTCTCCCACGATCTCTCTCTACCCACACTCTACTCACGATCTCTCTCTACCCACACTCTACTCACGATCTCTCTCTCTACCCACACGAAGCCATGCACACGCTGCCGAGCTCCGAGGGCGGGAGTTTCAGACGGCATGGGAAGTAGTTTTTAGAGTAGGAAAACTCCCACGTATTTCCATCATTTTTCCTCATTTTAATTCTCTCTTCTTTTTCCTTCTCAAGACAAGAACTTGACCCATTTTGAACAACATTTCACCTCTTGGGCGATTTCTATTTCCGATCGGCATAGAAGTAATATCATCTTCGTCTCGTCTTCTCTCAGCCGGCGTCATTTATCGTCCACCGTTCTTCAAGCTCATCGGCGCCTGCCAACTTCGAACTCGTCTCATCGGTTAACGAGGTAACAAACTCAGTCCAGAATCTCTCATCTCGTTCATATTTGTGAAGCTTCATTGAAGAACTTGAACATATGGTGATAGACTCGTTCTTGTCGTGTTTAATTGTACGATTCATCCTTATATTTTTATATTTTATGTTGCCTCAGCCCTCTCGTTCTTCCGCCGAAACATTCTCGCGCATTTTCGAGATCAAAGAAGCTAAGGTATAATTTCTCGGTCCTAGGCTGAACCTCTCTTTCTTGATGTGTAGAAGTCGGTTTCGAGTTACATAGTTTCGACGTTAATACTGTAGAAGAAAATTCATACCTGCTAATGATCAGTTGGTTATCACGTTCGATTAAGCCGCTTTTGCGAACCCCCATTTGCCGCCTAACCTGTCACATTCAGCGATTTTTAGCATTTTATTACTTGAGATTTTCATGGTGGTTCCTTCATGAATATTGTTCTACGCAATTTCAATATTATTATATTAAAATATCAGAATTGTTAGATTTCGGATGTGAAAGTTATGAGCCTCCCAAAACGCTTGCGGGAAACAAAACCTTTCTAGCCAGCTTGCTGACCGGCGATTTTGCGACTCATTTTCTGACCAGATTAATGAGAATCGATACCTAATTCCTATACCACTATGAACCTTGTACTTTCAGCTTTCCAACTCCACTTTCCGTTCGTTAAATGGAGATCGGACCAAAGAGATATGGAGCTCGGAAGTCACGGAGCAGCAGTACGATCTCGGATATCTGTTATTCTGCAATAACATAAACCTAACGAAACTTATACTACTGAAAAACCCTTCCTTTAAGCTTTCCAGAAACACGTCTCGCGTATTTTTCGGAGCCCGGGTCGAGGAGATACAAACCGCCAAAGTTGAGCAGCTGAAATCGCACCCTTACGCGAAATGGTAGACTTCGGCACGAAGTCTGCTCGTTTTCACCAACCATAAGTTGTCAAAAACTGTATCGTTGGAAATCTAGGTTCGTTGGCTTTCTAACGATACCCTCGGATAGCAAAACAGAGTTCGGACGCGAAAGATATAGGTCTCCGAAGCACAGCTGGCGAAACTGCCGCGAATCCGCCGAGGCTAATTCGGGGACAAATTTCGGTGTTGAAACGATACCCGATCGGGGCTTAAATTCTACAGTTTGTACTTCACCTGGAGTAGAATCTAAAAACAAATTCGACACTGGAAATCGATGGTCGGATCGTCCGAAACTAGGACCGGAAGTCGCTGCGAAAACTGCCCCAAAACAATCTCTTAACTTGTTAAAATATACCTTAAATTTTAGGTTATTTTACCAACGTTTTGAAAATATTTGAAAGTACATGATTAATATCTATCCACACGAAATAGGCATATCCGAGCAAGAATTTAATTAAGGCAAACTTAACGCCAATAAAATTTAACGATTTCAAAGCCGGTTGGAATAATTATATAATCCCCTTCTCGCCAAATTGTGTGTATTAGAAGTCTAATTTTAAGACGATTAGTTTTGATCTACGACTAAAAATTAGGGTCTCTCTTGTAGGATCCTAGGAAGGGCAATAACTCCGAGAATAGCTGCAACGATAGGACATCACCACAAGGTGGGTTTTTAATTTTCCGTAAAATTTATTTTGAGTTATTAAGCTCTGCTACATGAAATGTTTGTTATCCATTGAAATCTTTATGCGCGTTCGAATATGTTTAATGCTCTTGTATTGGTCGATCGAAGTTCTTGTTTGGACCTAAAACGTCAAATCAAGGATTGCGTACACCCCCGTTGGTCGTACAGTGGTTTGATCTCCACTGTGCGCTAACTCTACGGCTACGGAAATGATTATCTGGAGAAATGTCTGATATCCTATTTTTAAATGTATTATGAGTCATGACTCGAGACTCCAATGAAAAGGCTCTGACGTGGATTCGTTCCGGGATCACAAGAGTAATTATTGAAAGTTGCAAGCGCGCGAAATTGAATGAAGAGATAAATATTTTTGTATGCTTAGGAGTTATTTTTCATTTTTAAAATCTCCTAATTTATACTTGTGCTTTGGATAACCGCAAATTTTATAAAAGTGTTTTATCAAATGCTAGCCCACTGGGTACAATAGTACTCAGCCCAAATTTTTTAAAAAAAATGTTTTCAGGTTGAGCGGCCACTGCAGACGGGTGGAGCCGAGGGCGAGGGTTGCGGTCTGATATGCTAATTTCCACCGTGCTTAGTTGATATTTGCCTATTCTGGAAGACGTAATTGTTTTGCTACTCGTCATTTTAAATTTGCCTTTATGATTATTGAACACAATTTCTTCTATGTGCTCAGACACTTCTTTGGTAATGATGAATCTCGACATTGGAATTTTCCTGAATTTAATTTCTTGAATTATTCTGTGTTATCTCTTAGTCATAAATGCTCTTTTAATTATCCGTATTCACCACACCCTGTCACACGCCCTCTTCCGAAAATTGGGCTGTGACAATTTGGTATCAGAGCAGTTCGTTCCGCTCCGGACCTAAATCGTTTTTCAAGGAAGTTTAGACTCGCTTCCCTAAACTTCAAAAACTTATTTCCACCTAAAATATTTTCTCATGTAAGTCTAGAATAGAACCCCTAGACTACTATGTTATTCGACAACCTTCGGCTCGTCGTCGTAGTACCCTCAACAAAGGCAACTTCTTTTAAAGACTCTTATTTAAATGCGCGCTAATGGCTTGTGCTTAAAGGGAAGCATAAAGTTTATGAAAAGAAAGGTTTCCCTATTGGACTTATGTGTCCCTAGGGCTAAATAAAATGCGATCATCTATTTGACAAGAGAATATTTTCGTCAGATAATTTGAAATTCCTTTGACAAGTGTTCCATGAAATATATGATTGTGTTGTGATGAGTTCATTTGCTTACTACCTTTATGATGTGATACTTTGATTAAGTAGCATTGTTGAACTCTAGTTCACGAACTTTGATTGATCAGACCACTTGAACATAAGATTAGTGCTCTATGTAATTACTTAGTTGCTTGACTAATCTTAAGATAAGTTGTTGACTTAGAACTTTTTCTTCCTTTGATAGATGCATCGAGCCGGACCCAGTACGTTCATTGTAGAGTCTCGAGAGGAGAGCGCAGCGCATTTCCATAGCTACGTGAGGGACCCCGAGCAGCCGATTGTTGTTTTCCTTGGACACTATGTAGAGCTATGGAGGAGAGCACGTCGTGATGTAGATGATTTCGAGGCATGCCAACGCCTTATTGAGCACTTTCCACCTAGTTGGAGAATGCGATTGCACGGGATGGTTCATCGGACCCTGCGAGAGTCGGATCCAGTGACACGACGATGGGTTGGAGAATTTCCGCTGTTTGTCTCCGACGTGTTACGCCGCTACACCGACCTTGGCAGGGATGACTATGATTGGGCCGTCGAGAACCCCGAGCCACCGTATGAGTCCCTAGTCTACGTGCCAGCCGACCATTGGTGGAAGTCAATTCGACGAACCCTGACCGACGAACAATTCGCAGCTTTTACGTGGGAGGATTTCAAGTAACAACTTTTCGGGAAATACGTTCCAAGCTATCATCGAGAAGCGAAAGCGCCTGCAACATCTGATTCCGCACCTTCCGATGATGGCAAAAAGGGAAAGCGAAAATGGGATGACCGTGATAGGAGGAGTTTCAAAAACGACAGAAGGCCTTGGCAGTGGAATAGGAATTCGCAACAACAACAACATCGACCCCAGCAAGGCGAGGAAAGACCGCTATGTCACACCTGCCAGAAGCCCCACCTTGATGAATGTCGGAAGGCTGCAAACGCCTGCTACAGATGCAGACGTACTGGACATTTTGCTAAAGAATGCACGAATCAATGTGGAAACCGCAGAGCCCCACAACAACAGAACCCTAGGAACCAGCAACAGAACCAGAGGGCACCCGACAACCAACAACCACAGCCGCGAGCTAGGGACTATGCCCTAAACCAGGACCAAGCCGCTCAGAATGATGGAAACTTAGAAGGTATTATCAATATTGCTGGAGTACCCGTTTTAGTACTTTTGATACTGGAGCATCGCACTCTTTTATATCGGATATGGCCTGTAAGTTGCTGAACCTAGACACTGAAGGAACTGATAGCACTCTAGTGATTGATACACCTAATGGGACAATAACCTCTAGGCTTAAATGCTCGAACCTAAAACTTAACATTGCTAGTGAGAACTTTAAGGCAGAGCTAAATGTCATCACAATGGGAGATTTTGACGTAATCTTAGGGATGGACTGGCTTACTAAGAACCGCGCCACCATAGTCTTTCATAAAAGGAAGATTAGTTTTCAACCCCTAAAGAAGGAAGACACGATTTTTCACGGTGTTATTTGGGAAGATGAGTTTCAGTTATATCTGCTATGAAAGCTACCAAAATTATCAAGTGAGGAGTAGTGCGTTTTGGTAAGAGAAGCAAATTACGTCCACGTTTTATCGGACCTTTCGAGATCCTAGAGAAGATAGGCCCCGTAGCCTATAGGTTGGCCTTGCCACCTAACCTGGAGAATATTCATAATGTGTTCCACGTATCCCAGTTGCGAAAATATGTTTTCGACCCAAAGCACGTAATCGACTGATGAGTCGATTTCGTACCTAATTATTTCTGTCCGAAAAGTCTCTTAACTATGCAGGCGAGACGCTTTTGTTGGCAGTTATGCAGGAAAATAGGTTGATTTGGCACGACACGTGGAAATGATGTGGCAACGAGTTTCCAGCTGTAATGGCGAGATTTTGAGCGGATTTGGCCAAGAAAAGAAAGAAGGAAAGAAGAAGAGAAGAAATGAAGAAGGAAGGAAGGAAATGAGATAAATAAGGAAGGATGATATATTACCATATCTTATAGATCCTTTTCCTTATCCAAAAAAGAACCCTAGATGTGATCTAGGAGCATTATAAAAGGATGAAGAGGCACGAAATTCAGAGGCTCTTGGAACCCTCTCGACCTCCTCATAACCTCGGCACACAATTCCCTTTCCGATCCATCCATCTTCGACTTCACACCGCCGCCGTCCGGAGCCACCGTCGCCGATATTCACCAAAGCCGAGGAGAAGAACCAATACCATTCCATTCTAATTCTTGCAGTTCCTTTAGTTCGAGTAGAAGAAAACAAACACTTTCATTTTTCCGCTTTTAATATTCGCACTTTAAGTTTAGATAGTTGCTTTCAATATCCGTTCGTTTTGAGAGATCGAAGACTATCGGTACTCTTGATCCTATTTCAATTCTTGTTTTAATTCAGTTCGTGTTTAGTTTTTAGTGCAGTACGTGTTTCGTTTTCAGTTTTGTTCGTATCTTTATTTTATTTTCAGTTTTCGTGCATGCTAGGGTTAGGGTTACGAATGATGTATGTTCTGTTTTGCAAAGTGCCTTATCTGTGCAGTCAGGACAGTTTCATGAGTAGCTAAATTTTTAGTGGTCCGGCAGGATGTAAAACGCACACGTGAACAGTACATGAGGCTTAGGTGCTGATAATTAATTGAAGGGTTTCGGGTTAATTCTGGTTTATTTAATCTGGCTAGTAATTTAGGCTTGATCACCCTAAGTTGTGTTGGGTGATGATTCAGTCCTCAGCACGGTTTTACATAGTGGGAGATGATTCTATCTTCCGTACTGAAATGCACTCAGTAGGCTTATACCCTGAGTGATCCCATGAAGATTTGAAGATCCCAAAACCCTATCTGATTGGTGAACCATTCCTTTGTAATTGTTTTTGTCTCTGAGGATTCAGACTCAGTAGACACTCTGCACTGGTTCAGGCGATCAGTAGATTATCAGCCTCAACACCGGATGTAGAAGACTCAGTATGTACTGGACTCAGCAGGAGTATTTCACTGAACTAAGAGCTGACCTTCAGTAGAGTAAATTCAGTACTCTCTGCAGGATCAAACTCAGTAACGGCAGACAGTCTTCTGAACTGTCAGATCTTTTGAACAACAATTAGCATAGTCAAATACGAGGAAGAGAGAAGTCAGCGTCATTATGCCTCGAAGTCTGTTCTGTCTTAACTACTCTGCAAAACCTCGGCAAATGACAAGCCAACACCTGTCCTTACCTGCTAAAGCTGCAAGTCAACAACTTTCCGGAAAAGGAGGGAAAAGACACTGTCACCTTTTTCAAAAGAGCCGTTAGCTACCAAAAGAGTGAGATAAAGGGATCATCATCTCCAACGGATCTTTCCTAATCTCTTCTCTATAAATAGAGGGATGATTCAAGTTTTTTCATGCATGCAGAGAGCCAAAAAGCAACGAACGAGCCAACACACTCTCGAGCAAGAAAACGAAAAAACGAGCAAAAACAGAATATCGCATAAGTCTTCCGCAAGAACTTAAAGAACATTCTCCGGCGAAAGACTACCTTCTAGCTCTTAGGGAACCAAGCTAAACAGATATAAAAGCCTCTAGTATCCAAATCGACGATACACGAACTCAAAGCTACAACTCAGCTGTTCGTCAATCTAGAAGCCACTTTCTCGTTCCCTATCCCTCTAACCCTAAGCTCAACTGAATTTATCCATAGCTTAGACGAAGGGGTTCACCTTTGAACCTTATCCTTATTATAAAAGGACCCCTTCATAGTTGGAGAAGTTTGTCAAACACTTTAGTTTGATACCCGTTGTAAACTGAGACTTGCTCAGTATAAATTCCAAGTCGCGGCTTTGTCCTGTGTACAAGCTGACTGAGACTATCGCAGGATAATAAATAGCCTCCTGACCTTTCGGGACAGTGGACGTAGGATCCTGTGCATCCGAACCACTTTAAAAATCTCTGTGTCTCTTATTTACTGTTTCATTGATTTTCACTGTTCATACTGAATATCATATCTTTAAAATCATTCAACTAAGTTTCAAAGATACTTATTCGATTCACTCTTCGAACCGAAACCGTTTTTAAGAAAACGTTTTTTCCACTCAACTGATTTGGGCCTACACATTTCCGCACCACTGAACTCCATCTGAAGATACTGAATTCTGACTTAGTCAGCTAGCAGATCTCAAAAGATTCAGTACCTCTTTGCCTTAACACGATTCAGAACAGCTATTTGGTCTGTTGAACTCTTTCAGTACGGCACACTCCTGAACGGGACTATTCGTGTTACAAGTTGAGAAATAGGTTTTAGGTGTATTCACCCCCCCCCCTCTACACCTAAACGTGCTCTCGGGACCAACAATTGGTATCAGAGCAGGAGTTCTATAAGACTCTTGTTATCTTGAAACTGGTCTACTTGAACGGATCCGGAAAATCGTTTTCACTGCATATCACTCTTCATTCATATCATTATTTAACATGTCTGATATGTCAGGAATAATAATGGTACCTATGTTCTCAGTAGAGAACTATGGTGTATGGTGAGTCAGAATGGAGGCTCATCTGACTTCCCTCCACGACAGCATGACCGAAGTACTTGAGCAAGGACCTATCGTTCCTATGATCGATAGTGTCGTGACTCAGGATCCAGCAGCTGGAGGAGGAATGGTGACCGGGAAGAAGATTCCCAAGGACAGAAGTCTCTTCAGTCCTGAGGAGAAGAAACTTCACAATTTAGACCGAGTTGCCAGGAATGCCATACTAACCACTCTTAGTGATTCTTATCTCGGCAGGGTTCAGGAATGCAAGACAGCAAAAGAGCTCTGGGATGCTCTAGCGCTACTGAGTCGGGGGACTCAGAAGATCAAAGCTAACAAACTTGCGCTGGAACTCCAAAAACTGGAGAGTTTGTCTCTCATGCCTGGTGACAAAATAGAAGATCTAAATGTCAGATTTACGAATCTGATGAACTCCATCAACGGGTTGGGAAAAATATTCTCCAACCGAGAAATGAATCTCAAGATACTGAGGGCACTGCCAGATGGACATTGGACTCCTTTTGCCACCTTATTACGCCATTCTGATCTAGATATTGCTACTCCTAACCATATCTTTTCAGAACTTCAGGCAAAGGAATTCGAGTTCGACAGACCTCAACGGAAGCAGCGAGCTGAAGCTGACACCAAAATTGACCATGCTTTCAAAGCATCAGTCAGCACAGCATCTCCCGCGTCAAGCAAAACTGAACCTTCACTAACTGACATACAAGAAGGAAGTTTAGCTCAGAAGTACGCGCAGAAAGAGAAGGAGAGGCGCAGAAAAGTGACTAAAGCCTATCGAGAAACAAAAGGTAAGTCCGAATATACACCAAAACGTGCTCCTGACTCGAACACTTCTGAATACAGGAAAAGAGATGACTTAGCACCTTCAAAAGAAAGCGAAAACGAAGAAGAAAGAGTCATCGCTTGCTACAACTACAAGAAGCCAGGACACTATCAGTATGATTGTCCTGATCTCAGTAGTGCTGAACGGGCAGTACGCAAAGCAAGGAGAGAGAAGTTTGCCAAGAAGAGACAAGCTTACATTGCTGGCGAACTCTCAGATGACTCAGAAGAAGTCGACTCCTTCATGGATTCATTAGATGATGAAACTACTTTCATGGCTTTGGAGCTTGAAGCTGAAGGAAGTACTGAAAAGTGTCTGATGGCAGGAGAAGAAGATGAGGTAAACTCTCATGCATCTTTTAACTCTCCTTCACACTGCACACACGACACTATTTCAGAGTGCGAGATGAGAATACGGACGTCGGCTCAAAGCATATGAAGAACTATTAGACGAACGGATTCGGATGAGTCCGCAGCTCGGTAAGACTCTTCAGAGGTGGATACCCCGAAAGTGGAGAATCGGAGACTTTCTCGGGGAGAGTCGAGTCTCTACCGAGTCCGAAGGACTTGTGTTGAGACTCGGTGGAGGAGATAAACTCTCTGTTGGCCAAGTCTCAAGCATCAAGAAGATCGGATCTCGATTCGACCAAGGACTTAACTCGAAAGATCTTCGAACCGAGTCTCATCGAAGCAACAACTATCAGGACTTCAGACCGAGCACGACACACTGAAGAAAAGTGATGATGTCTGGAGGAACCTGATGACTGAGAGGTACATGGGGGTTGAAAAGAAGCTGGAGGCTATGCTAGCAAGCAACAAGCCCAAGCACTGCAAGGAAGGTCTTGGTTTCAGCCAGGGTGCTTCCTCATCTGCCCCCGTACACTCAGAAGTGCGACTTGCTGATAGGTTTGTTCGAGGGGAAACAATTAATGCTGAAATACTGAATCCCCTAGCCAAAAACAAACAAAAGATGAAGGCACCTCATCCTACACATCAGCATTTTGACAAGAAGATCAGTACCAAAATACCCCAGTTCAGTCAAGGGGGAACTAGCAAATCCAAATGGGCTGATCAGTATGGACCACCTCAGCTGACACATCCTGCTCAGTATGAGTCATATTATTATGATCCTATAGTCAGAAGAGGACCCAAGAGTCAAAAGAAAAAGAAGAAAATCGCACAAAAGGCAAAGGTCAGCAGTCCACCAGCTCAGAAGATCCGGACTCCTGAACCCGAAAAGCCTAAGAAGTCAGCTTCGACCAGTCTAGTGGTCAAGTACGTTGACTCAAGTGGAAAGAAGATGTCTGAGACCACCAGGGTCGTAAGACAAATTTGGGTTACCAAAACTAACATCTAAGGACCCAAAATCAAAAATAAAGGGTACCCGAATATAATTGCTTTTGCGGGTGCACAAAGACCCATGGTACGTGGATAGCGGATGTTCAAGACACATGACGTACCAAAAGAGTCTCATCGAAGAACTATATCCCACGAAGAAGGACCCGGAATCTAGTTTGGAGACAATGCTAAAGGCTACACAAGAGGATTTGGAACACTCAAGCATTGAGCTCGCCACGGTCCCCTAGAGTATCATATGTTGAAGGACTTCAAAGATAATCTTCTCTCTCGCTAGTCAATTTTGTGATAACTCGAATAGAGTGATATTTGACGCCGGTTTCTGTGATGTTATTGATAAATCCACAGGGAAAACAGTGTTATCAGGTTCGCGTAAGAAGAACATATATGTAGCTGACTGGAACTCAGCTGAACCTGAAGCTGTTGGCGAAAAACGACAATCGAACGGGGTGGCTATGGCACGAGAGACTCGATCATCTCAACTTTAAGATGCTCAACAAACTTGCAAGAGACACTCTAGCAAGAGGATCGCCGAATGAAGTATTCAAAGAAAGACACTCGGTGTGAAGCATGCTTGAAGGGAAAGCAAACAAGGAATCAAAATCCTCCTGTTCCATCTCCTTCCACTGATGGAATCCTTCAGGTTCTTCATTTGGATTTTTTCCGGTCCGGCCTCTCAGTGACCAATCGAGGCAAGAAATATGCTTTAGTGGTCATCGATGACTACTCGCGCTATACTTGGGTCATATTCATTGCCAACAAGTCTGACGTCAAAACAGAGTTACCAAGGCTTCTGAAAAGGCTTAGTGTCGAGAAGAACACCAAGATTATCAAAATCCGTTCTGACAGAGGAACTGAGTTCCTCAATTTTATGGTGGAGGAGTTCTGCAAAACTGAAGGAATAAAGCATGAAACTTCAGCTGCACGCACACCTCAGCAAAATGGAGTTGCTGAACGAAAGAACAGAACTCTAAAAGAGGCAGCCAGAACTCTACTCGCAGACTCAGGACTCCCAACCAAATTCTGGGCAGAAGCTACTGACACTGCATGTTACACTCAGAACCGATCTCTACTGACAAAGCAACAGAAGAAGACACCATATGAACTATAGAACGGTAGGAAACCTTCTCTATCCTATTTCCATATTTTTGGTTGTTCGTGCTTTATCCACAATAATGGGAAAGATCAGCTGAAAACCTTTGATGGCAAGTCAGATCAAGGAGTGTTCTTAGGATACTCCCGGGTCAGCAAAGCTTTCAGGGTATTCAACTATCGAACCCTTTGCGTGGAGGAAAGCCCTCATGTTGTTTTTAATGAGTTTGCTACTGAAGACAGGAGCAATAACTCTAATTCTGAATCTGAGGACATCGG
Organism: Lavandula angustifolia; assembly: GCA_028984105.1. NCBI lineage: Eukaryota > Viridiplantae > Streptophyta > Magnoliopsida > Lamiales > Lamiaceae > Lavandula > Lavandula angustifolia. The sequence continues at coordinate 2,898,089 of CM054812.1, forward strand.
TGAGACGACTACGGGATCTAAGCCTAAAAGATAAAGTCGAAAAGATCCAGCTTTGTTGGGATGATGATTCAGATGAGGAAACTAAAGACAAGTTTACTGAATCTCAACCAGCAAAAAACGTAGCCGAACAGATTGACTCTCATGAACAGAGTCAATCCAAGGTAACTCAGGTCGATGAAGAAACCCTAGAGGTAACTGAGACCACTACTGAGAATAACGACTCAGGGGGAACATCTAGTAATGTTCCTGAGCTGAATGCCCCTGAACCTGGTGACTCAGTAGATCATGCTCTCACTACTGAATTGCTTCAATTTCAGAATAGTACAACTGAAATGCCTAACTCACCTACTATCTGTGTTGAACAAATTTCAGATGAAGAGCTGAAACATCATAGATCGTGGCTAGACGCTCACACTGCTGATCTAATTATTGGAGATCCCTCAGCAAGTGTAAAGACAAGATCCAGATTCTGTCAAGGAGGAAGCGCATTATTTTCTTGCTTCTTGTCTACTGACGAACCTCAGACGATTGAGGATGCACTAAAAGATGCTGACTGGATCATAACCATGCAGGAGGAGCTGAATCAGTTCACGAGAAATGAAGTTTGGGAGCTTGTTGATAGACCCCGGCATCAACATGTTATTGGAACTAAATGGGTCTTCAAGAACAAGCGAGATGAAAACAACTTCATAGTAAGGAACAAAGCAAGACTCGTGGCAAAAAGCTACTGTCAAGCTGAGGGAATAGACTTCGATGAGACTTTCGCTCCAGTTGTAAGATTGGAGGCAATTAGACTATTCCTGGCCTACGCAACACATCAAAGATTCAGAGTCTATCAAATGGATGTGAAGTCTGCGTTCCTGAACGGCGTGCTGAAAGAAGAAGTCTATGTGGAACAACCGCTCGGCTTTCAGCAGGGACATCAGGTTTATAGACTCAGAAAGGCTCTGCATGGGTTAAAACAAGCACCCAGGGCTTGGTACGATACCCTATCTGAGTTTCTTCTTCAGAAAGGTTTTTAGAAAGGCACAGTAGACCGCACTCTATTCAGCATTCGACTGGAAGACGATCTACTACTTGTGCAGATCTATGTGGATGACATCATCTTTGGATAAAAGAATGTCATCATGTGCCAACAATTTGAGAAAATGATGAAAGACAAGTTCGAGATGTCAATGATGGGAGAAATGAACTATTTCCTCGGTTTTCAAGTTAAGCAATCTGAAAAGGGAACGTTCATCAACCAAGGCAGATACACTCGAGACCTCATCAAAAGATTCGGTTGCACATCCGACAAACCTATCAAGATCCCAATGAACACGAACATGAAAATCGATCTTGATAAGGAGGGAGTATCAGTAGACCAAATTGAATTTCACGCTATAATTGGGTCTTTATTATATCTAACAGCTACTCGCCCTGACATAACTTATGATGTAGGTGTCTGCGCTCGATTTCAGGCGAATCCCAAGCAGAGTCATATGGACTCAGCAAAGAAGATTCTCCGCTATCTCAGAGGAACACCTGACATAGGTTTATGGTATCCAGCTGATGATAATATAGAACTAACTGGTTATTCTGATGCTGACTATGCAGGATGTAGAATTCATCGAAAGTCAACTTCAGGAACGTGTCAGTTCCTTGGCAGCAAGCTAATTTCATGGTTCTCAAAGAAACAGCACTCAGTAGCCACGTCAACTACTGAAGCTGAATACATGGCTGCCGGAAGTTGCTGCGCCCAAATCCTTTGGCTGAGACAGCAGCTACGCGACTATGACGTCATTCAGAATGAAGTGCCGATTTTCTGCGACAGTACCACTGCCATTGCAATCACTCAGAACCCTGTACTTCACACGAGATGCAAGCACGTGGACATCAGACATCACTTCATTCGGGACCATGTCGAAAAGGACATCAGGATGGAAAAGATCCATACTGATCGACAAAGGGCTGACATACTGACCAAGCCTCTAGCTGAAGCAAGATTCAGAGAACTTTTAGTAGAGCTAGGTCTGCTGGACCCTACTGACCCCAGTCAGTAAGAGGTTTCAGGAGAGGATCATTCAGTAAGGGGGAATGTTCGCTCTCGCATCGAATAGTTTCGAGCACATAGAGACTCAAGCAACCATCTACACGAGGTATCAGCTGACTACGATGTTCAGCTGACAGGTTTGCGTATCTCTACTCAGTAGTAACCAATAAAACAGTAATATGCATTTATTGTTCAGATTCAGCATCGTATTAAATATCTTATGAATTGTCATTTAATATTAACGGCTTACATTTAATGCACGACATTCCATACATAAGTTTGCTGAACTCTGCCACGCATTTAATGCATGTCGTATCATAGTTACTACTTAGGCATATTACAACTGGCTTTTGACTTAGGCGGCTATTTGATCATTACCTATATATGTCATCCTATCTTAACCGCACATCTCATAAAGCAAGTTTAAATTCAACCATAGATCGATAACTGTCTATCTTCTTCTTAGATATAAATATTCGATCGTATCTTTGAAACCGCCATTAGCATACTTAAATCTTTTCAACTTCGAAAAATCCGAGATCTCTCTAGCAACCCTACTTGCAAATCCTTTTATAAACACTCAGATTTTTCATTGGTATGATTGTATATCTGTTATAGTTTTATTCTATTATTTGTTCAACATCATCGTAATAACTACTCTATCAAACTCGATACTGACAACGTTTATTGTAACAGATATAATGGTGGATACATGTCTCTCTGTAATCGTCCCTAAAGACATGCAAAAGATCCTTGACAAAGACCGTGTCTGGTGCGAACCAGTCATGGAATTTGATGCATGCGAGCTGGAGTATATGGAAGAGATATTTGCGGCCCTTCACGAATCTGGATTGGAGGCGTTTCTCTCCAAGAAGCCCACCTTTTTCCTCCCAAGGCAAGTCGCTGAACTTTACCTCAACTCTGACTCAGTAGCGGGCGATATCATCGGAACATTCACCGTTCACACAATCGGTGAGGCTGCCATGAGGATAAAGAAGATGTCAGTGAGGGAAGCACTGAAGAGGAGCTTCAACCTACCCTCGAAAGGAGTCAGCACCGTCGGTTATCTGGACGATCGGGTGGATGACTACCTTTCAATCTTCTGCGGGAAGCCTACGGCCTTCAGAGCGGCCTTCCCAAAGAACGCCATGCTGCCTCAGTACAGGGCACTGGCTTACATAGTCACTCAACTGCTGATGAGCCAAGCCGGCTCTTTCGACCAGGTATCTAGGCCAAAGATTCAGCTGATGATGGCGATACATGATCGTGCCCAGATTAACTGGACTGAATTCTTCCTCCGAGAATTCATGGTCCAGGCTGCCAAGTTTGACAAAGCCTCATTCATACTGAGCGCTAAAGGAAAATTACTGTATGGGCTCAAGCTCTCAGTAATAATTGAAGATTTCTGCGGCGATGACCAGATCACCTTCCATGACAATACTTATTCCAATGTGAAAAAGGTCAGGTTCCAGAACCGCACCGCAGCACTTCAGCAAATAGGGTCAGGACCCTCAGCTCAGCAGACACCACCTCAGAAGGCCGCGCCCATGAAGAAGTGGTCTCCTCAAGCAAAATCTCCTAAGGCACCGACCAAACGTCTGAAGAAAACATTCACTGACGTGCCTACTGAATCAGAGGTGACTGCTGAAGTTCCTGAGATCCCTACTGAACAGACACAACCACTGCAGCTGGTTGATGAATCTGAGTCCTCTGAAAAGACTCACTCAGTGGAGAAGGCCATCTCCACTGAACAAGCACAAGAAGTGGACCAAGGGGTTCAGACTGAAGAGGTCCAGAGTGGTGAATTGGAGACTCTGGACAGTCCCCTTGACATCCCTCCACTCAGCAGTTTGCTATCTGCTGAGAAACAGACGTCCGCCATAGACATTGAAGATTTAGAAACAGCGTCTGAATAGGAATCGATCGGAATGGAAGCTTCAGCTCTCCGATCTCAAGCATTCCGAGAGATTACTAAACTCATACCGGAGATTACTGGCCATCCTGATCTGGTATCTCTTGCCAAGCAGGCCAGGCTCCACATGCTCAGGAGTGGCATCCTCAGCTCCGCCTCATCCTACACTACTCCTACGACCAGCTACATAAGGAGGAGCAGTTCTTAAGGCAGCAAATAGGCTACTCCCAGCCTGTTGACCTTGGAACCTTCGACGATCTGAGGGCCGCAATATTGGCCCTGCTGAATGATAGACAGCAGACAACTGGCTCTGCCCCCTCAGATGGGTCTGACCACGACGGTCAGGACCCACCCCATGATTCAGGCCCTGAGAAGCCTGATGAGGAAACTCACCAGGACGAGGATACAACTACTCAACCAGACCTACCACTGCGTATCCTTGCTCCTGTGAAGTCGGCGGCTGGTATTTCATCCTCAGCAGAGCCTGCTCAGCTCTTGCTGGAGTCGACCTACGAAGTAGCGCCTTGCCCCAGAGGCCGACGCTCAAAGTCAGTGGCAAAGGCTCTCCGAAGCCAAGGCACTCAGAATCGTGCCCTTGCCAAGGCTGTCCACAAGACATGGAAGCATACTGCTCAGGCCACTAGTGCAGAGCTTCATGGGCTAAGAAATCATTGTCAAAATCAGTCGCCCCTGATGTCTCCTCCATCGTATCAAACGCACTGGCCTAGCAGAAAGCTGACTTTGAAGAACAGCTCAGACTATTCCAGGAGGGACAGGCTAAACTACTTGCTGAATTCAAGGCCTCTCAGTCCCTTCATACGGAGTCAGTCTCCACCTTATCTCAGGCCAATGAGCTCCGTCTCACATCTATTCAGAAGGTTACGGAGAATTCGGTCGATCCGGAAGCTGAATGAGTTCAAGGTGCCGGCAGAGACACTTCTCACCGGATATACAAAGATGAACTGATTAATGAGAAGAATGAACTGCACGAGGAGCTGAACAAGATCCACACTCGACTTGATGAGTTGTCAGCATCCTACAAAAGCCTAAACACTAAGGTAACTGTTCCTAACCCGGCTTAATTTGCTGATGCCAAAAAGGGGGAAAAGAATAAGAAGCCTGAAAAGGAAAAGACATCTGAAAAGCAGCCATCAAGCAAGAGGGAAGAGAAAACCCAGAAGGCTCAGGAACAGGCACCAAAGTCTTCAAGGAAACAAGGTCAGTGGCTGGAGCAAGCACTGAACCGACTGGTGAGGCCCAGGGTGTCTCTGTTGGAATCCCAGCAGGGACTGGCCCAAGTGGCTCAGGAACCAGAACACAAGCAACTCAGACCCCGTTGGATATAGTCAAAGAAATTGCTGAGTATGCTGAGGAGGATGAGTCTGAAGAGGTAGAGGCACCTCTCCCACCTCCAATAGAAGGCAAAGGCAAGAAAACCTTGAAACTCCCGACCCCTCCCTCCAAGAAACTGAAGAGATATATAAGTAAGGAGGAGGAGGCTCAGATCACAGCTGATGAAAAGCTAGCCAGGGAGATAGCAGAAGTTGAAGCAGCGAATAAGCCTAAGGCCAAAACCACAACTGCCAAAACTAAGGCTCCTGCTCGTAGAGGAAAGAAGAAAGCTCCTGCTAGGCTGCCTCCCAGAAAACTGGTACTTCAGGATGATGAAGATAGGGGAGCAAGCAGCAACAAAGAAAAGTACTGAGAAGCAGTGGTACATCTAAAGACAAATCTAGTACCCCGCCGACTCGGAAGAACAGTCGTCTCGAAGCTCTCATACACAAGATCAAAAGAACAAGATGTTGAGATCGAGGCCATCTTTGCTCAGATGGATCGGTATCTTTACAGAGGAGAAGAGGCGAGACAGATAGAAGCTGCCAGACATAGGATTCATATGGCAGACTTAGAGGCACTCAGAATCCGCAGTGAACAAGAGGTCAGGCTGAGAGTACCTTCCAAAGCTGATATTCCATACAAATACAGAAGGTTCAGGAAGCCAACGGACATGAAGATTCAGAGATGGCCTAGGATGGATGAGTGGATTCCTGCTCAGTTCACTCAGAGATGGGAATCACAGAAAATAGAATTCATCAAGAGGAATTATTTTTGGAATTTCTGGTCAGATAAGACAAAGGCTGATGCCTACGTGGAATGGATGATGATCACTGAACCGGACTTATATCCCTACATGGAAAATGCTGTAAGAGCAAACATTGAAGTCAAGATTCCTGAACCCAAAATTCTGCCACCACCAAGAAGACTTGATGATTCTATTCACTTTGGAGTGATAGAGAAGGAAGTGAAGGATGCTGCTGCACACAAAGGACTTGAAGAAGATGAGCCAGCAGACTTTGCTGAGTATCTGAAGCTGAGGAAGTACACCTTCAGAATGTATGGACTGCCCCTTCTCGAGACTCAATCGCAAAATTTCATGGACAGGATCAAGCAGTACAAGCGTTCATAGTTCTTAGACTTTTCTTGTACTTTCCTAGCTTAGCAAGAGATTTATCAGTATTGAACTTTCTTTATCTGATATACATATCTCTTTCTTTGGCTCTGACAATACCTTATTGTCTCTATAAGCCATGTTCTGTTTTTATGCTTAACACTCAGAATCACTAAAGTGATTACTGACACACACTCACTTGTTGATCTTTTGTCGGTAGTCGCCGAGATTCGTTAGACTAGCTGATATGTTATAGAGGGAAATTGTTTCCTTGTAATAAGGGAAATTGTTAAGACAGGGTTATGCTTAATCTTTTTATTCTGACTCCGTGCTCTGCTCCCTTCAGTAGTCTAGAACTTGAAGAACAACTCCACAGATTCTTCTTGTAATATTGTAAGGAGCTCTGTTTCTGTATAAGTTTAGTGCTTTGATAGCATAGATAGTGTTATATTTTTTTTTGATAGTGTTAGGTTTTGGCATCATCAAATAGGGGGAAATTGTTGGGTGATGATTCAGTCCTTAGCACGGTTTTACATAGTGGGAAATGATTCTATCTTCCGTACTGAAATGCACTCAGTAGGCTTATACCCTGAGTGATCCCATCAAGATTTGAAGATCCCAAAACCCTATCTGATTGGTGAACCATTCCTTTGTAATTGTTTTTGTCTCTGAGGATTCAGACTTAGTAGACACTCTGCACTGGTTCAGGCGGTCAGTAGATTATCAGCCTCAGCACCGGATGTAGAAGACTCAGTATGTATTGGACTCAGCAGGAGCAGTTTACTGAAAGACTCAGTGGAACTGAACTCAGCAGGAGTAGTTCACTGAACTAAGAGTTGATCTTCAGTAGAGTAAATTCAGTACTCTCTACAGGATCAAACTCAGTAACGGCAGACAGTCTTCTGAACTGTCAGATCTTTTGAACAACAATTAGCATAGTCAAATACGAGGAAGAGAGAAGTCAGCGTCATTATGCCTCGAAGTCTGTTCTGTCTCAACTACTCTGCAAAACCTCGGCAAATGACAAGCCAACACCTGTCCTTACCTGCTAAAGCTGCAAGTCAACAACTTTCTGGAAAAGGAGGGAAAGGACACTGTCACCTTTTTCAAAAGAGCCGTTAGCTACCAAAAGAGTGAGATAAAGGGATCATCGCCTCCAACGGATCTTTCCTAATCTCTTCTCTATAAATAGAGGGATGATTCAAGTTTTTTCATGCATGCAGAGAGCCAAAAAGCAACGAACGAGCCAACACACTCTCGAGCAAGAAAACAGAAAAACGAGCAAAAATAGAATATCGTATAAGTCTTCCGCAAGAACTTAAAGAACATTCTCCAGCAAAAGACTACCTTCAAGCTAAACAGATATAAAAGCCTCTAGTATCTAAATCGACGATACACGAACTCAAAGCTACAACTCAGCTGTTCGTCGATCTAGAAGCTACTTTCTCGTTCCCTATCCCTCTAACCCTAAGCTCAACTGAATTTATCCATAGCTTAGACGAAGGGGTTCACCTTTGAACCTTATCCTTATTGTAAAAGGACCCCTTCATAGTTGGAGAAGTTTGTCAAACACTTTAGTTTGATACCCGTTGTAAACTGAGACTTGCTCAGTATAAATTCCAAGACGCGGCTTTGTCCTGTCTACAAGCTGACTGAGACGAACTCGGGATAATAAATAGCCTCCTGACCTTTCGGGACAGTGGACGTAGGATCCTGTGCATCCGAACCACTTTAAAAATCTCTGTGTCTCTTATTTACTGTTGCATTGATTTTAACTGTTCATACTGAATATCATATCTTTAAAATCATTCAACTAAGTTTCAGCATACTTATCTGATTCACTCTTCTGAACTGAAACTGTTTTTAAGAAAGCGTTTTTTCCACTCAACTGATTTGGGCCTACACATTTCCGCACCACTGAACTCCATCTGAAGATACTGAATTCTGACTTAGTCAGCTAGCAGATCTCAAAAGAGTCAGTACCTCTTTGCCTTAACACGATTCAGAACAGCTATTTGGTCTGTTGAACTCTTTCAGTACGACACACTCCTGAACGGGACTGTTCGTGTTACAAGTTGAGAAATAGGTTTTAGGTGTATTCACCCCCCCCCCCTACACCTAAACGTGCTCTCGGGACCAACAAGTTGCGTAGTTTGTAGCTAACTTAGTACTTCCATCATTTTTCGTGGAACAAGGCTAGGTAAGTAGCAAAGTTATTCATTAGAATAATTGGATTAAACCGGTAGGAGACTATTAGATGCCCAACATACGAGTAGGCTCCTATACTAGGCTCCCTTAGTTCGATAAAGCTGTTTAGCTATTAAATCTATTGATTGCCCAACAATGTAGGTTGTAGCTAAATTAGGGAAGTAGTCGTTTCGATGCCCAACATGGCGGTTACCGACAAAGTAAGTGGGAGTGAGGATTACGCTGTTTAAGTTATGGTAATCTATAACTAGTTGATTCTGAAGATTAATTCATTTTATGTGCCGAGGATTGGAATTATGTGTGTGTGAATATTCTGCTGGACCCATCTCTCAACTACCTAGTTAAAACAGTTTATTTCAGTTTTTACAAGTTCTTAGTTTAGATAAAAACCCAAAACTCGCGTGGTTGCTAACCAAACCCAATATAAGTAGAAAAATGATTTGTGTAGTCCTCCGTTCCCTGTGTTCGATACCCGGAAGACTATACTGATTTAATTCTGAAGTTTTACAGGATTATTTGGTGCAATACAGTGATCACCAAATTGGCGCCGTTACCGGGGACGGTGTTATCTAGTTTTATTATTTTCTACTAATCTTTTTGATCTTTTAAGCGTTGCATGAGCAGATCTTCCAAGCCTAACCTCATATTTGATCCAGAGGTCGAGAAAACAGCAAAAAGGAATAGGAAGAGGACAAACCTGCAAAAGCAACAGATTCTGTCCGAGGCAGAAAACGTCTTAAGTGCCCAGACAGGAGATAGAACAGATGCCGGTGATCAGACCAGCGGCTCTAAACTAGAAACTGTTAGGTTCGACAAAACACTGCACAATTCTCCAGTAACTAGCTCAGAATCAGAGGAGGAAGAGATGGAGGACGAAGTGCACAATCCACAACCCTTGAGGATGAATACCGGATCGCTTGACATGGGAGCGGACCTTCCCGGTCTAATCCAAATCACAACTACCGAACAAATTGATGTCAAGCTGAACATGGTCGCTGCCATGCCGAAGTTCTATGGGAGGATGAACGAGAACCCAAATTCCTTTTTGGCCTCGTTCAACCAAGTCTGCAATCTGCACAGGCAAGGCAATTTGGATGCATTCAAGCTCAAGGCTTTTCCATTCACACTGCAAGATGGAGCACAAGTGTGGTTCTCAAGTCTAAAGCCAAACACGATCACGACGTGGGCCCAGATGCGTACGGTCTTCTTGAAGAAGTATTTCCCGCAATCAAAGACAAATGCACTTAAGAAGCAGATTTCCGGGATCGCTCAAGAAATTGACGAGACTTTCGGTGCATATTGGGAGAGATTCGGACGACTTGTCGATAGTTGTCCGAACCATGGCTATTCGGACGTGGAGCTTTTACAAATTTTCTATCAAGGTATGACCGACGAAGCAAAAGTCATGGTCGATATCGGTCTAAAAGGGAATTTCCATACAAGTCTCTACGAAGATGCAAGAAACATAATTGAAGGACTTGCGGAATCTACCTCGCAATACAAGGGGTCGAGAACAACAAGGAAAGTTGTCAATTGGTCTTATTCCAACTATATGGACGAGATCGATACTAAGGTGGATGCAAAATTTAGCATGTTACAAGACAAGCTAGACCTACTGCTTAAGCAGAACACTTCTGCTTCAAATCGATCGATTGCTGATCATTCATGTGGAGCCTGCGGAGAGAAAGGGTATACGTCACTACAATGTCCGGGAGAAGAAATGAATAAGACTGGAAATTGGAGTGGACAACAAGGGGTTCATCCGAACCTTAGATGGAGGCAGCCGGAAGTTCAATTTCAACCAAGGAATCCGCCTCAACAACAATTTCAACAACCGTACCAGCCTATGCAACAACAGAATTATCAGCAAGCGTACAAGCCCCCGCATCAAGGGCAATTTCAGCAGCAGAGTATCCCGCCTGCCCGGTCGGAACAGCAGGGTTCTTTAGAAAATCTTTTGGCCGAAATGGTTTCTTCGCAGAAGGACACCACTGCATTTCAACAACAAATGCAGAAGGAGATGATCCAAACTCAAAGAGAGATGAATCAAACGAAGAAAGATCAGCAAGCTACTATGGATAATTTGGCCAAACAGATGAATAAGCTGAATTCTACAATGCAAGAGATGAAGAACACCCAAGGACAACTTCCAGCTCAGACTCAGCCTAATCCAAATGTTATGGCTAATGTAAGTCAAATAAGTATGTGTGGTAAGAAGGAAACTGATGGAGAGAAGGGTGCCCGACTGCACAAGCGAGTGGAAATTCCAGAAAGTCAAGTACAACAACTCATCCACCGCTATGACAATTTGTACCAAACACCTAATAATGGTACAAATAGTGATAAACAACCGTCTCAAACATACGAGCCTACGCACCATCGAATATATCAGCAGCAAGGTCCATCGTCTGGCCAGGCAGATCAGGGATCTTCTTCGTTTGAAGAATTGATACGCGAAATGATTGCTTCTCAAAAGGAATCAATTACATATCAGAGGAAGATGGAGAAGGAGATAATTTCAAATCAAAATGAGATCCAAGCCATGAAGGAAGAGATGCAACAATTGAAGATGGATCAACAAGTTACTTTGGAAAATCTGTTCGAACAAGTTTCCAAACTGGCCAGTTCATTCCAAGATCTGAAGGGAGGTCAAGGGCGTTTACCTTCACAAGCTCAAACACAGCCAAATTCGAGTGCCCAAAACTGCAACCAAATTAAACTGCATAGAGGAAAAGAATTGCCTGGCCCAATTGTACAGGCAAGACACCCAGAGAAGTCAGCAGAGAAGAAGAAGGCTGCAGAACAGCCTCTACCATCAGAAGGCTCAAAGGAGCAGTATGCTGAAGATCCAGAACAAGAAAGAGATGAGGAGGACGTCCTAACTGGCCAGTCGGAGCCTGAAAATCTGATTCCTCAACCATTCCCCGAAGCTTTGAAAAGGAAAAAGATGTCGAACAAGGAGTACATGGACTACCTTAAGCTATTCGAGAAATTAGAGATTAATATTCCTTTCCTTGAAGACGTCAAAATTCCAAAGTTCGGGAAGTTCGTGAAGGATTGTATTGCTGAAAAATCCTATAGTCCGGGAAAATTATCATGGACCACTCCGTCTCGGCAATCATTCAAAGGATGCTACCCACCCGCTAAGTGTGTTGATCCAGGTATGTTTGCTCTACCTTGCTTGATGGGAAATGTTATGATTAAGCAGGCTATGTGTGATTTAGGTGCATCCATAAATGTTATGCCATTATCCGTTTATAATCAATTGATTGGAGCTGAATTAGTATCCACCAAAGTGATAATTCAATTAGCGGATAAGTCATGCATTGCCCCGATAGGTTTACTTGAAAACATCTTGGTAAGAATTAACAACTTTGTCTATCCAGCAGATTTTTATGTCATAGACACAAATGATAGGAAAGTTGAGGGTACTACGGGTGTTTTATTAGGTAGACCGTTCTTAAAAACTGTGAAGGCCATAATCAATGTAGATGAAGGATCTATAAGTGTTGCATATCATAATGAAATCTATGTTCATCACATTGTTGAAGCACTTAAGATGCCTTTTGATCATGAAAATGAAGATGGTTTATCTACTGACTCCATTGAAAGCTTTGTCCAAGAATATCTTGAGACGTATGTGATGCAGGATAAGATGGAGGTCACCTTGACTCAAGGGCTGACCGAATCAAATCTCGAAGATATGACAGACGAGGAGATCAGAGAAAGCATCTTGGCCTTACACGCAACTCCAGAATTGGCTACTGTTAGCAGTATGTCTCAGCTACCCAGTCAGGACGATTCTATACCAGAATGGCTGAAAACCGTGGAAGTAAAGCCCCAACATGAAAGAGACAAGAAAAGGGCCGCAAGGGAGCAGACTACCATCGTCTTGCAAGGGGATAGACCATCAACCAAGTGTGAGGAAAAATTTCGGAAGAAGGCCTGTGCAGATTTCGAGTGGTATAAAGACCGTGGGAAGAGATTGAAGCGGGTGATCAAGGCAGTGGATGAGACTCCACTGTTCATGTCGTCACCCAATTGACTCTTGAAGAGGAGGTCTAGCCGAAGACTCAAAAGAGAGGCGCTTCCGGGAGGCAACCCGTATTTTTTTCCGTTTTTCTTTGATTTCGTATTTTTAGTTTGATTTTATGTTTGGTGTTGTTTCTTTTCTTTTTCAGATTTTGGCTAAGTATGGAATTGGGATTTAAGTGTAAGGAGATGGTTTTTGGAGGAGCAAAAAAAATTAAGAGAAGAGAAAATTGGGAAGTAATAGCAGTTTTCACAACTTTTGAGGACCCAATTGAGTGCCGGAAAATTTCCGAGGGATTTAATTGCATTAATAGACAATTCTGGGGCCAATTGAAGTTGAGGAAAAAAACTGGGCCTGACCAAATCCTTGTCTTATATGATGCTCCTTATTTGACTAGGGTGGATCCTCCATCTTTTTTTGATTTGAACTTGTTGAGGCATACTCGCCTACTGTACCAACTGCCTAACCGGGAGATCCAATTTTATCCACCGGGACCTCGTGTCTCGAGTGCCTTCACTTCTACAGGTCAGGATACGATGCAGACTCTAACGACTGATCTGGATTCCCTTGGACGCAGAGTAGACCGCCTCCGCCGCACAGTTATGAGCAGACTGCCTCGCCTGCCCAGGCGAGGCGACCGGTGACTTTTCTTCCCCAATTTTATTTTTTCGTTTTTTGTGTTTGTGTTTTTGTTTTATGTTTTTGAGTTTGTTCTTGTGTGTTTTTCATGTTCTTACACTTGATAGGGATCAAGTGTAAGGAGGAGGGTGTTTCTTTTTGTCTTTTATCCTTAGTTTTAGTTTGTTCTCACACTTGGTAGGGACCAAGTGTAAGGAGGGTGTTTTTGTGTTTATTTTGTCATGCCTTCTCTCTTTGTTTTGTCTTTTCTCTCTTGCTCGAGGGCGAGCAAGGTTTAAGTGTAAGGAGGGGGGTATTTTGTGTCGAAGCATGCCAAAATTTTTGATTTTTGAAGTGCCGTTTTCTATGATCAAGCTTGTCTTATTTGTGCTTTTATTTTCAATATGCTTGCTTGTGGACCTTGTGAAGATTAGATCTAGGCACGTATATGCCTGTAATTTGGGATGACGAAAAATAAACATTGTTGGATCGAAATTTAATAACCACTCACTTAAATAAGATTTGAGCCTTAAAGTAGGACACTTCCTACTATTCTTTTGAGAGTGTTTATCCGCAAAATCGTAATATGTTTGAGTCACTTGTGATAAATGATAGGAGGCACTAGGGATTTTTAGCCACACGGCCGCAACAAAATATTTCCTACCCGAAATTATCCCTTAGTGAACCAATTTGAGCCTTGACCGTTTCTTTGATTTGAGTTAGTAAAATTTTAGCCAAGGCCTTTTTAGACTTTCTCTTGACCCATGTTATTGCATGTTTTACGAACTCTCTTGTGCATGATAGTTAAAATCTGAAGAGTATTACATTTATCTCCTACCTGCTCAGTCTAGACATGCTGCAAAAAACAGATTGGATAAAAAGTCTAAGTGTAAAAACTGTTCTATTTAAGCAGAATTCAAAGTGTCCTGTCTGTACAGTTGACAATCTGTGCCCAGTTTGCTAAAAAGAAAGTTTATGCCACGAAAAAAATATACAAGGAAAAAAAATCCGAATATGAAACGTGGCAGAAAAGAATAAAGTATGGGTGCATAGTATTGATGTTGTAGCATTGAAGTAAATTTTCTGAAGTAGTGGGAGTTTGACTGACTTGACTGCACAAGTGAGAGAGTTTTACATGTATAACATTGAATCTGAATTTTAATGGAGTTTAGTACCCCTGGGACCCTTACCAACATTAATTTGTCTAAGTCCTAAGCCCCATTACAACCAAATGAGAAAGACCTCCTTGATATTGCTATTGTGATGATCTCTTATCGTGATTGCGTGGATTGTTTTCCTTTGAGTGGCTTGAACCGGACCTAGATTAGTTGAATGTTGAGTGAAACTTGAGGAGATCCACATTGTTTAGATTTTGACCAAGTTGATATATGTGTGCTTAGTTTCAAAATTTGCATTGTCTACTTGTTGGATGAGATTATGATTGCATGGTTTGACATTGCTTGGCTAGTGAATTGGTGTGGAAATTTTCGAATTGATTGGTATGGCTTCTTGTCTTCGTTTTGTGAGTCCGTTGTTATTTTCTTCCGTCCGTGTCGTGTCTTGTTTTTGTTCTTGTTCGAGTCTTGAGTCTTTTCTTTTGAGTCTTGGGTCTTGGGGAAGACCAAAAATAATTAGGTACTTATCTTTTGTTCTTCTTATACTCGAGGGCGAGTATAGTTCAAGTGTAAGGAGATTTGATTAGTCGATTTCGTACCTAATTATTTATGTCCGAAAAGTCTCTTAACTGTGCAGGCGAGACGATTTTGTTGGCAGTTATGCAGGAAAATAGGTTGATTTGGCACGACACGTGGAAATGATGTGGCAACAAGTTTCCAGCTGTAATGGCGAGATTTTGAGCGGATTTGGCCAAGAAAAGAAAGAAGGAAAGAAGAAGAGAAGAAATGAAGAAGGAAGGAAGGAAATGAGATAAATAAGGAAGGATGATATATTACCATATCTTATAGATCCTTTTCCTTATCCAAAAAAGAACCCTAGATGTGATCTAGGAGCATTATAAAAGGATGAAGAGGCACGAAATTCAGAGGCTCTTGGAACCCTCTCGACCTCCTCATAACCTCGGCACACAATTCCCTTTCCGATCCATCCATCTTCGACTTCACACCGCCGCCGTCCGGAGCCACCGTCGCCGATATTCACCAAAGCCGAGGAGAAGAACCAATACCATTCCATTCTAATTCTTGCAGTTCCTTTAGTTCGAGTAGAAGAAAACAAACACTTTCATTTTTCCGCTTTTAATATTCGCACTTTAAGTTTAGATAGTTGCTTTCAATATCCGTTCGTTTTGAGAGATCGAAGACTATCGGTACTCTTGATCCTATTTCAATTCTTGTTTTAATTCAGTTCGTGTTTAGTTTTTAGTGCAGTACGTGTTTCGTTTTCAGTTTTGTTCGTATCTTTATTTTATTTTCAGTTTTCGTGCATGCTAGGGTTAGGGTTACGAATGATGTATGTTCTGTTTTGCAAAGTGCCTTATCTGTGCAGTCAGGACAGTTTCATGAGTAGCTAAATTTTTAGTGGTCCGGCAGGATGTAAAACGCACACGTGAACAGTACATGACGCTTAGGTGCTGATAATTAATTGAAGGGTTTCGGGTTAATTCTGGTTTATTTAATCTGGCTAGTAATTTAGGTTTGATCACCCTAAGTTGCGTAGTTTGTAGCTAACTTAGTACTTCCATCGTTTCTCGTGGAACAAGGCTATGTAAGTAGCAAAGTTATTTATTAGAATAATTGGATTAAACCGGTAGGAGACTATTAGATGCCCAACATACGAGTAGGCTCCTATACTAGGCTCCCTTAGTTCGATAAAGCTGTTTAGCTATTAAATCTATTGATTGCCCAACAACGTAGGTTGTAGCTAAATTAGGGAAGTAGTCGTTTCGATGCCCAACATGGCGGTTACCGACTAAGTAAGTGGGAGTGAGGATTACGCAGTTTAAGTTACAGTAATCTATAACTAGTTGATTCTGAAGATTAATTCATTTTATGTGTCGAGGATTGGAATTACGTGTGTGTGAATATTCTGCTGGACCCATCTCTCAACTGCCTAGTTAAAACATATTATTTCAGTTTTAAGTTTTTACAAGTTCTTAGTTTAGATAAAAACCCAAAACTTGCGTGGTTGCTAACCAAACCCAAGATAAGTAGAAGAATGATTTGTCTAGTCCTCCGTTCCCTGTGTTCGACCCTGAAGACTATACTGATTTAATTCTGAAGTTTTGCAGGATTATTTGGTGCAATACAGTGATCACCATCGACCTTGACGAAGTAGTCTTAGATCAAGATATGAGTTACGAAGAGCGACCGATACAAATTCTCGATCGGAAATCTCAGAACCTGAGGAGTAAGCAGATTTCCTTCGTCAAAATCCTTTGGAACCATCATGGGCAAGAAGAGGCAACTTGGGAATTGGAAGATAAGATGAAGGCTCAATATCCCGACCTACAATACCTAGGTACGTGAAATTTCGAGGACGAAATTTTCTTTAAAGAGGTGAGGATGTAATACCCCAAATTTTTGTCACACCCAATTGATCTTTTTATGCGATTAATTTCGGATCAAGTCTTATGTTCGATATTATAATTTATATTATAGTATAATATACTCCCTAGATTAATTATTTTGGTATATATGGGGTTAGTTATATACATATATGAATGTCTATATATAAAAAAAAAAAAAAGAGAACGGCGTTGAAACGTCAACTCCCTCCATAACCCCTCTCCCACGATCTCTCTCTACCCACACTCTACTCACGATCTCTCTCTACCCACACTCTACTCACGATCTCTCTCTCCACCCACACGAAGCCACGCACACGCTGCCGAGCTCCGAGGGCGGGAGTTTCAGACGGCATGGGAAGTAGTTTTTAGAGTAGGAAAACTCCCACGTATTTCCATCATTTTTCCTCATTTTAATTCTCTCTTCTTTTTCCTTCTCAAGACAAGAACTTGACCCATTTTGAACAACATTTCACCTCTTGGGCGATTTCTATTTCCGATCGGCATAGAAGTAATATCATCTTCGTCTCGTCTTCTCTCAGCCGGCGTCATTTATCGTCCACCGTTCTTCAAGCTCATCGGCGCCTGCCAACTTCCAACTCGTCTCATCGGTTAACGAGGTAACAAACTCAGTCCAGAATCTCTCATCTCGTTCATATTTTTGAAGCTTCATTGAAGAACTTGAACATATGGTGATAGACTCGTTCTTGTCGTGTTTAATTGTACGATTCATCCTTATATTTTTATATTTTATGTTGCCTCAGCCCTCTCGTTCTTCCGCCGAAACATTCTCGCGCATTTTCGAGATCAAAGAAGCTAAGGTATAATTTCTCGGTCCTAGGCTGAACCTCTCTTTCTTGATGTGTAGAAGTCGGTTTCGAGTTACATAGTTTCGACGTTAATACTGTAGAAGAAAATTCATACCTGCTAATGATCAGTTGGTTATCACGTTCGATTAAGCCGCTTTTGCGAACCCCCATTTGCCGCCTAACCTGTCACATTCAGCGATTTTTAGCATTTTATTACTTGAGATTTTAATGGTGGTTCCTTCACGAATATTGTTCTACGCAATGTCAATATTATTATATTAAAATATCAGAATTGTTAGATTTCGGATGTGAAAGTTATGAGCCTCCCAAAACGCTTGCGGGAAACGAAACCTTTCTAGCCAGCTTGCTGACCGGCGATTTTTCGACTCATTTTATGACCAGATTAATGAGAATCGATACCTAATTCCTATACCAATATGAAACTTGTACTTTTATCTTTCCAACGCCACTTTCCGTTCGTTAAATGGAGATCGGACCAAAGAGATATGGAGCTCGGAAGTTGAGCTGTTCGAAGTGCGCTCGTCACGGAGCAGCAGTACGATCTCGGATATCTGTTATTCTCCAATAACATAAACCTAACGAAACATATACTACTGAAAAACCCTTCCTTTAATCTTTCCGGAAACACGTCTCTCGTATTTTTCGGAGCCCGGGTCGAGGAGATACAAACCGCCAAAGTTGAGCAGCTGAAATCGCACCCTTACGCGAAACGGTAGACTTCGGCACGAAGTCTGCTCGTTTTCACCAACCTTAAGTTGTCAAAAACTGTATCGTTGGAAATCTAGGTTCGTTGGCTTTCTAATGATACCCTCGGATCGCAAAACAGAGTTCGGACGCGAAAGATATAGGTCTCCGAAGCACAGCTGGCGAAACTGCCGCGAATCCGCCGAGGCTAATTCGGGGACAAATTTCGGTGCTGAAACAATACCCGATCGGGGCTTAAATTCTACAGTTTGTACTTCACCTGGAGTAGAATCTAAAAACAAGTTCGACACTGGAAATCGATGGTCGGATCGTCCGAAACTAGGACCGGAAGTCGCTGCGAAAACTGCCCCAAAACAATCTCTTAACTTGTTAAAATATACCTTAAATTTTAGGTTATTTTACCAACGTTTTGGAAATATTTGAAAGTACATGATTAATATCTATCCACACGAAATAGGCATATCCGAGCAAGAATTTAATTAAGGCAAACTTAACGCCAATAAAATTTAACGATTTCAAAGCCGATTTGAATAATTATATAATCCCCTTCTCGCCAAATTGTATGTATTAGAAGTCTAATTAATTTTAAGACGATTAGTTTTGATCTACGACTAAAAATTAGGGTCTCTCTTGTAGGATCCCAGGAAGGACAATAACTTCGAGAATAGCTGCAACGATAGGACAGCACCACAAGGTGGGTTTTTAATTTTCCGTAAAATTTATTTTGAGTTATTAAGCTCTGCTACATGAAATGTTTGTTATCCATTGAAAATCTTTATGCGCGTTCGAATATGTTTAATGCTCTTGTATTGGTCGATCGAAGTTCTTGTTTTGACCTAAAACGTCAAATCAAGGATTGTGTACACCCCTGTTGGTCGTACAGTCGTTTGATCTCCACTGTGCGCTAACTCTACGGCTACGGAAATGATTATCTGGAGAAATGTCTGATATCCTATTTTTAAATGAGTACTCTGAGTAATGACTCGAGACTCCAATGAAAAGGCTCTGACGTGGATTCGTTCCGGGATCACAAGAGTAACTATTGAACGCTGCAAGCGCGCGAAATTGAATGAAGAGATAAATATTTTTGTATGCTTAGGAGTTATTTTTCATTTTTAAAATCTCCTAAGTTATACGTTGTGCTTTGGATAACCGCAAATTTTATAAAAGTGTTTTATCAAATGCTTGCCCACTGGGTACACTAGTACTCAGCCCAAATTTTAAAAAAAAAATGTTTTCAGGTTGAGCGGCCACTGCAGACGAGTGGAGCCGAGGGCGAGGGTTGCGGTCTGATATGCTAATTTCCACCGTGCTTAATTGATATTTGCCTATTCTGGAAGACGTAATTGTTTTGCTACTCGTCATTTTAAATTTGCCTTTATGATTATTGAACCCAATTTCTTCTATGTGCTCATACAGTTCTTTGGTAATGATGAATCTCGACATTGGAATTTCCCTGAATTTAATTTCTTGAATTATTCTGTGTTATCTCTTAGTCATAAATGCTCTTTTAATTATCCGTATTCACCACACCCTGTCACACGCCCTCTTCCGAAAATTGGGCTGTGACAAATCTTATGGAAGTGCTCCCAGAAAATGTAACCAATCTGTACAACTTACAAACTTTGGATCTCCGGAGATGCCGTAATCTCATCAGGCTTCCTCTTGGGCTTACGAAGCTGATGAAACTCAGACATCTCCTCATTTCTGATACGAAGAATTTCTTGGAGTTCCCTGAGGAACTAAGAAAGTTAACAGGTGTGTGGACTCTATATGACTGTGCCGCAACAAGAGATTCTTTGGTGAAATCGAATCAACTCGGAGAATCTCTACCAAAGGATAGTTTCACATGCCTAAGTGTCCTAGGATGTGTAGGTCTATGTCATGCAAGATACGAGGCAGCAGATGTTCAAAGTCCAGACATGACATGCAAGATTGAAGAGCCGCTGCAAGAAAACTTTCAAGTAACGAATTCACTAGACGAAGAAGCAATCGCGGAAAGAAAATATTACCGCCGCACGGGAGCAATAACCCCTGATGGCGATATAGAATACGAAGAGTGCGAGGAAGAAGGTGATGATGAAATGGCAGAAGACGAAGCTTGGCGGCGGCTACCCTATTTGAACAAAAAGTTTATGAACAATCTGAGATCGCTGGAGATTAATGACTCCCAATACTCTCATCTGCCCCACCTGCTAAACCTTCCAATGCTCGTGACACTTCGTATACAGAATATGGACTTCCGAGCACTGACGCTTAAATTCTTCGTCGGCAGATTTCCAAAATTAGAAACTTTGACGTTTTCGGAATGCGAATTGTGGGAGGAGTGGGAAGATTTGGAAGAAGCTGCAGGAGGAGTAATAATGCCGTGTCTGAACTATTTGGCGATTACATTGTGTCCTAACTTGAAAGCGCTGCCGCATAAACTACTCCGCGCTGCTTCGTCGCTGCAGGAATTGTTCGTCGCCGGCTGCCCCCATCTCGCCGCCGCCTATAATAAAGAGATGGGAGGTGATAACTGGGATCAGATTTCTGAAATCCCAAACGCCATCATCTTCGCCGATTATTAGATATCACATAGTAATTTCCGTTTTCTGTTATGCATGGTCGTTATATGTTTAGATCTCTACCGAGGGTTTTTTTCATCAACTTCATCCAAGTTGGTTTTTTCCCTCATAATGATTATGTATGCTCATTAATAATTATTCATGTTCTTTTAAAATATACTTTCTTACTCTGGTGTCATCCAAGAGTCCAATTTGTTCTGTTTTGTTGCAATTTGGTTGCTTTTCTTTTCTTTGACAAGTAGGCATCCTAGTAACCCAATGTTGAAACAATTTTAAGCTAAAAAAAGCGAAGTTATTAAAGTATTAGAAATTCAAGTCTTGGCATTATACATATTTATGTTTGGTGAACGTTGTTTTCACCAAATAAATCCTGCGAATATGTTAGAATTCAGATTAGTATTGCAAACAGGTATCGAACATGGAACATAGATTTTAACATTCAATTCCTATAAATCTAAAGGTTAGCGACCATGTAATTTTGAGGGTTTCTAAACCTAAAGCAAGAAAGTAAATAGCATAAATAAGTTCAAATAAAATAAGCAAAGAAGACGGGTCCAGCAAGATGATTCACACACAAGTTCAATCATCGACACTAAAAGTGAATTAATCCCTAGAAATCAATTAGTTGTAGGCCGCCGTAATTAAACTGACACGTCTCCTATTCCCCCTTAATTATTCGATAAACGTCATGGTGGGCATTGAAACGACTACTTCTCTAAATTAGATGCAACCTACGTTGGTGGACAATCAATAGATTTAACACCTAATCAGTCTTAAGAAGTAAGGGAACCCAATTTAGGAGCCTATTCGTATGATGGACATCTAATAGTCTCCTACCAAATTATTCATATTATTCTGAGAACAATTGTGCTACTTACTTAGCCTAATCCCATGAGAAACGATGGAAGTATCAAATTAGCTACGAATTAAACTAACGTAGGTGATCAAGCCTAGATTAACTAATCCGATTAATTAACCTAGATTAATTCGGAATTTCAGTGATTAATTATCGAGCTTCTCAATGAAAACATAAGTGTGTGTTTCACATCTCGCCGACCCCTAGAGAATTTAGCTACGCATACTGGTCCGGCTGGGCAAGCGGACGACTAAACTGGGCAGAAAGTAAAACATGTTTGAACTCGAAAACAACATGCACGAAATTAAATCAACGAACTGAAACGAAACTGAAACACGAATAAAAGAGGTAAGAAATTGAATATTAAAACAATACCAAATGATAAAATCTTATCCTTTGTTTGAAAGCAATAAACGAGAAGTCTCCAAAAGCGAATGATAAATAAAACGAAAAGATAAAGTGTTTATTTCTTCCAATCTCCTAACTATGATGAACGAATCTTCCTTCTAGGCTATTCTCCTCTCTCTCTCTCTCTTTGTTCTCTCGGTCGAATGGTGAATCAAAGCCTCGTAAAATTTGTGAGTCTCCTCCCTTACATATGACGGCTCTCTTTCCTTATCCTTCTAGAAGTAGGTTTTCTTCAATTGTGGAAATATTTGATTTAGATAAAAATATCTAAATCTTTCCATATCCTCCTCTCTCACCTCCTAAACCTTCCTTCCTTGATATTTTCATCCAAAAACACTTCTTAAGCCTTCAAAACACGTTTGTCACCTCAGCACCTTGTCATTCGCCAAATCATCCCAAAAATCGGTAAGACAGCTCAGAAAATACGGTCCAACTGCCCTGGTGGGCGCCTTCATAGTACGAATTAGACTCAACAAACTTCCTTACACTTGAACTATACTTACCCTCAAGTATAAGAAAAATAAAAGAATGCGTACTATTCAAATTCAGTCAATCCCCAAGACTCAGACTCTAAAATAAAAGGACACAAGAAGCAAATAAGACAAGAAAAGACAAGGATAAAGACTCAAAACAAATACAAGAAGCAACACCAATCATATCCATAATCTCCACACTCAAGGAACTAGCCAAACATGTAAAACCGTGCAAATATAAATCTCAACAAACAAGTAGAGTCGCAAATTTTGGACAAGTCAAAAACCTAAGCAAAAGTGGATCCTTCTCACAGTTCACTCAACACTCTCTAATCTAGGTCCAGTCAAGTCACTCGAAGAATACAGTCCACTCTATCACGATAAAAGATTGTCACAACTGCAGCATCAATGAGATCTAGGACTTGGACAATTTTTTGTTGGTAAGGCTCATAGGGCTTCTAAGCTCCATCAAATGTAAATCAATGACATGAATGTTATACTTGCTCATCATGAGATATTAAAAAAAAAAAGAAATAAACATCACCCACCACTTAAGAACTACACACCAAATGCTACTAATTTTTTTTTTCATGGTTCAAATTTTCCCTTTTTTATAAACAAAACTGGGTACATACTCATCTATCTGGGCAGTGAGGTCATAATTATTGCTATGTTACGTGCAGATTTTTCAATGATTTTCCGGCCAATTAATAATTTGTAGCATGCATCAGTTGTGCAGGCAGAGGACTGAAAATTGTTGTCCTCACACATAAAATAAGATCAATCTCAATAAAGCGTGTAAAACATGCAATGACATGGGACAAGAGAAAGCTAAAAAGGCTTCGACTAATATTTTATGACTAGATCAAAGAATCGGTCAAGGCTCAATTGGGCTTACTAAGGAATAATGTAAGGTAGGAAAACATTGTCACAACCAAACGATTTAACCCCTAGTGCCTCCTATCATGTATTGCACGTGACTCACCTTTATTGTGGATAAACACTCTCAATGAAATTATTAGAAAATAATTTTTAGTATTATCTTATTTCGTTTTAGGAAAACATCATATTATTATTAGGACATCTAGAAATACAAGACAGTATTATTGGGACGAAGGGAGAAATTGATTTAGAAACGTGATATGTTTTTGCATGCTGATATATGCATTGCTGCTTGTTAGATTCAAATGAGTTGATTGTAGTTACTTCGATCTTGAATTAACAATTAATGAAATCACATGCACCAATTTGTCAACTTGTCCATAGAAAATATAAGAAAAAATAGTTGTTTTATGATATCAACTTGTAGTATTCTTTTAGTCTGACTATATGCAGCATTTTTGGTTCTCTAATAGAGGTGGCATAAAAAGCTCTGAAAACTTTTGGAAAACTGAATTTAGTCTCTTCGGACTTTCTCACTTCAAAAATCTTGAAACTTGGGACTTTTTTGCTGACATTTTCAATATATCTTCGCACGCTATTAAATTATTTAGTTTTTATCTGAAAATTTATTATTTCATAATTAAAATTTAAAATCTTCTTATTTCTCCTTTGTTAATGATGTTGACTAGGGTCACTGCCCCTCCAAGAAGAGGCTCAAATGGGCTAGTTGTTGGCTTGAATACTTGCACGAAGGCATTCAAATAGACGCATGTTCATTCATATTCAATTCTTGGTGACTAATTGTGGTATTTTCGGCCTGCATCTTTTGGGCCCAGAATTGGCAGTCCTATTAGGTTTGAGCATTAAAAAAAAAAGGTCCAATTCAAATTTGAGGACGAATTTCTTCAGAGAATGATGCGAAAAGAAATTAATTTGGGCTTTAATTATTTCATTTATTTGTGCTTTTTTTCTTGGGCTTTAGGATTTTATTTTAGTTTCTTTATATTTTTATCATTTGAATTGTAATATGATAGATTTGAAGATCGACGGCCCGTCTCTCCGTCCCCCATTCCCCTCCGTTAGGCGACAGGCGCCATTGTCCTAGGTATTCGTGCGTTGAATTAATGGTTAACGAAAATCAAATCCGGCATTCGTGCGCGAACCAACGGATTTTGATTAATATTTGTAAATCGTTTCCGGCATTCCGAGGAATCAAGGGATTCAATTGGTATCACCTCTATTTTATTTATCTATTTTGTTTTATCTAATCTTCTGCGGCATCAACCCAATCCGATGGGAGATGCCGAGTTGCCGGTTTCTCCTACAAGTATGGCCACCTTGCTCAACTTTGTTAGAAGTCTAAACATTAATGGCTCCCAATATTCTCATCTGCCTCAGCTGGAGATTCTTCCAATGCTCGCATAACTGACGCTTGAATTCTTAGTAGGCGGATTTCCAAAATTAGAAATTTTTACATATTCGGAATGCAAATTGTGGGAGTGGAAAGATTTGGAAAAAGCTGCAGGAGTAATAATGCCGTGTCTGAATTACTTGGCGATCACATATTGTGCCCAAACTTAAAGGGGCTGCTGGATTTCCTTAAAGGGGCTGCTGGATTTCCTATTTCATGAAAGAAAATGTAGTAAGCTATTAATTTCTAATTTTAATAAATCTTTTGTTGGCATGAAGCAAAATGAAGGAAATGATATTAAGACGCTGAAGGCAGTTGGATCTAACGATAATCATGAAAAGAAAAAAGATAGGGGAGGCAATTCGAGTCCGGTTGCAAAACAAACTGAACCACCAAAGCAAGCCTACATCCACGTATGAGCAAGAAGAGGTCAATATACTGATAGTTAAAATTTAGCTAAAAGGGTAATGACGAAACAAATGTCGTTTCTTTGTTATATAGCTAAGAAATGCATTTTCAGTAATGAAAAAAAAAATCAAGGGAGGACAAACTGTATTATGTCGAGAGATATACATTTTCGATGGGTTTGGGCTATATGAATTTTAAATTAATAAGGCTGCATCACAAGCTCCTTAACTGGATCCAAGTAAAAAACGAAAATTATGAACCAAACCTCTCAAGTTGGCTTAAATTTGTTCGATTTAAAGTGGTATATTTGGTCTATTTCCTTTTTAATTGTACCTGTATATTTATGTTCAAAGGAGGGTGTTTAAATACTTTATTTTATAGTACATGTTTAATGTTTTACTGCTTTATGGAGTAGTGCCTTGTGGTTTCTTATGTAAAGTCTCTTCTTTAATTTTATACTCCCTCCATCCCATAGAAAGTGTCATCTTTCGATGGGGCACGAAGATTAAGAAACTTGTATTATGTTGTGTGTGTTGTTTGACTTTTGGGTTGTTAATTTTGGTTCACAAATTATTTGTTTTTTTTAGAAATATGACACTTTCTATGGGACAGCCCAAAAAGAAAAACGAGACGCTTTCTATGGGACGGAGGGAGTATTATATTGCAGCACATTTTGTAGAAGTTCTTTCACAATACATCAAAAGTTGTTAGAAAATGGGAGGTTGTTAGAAGATGAAAGGGTTATTTAGTGTTTCGAATGTGGAAGGGTCTTTTAGTGAAGTGGGTATTTTAGTGTTTAGAATGTTGGAAGGTCTCTTAATGTAGAGGGTGTTTTGGGATGGAGCACTTCTCTCCAAAATATTTGAGGCTTTATTAGTTTGAATGGTTTTGGATTGTATTACAAATGGTAGCTCTCTTGA
This sequence comes from Lavandula angustifolia, assembly GCA_028984105.1. Lineage (NCBI taxonomy): Eukaryota > Viridiplantae > Streptophyta > Magnoliopsida > Lamiales > Lamiaceae > Lavandula > Lavandula angustifolia. Next base: position 2,924,318 of record CM054812.1, read on the forward strand.
GCTATTTATAGATATGGGAGGATCTTTCTAGATCCTCTCTTTTTCTCCTATATTCTAGATTATTCTTATTATAATATCTATCTAATATTTTTCTAGATACTTCTTAGGATTCTTCTAGTAATTACATAATGATCTAGTATTGACACTTCTAGGATTCTCTTGTAGTTTCTTCGGTATTCTAGAAGTTTCTAGATAATGCATCACTTCTTAATACTCCTCCTTGATGCATTTATCGATGACTCCAAGCCTGCTTCTTAGAAATTGAAATCGATCTCTTGGTAGTGCCTTGGTGAAGATATCCGCTAGTTGTTCCTCTGTCGGACAATACTTCATCTCGATATACCCCTTAGCTTGGACGTCTCTGATAAAGTGATACTTGATATCAATATGCTTTGTGCGATTATGCTGAACTGGATTTTTAGCCATTGCGATAGCTGATTTGTTATCGCAATAGATTTCTATCGCATCTTGATTTTCTCCCATGTCTTCTAGTATTCTCTTTAGCCATATAGCTTGGCATGCTGCTCCGGATGCTGCTACATATTCAGCTTCTGCTGATGATAGTGCAACTGAGTCTTGCTTCTTCGATCCCCATGAGAAGATGGCTGAACCGAGTGTGAAGGCATAACCGGAGGTGCTTTTCATGTCATCCTTAGATCCTGCCCAATCACTATCATTGTATCCGCAAAGTTTGAAAGATGAGTTTGATGTGTACCTGTAATATCCCAAATTTTCCTATTTAGTTGAATTAGTTAAAATAGTTGAATTGTTTATATATGTACATGAGAGTGGTAAACCTAAAATGGGAGTTACAGAAATACTATCTTTAAATATACATGCACTTTGGAGAACTAACCATCCATTTATATTCTTATTTCTTCACTATACGTGCTCACATATTTATATATCTAATGACTTTACTAAACTATATGGATATATATAAGAATGTGGTATCTAGTGGGCCAGTCTACAGCTCCATTTCCTTACCATGAAGTTAGCTATATTATTAAAATAGTTTACAATAATGTTTGGCCATATATCTCTTACTTTTTACCAAAAATCCTCCACGTATCTTAATTGAGCAGGAGGTGGGTTTGCCTGAATTGAAGATAAAGAATTAATGAGTCAAGCTAATGATCCTTCGTACAGAAACTCACAACATTTTGATTAGTTCCATCTCTCTCTCTCTATCGTTGTCTCTCGTTCTATGTTGAGAGAGACACTTAGTTAATCCATTCACATGTGAAGAAGCTTGGTTGTTTCTTATCTACACCAATATTTCCCTCCCAGAATAAATTCGAGCTCATGGTACAATTCACTTATTTTCTTGGTAATTGTCTCTATTCAATTCTTGTTCTACAATTATGGTGGAAATAGATGTACTTCACCTATCTTGTTTTCTGCAAGAGTTATTCTATGATAGCTTATAATGAATATGTCTTATAGAGGGAGGGGCAGAGGTGGTGGACGATGACCGCCGATGATGTCGATTATGATTTTGTATACCCAATTTTCGTAGGTATCAGTGCTGTAAGATTAAGCTCAGTTTACGAATGTCCTTGTTGATCAAAATCTATCAAAGTTTATATCGTTGGAAAGATCTCGTTTCTGGCTTTCCAACGCCACCTCATATTCATAATTCCGAGTTCGGATTTGAAAGTTATGGCTCCCGAAAGTTGAGGTGTTAGTAGACTACGGCTACGGGTTTTGTTTTTCCCATGAGCAGAACAGCAACTTTGAATCTGAATTCTGCTCGTTTCCTTTATCCAAAATCCAACATATTTTATATCGTCGGAAAGCTCTTTTCGTTGTCTTTCCAACACTACCTTCGGTTCGTAAATCAGAGATCGTACCCGAAAGTTATGGGTCCTAGAAGTTGGGGTGGCGGTTTCATTTTCTATTCTCGCTGAAACAGGGCAGCGAATTCCAACTTGAATTCTTCTCGGTTTTGTACACCAAATCCCGGTATATAAGATACCGTTGGAAACCTCTCATCATGAGCTTTCTAGAAACACCTTCAGGTTCTAAAACCGAGTTCGGAGGTGAAAGATATAACTTCTACAAGTTGTGGGTTTGTGGTGATCGTTGTATTGCACCAAATAATCCTGCAAAAATAGAGAATTATATCAGTATAGTTTACAGGGTATCGAACACAGGGAACGGAGGACTAGACATATCATTTTTCTACTTATCTTGGGTTTGGTTAGCAACCACGCAAGTTTTGGGTTTTTAACTAAACTAAGAACTTGTAAAAATTGAAACAAATTGCAGAAACTGAAACTGAAACTGAAAATAAACTGTTTTAACTAGACAGATAAGAGATGGGTCCAGCAGAATATTCACACACACGTATTTCCAATCCTTGGCACATAAAATGAATTAATCTCATGGATCAACTAGTTATAGACTACCGTAACTTAAACTGCGTAATCCTTACTCCCACTTACTTAGTCGGTAACCGCCATGTTGGGCATCGAAACAGTTACTTCCCTAATTTAGCTACAACCTACGTTGTTGAGCAATCAATAGATTTAATAGCTAAACAGCTTTATCGATCTAAGGGAGCCTAGTATAGGAGCCTACTCGTATGTTGGGCATCTAATAGTCTCCTACCGGTTTAATCCAACTATTCTTTCGAATAATTTCGCTACTTACCTAGCCTTGTTCCACGAGAAACGATGGAAGTACTAAGTTAGCTACAGACTAAATAACCTAGGGTGATCAAGCCTAAATTACTAGCCAGATTAAATAATTCAGAATTAACCCGAAACCCTTTTGATTAATTATAAGAACCTAAACCTCATGTACTATTCACGTGTGCGTTTACATCCTGCCGGACCACTAAAAGTTTAGCTACTCATAATACTGTCCTGACTGCACAGATAAGACACCCTGGAAATCATAACATGCACCATTTGTAACTCTAACCCTAGCATGCACGTAAACGAAATTAAACTAAAGATAACGAACTATAAACTGAAAACAGATAATAACAGAATCTTAAACTAACATAAACTAATTTAAAAACGAAAATTGAAACTAGATTAAAGGTACAAAAGTATTCAGGTTTACGAAACGGAAATAAACAAGAACCGAAAATTAAACAAGAACGAAACTAAGCTAATATCCGAAACTGAAATACGAAATATAAAGTGTTTGTTTCTTCAACATTAAACTACTGATTTCATGAAGTAAAAGGAATGGATGGTGGTGTTCTTCTCGGCGGTCAGTGATTGGCTTCGGCAGTGCGGCGATGGTTCGGCGGCTTCGACGGTTCGGCGGCAAGTGATCGAATCGAAAGGATGAGTCTCCAAGGGTGGAAAGGTATGCACGGCGCTGTATTCGTGTGTAAAGGCTCTGATTTTCGTGCTTCAATCCTCCTTTTATAATACCCTAGATCATATCTAGGGTTTCTTCTTGGATAAGAAAAGGATTTTGATAGATATGGAAATATCTAATCCTTCCTTATCTTCTTCTTTCCTTCCTCTCTCTTTCCTTTCTTGATCCTTTTCTTTCCTTCTTTCTTCCTTCGACCAAAACCACTCAAAATCTCGCCATTCCAGCTGTAAATTGCATTGCCACATCATCTCCTGGTGTCGTGCCAAATCAGCTCATTTTCTGCATACGTCTCACCTGCACAGTTAAGAGACCTTTCTGGACAGAAATAATTAGGTACGAAATTGACTCATCAGTTTGTCGAGGAAACTCAATCTTCCTTTGAATATATCACCTCGATTTCTGATCTAATCTTTTGTCCAAACCTTATTATGTTATATATCGTTGGAAAGTTCTGATTGTTGGCTTTACAACGCTATTCTCGAATTTCAAACTAGAGCTCAAACCTGAAAGTTATGAGCCCTTGAATCCCTATGGCGTACTTGCACGAATAGTTTTCGATGCAAGTTCGGGTCGAGATTCGAGCATCAAATCGGTGCCGGATCAATGAGTCAGCTGACAAGTGTTATAATCTAAATATCGTATATTCCAACCATTATCTTGTTTTCACAAACCGATGGTCGTCTGGGTTAGAATTAAAGTGGGAATTAGCGGTGTTGGTTTTCAAATTCAAATTAAATCTTATCTAATATTAGCTTAAGTTTTGGGATTTCAATTGAGCTTAGGGTTTTCTTGTAGGCCCTATTCAAGAAGAGAAGTAACATCCGAATTTACAATAAATTAATATTGTTGCAGCTTCGAGGTGGGTTTTACTTTCTCAAAACTATTTTGAGTTAATAAGCTCTATGAAATGTTATGTTTATCCAGGAAGATATTTTTGTGCGTTCTACTTGTTTAACGCTCTGAATTTAATCGATCGAGATTCTTGACTGGCCTAACACGCTAGTGAGAATTGTGTACACCATTGTTAGTAGTGCAATGGGTTGATCGTCATTGTGTGCTAACCAGTTGGAGAGGACCTATGAGCTTCGGCTTTAAGTCTAACGGTTGGGATCTCTGGGTCAAGACCCGAGATCAGATGTTTATGGGACTCACTGGGTTGTAGCCCAAAGTCCGAAAGGAAGGAGGTATAGAGTAAGAGTAACAGTAGAACGTGACAGTGCGCACACAATGAGATACATGTTGGTATGACTGGGAGTGGCTTTTATTTTTAAACCTTCCAAGTCATACGATTTATACATGGATAAACTATTTATAAAAATGTTTATAAACTGCATCACCCACTGAGTACACTAGTGCTCAGCCCAAACTATTTTCAAAATGTTTTCAGGTTGGGCGGACGGTGGTGACGAGCAAAGCTGAGGCGAGGGTTTCTGATGTATATCGATATCATATATTGCTTCCACTTAAGTTCAAATATATTTATTAAGAACTCTGATGGGCTAATCTTGTGTATTATTTTTGGGCCCTGTAATACTTGTTTTGATGTTTAATTCCTTAAGTACTCAATTTGAGTCGAGTATTTGAATATAAAATTCTTGAGTACTGTTGTCATCTTTGTTATAGCATGAGTCACCATTGAAAGATTTGTACACAATTTATTGGCCTTTTCGCTTGATTTATTCCAGATAATACAAACCCTATTTCTTTCCCCGCTTCTTTTCTCCAACCCCAGTCGCACCCTGATGATCGTGTCCTTCTCCAAAAATCGGGGCGTGACAGTACCAAACTCCAAAGTTAATTGTTCCCTGCAGGTATCTAAGAAGTCTCTTTGCAGCTCCATAGTGCATCTCGCTTGGCCTTTTCCATGAATCTAGAAAGCAGGCTCGTGGCGTAGATAATGTCTGGCCTTGTCACTGTTAGATAAAGTAGGCTTCCTATTAGGCTTCGATAGCTGGAAGCATCTACAAGTTTTGTCCCGTCTTCTTTCTTTAACTTCTCATTTGGAATTAGCGGTGTACTGACGGACTTGCAGTCCTGCATCTTGAATTTCTTCAAGATATCCTCAATATACTTCTTCTGTGGTAGAAATATGCCCTTTTCTTCTTGGCTTATTTCCACTCCCAGAAAGTAGTGCATCAAGTCACTCATCTCGAAAGTGTTCATGTCTCTCTTAAAGTCTTCTATTAGTTTTGTATTATTTCCCGTGACTATTAAGTTATCAACGTAAAGAGAGACGATTAAGATGTCGGAATTACCTTGGGATTTGACGTAGAGTGTAGGCTCATTTTTGCTCTTTGTGAATCCTTGACGAGTGAAGTATTCATCAATCTTACTATACCAGGATCGTGGTGCTTGCTTGAGCCCATATAGTGCCTTCTTTAGGTGGAGGACTTTACCTTCTTCTTTCACGAAGCCTTCTGGTTGTTCTACATATACCTTCCTTTAGTTCTCCGTTGAGAAAGGCAGACTTGACATCTAGTTGAAATATTCGCATCTTCTTTTGAGCTGCAAGAGCTATAAGTGCTCTAATTGTGTCCATTCGAGCAACTGGAGCAAACGTTTCCGTGTAGTCGACTCCTGGCACTTGAGCATAACCTTTTGCTACAAGTCTCGCTTTATACTTTTGTATGGTGCCATCAGGATTCAGCTTCGTCTTGAACACCCATTTAACTTCAATTACTTCCTTGTTACTTGGAAGATCTACCAACTCCCAAGTATTATTCTTCTCGATCATTTTTATCTCCTCCTCCATTGCTTTAATCCAGACAGCCTTTTTTGATGCCTCTGTATAGTTATGTGGCTCTAAGGCACAAAAGTTGCATGTTTCATAGACGTCAGTGTTTGCATATATATCTTGTAAAGATCGATACCTTAGTGGTGGACTTTCTGGTGGGGAGTCCACTTCGTTGTGTGCCTCTTCTTCTTCTTGTTATGTGGTCACCTTGAGTTGTGTTGTTACTGTATTCTTTTGTGTGTTTTCCGTCTCCCAGTTCCAAGTAGCTTCCTCATCGAACTCCACGTCTCGACTTGTGATGAGCTTCTTTGTCTCGAGATTGTAGATTCTATAGCCCTTTGATTTAGAGCTATATCCAAGGAAGATTCCCTTTTGTGTCTTGTCCTCCAGCTTATGTCTTTTTACTGAGGGGACATGGATATAACAGATACTACCAAAGACCTTCAAATGTTTAGCTGAAGGCTTCTGACCGAACCAAGCTTCAATTGGTGTCTTATTGAGGACGGTTTTGGTCGGACACACTGTTTAGTAAGTAGACCGAGGTATAGACGGCCTCCGCCCCGGAATTGCTTTGGGCAATCCTTTCTCGCCTAGAATGGACCTTGCCATCTCCATCACAGTCCGATTCTTTCTCTCCGACACTCCATTTTGTTGTGGAGTGTAGGCCACCGTTAGTTGGTGTTCTACGCCTTCATCTTCACAAAACTTGTCAAATTCTTTAGGGTTGTATTCCGTACCTCGATCGCTTCTTAACTTCTTAATTTTGTGACTACTTTGTTTTTCTACGAAGTTCTAGAACTTCTTGTAAATTCCAAAAACTTCTGATTTTTCTCGGAAGAAATAAACCCAAGTCATTCTTGTGTAGTCATCAATGAAGAGTATGAAGTACCTGTTATTACTGAGTGAAGGCGTCCGCATGGGCCCACATACGTCCGTGTGGACAAGCTCTAGAATCTCCTTAGCCCGCCATGTTTTCTCTTTTGGAAATGGTTGCCGATGTTGCTCGAACATGCATCCTTCACAAACACTTTCCTTTTCATTTATGAGTGATAAGTCTCTCATCATCTCTTTTTGATGGAGTAACCTTAAGGCATTGAGATTATAGTGTCCAAATCTTCGATGCCATAGGCTGGTATCATCGAGCTGAGCCACCATCGCCTTTTGTGGGTATCGCCAATAAATGGGAAAATTCCTATTTTTTCCAATCTTGATGCTCGCAATTTCTTGATTATTTTTCTTGTCATATATTTGACATGATTTATTTTCAAAGTGTAGGGCATAACCATTTTCCATCATTTGGCCTACACTTAGCAGATTTTGTGATAGACTTGGTACGAGAAGAACATCTTTAATAAAACGCGTACCTTTCTTAGTTTCAACGGCAATGGTTCCTTTCCCTTTCGTCTCCACTAGCTTGCCGTTTCCCATCTTGACCTTTCTCTTGATAGAGGTGTCTAGATTGCAGAAAATATCATCATTGAAGGTCATGTGATTGCTGCACCCGCTATCAATATACCATTCTTCTTTGTCTGTCTCTGTTGTAGAATGACATGCGTAGAATAGATGTTCGTTCTCCTTTAGATTTTCAGAGTAGTTGGCCTCATGGTTCTTCTTTAATCGGCAATACTTTTCAACGTGGCCAAACTTTTTGCAATTTCGGCATTGTGGCTTTCCTCGATGGTAGCAGTCCTTCTCCAAATGATTTGTCTTCTTGCATGTTCCACATGGTGGATATTTTCCTTTGTTCTCCTCCATGTTTGAGCTTCGTTCTCCTTTCGGATGTCCACCGGATTTCGACTTATTTCCTTTCACATTGAGCTTTGACTGAAAGGCACTCTCAAGCGAGTTTTCATGTCGCCTGCTCAATCTTTGCTCATGTGCTTCTAGAGAGCCCATCAACTCGGCGGTAGACAATGCTGATAAATCTTTTGTTTCTTCGATAGCGGCTACTATAGGATCATACTTGTATGTGAGGCTAATTAGTACCTTCTAGATGATTCTTTCATCGGAGATCTTATCACCATAACATCTCATTTGATTGACTATTTCCATAATTCTTGAGAAATAATCTTTTGTAGCCTCTGAATCTTTCATTTTTAAATTTTCTAATTCCCTCCTTAGACCTTGTAACTTTATAGTTCGGACTTTATAATTTCCCTTAAACTCCTCCTTAAGGATATCCCATGCTTCTTTTGCACTAGTAGCATTAATAATTCTTGGGAAAATAGTGTCGCTAATGGATTGTTGGAGAAGATAAAGTGCTTTAGCATTGAGTTGCTTGAGCTTCTTGCTTACCTCAGAGGTAGATGCATCATCATCTTTATCTTCTTCCGGCATAGTGATCCCTTCTTCTACTACATCCCAAAGATCATGAGATTGTAGGCAAGTTCTCATCCGGACACTCCAGTGGTCGTAGTTTTCTCCATTGAATACAGGAGTTGTAAGAGATGAGCTTGATAATGCCATCTCGCCCGTTTACGACTGAACGAGGCTTTGATACCACTTGTTAGAAAATGGGAGGTTGTTAGAAGATGAAAGGGTTATTTAGTGTTTGGAATGTGGAAGGGTCTTTTAGTGAAGTGGGTATTTTAATGTTTAGAATGTTGGAAGGTCTCTTAATGTAGAGGGTGTTTTGGGATGGAGCACTTCTCTCCAAAATATTTGAGGCTTTATTAGTTTGAATGGTTTTGGATTGTATTACAAATGGTAGCTCTCTTGAGCTATTTATAGCTATGGGAGGATCTTTCTAGATCCTCTCTTTTTCTCCTATATTCTAGATTATTCTTATTATAATATCTATCTAATATTTTTCTAGATACTTCTTAGAATTCTTCTAGTAATTACATAATGATCTAGTATTTGACACTTCTAGGATTCTCTTGTAGTTTCTTCGGTATTCTAGAAGTTTCTAGATAATGCATCACTTCTTAATAGTTGACCTATCTCTGACAACCTTGACTAACTTTATAAGCTCTTTTCTGGTGATGGAAGTGTTGGTCCTGAGACGTGGTTCAGGTGTAGGGGGGTGAATACACCTGAATACAAATTCGTTCTCAAACGCAAAGTCAGCTCTAGCTGAGTTTGCTACTGACTGAGTCAGACGGGCCAAATATACATCAGATCGTGTGGGTAAGAATTTCTTCTACTGAGTTTAGCTCTACTGACTTAAGTCAGTCGAACAGTCGTTTAATATTAAAGTATGTGCGAAAGTGTAGGCCCTATTAAACCTCTCGATTAGAAAACTGGCTTTATGCTGAGTTTGATGAAATACAGTTTTAGTGCAATATGAACAGTTAGAGAAAACAGTAAATCAACACAACAAATTTTTAAAGTGGTTCGGACACGCTGGGTCCTACGTCCATTTTCCTGACCAAAGCATAATACTTGTTATATTTATACTGAGCAAGTCTCAGTGATCTGTTCTCAAGACAGAAACAACTTGAAGCTTATACTGAGCAAGTTCTCAGTGATCTGTGTGCTGGACAGATTCTCTACTTATAGTCGTCGTAGTGACTTTACAAGGGTTTCAAACTTAAAGAGTTTGAGTATTCTCCAACTAAGAGGAATTTCTTACAATAAGAACAGTTTTACAAGGATGTGAACTTCCTTAAGGTTTCTAAGCTAAAGGTATTACAATGAGGCTTGCTTAGATAAGAGAAGGGGAACAAATATAACTCTAAGTAATGAACTAAAGGTTTCTTCTATGAATGCTAGTTTTTCACTGGATTCTTCGTTGAGAGTGTTAAGAGTTTTGTGCGTAGATAGCTTGGATTCCCGGTAGTGTCTCTGCATGGACTTCTCTTATATAGTCGCGATGGTGAATAGATCTGTTGGAGGAAGGTCTAGTCACGTGTCGAAACGATAAGGAAAACGGCTCCTTTATTTTGAACGTTGGTGAGTAGGTGCACTGTAGAGATTCTCCTCTTTTTCAGTCTGGGAGCAACTTTTGTCAGAAAAGATAGGTCGTTGTCGGCTCCTTATTGGTCGAGGTAGATTGGTAGGTGACACTTGTCAAACATCAAGGTTGACTTCCTCTGAATCCTCGGACCGTCAACTGAAGTGACTTCCTACTGACGTTAGTGCATGGCCACGAATTCCTATGCAGATTCAGTTGGTGGTCGAGTGACCAACTGACTTCTTCGAACCTGAGTCCACCAACTGAGTGCAAGATCTTCTACTGAACTCTGCAGCTATTGAACTCTAGCCTACTGAGTTCCTAACAACTGAACTCGAAACAAAGCTATTACAGATTCGAAGGTACAATATGCAGCTAGGAGTTTTGGGATCTATCAAATCTATCAATTCATCTATTGAATCCTTATCCCAACAGGAAGAAACATATTCGTCCAATTATAATTTGTATTAATATAGGTACCAGAGACAGAGATGTATGAGAAGCAGAACGATAAAGATACAGGATGACATGAGTTTTGAAGATATTCTCAATGGAGCAACTAGTGTCGGTGTGTAGGATTTAAATGAGGCTTAGTTGGAACCACAAAAGGGTATGATTTTACTTTGACTTGTAACTTACATGATTTTGTTATTATTAATTCATTGCCCAACTGTTGTAGTTATATGAAAACGTGGTCTTAACAAAAACCTTCAATTGGAGAAATTAGTAAGAGAGGAGAAGAATAATTCGACTATTCTAATTCATGAAGATGAAAATCATGCAGTCGGTTTGCATAGCAGTTTGTTCGTGAGAGGACTTGGCATTATAGTGAGACAATATGCGCCTTTGATGGTCAAGAGTTGGACCGCTATACCAAAAGCTGATAAGGACATGCTGTGGAAATTGGTAAATTTTTTGAACTTTTTATGACCTGTCATTGCTTTGATCATGAATTGGTTACATATTTTTTAAATTATGAGAGGGAGAAATTCGATTTCGACACCATTACGTCACATGTAAAGGAGGTAGTGTTTGATACCTTAGCACGGTCATATAGCAACTCGAGATGACATGATTATCAGTGGTATAAGAAACAAGGGGTTGGGGAAAAGGCGAAGGTCACACCACCATTATCACTAGGACAGACTAGATGAGTGGAATTGGGTCTGCACATATATTTATGATAACGAAGACTGGAAGGTATATACAACATATTGATTTATGCATGTTTGACAAATCAATTCGATTGAGATATATGTACGATAACGGTCAAAGACAAATGCTGAAAGTAGAAAAAAGTTGCAGATACTCCTTAGGACGGGATCAACCTCTTTTGCCAAAAGACGCCACGAAATGGTAAGTATATTATGTATATTGACCCTTTCATGTTATTAGAGTTCAATTTTAAGTTGCTATATTTTTTAGAAAACATATTAAATTTGTATTTTGTATTATTTCTTTTATTTTGTGGACCAATCTCGAAACCAATACTAAACCTGCAGGGGCCATTCAATATTTTGAGACGACAATATGAAAATGAATGGCCCCTGCAGCTGGAGAAGCCTCTCATTTCAGATGTCTTTATTATATAAATGAATTTAGTGGACTTTATACATACCTGATATTTTAATTATTTTCCTTATTCAAGATGAAAATGAAAGAAAATGTATTGGCAAAGGTGTTTGGTAAAACTTCAAAGGAGGTCACAGACACATGCAGTAGATCAAATCTGCAGAGTGTTATAGAACGACAAAGTTGTGAATTAGCAATTACGTGGGCTGAAATTCAAAGATAAAGTGAAGAACATGAGAGTACTAAGAGGCAGATTGCACTACTATTTGAGAACCATTGCCCCTCAAACTGATCTATTCAAAATTCACAAGACAAGCATTGATAGTAATTGTTTCTTTATTGTATCTTCACACGTTTTAACTATGTTCTTACCCTTTTCTTACATCTCCTTAGTGTAAACTTGTTTGGTTGAATACCAATCATTAATTTAGAAAAAGATATATTTAACAATGAATTGATTTCATAATTGTTATTCTGAAAAAAATATGGATATACTTTTGGGTAAAAAAAAAAAGTAAAGTTAAAAGTAAAATTTGATGGAAATATTTATAAATAATACAATTTGTCCAAGATGATGAAATGGTAGTTAAATTAATCAATCGGCCGGTGGGATAATATTTTACCTTAAATTAGTACAATCATTAGATCTTGATGTGCATGTTTTGCACGAAAAACAACAGTAAGGTGTAGTTGTCCAGCATACGAAAAACTGTCCTTTTTTAATTTGTAATACTGTACTTTTTTAATGCTCGTGCACGTTTTATAATTTTCCAGCTATATATATATTTTATACATGGACCTACCCATGCATGGTTGCGTGTCCTCATTTTATTATTATTTAAAACTATAAATTTCATTATGATTATGTTAACTTGTCATAAAGTACAAAATGGAAATTTATTATCAAATGTGAAACTAAGAAAATGATAAGAATAATATGAAAATTAAAATAATGCTAACTTACCATCAAAATATTGGATAAAGAAAATAAAATAAGATATTGTTAAAAAAAATGCTTAACGAAAAAGAAAATAAAAGAATCATTAATACTTTTATTTTATTTTGAATAATTATTTATTAGAATTACGTTAAGTTCATTCCTCCAAAAAATACTATGTATTTTAACTTAATGAAATAAGAAAAGAATATACAATATTACGAATAGTAAGCAGATATGAAAAGTGAAAATATCATGAATAATAAGAAAAAGTTTTGTTAATTTAAATACAGTAGTAAAAATGAAATTCATAACAGAAGATGTTACAAATTATAAAAAAATATATATAAGAAAATTATGAAATGTAAAAATTATTGAAAATATAATAATAATTAAAAAGCAAATAAAAGATATTGTGAATAATAAAAAATATGAGTAAATAAAATAAAACAAAAGATTATGAATAGTAAGAAATATCATATTAACTAATGATAAACAATAAAAAAATTGATGAAAGGATCATTAATTCTTTTATTTTGGAAAAGTAATTATTGAAATTAGAATTGTTTTATTATTACAAAATAGGAAAATTAAAATACTATGTTAACTTACTATAAAATAAAAAATAAAATATGTAAAAGTAAATTTTATGTATTGTAGAAAAAGAGTATGTAAAACAGAAAAAGTAAAACTAAATTCATGAATAGTGATTTGTAATTATCAACTATTTTCCTTTAATTATTATAACATGATTAAGTCACTATTATTTTTGAAAATATAGAAACCATAAAATTTTCCATGGCGAATCGTACGAATTAGATATATGAAAGGTGTTAATAAATTAATTTATCATCACCAAATTGATTTATGCCGATTGATTTATCGGATAAATATAAAGGCGTTGACCAATTTTCTATGAATATTAGTTTTTTTTAAAAAAAATAACTAGATTTAGAAAGAATCATATAAATAGAGGGAGTGTAATATTCTAATATAAGATTTAGTGTGATTTTTGAATTCTTTCTACAATTATTAGCGAGAATAATAGGGCGAGGAATAAATTAATTTCTAGCTAAAAATATTTTGAATTTAAAATTTGTTTTGCAGAAACTAATAGTGAGGAGAACATGTCGAAGTTCCTTGCAAATCATATTCGAAATTTTGAATTTTTTGTTCAATACTAATAGCGAGGAGAACATGTGAAGTTCCTCGCAAAAAAAATATTTAGAATTTTGAATTTTTTATTTGAGACAATTAGCAAGGAGAACATATTGAAGTTCCTCGTAAAAAAAATGTTCGGAATTTTGAATTTTTTTTGTGTGAGACTATTAGCATGGGGAACATGGCGAGGTTGGGTATTTTCTCGCTAATTATACAAAAATATTATTTCCTCGCTAAAATATTTTTTAGTGAGAAAATGCAAAATGACTTCCTCGCCAAAGGCCTTTATTCTTGTAGTACCTTAAATCAGTAGAGTCATTTGAAGTTTGATGTATAAGGTTGGTTAGGTCATTAAAGTAGAACAGAGTTGGATAATTATAGCTCCTTAAACATTAATATATTGGAGAATACTTTCGAGTTTCGAAACAAGTATATTATTTATAAATAATAATCCCTCCGTTTCACTAATTAAGTTACAGAAATTTAGAAAGTGGGTGAAAAAAAATTGTGTGGTGTAAGAGTATAAAGTGGTGGAGTCTATTTGTTTAGAGTGGATGTGGTTAACTCATTTTTTTCTATTTATAGAATATGACTTGTTTACTAAGACATCCCAAAATAGAAATATGAAACTCGATTAATGAAATAGAGGGAGTGCAATTTGTTCAAGATGATGAAATGGTGGTTAAAGCAATCAATTGTTCGGTGGGATAATGCATGTTTTGCACGAAGAACAACAGTAAGGTGCAGTTGTCGAGCATACGAAAAACTGCCATTTTTTAATTTGTAATACTGTACTTTTTTAATGCGCGTGCACGTTTTATAATTTTCCACCTATATATATAATTTATACATGGACCCTACCCATGCATGGTTGCGTGTCCTCATTTCATTATTATTTTAAACTATACATTTCATTTGAACCTAATTGCAGGCGAAAAGATTGAGCTTTTTTTTTTTTTTTTATACGTGGAACCTGCAGCCGCTACCTTCGGTGCGCACTGGGTAAACCCCGCTCCTTGTGCAGTAGCCTGCAAACCACACAGGAGAGTTCAACCACTCTAGGCTAACCATAGGTGACAGGCTCCACAAAGTTGCTTCCAGTGGGATTCGAACCCAGGACCTATCGGTCCCGGGCCAACCACCTTTACCAACTTTGCCATCCCAAGAGGACAAGATTGAGCTTTTTGAATTTGATGGAGGAGTACACGTGGGTAGGTCGGGATCTAGATCCCACTATATATAATATAAAATGTATTCCCTCAGTCCCACCCGATTTATCTTATTTTCTTTTTTGGGACTCTCATCCGACTTGTTTTGTTTTCATAAAGGAAAATAATTATTATACAACTTACCACTTTTTTTGTAGGGCCTATATTTTTATATACAATCACTAACTCATCTACGCATAACAATACAATCATTTTAATCTCCATGCCGAAAAAAAACAAGACAAGTCGGGCGATATGGAAGAAGTATTATATTTCACTGAACTCTTACAAAGTTAATGAAGTCTACTCCCATTTGAGAAGTCCACATGTCTAGAGATTCATATATACATTTTGATGCCTAAACATATTGCTCTAATTCTCACTCTTTGAGCGCTGCAACCTCATACCAAATTAAAATCAAAACCCATGTCGGTTTTCACCATACTCGAACGATTAGCTCCTCATGTCGAAAGGGAAGTTAACCTAATCCTCAACTCCAAACAAGAAGCCCAAACCCTCAAATCCAAGTTAGAGAGGATTAACGAAGGGCTGCAAGACGCCGAAAGGCATGGCGTCACCGACAACAACGTCAAACACTGGCTCGGACAGCTCGAAGACGTGATGAACGAAATGGACGACGCACTGGATCAGTGGGAGACCAAGAACATCGAGCTGCAGATAGAGCAAATGGAGCTCGACAAACTCGTTGACCTATGGCACAAGGTACCTTCCCTTTACTTTGTTTAACTGGTATTCTCAATTCTGCATAAGTGGTTCATCTAGTATTCAATTCTTATTAGGGTCGATTTAATAATAATAATATTTTTAAGGCACCTTCCCTTCTACACTCTGTTTGTTCATCCTTGAAACACGTGGTGGGGCGACGAATGCTCGTCCAAGAGTTCATAGCTCTAAGTGGGAGACTAGATGAAATCTTGGAAGAGAGGGGTAAGTATAGCTTTGTGAACGTAGATGGAAGCTCATTACAACTCGACAGACAAGAATCCACTTCTTCGGTCGACAAATCCAAGACATATGGTCGGAAATCCGACACCGATAGCCTTGTTGATTTGTTGCTATCATCATCCAAGAATGATTGTCCTCTAGTTGTCTCAGTTGTTGGGATCGAAGGATTAGGCAAAACGACTCTTGCTCAACTAGTATTTAACGATGATATAGTTGACAAGCATTTTGGAAGGCTAAAAGCGTGGGTTAGCGTGCCGGATCCTTTTGATCCTTTGCTGGTCGCGAGAGGTATTCTTGCAACTTTTGACCGAAGTTTGACTGGTGATTCCCCTATGGAGATTTTAGGACAGCGTATAAAGGCTATTGTATCAGGGCGGAATTTCCTTGTTGTCCTAGATAATGTACGGAGAGTGGATCGGGCCAAGTGGGAGTCTCTCATGAATTTCCTTGTCGGACAAACCGGATTCAAAATCTTGGTCACAACAACTGATGCAATATCTGCGAGGACGATTGGCACTACCTATTCCCAACACTTTAGCTTACTATCCGACTCGGATTGTGCCAAAATATTGACTACGATAGCATTGAAAGAAACAGAGGGAGAGGAACAAAAGGAGTTTCTTGAAATTGGTTTCGAGATTGCAAAGAAGTGTAATGGCTTGCCTCTCGCTGCAAAGACTGTAGGTCATGCTTTAGAGTCAAGAACTAAAATAAAAGAGTGGAGAGATTTACTAGAAAGCCCCTTGTGGATGTATGAGGATGAGATGAGTGATATGTTACGCCCATTGAGATTGAGCTACATGGAATTATCTCCATTACTCAAACGTTGCTTCTTGAGCTCGGTTTTGTACTCAAAAGGGTTCAAGTTTGATTCGGAAGGGCTGATCAGGATATGGACGGCTCAAGGCTACTTAGAATCGAGTTCCGATTGAGACCGAATCGTTTCCAAGGGAGAGAAATACCTAAAAAGTTTGTCCGAAAAATCTTTCTTTCAAGTGTCGGGAAGCAACAACGAAGGTAGCTTGACTTACAGAATGCACGACATACTGTTCGATTTTGCAAGTAACTTGTCAAGAAGTGAATACTATGTTATTGTGGACGGTAGAACCGATAAAAGACCCTACCGTGTAGCTACCGGTGGGAGAATACGCTACTTCTGTGCAAGATTCGTCTCCCAAAAAGATCTACCAAGAAATCTCTTCAGACTCTTGAACCACGCTAGAGTGTTGTGTTTGAGTGATTGTGATTTCGAGGAGTTTTCAGAAGATTTAGGGAAATTGGTTCACTTGAGGTATCTTGACTTGAGTGGGAATCCTATGAAATATCTCCCAGAAACTGTAACCAATCTTTACAACTTGCAAACGTTGGATCTTCGAAGATGCCGTAATCTGATCAAGCTTCCTCATGGGCTTGAGAAGATGATCAAACTTAGACACCTTCTCATTTCCGATACAGACAATCTGTTGGAGCTTGATGAGGAACTAAGCAAGTTAAGCGGTTTATGGACGCTGGATAAATGCGCGGCCACAAGAGATTCTTTGGTGTATTCTGCACCAAAGGATAGCTTCACATGCCTAAGCCTCCTCGGATTTGTACGTGCATCCAAGCAAAACAGAGCAGAAATGATATGCAATGAAGAGGAGTTAGTAGTGGCAGAGCCATGCGCAGTCTCAGTATATTGGAATGACTTGAGAGACGACGAGGGTATGCTAAAACACATTGCTGTGATCAAAGAGGAAGTGGCGGAGTCATGGGCCGGAAAAGCACAAGATTGGAACAGAGATCTGGATTCGAAGCTTCCTCCTATCAAGATGGCCACCAAGTATCTCAACAATGTCAGAACTCTAGAAATTAACGGCTCCGAATATCCGCGTCTGCCTCAGCTCGAGAGCCTTCGGATGCTCGTCACGCTTCACATTCAGAAGGTGGACTTCCGAGCCCTGACGCTTGAATTCTTCGTCGGCGGATTTCCAAAATTAGAAACCTTGACGTTTTCGGAATGCGGATTGTGGGAGGAGTGGGAAGATTTGGAACAAGCTGAAGAAGTAATAATGCCGTGTCTGAATTATTTGGCGGTTACACTGTGCCCTAACTTGAAAGCGCTGCCGCATAAACTCCTCCGTGCCGCCGCGTCTCTGCAGAAGTTGTTCGTCGCCGGCTCCCCCCATCTCGCCGCCGCCTACGATAAAGAGATGGGAGGCAGTGATTGGGATAAGATTTCTCAAATCCCAAACACCATCATCTTGGCCGATTATTAGAAATCAAATGGTCATTTACTGCATGTGTTTCTGTTTCCCTGTTATAGTTGTATGTTCAGATCTCTACCGAGGGTTTTTTTCATCAACTTCAGCGAAGTTGGTTTTTTCCCTCATTATTATGTATGCTCATTAATGTTCTTATAAATAAGGGGTTTGGTCATAAAAAAAAACATATATTTATCCGCAATTGCAATTTTAACACGTTTAGTTAACCTTGTCAATTAAATCATAAACTTTTTGTTATTAATAAATTAGGTGAGAAGAAATGTAGCGACAATAAAACCAAATGTTAGTATAAATACTATAACAACATAACAAACAACATATGAAAAATTGAATAGCGAAAATAACGAAATGCAAACCGAGGCAAGAGTTAGACTCTCTCTCCGCAAGACGATAATGCTCCGCTACTTGGTGCAAGCGGTCTATAGCACTCGTCTCCAAGATACAACGGTTTTTCATTACGAGTAGTTGCACTACTTCTCGTAATTCCGGCGAACTACTTGATATTTGGGACTAAGGAAATGAAAGATGATATGAATGTGATGAATGAAACATTATATAAAAATGGAGAGTTGAAATAATCGTGTTTGTAACTCACGTTGGTATCCTATATATAAGCATGAGATGCCTCTTCTTAAATGGGCACAACGTTTGGCAATTAAAAGGAAAGGAAATACATGCAACGACTATATGCTTACTTCATGAATGGTTGCATGTTTTCACATGCATGAAACAACGTGACCAACCATTCGTTTCAAGCATCACATGTATTGTTACGTGGCTCTTCATGAATTGAAGGAAGCCACCAACCAACGTATACTCATGCAACCAACATATCATTTCCATTAAACAATGCAACGTTTAATTGAAGTAATTTAATAATCTAATAAAGTTCTAACAATCCCCCACATTAGATTATTAAATGCAAATGCAAAATGTTATGCAAACCAAAGTCTCAATGACCTATTATTGCATCAGGATAGGTAGTTTTTTGCTTTGAACCTTCCTTAGTATAATGTTATCGGATTTACTCGCTGCTCGGTGAACGCGATGTCTTGAACCGGTCAGCTTTTTGTATAAACCAAGACAATAACATATACACAATAATAGATACAATATCTTTCGTTCTCACGTTGTGTCCATTTTGGCCTTGGACCATATCTTGGTTTCATAAGTGTTTTTCTAATTTGAAGCGGCCACACTTCTCACTTATATAGGTGATCTCCTATTAAGAATATCATGTCATACTCCACCAATAAGGCTATAGGAATCATTAAAAGCTTATAGCTTACCCTTTTACCACAAGCTACATGTTTGCACTTGGGGCGGCTTCGAGAATGGATTTTTGGTTGTGTTTCCAAGTGCACAACTTGAACATTCTTAACTTAGTTGTCTCTTTGAACCATGTTCATGGGATCTCCAATTATCATGGTAGAGTTACCATTAAGAGCGTTCTTTTAGTGTGGATTTTAATTTCATTTCCCTTACTGCATTGTACAATTGATCACAATTAATACCTTTAGTAAACGGATCCGCAATATTGTCTTTTGACTTCACATAGTCAATACATATTATTCCACTAGTGATCAATTGTCTAACGGTATTATGTCTTCGACGAATATGTCGAGACTTACCATCATACATACTACTTTGTATTCTCCCTATTGCATACATACTATCACAATGTATCAAGACGGGAGACACGGATTTTTCCCAACAAGGAATATCCTTTAAGAAGTTCCGTAGTCATTCGGCTTCTTCGTATGTAATCGTTATGATGTCATGCATCATACGCTATGCGTTTTTGCTCATCTTTTTCATCTTCCCCCACAATTGGAGGTGTCTCTTTCAAGAATCGACACAGATTCAAAGTAGTTAAATAAAATAACATTTTAGATTGTCAATCCTAGCGCGTTCTTTTAGTTACTCTTGCGATCCCGGAACACATCCTCGTTGGATCCACTTTTATTGCGATCCCGGAACGTATCCTCGTCGGATCCAATTTCATCTAGGGTCTCGAGCCGTTAATCAGAGTACCCTTTTCAACTTTGGATATCGGGTCTTTCCTCAGATAATCCCTTATAATACGAACTTTGCAACGCCGCAAACTGTTCGTAAATCGGACCTCGAACCCCGAAGTTATCCGCCGTCGAAGATGGCACTCCGAATCGCCTCGGTGCCACGAGCAGTGGAACCGGCTATGTTCAAACAACTCCCGATCACTCAAAACCAACTAACACCTATCGAAACTCATACCTCTGGAAAGCCACTTGTTTAGGCTTTCCAACGCATCTCGCAGTTCGATAAACGGACTCTCGATTTAGGAGTTACACCCCGTTAAACTGCCCAAAATCATCACTAAACCCAGATTTTTCTTGCGAAAGAAAAACTGTTCATCTTGCGAACTTGCGTCGCAATTTCCGACCGGAGTAATGAAAAACAATGCCCAAAGTCTATACCATTGCAAACCTTGTACTTTTAGCTTTTCAACACACCTATCGGTTCGTGAAACAGAGATCGGACCAAGGAATTATTCGCCGTCGAAGAAGGCTCGCTGCACTACCTACTGATTTTCAAGCTGCGAAGCAGCATGTTCCGAGCATTTCCAACACACTATTTGTTTGTCCGGAAACCCCTTAAAACCCATACAGTTGTAAAGCCACGACTACAGGCTTTCCAACGCAACTTGCCTCTCGTTATTTGGAGTTCGGACCAGAATGTTATACCCCTCGGAAAAAGCCTACTCAAAACACCAAACTGGCGAGAAGCGCGAGCAGCGAAGTTTCGACCCGATTTTCATGAGCCAATCGAATTCATTATTCTATAAAACTGACATCCACACAAACCTTGATAAACAAGGATTCCAGAGCATATCTTCGATTGTAAAACAGAGTCCCGACTGCTGAGATACGTCTGCTCGAATGTCGCCCAGAAGCTGTTTGATTAAATGCCACACCCAGAAAATTCTAAGTATTGAAATGAGGCTTAGCTCCACCCATTTTGAGAGATATTTTGTGAACAGACCTCAAATCTGGAAACCCCAAGTCCTATACCGTATCGAACCTTGTCATTCAAAGGATCTCCAGAACTTTTCCGTTCGCCATTGGGAGATCGTATCAAGAAGTTACGGATCTACGAAAAGGCACTACCGAAACGCCATCCTCCCAGGGATGTGCCGAACCCCCAACTTTAGAATAGCCTAGGAGCTTCGTCCCTTCTCGAAACTCACCGATTCTTATACCGATAGAAAGCTGAGTTCGTTGGATTTCCAAAACTATGCTCGACGCATAAGATGGAGTTCAGACGAAGAAGATACAAGCCCGCAAAGTACAGCTGACAGAACTGCCACAAACTCGCTGACTCAAGTTTGGAGGCCATTTTAATTATCGTAACGACGCCCGATCAGAAAGCTTACTTCTACGAACTTGAAGCCCTCCTGGGGCATAACCTAAACGTGAATTTTCGTCAAAGACCGACGGTCGGATCCTTTCCGCATGAACAGGGATCCTTTCCGCGTGAATTTGGTTGTTCGTTGTTGTTGTAAAGTTCGGCAGCACGTTACTACTACTTGTCATCATTTCTTCAACACGAATTATCGTCTTGCGAATGTTATTAATAAATTAGGTGTGAAGAAATGTAGCGACAATAAAACCAAATGTTAGTATAAATACTATAACAACATAACAAACAACATATGAAAAATTGAATAGCGAAAATAACGAAATGCAAACCGAGGCAAGAGTTAGACTCTCTCTCCGCAAGACGATAATGCTCCGCTACTTGGTGCAAGCGGTCTATAGCACTCGTCTCCAAGATACAACGATTTTTCATTACGAGTAGTTGCACTACTTCTCGTAATTCCAGCGAACTACTTGATATTTGGGACTAAGGAAATGAAAAATGATATGAATGTGATGAATGAAACATTATATAAAAATGGAGAGTTGAATTAATCGTGTTTGTAACTCACGTTGGTATCCTATATATAAGCATGAGATGCCTCTTCTTAAATGGGCACAACGTTTGGCAATTAAAAGGAAAGGAAATACATGCAACGACTATATGCTTACTTCATGAAAGGTTGCATGTTTTCACATGCATGAAACAACGTGACCAACCATTCGTTTCAAGCATCACATGTATTGTTACGTGGCTCTTCATGAATTGAAGGAAGCCACCAACCAACGTATACTCATGCAACGTTTGGTTAATAACCAAGCCACCAACCGACGTAAACCAACGTATTTAGTTGTTTATTAGCCAACCAACATATCATTTCCATTAAACAATGCAACGTTTAATTGAAGTAATTTAATAATCTAATAAAGTTCTAACACTTTTAAGTTCTTGCAATTTAACGCAATGCTATGCTCGACATATATACAACAATTGGAATAATACGGAATTTTTGTGGTGTGATTTCAGTGGCCAATCGCCGAGGACGTGCTGAATCGGCAATTCAGGTTCGAGTTGTCGACTCAAAGCGATACTATGTAATTCTCCGCCGCCTGGGAGACGGAGAAGGAGAACTGGATTAACTCTTGATCGGCCAATCCATCGTCCAGCACTCGAGGTCCATTACTGATAATGAACAAGATTGCTTTATCATAAAGATGTTATCTCCAACATCAGTACATTTTGGAAATTCGAGGATGTAGGAAGCCGTTTAAAGCAATCAGTGAAGGTTTTCCACAATTTCGCATTGAATCGTCGCTTGCATTCATCATCGGATTCCGGAGGGAAACCGCCATACTAAAAAAGCCAACATCACTATATGGTCCACGAATGCCACTTGAAATATAAAAAGAAATGAACTTATCATACGGCTAAACCATCCATAAATACATGTATATTCCGAATGAACTTTTGTATTCCGAATGAAGTACTGTTTTAGGCTATCATTCAATCTCAATAATAATACAAAGAAATTTGCATACAGCCTTGTAGCCAAGGTACGAAGAATCCTCATAGCACACTCTTCAAGAAAAATTTGTCCACAAAGAGAGTACATGTCTAGCAAAATAAAATCCAACAAAAAAATGCATGTATTGAAAGCTATGAATACAAGCCATATATAGGCCAGCAATGTACCGAACCCTATAAGAAGTGCCAAGGATATTTAAGCATGCATCCCTAGGTATGGATCCAGTGAGAAGACATAGTTATATAGGAAGGTAGTAAGTATGCATATTCCTTATATGTTTTATGCATATTTCTTAATTTTTTATGCATAAATCTTATAACTTTTACATTTTTGTTCTTATTCATAAAACATATAAGGAATATGTAAAAGAAATATTTTAGGGCATATTCAATCTAAACCATAAAAAAGGAAATGGATGATGCAGATTTCTTCTTATTTCTTATTTTAAGAGTCTTCCATTCCCTACATCCCTAACATCAATAAACATGAACACATTAACTTCAACTAACTCATAGGTTGCCAAATAGTAGAACAACTTACTTGTCATCATGGAGATCATCTCTTCAACTCCCGTTAACTTTTCTAGCTAGATTGGTATCCAATACTACAATTCATGGCTGGATATCAAAATGCTTTATTTTGGATGTAAAGTCCCACTTCCGGATCTTGGCAGCAATCCTTTTGGTCGTAAACATCTTTAGCTCTTTCATTTCATAAGAAATGATATTTTCCGGGATATTTTCCAAATAGGGGCAGCTTATGATTTCTAATTTAGCCAGCCAAACTGTATCAACTTCAACTTGTATATTCCTCAGATGCCATAACTCTTCAATGCACATGACTTTAAGATTGAGAAACCCTGTGCACGGGATCTTCATTTGTTCACCGGTGTACGCATTCTTCAGTCTAAGGTACCTTAAACAAACCACCTTACTCAGCTCTAACATGGGGTCTTCATCAAGAAAGCTATTAATCAAGCTCAATTCAGAAATGTACGGAGGGAAACTATGAGCACTTGGTAGCTTGGTAATGTGCCCATCTAATATGATTTTTGTGAGATGATGCAGAGTCTCAAGCCCATGCAATGAAGGTAGACTTCTGAATTGAAACCCTCGCAAGATAAGGCAGTTAAGCTTCCTCAAATTCGCCAATGATGCAATGAGCTTTCTTATGTCCAAGTCCCCATCTACTTCTTTTATACCCAATTTGCGAAGACTAGTCATCATTTCCAAGCTTGAGACCTCGTGTGTCCAATTACTAACAGAGATGTAGGTCAAGGTCTCGAGATTCTTCAAAGTATCAAGCTTCAAGGGCTTTTGGCAAATTATATCGGACATGTAGAGGTGATGAAGGCTACCGATTTCCCATACAATGTCAGGCACTTGCACCATAAAGTTCAGTGCTATATCAAGAACCTCAAGGTTTTTCAGGCGACCCAGCGACAAAGGGAGCACTTGTATATAATTATCTCTCAACCCCAAGTATCTTAGCTGAGTCAATGCGCCAACGGTTTCTGGTAACTTCTTCAAGCCAAAACCTTCGAAATCAAGTGTCCTAAGTTGCTCAAAAAATTTCCAGTAAAGTTCACTAGCATCAAGATAGCCACCTCCGCGGAGGAAAAGTGAAAAAATAAATTCGTCATGATCAGTGAAGAGATTGAACTCATCTCTACTACAGTAGATAGCACGATGACGAGGTTCCCGGGAGGAGGGTGGATTACCCTCACCCTTCTTTAGGGTTTCAAAAACCATTTCCTCATTTGCTTTTGCCATGGATAGTGTGTGGAAACTTTCATTGATGCGAATACATTTTATGCGTCGGTTTGTTTTGCTCATGTCAACTTCAATAATAGACTCATCAGCTAGTTTCATCAAAGTCCAAAATGAATTCAGCATAATCAAAATCTTGATATTTTTCTTCTTCTTCTGGGATCACTTCTCCCGCAGTCCAGACTTGAATAAACTTTTCTCACCTGATAGATGTACCTTTTTCGAAAAAGCTCAGACACAAGAAACATGACTTCAATTTTGGAGGCCATTTTTGGTAAACCGATTCCAATACGGCTAATGTAGTGCTCAAATCAATTGATTCTAGAAGTTGTTCCCATTCACTTCCGTTTTGCCTCTTTATTACAAACTGCGTTGCCACCTCTTTTATTGATAATGGAAGACCGGCACAACTTCTCAACATGTCCCTCCCTTTTCTCTGCAACTGCTTTGGAAAAATCTGGTTCCCAAAGAGCAATAATTGCAAGAACAATTGCCAGCTCCGATCATCATCCAGAGGTTTCATCTCAATATCAAGGAGGTCTTCATCTTCTATGCTATATTTTGTGCTCCGAAACCGACTTGTGAGAAGCAACTTACTTTCCTTATCCGCTTCATTGGGGAGAGCCTTGTAGATAGATTTAGCGTATGGAATTTTCCCCATGTTGTCCAAAACTATAAAATATTGCTTGTCCTGCAGATGTTGGCGAATTATCCTTTGGAGGCTTTCATTGTCCGCATTCTCCATTTCCTCCACTAACAGAGAGTGATCCTCATCGTTTAGCACCTGTAGTACTAATTTCATAAGCACCTCTTTATTACTCTGTTCACCCGAAGCAGATACCCAAAAACGGTGCTCATATCGATCAATTATGGTCGGATGGTTGTATACTTTCCTAGCTAGAGTTGTCTTTCCAACACCAGCCATACCCACAATACACATTGTCTGAAGACCTCTACTCTCACAGAGAATCGATTTTTGAAGAATGGATTGGACGTCCCTCTCCAAGCCCACCATACATTCATCGAGAGGAGACGAAGATATGATGGGGCACTTGTTCGCTTCTTCGACTACGAGTTGAAGAATGCACTTTCTGGTTGCTTTGAGCTCATCACATATGGTTTTGAGCTTGAAGTAAATCAAGGAATCTGTATCGTGGGTGAGGATATTGGGATGGCGAGTCATCTCGAGCACGTCATCTACCCAATACTTGAGGTTGCTCCCTTGTTCAAATTTCTTGTCCGCCACGAAATCCAGAATTAATCTCAGTTCATCTCTTATAATCCTGACTATGTATTCTTTGATAACTCCCGGCTTCTCATTCAGAAATATCTGCCGTTGCCATGGTTTTTACTTTACTTCCTCTTCTACTTTGACCTGCTCAACATCTTTAATTAGCCCGTCAATCTGTTGATTTTACCATCTTTTTTTCTTCAACTTTCTATCGCATAAGTAAGTTTATATCAATCCTTACAACTAGCAGAAAACCATATTGGATTAAGATCAATTTTGGATTAATTGTATAGTAGAACATGGTATATGGATATAAAGTTATGCCTTAATTCATTATTAGATACAATAAATGAGAGAAATCAACAACAATAGTGATTCCAAATAAATGATATGACTAACACACAAAATTATCACTACTATTCACAACTTACTTATTATATCAATTTATCCTATTTGACTTTATGAGTATTACATGAGTTAACACAAGTACTGGTAAATTGAATTCTACTTGTAAAAAGGAAAATAAATAAGTCGGTATACATTTTGCAGTTCTTTTTTCTTCTTCTTCTTTGCTAGTCTCAGTCTTCCGACTTGATCCTCCCTTCTTCCGATGATGAAGCTCGCCCGCCTCCGCGATGTGTTCGATCTTTGCTACAGAATGAGATATCTTTGAAGGTAGCCAGTTCAATTGGATTTTGAACTAGACTATATATATAACCACACAAGGAAGAAGAAAAGAGTCCTCTTGGGATGGCATAGCGGTGAAGGTGGTGGCCCGGGACCAATAGGTCATGGGTTCAATTCCCACTGGACACGCTATGTGTGAGTCTGTCCCCCTGTCACATTAAGGGTGGTTTAACTCTTCTGTGTGGTTTGCAGGCTATTGCACAGGATCGAAGTTTACAAAAAAAGGAAGAAGAAAAGAGGCCAAATTCGATCAGATTTTGTAATGATTAGCTGATTCATTTTAAACCGATTTTAAGTGCACCAAATAAATGTGCAATCGGACTATATTGTCAACGAATCCAGAGAATAATCCAATGAACAGCCCAAGTTGACAATTAATTAGTTCTGCATGAATAGGGACGTTTTACCCTCTCCATTAGTTTTTGTTTGCCCACCAATAATTAAACAAATATGAACACCCAATTTCAGTATGAAAGTTTTTATATATACTTGAATTTGCATCTAACCCTGTACTCGTTCATACAATTCTGTGTGTAACGTGAAGTAATTAAAATTATTTGTCTTACTTATATATATATAGTATTAAAAATGAGTTAAAAATACTTGAAAATCTTATACAGCTAGCTAGATTCTTTGGTTGTTATAATGTAAACCTAAAATAGTTTAAGGAGGGCTGCCAGCCAGCCATTTTCCTTTTTTTTGTCTACTTCCGACAGGAAGGAGACCTCGCAATTATTGTTAATAAAAACCTAATTTTCAAAATGTGACAATTATTTTTTATTTTATTTAAATACTCATTAAATATGTGCATGTCGACTTTTGATCCAGTGATAACAGGTAAGCAAGAACAACTTTTTTGGTTGGATTGACCGTAGCATGTGATCATGGAGAAAAGCTATGTGGTTCCATTTTTTATGAAATAATGCTTTGAAAAAAAAAAAGCAAAAAAGAAAAGCACTATGGAACTTTCTTCTCTCATAGCCAAGAACAGTATTGTTATTCACTCAAGCTCCCAAATTCTCATCCCATTTAACTTCTTCACCTGTTTCAGTTTATCTAAGCCAAGATTCTCTCCCCCTCTCCTAGATTCTTTTCTTTTCCACCTCTCTCAAAATTTAGCTTTATTAATAGTACCATCCCCCCCCCAAACCACCCAAAATAAAATAAAATAAAATAAAAACCTCGTCTACCAGTAGTCTGATGCTGCCTCATGCCTTCTTCAAAATGTCAGCCAACTTGGGCAGCCTTGCATTTTTTTATTTTATTTCTCAAATTAACTAACTAATAGAATATGTATCAGCTAATTCTAGTGTTATTTGGGGCTTTCTCAGAAAAGCCCTTTTGATTGCTGTAAGAACTCTCAGGACATGAACTTTAATGAAACTCATTACTATGTACTGCAGATTAGCTTGAGGAGCTTGGAGACTTTGAAGTTGAAAGTGGTGATTTCCAATCTGTTACAAACGGTTATGAATGGAAGGAAGATGGCAGCCGTTTGATATCTTCTATCTCATCGGACGAACATGACTTACAATTGAAAAAACGTGTTCATTTGAAAACGTCTTTTAGGCTTGTAACAGATGTACTGTAGAGAGTTAGATAGCCACGTAACTACTCGGAAGCTTCGAGATACTCTGCCTATTCCAGAGCATATAAAGCTAGCTGGTGTAATACAACTGGATTGATTTTAGCCATATATGAAATTTACTTTCTGCTTTATTCTCTCTTTCGTTTCCAAATTCTTCATAGATTTCTGCATGATTTCCCAATTTAGAAATGCATCATTCTCAAACTTTGAAAGAAAGAAAGAGAGAGAGAGAGAGAAGTGGCTTCTTTAAGTTCTAGAACCATAACGGCTTAGATAAATTCCAGCAACGATATATGAATAACACAATAACCAAATAAATGCTATAAAAACTGCCAAAGGAATACAAGAGAATACATCCAAATATCAATACATCAAATATATCAGTTTCAACAAACCCGTAGACAAATAGGTGAACGACTTACTTGTGATCAAGAGATTCTGATAACATTTCTGGATTGATATCAAACATGCACTCCCGTACGTTCATGGTTGGATATCCACATGCCTTATTGTAGATGTACGGAACCACGACTTCCGAATCTTGGCTGCAAGCCTCCTAGTCGTCAACATCTTCCACTCTTTCGCGTAATTTGAAAAAATATCTTCCGGGATGTTCTCCAAAAACGGGCAGCTTTTGATTTCCAGTTTAATCAACTCACAACTATAATATCCAACTTTTATATCCCTCAGTTGACACAACTCTTCAAGGCACAGGACTTTAAGGCTGCTCAAAGATTTGCTCATGATCTCCATTTGTTGACCTACGTATGCATTCTTCAGTTTGAGGTACCACAAATTATTCAGCTTCAGCAGTTCTGGCATAGGGTCTTCCTGAAGACAACTATTAATCAAGCTCAAGTGAGTAATCTTTGGAGGGAAAATATCATAACTTGGTAGCTTGGTAATGAGCCCATCCAGTCTGAGTTCAGTGAGATGACGTAGAGTCCCAAGTCCATGCAACGTAGGCAGACTTCTGAAACAAAACCCTCTCAACATAAGACATTTAAGGTTCTTCAAATCTGCTAATGATGCAAAGAGCTTGCTTGCATCCAAGCTCTCATCCAGTTCTTCTATGCCCAATTTGCGGAGACTTGTCATCATTTTCAAGCTTGAGACTTCGTATGTCCAATTATCAATAGAGATGTAGGTCAAAGTCTCGAGATTCTTGAGTGCATCAATCTTAAAAGGCTCCCTAGAGATTATATTGGACATGTAGAAGTGACGAAGGCTTCTAATTTTCCATACAATGCTCGGCACTACCACAGTAAAGTTAAGTGCTATATCAAGAACCTCGAGGTTTTTGAGGTGACCTAGTGACTCAGGAAGCTCTTGTATGTAATTGTCTCTCAATCCAAGATATCTTAATTCAGTCAATGCGCCAATGGTTTCCGGTAACATCTTCAAGCCAAAACCTTCGAAGTCGACTGACCTAAGTCGCTCAAAACGCTTCCAATAACGCTCACTAGCATCAATGTTGCCACCTCCGCGGAAGAATAGGGAAACAAGGCGTTCATTATGATCCCTGAAGTGATTGAACTCATCTCTGCTACAATAGATAGCACGATGACGAGGTTCCAAGGAGGTTGGATTACTTTCCCCATTTTTTAGGGTTTCGAAAACCATTTCCTTCTCTGCTTTTACCATGGATAGTGAGTGGAAACTTGCATTCACCCGAATGCATTTTACACAATTGTTTTTCCGTCTGTCGACTTGAACGATGAATTCATCAACTAATTTAATCAAAGTTGTTTCATATCCTTCCAGAAATTCCAAATTGAAGTCAAATTTCTTAAATTCTTGATATTTTTCTTCCTCTTGTGGGATCACTTGTCCTGCAATCCAGACATGTACAAGAGCTTCTCTCTCTTGATAGGTATACCTTTCTTGAAAAAGCTCAGACACAAAAAACACAACTTCAGTTGTGGAGGCCATTTCTGATAAACTGATTCCAATACAGCTAATGTTGCGCTTAAATCTGGTGATTCTAGAAGTTCTTCCCATTGACTCCCGCCTTGTCTCTTTATTACAAACTGTGAAGCCACCTCTTTTATGGATAATGGCAGCCCGGCACAAATTCTCAACATCTCCCTCCCTTTTTTCTCTAACTGCTTTGGAAATTGTTGATTACCAATGAGCAACAATTTGAAGAATAATTGCCAGCTCCGATCGTCATCTAGAGGCTTCATACTATAGATACCTCGATGAATTCTTATTCGATGGTCTATGCTCTGAAACCGACTTGTGAGCAGCAATCTACTGTATTTGTCTACTTCAATACATCGAATATTGAGGAAGGCATACCATGAAAAGACAAAAGGTGACATATAAGAGTAACATAAACCAGGGATTAGTCTAGACAAGAAAGAAGCTGATCATACCTTCATTAGGGAGAGCCTTCTGGATAGAACTAAAGTATGGGATTTCCCCGATATCGTCCAAAACTATTAAAAATTGCTTGCCCTGAAGATGTTGGTGAAGCATCTGTTGGAGGCTTTCATTGTCCATTTCCTCCAATAATGACACATGAGATTGATCCTTATTGTCTAGCACCCCCTGTATTAGTTTCATAAGCACCTCTTTGTTACTCGGATCGTCAGAAACACATACCCAAACACGGAGCTCAAATCGATCAACGGTGGTCGGATGGTTGTATACTTTCCTAGCAAGAGCTGTCTTTCCGACACCAGTCATACCCCCAATACACGAAGTGGAAAGGCGTGTGTTGCGGATAAATAATTCGCTAAGCACGGCTTCCATGTCTTGCTCCAAGCCCACCACATCTTCGTCGGGAGGAGACGATGATGTGATGGGGGACTTATTTTCCCCCAAGACTCCAAGTTGAAGAATGCGCTTTCTGGTTTCGCTCAGTGCTCGAAGGATGGGACTGAAATGGCTGCTTGTCCCGAAGTAATCCGACTGATATTCTTTGTAGAAGAGGAGATGGGCGTCGTGAGCAATCTCGACCACGTCAAATATCCAATACTTGAGCCTGCTCCCTTTTTCTTCTCCTTCTTCCAACTTCTTGTCCGCAGTCAAGCTCATAAGTTCATTTCTTATCTTCTCCACTATCTCCCTAGTTTTGCCGTACTGACGATTCTCCTCCCCATTCAGAAAATTGTCCATCGTTTCAATCGCCGGTAAGATCTGTGCCTTCGCCATATTTCTCATTCCACTTGCTCCTCTACTTGTACTGGACAACATGAGAAAAAGATTAAAATCTGTTTGTGGACAAATTCTACTATATTGATAAGCCTCTACTAAAATACCGAGTCAATACCCAAGCTAATACTCCTGGAAAAATTAATTCCGAAAATAAAATACTCTTTCAACTATAATTCCCAATCTAATTTATTTTGCCACGGTGTCTAGTACTCTTATTGTAATTATTTTTGTCTCGCTGATATATGTCCCAGTTGGATAAATTATTATCCAAAACAATATTTAATATCAACTAATAATTCTTTTTTTAAAAATTATTGACAAAAACTATCAATTATTTAATCTAAATTCCAAAGCCATATAATATAAATTATCTTCAGAAGGAATTTGAAGTTTAATAAACTCGCTAGCTTTATCAAGATAAATCTTCTTGAGAGAATTGAGTTATTTATTACTTGAACTAGTAGTTATAACAAGTGCTACATACTTTTTTAGAAATCAAGTAAATCATGAAAATTCTTTTATTAAGAGATTTTTCAGGATTTCTGTGTTGCGTCCATATAAATTTTCAATTATGTTGTGCATTATATATAGTTGCTCGTAAATGTCCAAAACTATCATGTCAAGGCATAAAACCCTTTGAACTTCTGGTTCATGACATGGTTTGTCTCACTTGTTTTCATAAATGTGTATTACATTTAAAATGTTAGTGTGAAAACTTTTCTTTTGTTAGCTTCTGGCTAAATACAAAAGAATCACTACCTTCTTATAGTATTTCAATGGGTTATTAGTGAAATAAGGCACGAAATATAGTCGATTAGAATATTTAACACGAATTAAGGCACGAAATCGAAAAAAGCACCTTGAGAAATAAATGGAAGGGGAAGGGAAGAAAGAAAGCTTGATTTTAAACCTACTGCCATCCCCAACCAAATCTGAAAAAAATCCCCGTCTTCACTAAGTCTTGGTTTATGTACTTGCACAATTAGAGGTCTAACTCGTACGTATGCATGACAATTGATTGAGCCTAGGACCCTTAGGACCCCACAACATGTTTCGCGGTCCTTGGCCCCTTAGGACCCTTAGGACCCCACAACATGTTTCACAACATGTTTCGCGGTCCTTGGCCCCATTACAACCCAAGAGAAAAGACCTTCTTGATGGTGCAGATTGATTGAATTAATATGGTGAGTGCGTGTGCCTAGGTTTACATGAGCGGCTGTCCGGACTAGTGTAGATGAGTGATGAGTGAACCGTGAGAAGGACTCAATGCTTGCCCTGTTTTGACTTAGCTGATTTTCCTATCTATGTGGATGCATGTTCTTGCTTAAGAATTTCTCCGTTGAGCTTATCGGTTTTGGCTAGGGGGTGTGTTGTAGATTTCGGCATTATTGTTCGCTTGGTTGCTTGTTTATTTTCTTCTTGCCTTCGTTTCTTTCCTGTCCTGTCTGTTCTTGTGTTTCCTTCTTGTTTTCCTTTTGTCTTGAGTCTGTTTGTTGAGTCTTGTTGGGGGAAGAGTTGGAAACTGAGCAGCAAATCCAAGCTTTGAAATTATTCTCATACTTGAGGGCAAGTATTGCTTAAGTGTGAGGAGGTTGATAAGCCCGAATTTGTTGCTCCATTTTACCGGATTTTATGCGCGGTTTCTTCGTGTTCTATGCAAGAGATGGTCGTATTTGGAGATAATGGTGGTACTTTTGGAAGGAGTGCTAAAGGAGAAGAAAACATGCTGCTGTGTAGATTTGTGTCTTCTTTGGGCTAATTTCTGGGCGTTGGGGAGTGTAACTGGGCCAGAGCCGTTTGGGCTGAAATTGTCAAGAAAATATCCAGGCCCACTCTCCAATTGTTTAAGCTTGGAAAAGAAATTGGAGGGAAAAGAAGAAAGTCTTGAAGCTGCTTCTGTTGAGAGGATGTGCCCTGTCACATCGCAGGCTTCCTACTACCTGCCAGCCACACCTCTACTCCAAAAGGCCTGCCAAGAATTTAATGTGTGAAGACTAAAAACATTATATCAACTCTTTTGGATCTAATATGGACATAACTCGTTTTCTGCAAGTAGTAGTAGTAGAAGTAGAAGAAAACACTCTCTCTTTTGTTCTTGAAGTTTTTAGCTTTTAATTTTCGTCTTTAATGTTTTGCACCGAACTTCAGATTGTGAAGACGATTTAATACTTCAGCCTCTGGTACTTGTTTCTGCATTTAATTCTCTTTAAGTTTCTGCTGAGTTATTGCTTCTGTTTTCCGGTTTGTGGATGTTCTGTTCTCTCTAGCCGCTCGCCACAATTATTCTCAGACTTTAAGTCCCGTGCATGTTAAATATCAAGTGTTTGATAGCTTGACTCATTTCTCTTCGTTTTCCTTATGTCTTCTTTAAATATGTTGTCTCGCTTTTATTATGCCTAGGATGTGTAGCTAAATCTTGAGATCGGCTAGATAATGAAATTCGACTCCACACTTCGTGAGACTTCTCGTGCTTATAAGCTGGAAAATAGGATTTCGGGTAGATTTGGGCAGGTTGAGCATGTTGGTAGTTTGAGATTGATCACCTTAGGCTAGTTAACTTTTTAATCACCTAGATCTACTTGATAGTGAAGTCACTTTGTATGATCAACATCGGTGGCCTAATTAATCCGGTTCCTTCGGTTAAATGCTTCTTAATGACCTTTCTTTCGTTGATCAACAAGCTAGAATCGTTGTTAGGATAGGGAGTTGGTTCATGATCAACATGCCTTCTCCACAGCAAGAAAAAGGAGTGGATGCGTCCATGATCAACACGGCATCCAAGCTAGGTAGTCTTATGATCTAGTTAACCTTTTGTGTCGAGGATGAAGTAGAGTTGGAGTGGATTTATCTGGCTAGGTCCCTTTCTTTCTGTAATTGCCCAGTTTCCGATTTATAAATTATTGTGCCTAGTGTTAATCAAAACCCAAAGTTAATGGTGGTTGCTGACCAAACCTTTTCCGGTCTGTAGAAATAACCCGTTTATATCTACCCATTTCCTGTGGATTCGACCCTGCTTACCTCTGTGCTTGTTTTAAGTTAGTGTTGTGCAGGAAAATAAATTGTTTTTGGCGGCCGATTTTAACGATGAAATCGCGCTCCGACCACCATTTTGTCTTATTCTCACAAGCATGCAGAGGTACGACACATTTAAATACATGTATTTTAGGAAAATTTTAATGAAAGATTTGAGAACAAGTCTTATCCTTAGATTATGAGAAGATATTTGTATATTTTTCTCATGAGTTTAAAATAAAACAGTATTATGCTGTAATTATGGGTAGTTGTGATCATAATCCATGGAATGGCCTAATTATGGAGTGAACATCAAGAATTTGAATTCCAAAAGTACATAAAGCTAGGTAGCTATTCTAATTAATTAACAAACTCATAGGTCAACTCTTGCATGAATCTTACAAAATTGAAATAAGTCAACGGTCAAGAATTGGAAGTGGGAACTGGGAATACAGAGATTCAAAACTGGGTCATGGAAAATTTATTTATTTAATGATCAAGTTACACATCACCAATTCTTTTAATAAGTATATATAAGAATTAACTACCCCTTAAACTAATCTGTAAATAGTGTAGAGGCCTTAATCAGAGGAAATAAGACTTTCGAACTTCAAAAATCTTGAAACTTGGAACTTTTTGCTAATTACACTAAAAAAAAGGTTTTTAAAAAAAAGGTTTTTACGGCACTTTTTTTTTATTTTTATCGGCACTTTTTAAATGCTGCTAAAACTTTTAGCGACATTTTATATCAGCCGCGAGTGTGCGGCAAATGCGCGTGTCGGGAAACGTCCTGTGCGGAAAACACAAAAATGCCGCTAAAGAACATTAGCGGCACTCATATTTGCCGTGAAAAGTCAGATAAATGATACATTAAGACACGAACTACTTGAAACATGAAAGATGAAGGAAAAACATGGAAAGGCATAGAGAGCTTAACCTCATAATTTGTCGAAGAGACTTCATATTAAATCAAAATTAAAATTAAAATCAGACTAACACTAGGGCGAGCTGTTGGTCTTTTGCCCAAATAATAATGACGGAACAACTGAATTACCAGTCTGCTGGTTTCCTGATGTAGCTGGAGGCGGAGTTCTCCGGACAGGAGTGTAGAGCAGGCGTCAAATTTCAAATTGAACAGAGAAAATCAAATGGCTGAGGATACAAGTTTAAGCGCGATTAATCCAAACTGAACCAAACACCAATCTTGATTCATGACAATCACAACTGAAATCCATAACCTCGGTTTTAATTACGAGCTCTGGCGAAACAAACGAAAATCGACGATGAATTTCTGCAGAAAACAAACCTGAAATTATTGTAATGGTTAGCGTATTGCATGCCAAATCACAGTCCCGTGGGCAAAAATACAAGCCAAGAGGCGGTGAAGCATCTAATTGGAGGAGGAACACTTGGGCCTCTGAGGTACACGTCGATGTCGGTGTGGCATTAGGGATAAGGACAACATCATCAGTATCGCGCAGCACCAGCTCAGACTTACCACGAGCAAAGCCCTGAGACTACAAATGAGATAGTCTTTGGAGCTGTACAAGAGCAAGACGAGGAGAGGAAGTGTGGCGATCATGACAATATTCGGTCTCGGTCACGGCCGTTGATCAGCACACAACTTGCAAGATTACTTGCCATTCTGTTTATGTAAGTAGTGGGGTGTGATTGCTATGTGTTATATTTGTTGTAGCTTTTGAGAAATCAACTTCACCAGTCTTATTATAAGGGTAGAAGTTGATCCAAGTTTTCTTCTCTCCCAATATTTACTTAATTTATTAAATTATGATATATGAATAATCCTTTATGAAGCTAGTTTCCAAAGAATGTCTGCATAATTAATATATCTCACGTTGGAAATTTTTTAGTTTAAGCCAAATGTAGACCCAAATCACGTGCGCACGCACCCAAGTAATAGCAAATAATTAGCAAGTTGCAGTTAAACAAATTCCTCTGTTTTCTTTGTGCTGATTAACAAACCAGACTGTAACATATCCACAAACTACACTTTGAACTGATAAAGTAGATTGCATTGCATGGAAAAACGGTCATTACATAGTCATATGACACACACATATTTACTACAAAGATGAAGAGCAAGACAGCGCGGCTCCACGTCTATTTCATCTTCGCCTAACCACACCCAAGATGCAGTCTGTAGAATGAACTTCAGGAGCTTCATCTACAAAGTTAACTAGACTTGCTTGTATCATACCATCTACCTTCTTGTGTCCACCCCATGAAACATCTCTGCTTTCTCTTTCCTCTTCTTGCTCAACTTTTTCATTACCAATTACAGGCCTCATCAGCCAATCCTCAAAAGTGATCAGATCTTTTAACTGATCGGATACCCGCTCTGATATGACTGCACTAAGTAGGCTACTACTACTACTGCTACCAACAAAATCCAAGTCCATTAAAGACAATGGTTTTTGACTTGGACTAGTATGAGACTCCAATGGCATGCGGCGTCTGAACATAAGAGATAATTGGGAGAGGAACAACAGAATGATCTGTTGAGAGCGTGAATATACAGCCGACTTAACAACTACGCTTGTTAAGCCTGAGTAGAGCATCACTACTTGTCTCTCCAGACTCATTTGGCAAAGTTTCCAAGTCCAGATTGACTGACGACGTTTGACGCCTTCCCCGCCTAGAAAGTATAGTTAGCCGGTGTTGTGCAGGTGTATTAGTTATGTATGAGGCAGACTTACATATGGAAGAACGAACGGGCGAATCACAAAGCCGAGAGCAAGGCTGATTAAGCAAGAGAGTCCCAATACTAGAAGCCAAGCAGAGGTGGTTCCAAGAACTGCAAAAGATATATGCATACATGTTATTCTTCATAAGCAAGATCTAATAACGGAAGCGTGTTTAGAATTTGCAGTCTTCTCAAAGAATTTATGAAAGCTCTTAAACTCCTCGTATATATAGCAAGTAGGAGAACAGCAAGCTACATGCCAAATTTAAACTTAATTTATTTAATAAAAAAGGACTGGATAACTTGTTCTGCAATGAAGCCCTCTATGGAACAACAGAAACTCAAAATGCTCCAACTCTTACCAGAGCCAGAAGGCCTAATACAATCTTCCGCCTTCAAACTTATTTGGCGAACTAATCTGTTGCCATGGTCAGATATCATCAAAGCACAAATTTCAGGAATAAAAGTCAACTCAAAATCATCAGAAAATGTTGCATCACGAGCAGGTCCATCTGCATTGCCAGGTTTTTGTGAAAAACCTCCAGCGATTGTGGTCACACCTGCAACATGCCATCTTTAAGAGAAGCAGTCGATCATGACTTACAAGGAACATAATAGGGAAGAACTAGTTCAAATTATTTAGAACAAAATGATTCCGAGAAAAATACGTAACATGCACATCAGTTGAACAACTGTCATCACAGAAAGTCTAATGCAAGCATTTTTGCTAATAGAGCCGCATGTTCATGCTAAAAACCATTAACATCTGTTGATTAGGTATACATAATACACTAACCCGAACATTTTAGCAAATCCATTCACCTTTTATCACCCATTATCTTCAGTTCAAGAAGCATCAAGCTATAACCAGTAAAAACAGTTATATGCAATTACGCATCACTATATGTTTCAAAAGGTATATTGTATGCCTTCTCTTAAACTAGTATGCTTCGGGATTCCATTTGATCATCTGAGTATTAATGCATTGATACATGATTCTAAGCATGCATGGAAATGCAGGGTACTTAAAAATATATTACATGCCCACCTGATTTGCTGATCTTCCGGATGGCATGGTTATGAGGATCAGCAACATATACATTTCCTTTGAGATCAACCGCGAAACTCTTTGGCTCATTGAACTCCGCTGAAGCCAAATCACCATCCACGTACCCAGCCACGCCATTTCCAGCCAGACTCTTTATCACAGTCTCTACATTACAAAAATCCTCATAAATACTCATTGTACAATAATGAATCCCCTTCATTACATTATTATGATTACCAAATACAGAAAAAAGTTTCATTGCGAGTAATTTATTCAACTAGAAACATGAGTTCCAAGATAAGGGTGTCTAGATTTCACCATGAAAATAGCATCTTTAGGCCATCCCCAATCTTCTAATTTGCATACCCAACTCTATCTTACCCATCATACAATTTTATACAACCAATTCCAAACCATATCTCACCAAATTTATTGTTGGAGAATTTCCATCAGTTAATGTTTGGTTGAAAGAATATGGTGCAGAAATCACCCATTTTCACCCATAATATATGATAACTAAAAAAATTAAAGCTTTTCAGCACATGCCGTTGGAGGTGAAGGGAAGCGATGCGGTGTAGAAAGTGCTGGCAACGGAGTCCAGAATGATGAAGAGATCCGACGGCGGAGGTTGGTGGAGGATGGACTGAGGGTTTACTTTGATGTTCGACTTGTCTCCTTTCAGCACTGTGCTGACCGTGTAGCCATCTTCAAAGACGAGTTGCGCACCTCCAACTGCCGCTGTACGTACAGACAAAACCAGATCAAATATATTTTCGAAATTTATAATAGCGATAGCTTAAGTTTTTGACTGCACTATTTTTTCTTCTTCTTCTTGTTTTTTTACCTTGAGATGATTGCAGGAAGAGCGAGAAGAAGAAGAGGGGAAACAAAACAGACGCCATGGTAGATAGGTAAGGTGAAACAGATAGAGCTGGTGACAATTTTGTACTGAAATGGGGTTTACCAAGAGCATCTTCAAAGGAACGGTGACTGTGATGTAAAGTGGAATATTTGCTCCAATAGAAACCACTTTTTCTTTTTCTTTTTTGATTTTTTTCTTTATTAAATATTTTACTTACTCTTTTTTCTTTTTTTTCAAAGTGTATAATTAACCTTCTGTATTTAATTTGTGATCAAGAATAAAAATCATTGTTTTCTTCTTTTACACTAAAATAAAAATACAATAATATAAAAAGATATAAACTTTAACATAAATTGAAGATGTATTGATTAATCATTTGTGGGTGAGTTTTCAAATTCAAAAAATGAAATCATGTAATATTAATTTTTCTAATATTATGTAGTTTATGATTTATACTTTTGCAATTATTATGTATCATTAGTATTATAATTGTAGAAAATCATTTTGTAATTACTTAAATATATTTTTATAAAATAATTTATTTTAAAACTTTATTTTTTAAATGAAACTAAGCTTTAAAATAAATAAATTTAAAGATAATATAATATTAGGTGATAAAAATATTAAAATAAAATATTCTATTATAGAGTTAAATACTCCCTCCGTCCCGCTAAAAACGTCCCAGTTGACTTCGACACGGAGATTAATAAATTTTAATTTAGTGTGTATTTTATGAGTTTTAATTGTATAAAGAAAATGACACAGTTTTCGATGAGTGGTTGGTGGAAAGAAATGAGAATTATCTAAATTTTTGCAAGGCTATTTTTTATATTTTTTATATTGTATTTGAAGAAATAATCTAAAGTTTTCAAAAAGATAAAAATCATAATTTTCTGAGTTCGGAGCGGAACATAATCGAATGAGAGATAGATTTTTGAAGAGAGAGAGTATAAGAATGTGGGGTTGAGTAGTGAGTCAGGGGGACCCACTTCATTTTATGTTTAAAAGTAATTTTACTATTTTAGGAAAGATGACAGAAATAGCGGGGATGTCCAGATTGACAGCAAAGTAGGACGTAAATAACGGGACAGTATTAAGTTAACAATTAGAGATGAATTCTAAAAAAGCTCTCTTAAATTGTACTACAATAGAGTTAATCTTGGAGATGCTTTAAAACCATTCCCATTGGAAACGGTAAAGTGACAAAACAAGATTCTAAAAGTAAAAGGAAATTAAAGTGAAAAGCGAGTCAAGCGACGACTCATGCTTCTTGAAACATGACAAGTGCAAGGGTGGGGACTCATTTTATACACATGGCAGCCTTTTATTTGTTCTCTTGTAATTTTGTATTTTAAGTTTTTAATAGGTGATTACATTACATTATTAAATAGTAATAATGAAAAATAAGAGACATGTTTTGGAACGCAATCAGAATATAGTTTCTTCAAATATTAGCTAATATCTTCCATTTTCCTCTAATTCTCAACATTATTCATACTAAAAAAAATCAAAATTCTAAGATAAAATTTACAAAAGGTTCTCTCAAAATTCCATAAATTTATGTAATTAAAATAGATAAATGAAAAATAATAATATCTATAAATAAGGGTGTAAAAAAGAGAAGGCGAACGTGATGGTGTGGACGGGAGAGAAACTAATTTAGTTGGGTTGATTGAATTGAATAGTTTTTTTAAAGAGCAGTCCGACTCCAACTAAAGAAATCAGCCCCGTTTGGTTGGAGCGGTGGTATGGAATCATGAATCATTTTAAAGGAATGATTTCATTCCTCATGTTTGGTATCGAAAAAACTGCTCAAGTATCATTCCTCATTTCCCCTTCCATCTCCCCTCAAATGAGACTTTCCCAACCCCTCAAAATTTGGCACTTTGGGTTTCATTCTTCCCATTTTTCTCTTCCAAAACTCTCGCTATATTTTCTCTTCCAAAACATTCCTCTCATTCTTTCTCTTCCAAAACTCTTGCTACACTTCTCTTCCAAAACATTTGCG
The DNA here is from genome assembly GCA_028984105.1 of Lavandula angustifolia. NCBI lineage: Eukaryota > Viridiplantae > Streptophyta > Magnoliopsida > Lamiales > Lamiaceae > Lavandula > Lavandula angustifolia. Next base: position 2,965,386 of record CM054812.1, read on the forward strand.
GCCGCTCCGTCTCCGTCTCCTCCCATTCTTGCGGCCGCTCCGTCAATGCCGCCGCTCCGTCTCCGCCGCTCCGTCTGCTCCGCCGCTTCCAGATCTAGATCAAAAGTCCACCGGGATCTACTCTAGGTACTTACTCTCTGGCCTGCCGCTCCATCTCTACTCCGCCGCTGTGCCACTGCTCCATCGCCGCCGCCGCTCCACCACTGCTCCATTTCCGCCGCCTTTCTGATAATAATTTTTTTTGGTCCCGATTTGGATTAATAGATTAAAATAATATTTGATAAAGTAATAATCTCATTAAACGAATTTTTTTTCCCGATTCCAATAATATTATTTTAAAAAGGTTTAACTATACTTTTCACATAACTACAATTGAGTCCCACTTCCAACTAAATAATTGTAGACTTTGTAGTGTTAGAATATATATGCCACATCATGTTTAATAATACTCCACATTTATAACACATTTTTTGCTTTATATAAGTTCATCTTGAGAAAATAATGCTCCACTCCTATAAACTACACAATCTCTTGAGACACATTTATTGCTTCATAGAAAATAATGCTTCGACAGTTCACGTGCTCTACTTGAATTATTGAATGTATACCATTACACATAAGATTGATATTGAAAACATATTACAACACAACAGCTCATTACAATAACTACTAAAATATATCCAAACCGATATCACATAAATATAAATAAACAACTCTTGCAGACAATATTAAAAAAAAAACACAATAACTTAAACAACATACTCATAATTAAAGTTGGATTTTATAAAATAATTCACGTAACAGAGTGATTTCACTTCTTCCGCATCCCAAACACCATCATATCTTGACCTCTTATTATATTAGAACATATCACATGCATAATTAATTTCCTCCATTTCTCTTTACTTGTTTAGATAATTAGATGTCCACCGAGGTTCTTTTTTCATCAACTTCATCCAAGCTGGTTTTTTTTCCCTCATTATGTATGCTCACAATAATTATTCCTGTTTATGATGGGATAATGATCCTTAATTAAGAAATTAATGCGTGCAGCAAACTATTGAACAATTTAGAGCCAAACGAACGACTGCAATATGCGTCCTCCTTCCGAGATATCTATTTCCCTTATAAACTAACTGAACATTTTACAATTCTTCCGAGGGTCTTTTTTCACCAGCATCTTCATCCAATTGTTGGCTTTCCCATGCTCATAATAATTATTCATGTTGAATATTTTGTCTTTTCAAAAAAAAATTATCTCTTACTGTGTTGTGGATCATTCAAGAGTCCAAATTGATTTGAGTTACAATTTGGTTGCTTTACTTTTCTTTGACTACAAAGACATCTTAGTAATTGGGAGTGCAACTCCGGCCTATTCCAAAATCTTTGTTCAGAACTACAAAATCGAACGGCTATACTAAGTAATCTATATAACCATTCGACCATTCTTCACACACCAAAAAAGAAAAAGACAACTCAAAATTCGAAATCTTATGAAAAAGACAACCAAACAATCTATCTATCCACCAACTCACTAAAATAAAAGAGATATTCAAATTTATACACCCTTTCTCTAGGAACCTCGACGATCTATATATTTTCCATAATATAAAAGAACAAGAAAAACATTATACATTCACCATGGGTGCAAATAGAGGTAAAGGGTTTGCAAAGAATTATTTTTCTTCATATTTGTTCTTGTGAGACCGTCCAAATTGTTAAATTTGGTGCTGCAAACATCTACATGTATTCTTAATTTTTTTCCCTTTTTGTAACTCGAAGCGCACGCACACTGATTACACACACAAACACACACTGAGTGTTTATACATGTAAGGGAGCAAACTTATCTTCCAAAATCCCAACAGACAAACTGTTGGAAAATTAGGTTATATATATATATATATATATATAAATTGATATTATGAAAACTAAGTTAGCATTAAATGCTAATTTGACTTGGGCAAATTTCAGTCCGTTTAATCGTTTTTTCGAGCCTCGATATATATCTGATTTATGAATTGAGATATATGACGTCGATCTACGTTTCGAGTAGATAATTATAGTGTGCTTAATTTCTCGATTTACATTTTCGGTGAGTGAAAAATAGTGACTCGAAGCTTAAGGGGATAAAATCAAAATGTTACCTAAAGTGGAGAAACTTACATTGTACGGGATTGGGAAGTGCAAACTTTATTGTGGTATTTAAGTCTCTACCACTTTATAAAAGATAACTAAGTGACATGTGGTGGGCTTGATCTACACATGTTTATGCGCGCGAGCCTTTTCACCGACCGCCTCACACGCGGAACACCGTGCCTATGCCGACCCCGACCCCAGTTCCAGTTTCGGGTCCCTGTCCGTGGACTTGGACTTGGATCTTGACAATTGATCATTTGGGTTTGTTCGTTGGGCCTTGATAGTTGGACTTTGGCATTGAGCTTGATGGATTAATTGTGGACTGACCCATCTCGAATTTGTGGTCTGACCCAGCTTGATGTAGTACTCCTGCTACACAGGATAATACCTTTTTGAAAGGTGCTGGAAGAAGTCTCTTCAGCAACCAACCTTTCACTTTCTCCACTTTCCTTTCCCACTATCCGCCATAATTTAGAGTATTTACTTCCAACATTATTTACTTGGGTGGAACAACCTATAAAAATGCAAGTCTGCATGTCATTTCTGCACAACAATTTCTTTTCTTGCTCTGCATTGCATCCTAATGTCCTAAGCTGTCCAGCAGTTCTGTCCTCACCGGAAATCCAGTTCGTCGGAACTCGTTGTTCTGCGGTGCTGCAATACTTCGAGACGTCATCGTTTCATCTTTGGGGGCGATACACTAGAACCGAGAGCACTACCAGGGCGTATTTCGTCTTGCGGAGAGATGATTCCTCGACTCGATAAAGTTTTCATTTCTACATTCTGTTTGTTTCATTTTCCGACTTACCGGATTACATTATAATAGCAGCTTGTATTCAACACAAACAAACTCAAAGAATTCAAAAGTGAGAAAGAAGAGCAATCTTCTACGCCTTTGCAACAAAATAATTTATAAACGTAATCCGAAAAATTTGGGCTACAGAAATTAAAAAATTCAGTTGACACAAAGGGAATTTATTCTAACCCTTTGATACTGAAAAAAAAAAATCGTCACAAAACAAATGAAGAAGTATGTGAACATTGGAAGTGCCCCAATTTGTTTTATAACATTGGAAGTGCCCCAATTGGTTCTATACCTCTACAAAACAAAAAAAAAATCGAAACTGACAAGTTATGGGGTGAAGATTTGGAGAAAATTCATTGAGAAAAGACAATTAATTACTGCAACTTCTACTGATACTAATGCTATACTTAGGAACAAAGGAAACAAATAACATTACATATATTTCAATTCGGCGACCACGTTGTAAAATGCACCAAAGACATGAAAGAAAGAAATTTAAAACAATAAAACAGTTCGAAGATAATTAAGAATTGGGCTATAACCAACACATTCGTTAAAAAAATGAAACAAACAAACACTTTGATTGAATTAGAGAAGAATACACCACAAAATTTGAAAGGACCAAAAATAACATAAAAAAATATCAGGTTCACACTTAAAGCTCGTGAATGATGATCAGGTAAACTGAGACCTTGAATTCGAAAATTTTAATAAGAAATGCGATAGAGAGTTCTCTCCAGGCCTTCACCCCTCGGAGATATTCATCATCTCGCCTGTGGTAAAGGAGGTGTTGGGAAGTGTGAATCAATATGTGGTTGTGGTGTACCTCAATCAAATAAAATATGTAATACCAAAGTTACCCTCGTAGGTTGGCAATTTAGAGGGAACAATTGTTTTGGTTTTCAGCTTTTTTCTTTGCTCCAAAATATTCAAAATACCGAAGTTATCCCTATAAATTGGCACCGCAAATGGGAACAGTAGCCTTAGTAATCCAGCACTACTGTTAACAGGAACAATAAGGAAAATTCTACTTTAGACTGGGTCTACAATTGAAGTTGTAAATCATATAGTGTAAAATAATGTCACTTCATTTGTTTTTAAAAAAATAAATATTTATAAAATTCAAAATGTGATGTGTCATTGCTCCACACTACTAGATTTACAAGATCTAATTTAGAATAGAAATTTCCGTAACAGTAACATGGCCTACTGCTTTATATATAAGGGTAATCATTTTGTTGTGGACAACATTCAGATAGAAATTCTTGGAAAAGAGAATTTGCTTCCCTAATAATCTAATGTTCAAATAATCATTACTTGCATTTGTAGTGGATATTATCATTATTCCCAATATTACCCACAACAGCTTGAGTGTATTAGAAACGTATATCTTGGTGTATATCATACCACATGAATGTATGATCCACTTTTTTTTTTTTAATTAAAAGCGTCACATATTAATATCCTTATAGTATGGTACACACAAAGTATACGAGGTGTGATACCAATCCGCACTAATTGCAGTTACCTAATTATTGTTGACCAAGTCTTAGGAAGGCAATGTAACGCGGAAACACATTGCACCCTCTCGACTCATAATGTGTGAAGTAAGAAGTACATGTACAAAGCAACCTAATTTATTCTAATTCAACATATTAAAATGCTTTCACAGAGTTGACTAACTTGACTTGTTGGTTCTGATCTTGTTTATGGTCGTGTTTTTATCTATAAAATAATGCTAAGCACGTGGTTCACAACTAATCCAAAGTACTGTTGAATATTATATAGAGTCGCTTAGTTGACTCAATCCTCCCTGTTCCTTAAAAACATCCAACGACTTCACGATCAAAATGGATCTAAGTGATATATTAAATTACTTAGTAATATTTTTTTTAAAGAAATTACTAGAAAAGTAATTTATTAAAATTAACAATATGTATTTAATAAATTTTAACAAAGCAGAATAAAATGCATGGCATTTTACTATTAAATGATAGTTTCAATTAAATAATTAATTTCATTTTTTAAGATTCCAAAATAAATGATATTCTGGAATCCGGATTTAACTCGATAAAAAGTTATATTAATTTAAAAAAAAACTAATATATTGTATTTCTCTTTCTTTTGCCTCACTTATTAAGAGAGTTGTTTTGCTTTTCTTTTCATTATTAACTGTTTGATGATTTCAATATCACTCGTCGTTTCATACGTACATTTCAGTTGGACTAGCTAATTTACTGCCAGTTTTTCATTTTTCATTTTTTATATTTATGGTGGAGGAGGATTATCAACCATGTGGTAGGAGAGGATCCGAAACCCACGGTATAATTAATGGAATGTACTATTGTTGACCAAGATTTACGAAGTCAACTGAACGCGGATGGAAGTACAAATATTTAGATGTATACACATGAGAGTATATGAATGTGGTACATCCAAAGTGATAAAATTGGTCACATTCCCTTAAAGGGAAATGGATATCCAACCTTATATAGAGGAGTCATGATATTCACAAAGTCGATAGATGACATAATAATGGGCTCTAACACGCCCCTTCACGTGCAGATAGATATGAACATCGGACTACTACATGTGGAAACAAATTGTACTTATCAACACAAACAAACCAACATCGCTTGAGCCTGCTCTGATACCATGATAAATTAGGTCGCCTTCACCTTAAAAGGACTTATAAGGGAAAGAAATATCCTAGCTTATATAGAGGTCACGATATTCATCAAGCCGATGTTAAACATAATAATGGACTCTAACACAAACCACTCTTGCACGGAAGCACATTGCATTCATTTGGCTGTGATGTAGGGACAAACTTAAAATTAAAAATTTGAATGAAAAGAAGAAGGATGAAATCTGCAATTTTTGAATAAGGATGCTAATATGTCCTTGAGTCACCGCAAAACAACATTTCAGTACTTTAACATGTTGCTCAAATTATTTATTGATTTATTTTTCCTAACAACCATAGCTATGCATGTGAGGGTTTTAAACGGGAACCACCCACATGGGCATAATATAAAACATATTGCACAAGTTGGTGACCGGTCGAATTCTATATCTTCGTTCATTTTCTGCTGCAAGATCAATACAAAAAATCAAAAGCCATGCCTGTTTTCACCGTACTTGAGAAATTGGCTCCTCATATCGAAAAGGAAGTTAACCTAATCCTCAACTCGAAACAAGAAGCTCAAACCCTCAAATCTAAGCTCGAGCGGATCCATGACGGTCTGCAAGATGCAGAGAGGCATGGCGTCACGGACAAGAATGTCAATCGCTGGCTCGGACAGCTCGAAGACGTCATGAACGAAATGGATGACACACTCGATCAATGGGAGACCAACAACATCGAGATGCAGATGGATCAATCGGAGCTTGACAACCTTCCATGGGAGAAGGTATTACAAGCTTATAAACTATTATCTTTTTAATCTATATTAACAGTATTAACCAGATTTTGAGATCAATAATTTCTCCATGATAGGATTCGTAACATTGATCCACTTGAATTCCTTGATAAATGAAAAGGCTAGCGTTTCGTGATGTTTTATGTTCTCTTGGTGCACGTAGTTTGAATTTCTAGACATTTTATATATATCGATGACTTATATAGTCATGTCATAATCGGCCAATAGAGCTTAATACTGCTAGTCATGCATGTCGTGAAACAACAGATGCATTGAAAATTGGTTCCATTTGTGTTAATCCCAAAACTAAAATTTAGGATATTAAGCGGTACTAAGTTTATCTCCTTTCAAACCTTGATGAGGATCGCTTTTCCATTTAATCTCTCTAGTACATACTTTATCAATATATGTTTTCTCTCAATTTGATCTCTTCCGGTATATTTTTATTACTATCATAAGAACCGTTGACTATATAAATCAAAATACTTGTGAAAAGTATTTAAGACAATAATTTTTAACCGTTCGTTATGATCTATACTTATGACAACGCGACTTTCGAGAACAGATGAAAAATTTACGACAACGGTTTTCAACGTGTCAAAGATGCCTTCAACAACGATTGAAAAATGGTTACGTAAACGTTTGAAAACCGTTGTCAAAGATAGCCACACCGGTTGAAAAATGGTTACGACTACAGTTAAAAACCGTTGTCAAAATAACCTATGAGCTATGACAATGGCTAAAAACTGTTGTTTATAACCGTTTTTCTTGTAGTATAGGTTGTTATATTTTATATTTCATCCACTAACGCCCTATGAATTTTGAATGATGGCTAAAGTTGATCTTCTCAAGGACTCGACCTTGGCTCTATCCTACTTAGAATTATGATAAGAAAACAAGTAAATTGTCTCCATGAGATGATATAGTGGTTAAGGTGCTAAGCCTATAGCCAAATGTCATGGGTTCAAATTCCACCGAGACCGCTATATGTGACTTTACCCAATGCGTACCAAAAATAGCGGCTGCGGATTTCTCAATATGAAAAAAAAATAAAATCCAACATTTGAAAAAAAAAGTAAATTATTCATAATCATCATCTAGCTTGTAATTATTAGTTGTTAAATTGGCCCTAGCGATTCTAGAGATACCTAAACATGATAGGAGATCTCTAACTTAGGCTACTCGTATTGATGATTCTCAACCAACACTAGGACAAAAGAGTAGGAATTACTCCATCCGTCCCAAAATTCTTGTCTATTTTCTTTCCAGCGCAGTTTTTATGGAGAATTGTTTGTTGTGTGTGAAGTTATATAAAGTTGTGGGTCCCATAAAAGATTTTTGTGTAATAATTTGCTAAAAAGGGAAAGTGGACAAGAAAAAGAGTACAAAATAAGTTGAAAATGGAGGAGTAAGAGTGACACATTGTTCGATATGCCAATCTTGAGGCCTTCTACATTAGAGAATGTGGTGGAGTTAGTGGCACGCGGCGTGAAATGGTGGGTTGTGTATGCTTAGGGATGGCAATGGACCGGATTTGGACCGGATCCTCCTCGGTCCAGATCCAGATCCGAGATTTTTTACTTTGATCCAAATCCGGTCCAGATGCATTAGATCTCAAAAAATGAGATCCAGACCCAGATCCATTGGATCCACAGGGTCTCGGGTTTAAACCCGGATTCATAAGTTTTTTTAACTAAAATTAAAAAAATTCTAAATCAATTAAAATTTAACTAAGTTAATTAATTATACGATAACACGATAATCTATAAGAGCATTACTATCATTAAAAAAATTCAAAATACTCATGATATTATAAAAATATTACAATCATCTATAAAACTACAATATTCTCTCTAAAAAAACTTCCAAATTCGTGGATAGAGGGTACTCAATTTCCTCCCTCTTTTCTATTTCTTAGATTACAAGTAAAATATTTCAAGCTCAACAAATAATGTAATGTGATATTTTAAGTAGAATAATATAAATATAATACTTTAGATATGATAATAAAATAATATTTTAGTTATAAAAATTGGCGGATCTGGACCGGATCCGGATCTCATATCGTAAAGTACAGATCCAGATCCGTAATTTCTAAAATATGTCCAGATCCGATCCAGATCCAATAGGTCTAATTTTTTAAGATCCAGATCCAGAAAAATGGATCTGGATCCACGGATCTGGACCGGGTCCAAGATCCATTGTCATCTCTATGTATGCTTTAATTTAGGGCTGGGAAACGGTACAATTTCGACAAACCCGAAACTGACACCCAATTAACCCCCACCGAAAACACCCCCTTTCCGTTAACTGTTGCCAACAGTGATCAGTTTCTCGGTTATATAAACATATTCTACCACTTTATACCTCTGCATCTATTGTCTTAATTTCTTAGTTCAATCCCACGAGAAGATAAATAATGGGACAAAGGGAGTAATTGTTAATTAACGTCCATAAGTTAGTAATTTATTTGAATTATTTATTTATTTTTGGGTTTGGGTTAATGGTGAAATAAAGTAAAAATTGTGTTTCATTTGCAATTTTAACATGAACTGGAATTTATTGACGAATTAATGCACGAGCTTTCTATTTTTTGCAATTGAAGACATATTACGATCCCCTATTTATTCCAATCATTGGAAAATATTAAAACAACATTCTATCGCTTGAAATATCACGTCACTATCTGCCTCTCTCTCTTTGACATACTTCTCCAAAAACAACTATGATCTCAAGACAATTAAGACCCAAATAATCTCGAACTGAAGCTCATGAGTTCATTAATTTGTTCAAATTTTCATACCCAAATCACAATGCAACTCAGATTTTGTCCAACTAGACGTCCAACTCAGCAAAATGATGTTATTTCGACAATTTGGGATCATGTCATGCCCTCAATTGCAAAAGTTAGAAAGTTTTTGCGTTAAATTGCCAGGGTTTAAAAATCGTGTTGAAATTGCAAATGACCTTTAGAACGTATTTTATTTCACTGATAACTCATTATTGTTTTATTAATTCTTATAAGTCATACATGAAACTCACAGGTACATACCCTTCTATTGTCTGTATGTTCATCCTTCAAACACGTGGTAGGACGACGAAACCTCACGAAAGAGATGATTGCTCTAAGTGGGAGATTAGATAAGATCTTGGAAGAGAAGGGTAGATATAATTTTGTAAGTTCTGATAGGAGTAGCTCTTCGGAAGCTGCGAGACAAGAGACTACTTCTTTTATTGACAAGTCCAAGGCCCATGGTCGGAAAGACGCCACCGATGGGCTTGTCGATTTATTGTTGGGAAAGGGCGTTGAAGACAGTGGTCCTATGGTTGTGTCGGTAGTCGGGACGGGAGGGTTAGGCAAAACCACTCTCGCTCAACTAGTCTACAATGATGATCGAGTTCGGAAGCATTTTGGCCGGTTAAAAGCGTGGGTCAGTGTTCCGGACCCTTTTGATGCTTTGCCCGTTGCCAAAGCTATCCTCGCCACTTTTGACAAAACTTCTGTAGGGGAATATACCTTGGAAGTTTTAGAGCAGCGTATAAAAGCTATTGCGTCAAGGAAGAATTTCCTTCTTGTCCTAGATAACGTATGCACAGTTGATAGGTACAAGTGGGAATCTACCCTCAAATCTCTTCAAACTCTTGAACCGCGCAAGAGTGTTGTGTTTGAGCGATTGTGAGTTTGAGGTGTTTTCCAAAGATTTGGGAAAATTGATTCACTTGAGGTATCTTGACTTGAGTGGGAATGTTATGGAAGAGCTCCCAGAAAATGTAACCAAACTGTACAACTTACAAACGTTGGATCTCCGGAGATGCCGTAATCTCATCAGGCTTCCTCTTGAGCTTAAGAAGCTGAAGAAACTCAGACATCTCCTCATTTCTTATACAGACAGTCTAATGGAGTTTCCTGAGGAACTAAGAAAGTTAACAGGTATGTGGACTCTGTATGACTCTGCTGCAGCAAGAGATTCATTGGTGAAACCGAACCAACTTGATATTCTACCAAAGGATAGTTTCACATGCCTAAGTCTCCTTGGATGTGTGCGTCTATTTCATGAAAGATATGGGGCAGCAGAGGGTCAAAGCCTAGACATGATAGGCTATGAAGAGACAGATGCATGCGAAGCAAACGGGATACCGCTGGAAGAAAGCTGGGATGATGTTGAAAATTCGCAACTAAAAGAAAAAATGTTTGACATTGATAGTATGTCAGCCTGCGAATTTGATTGCGATATCTTTGAGTCAGTAGGAGTAGATGCCGCGGCTGGAAACGAAGTAGAAGAATCCAAATGGCAACCCATCACGATAGGAGGTTTCAAACGGTACTTCTCCTCTTCGTCTTTGCTTCTTCCTTCAAAAGTACTGTAATTAAATCTACATTAATACTAACCCTAGCTAAGGACGTTTAATGTATCAGGAATTACCTTTTGGTTGGTAATCTTAAAGAAGACGAAAATGACGCCATTGTCCTCCCAGTATCAGGATCAATGGCTGGAAATGCAGCAGAAGCTCAACCCCATTTGATCAACTATCTCAAAAATGTGAAAAGTCTAGAGATTAATGGCTCCCAATATTCTCGTCTGCCTCAGCTCGAGAATCTTCATGTGCTCGTCACTCTTCGCATACAGAAGGTGGACTTCCGAGCATTGACGTTTGACTTCTTCTTCGCTGGATTTCCAAAATTAGAAACGTTGACGTTTTCGGAATGTGAATTGTGGGAGGAGTGGGAAGATTTGGAAGAAGCTGATGAAGAAGTAATATTGCCGTGTCTGAATTATTTGGCGATCACATTGTGTCCCAACTTAGAGGCGCTGCCGCATAGGCTCATCCGCGCCGCCGCATCTCTGCAGGAGTTGTTCGTGGCCGGCTGCCCCCTTCTCGCCGCCGCCTATGATAAAGGGATGGGAGGTGATAATTGGGATCTGATTTCTCAAATCCCAAACACCATCATCTTGGCCGATTATTAGAAATCAAATAGAAATTTACTGCATGTATTTCTGTTTCGTGTTATTGTCGTTATATGTTCAGATCTCTACCGAGGGTTTTTTTCATCAACTTCATCCAAGTTGGTTTTTTCCCTCATAATGATTATGTATGCTCATTAATAATTATTCATGTTCTTTTAAATTATACTTTCTTACTGTGGTGTCATCCAAGAGTCCAATTTGTTCCGTTTTGTTGCAATTTGGTTGCTTTTCTTTTCTTTGACAACAAGTAATGTTGAAACAATTTTAAGCTAAAAAAAAAAGCAAAGTTATTACAGTATTAGAAATTCAAGTCTTGGGATTATACATAATTACGTTGCCCTCGGAGCACTCACATTCCTACGTGTGGCGTAACCTACCAACATTGAATTCCAAGAAACTAAATTCCAGATTGACATTCCATCAAATAGATTTATAGCACTACTGATGAAATCGTGTATGAAATTTGGATTGAGGCAAAACGAAGAAGAAAAACTAGATCTGAATTTTATTTCATGTTGTTCTGCAAGATACATAAGCAACTCCCTATATAAGCATCAAGGCGGAAGCTTCGAGAAACAGTTGAAACAAAACTAACTAACTAACTAAATGTGAAAACACGACTACAGCTATTGAGATACGATTCTATAAGTAGTAATCTGGTCCGTCCATCACCGAAGTAAGAAGATCGACGGGCCTTATTAAAAAAGAAACGCGCGCGACAGAAACCAGCTAACCGCTTATTGTTACTAACTCCATCCCTGCACAACAACTCAGCAACAAACTGCATTCGATCATTAACCATTCTCGCACATTCCAGAGGCATCGCAACACCCCCCCTCAAGATGGAGGCGATGGAGATCAGAAAGCCCCATCTTGGAAAGTAGGAAACGAAACCGGGGACCAAGAAGAATTTTGGTAAATTGATCGGCCAATTGAACAGATGTGTGAACTGCCGTGGGAGCAATGAATCCAAGTTTGAACTGATCACGGACAAAGTGGCAATCCATATTCAAATGCTTTGTCCGTTCATGAAACACTTGATTTTTGCAAAGATGGATTGCTGCCGCATTATCACAGTAGAGGGGAATAGGAAGCAAACAAACCACCTTAAGGTGTCGGAGAAGATAAGAAACCCAAAGCAATTCACGAACAACTGATCCAAGAGCACGGTACTCAGCTTCGGCAGTAGAAACAAAGACTGTAGCTTGCTTTTTACAACGCCAAGAGATCATAGATGCACCATAAATACACAATAACCAGTCAAGGAGCGGCGTGTAAGAGTGCAGGTGCCCCAGTCAGCATCGGCATAAGCTGTAAGAGAAAGACTGGGACAGTCACTTGTGAAGAACAGTCCCAAAGATGGACACCCTTTTAAGATATTTGACCACGTGGTGGGCGGCTTGCATGTGATGCAAACGAGGTGAAGCCATGTATTGGCTCAGTTGTTGAGTGGCATAAGTGAGGTCAGGCAAGTGAGATTTAGATATAACAATTGTCCAACCAAGCCCCTGTAATGCTCAGGGTCTGGAAGAAGAGGGCTATTGTCACTGCTTAACACCAAACCCTGAGGAAAAGGGCCAGAAGTCGGATGGCTGCTTAGCAATCCATCTCTGTCAACTAAATCCAACACATATTTCCTCTGATTGAGGGAGATACCTTGTTCCCCTCGAGCTATCTCCATACCAAGAAAATATTTAGCCTCCCCCAAATCCTTAATAGTGAACTGATCATGTAAGAACCTCTTCAATTTCTCAATGATAGATAAGCAAGGACCAACAATCAAAATGTCATCAACATAAGCAAGGAGTGCAATCAGATCCCATAGTAAAGAGACAGTGATCATGAGGGGACTGAGTTAGACCAAACGAAAACAGAGCCCTACATAATTCACTGTTCCATTCACGAGATGCTTGCTTCAATCTATATAAACTTTTGACAAGCCTGCAAACTTGTCCAGATCTGGCTTTAGAATAGCCTTGAGGAGGCGCCATGTAAATGGTCTCTGATAAAGTACCATGCAAGAAAGCGTTATTAACATCCACTTGATGTAAAAACCAACCTTGGAAAGCTGGTAAAGCAATGACAAGTCTAATAGTCACATGTTTAGCAACTGGAGAGAAAACGTCTTCAGAGTCATTCCCATATTCTTGTTTGTAACCTTTAGCTACAAGCCGAGTCTTGTATCTCTCAACTGTTCCATCAGATCTAACCTTAGTTTTAAACACCCATTTTGAACCAATGATGTTCTGTCCAATAGGAGCATCAAGTAGCTCCCAAGTTTGATTAGCCTCTAAAGCTTCCAGCTCAGAATTCATGGCTGAGATCCATTGTGGGTACTTACTGGTCTCTGCATATGAATTAGGTTCTGTAATCTGAGTAATATTGGCTAGGACACCAGAGTAAGTGGGGGTAAAAACAGGAGATACTGTGTAAGAATAGGTAGGTGGAGTTACAGAAGTATGCTCAGAAAGCAAAGAAGAAGAAATGTCAACATTGCTGAAAAAGTCTTTCAATCAAGTTGGTGGCTTGGTAGCCCGTTTTGGCCTACATTATGGGGTAACAGTTTGGAAATCTGAATTATTTTGAGGGTCAGCAGGTTGAGGTAAAGAAGGACAAGTAGGTGTGGAATAAAATTCTGGAGAAGAAGAAGGACCAGGTATAGAAATAGAAGCAGGACTAGGAGCATATTCTGCATCCAGTTCCTCAAGGTGAACAAACGTGGAAGGGTTAGAAAAATTATTGGATGGATTTAAGGAGTCTATGGATGAGGAATGAAAGGGAAATATACTGGGAAAACACTTCACATCCCGTGAAGTAAAGATATCTTGAGTATCAAGATTGTATAGAACATACCCTCTGTGTTCTGTAGAGATGCACAACATGATGCACTTTCCACTCCTACTATCAAATTTCCTTCTGTGAGGGCTGACATCAACTGCATAAATCAATGAACCAAACGGTTTTAGCGAACTTAGATCAACATCTATGTTATACAAGATAGAGTAGGGGGTCTTCCATGCTAATACTACAGAAGGTAACCTATTCAATAACCATGCAGCCTGCAGAATAGAATAGGACCAGAAATGGTCTGGGACCTTACTCTGAAACATCAGTGCTCGAGGAATTTCAAGCAAAGATATATGCCTTCTTTCCACTATACCGTTCTGATGTGGGCTATAAGCACAACTCTTGATGTGTGTTATCCCATTATCTCCAAACAGATGCTTAGTATCATGGTTAACAAACTCTGTCCCATTATCAATTTTGACTTTTCTGATAGGGCAACCAAATTGGACCTGCACCATTACAATAAAATCCTTAAGTATGCTGCAAACTTGCTGCTTAGAAATCATCAGATATGTCCATGTGGCTCTACTATGATCTTCTACCAAAGTTAGAACAAAAGGAGTATTAGTTATACTTTCAGCATGGTAAAGGCCCCATACATCAGCATGCACCAACTCAAAAAGAATCTCACTCCTACGATGTAAAGTAGGAAACGGATTCCTACATTGCTTAGCTTTGTGATAGATTTCACAAGAGTTAAGTTGTTCCTCTTCTTTATTATTCCAAATAGGTTTCAACTCCACCATATGCTTCATTGTACTTACAAAAGCGTGTCCCAATTGAACATGCCAATCAAGCAATTTAGAACATTTAGGATTAGAAATGCTATTCACCTGTTCTGAGCTCTGAGCTGGTTCAATAACATATAGCCACTGCCTTTCCCAAACTCACCAAATGTTCATCAGATAGGCGATGTACCAAGCAGTGTGTAGGGTAATACACACACTTAACCTGCAGGTCATTTGTCAATTGAAAAGTGGAGATGAGATTATGAGTAAACTTTGGCACAAGGAGTACTTTCTCCAAAGTAATTTCTGGAGTTAAGATCATTTTTCCCACTTTATGGATGAATTGCATGGAACCATTAGGAAGATATATTCCTTGAGGAGCATCCAACTGTTGTACTTCAATCAGTAACTCATCATTACAACAAATGTAACTGCTAGCCCCGGATTCCATGATCCATATACATGCTGTTTTTAATTCCCCAAAGAGACTGAATGAATAATGCTTCTCAAAAGCATTTAGAGGTGTATAAGACTGTATAAAGTTTACAGAATTAGGGATTCCCAACCCTTTTAGCTTATTCAATGCCTTTTCCACTTCACTCATTAGGTGGCCTACTCCAGTTCCACCCTCTGCTGAACCTCCTCCACCAACTGGTGCATTATTCTCAGCATATTGTCCAACGCAATTTACTTGACCTTTATCCTTATCCTCCTTTAATTTCCTGAACCAATTCGGAACACCATTCAACTTAAAACATTCAGATCTCTCATGTCCTGATTTCTCACAATATGTACATTTCAATTTCCTCTTCTCCTCGTATCCATTTCCTTTCTCTCTCTGATTCCCAAAAACTCCTCCTCTATAATTCACATTTAAAGCCACATCATCAATGTTCTCTCCATCACAGAAATCTTTAGTTTGACCAACATTCATAACAACTTGTTCAGATGCACTACAAGAAAATTGACCTTCTACAACGCTAAATAGACAATGGTTTTGCTTAAAAACCGTTGTTGTATCACGAATAACTGTTGTTGTATGTAAAAGTGTTGTTGTAAGTCTAAAAGTGCGCTCATAGACAACGGTTTTAATGTGCCGTTGTTGTTTACCCATTGTCGAAAGTCCAAGATAGCGCTCATAGACAACAGTCTATGTAACCGTTGTCGTTTATTCGTTGTCTTAGTTAAAAACGCGCTCATAGACAACGGTTTCAATAACCATTGTCGTTTCTTCGTTGTTGTAATTGATTTCTAACTGTTTTGGACAACAGTTTTTTTTAACCGTTGTCGTTTCCCCGTTATTGTAATTGATTTCCAACTATTTTGACAACGGTTTTGTTAACCGTTATCGTTTCTCCGTTGTTATATTTAATATTCAATTATTTTGACAACGAATTTGCCTACCGTTGTTGTTTCTATGTTGTTGTATTCAATTTTTGAATATTTTGACAACAGTTTTGACTTGGGCTGTAATCGAGGTATTTTCTTTAAAAAATATTATTTTTATGTATATATTGATAAATAAATAAATTAATATTATTAATATCTAATATAATATATAAATTAAATAATAGTATAATTTAATTGAGCCGAGATCGCGAGCTTTCGAGCTGAATAGGCTCGGGCTCGAATTCGGCTTGAATAAGTTGTCGAGTATTAAGTGAGGCTCAGGCTCGAGCTCGAAACTTTCGAATTTGAGTCGAAGCTTATCGAGCTCAAGCTATTCGAATATAGCTCGGCTCGTTTACAGCCCTAGTTTCGACTACTGTTGTCGGTTCTCCGTTGTTGTTTTACATATTATTTTTTTTCTTTAATTACTTAATGCCAAATTAATTTGATTAATTAACAATTAACTACTTATTCGTTAAGTAATACTATATTTGAAAAACATGTGAATTAATATTATACAATTTTTTAAACCAATCTAGTAACTATTAATTTATCCTTAATTATTATACTTATTATTTAATCTCAACTTAATTTATTGATAAACTAATCTACTTAATTATTATACTTAATTAGTTTTTTGTTTTTCTTCTCTTACGGTAACTCCCTTAATTTATCCTTAAGTATTAGTGCTTATTAATTAATTTCTACTTAATTTATTGATAAACTATAAAACTAATCTACTTAAACATTATACTAAGGGTTTTTTTTTCCTTCTCCTACGGCAACTCCCCCTCAAAACACTTGCAGCGCTAGAACTTTAACAACTCCCTCGCCCATCGTCCATAATCTCATCGCCGGCGACAACAGTTGTTATCACCATGAATTTTTGAAAATCGACTTGGGAAATTTCGTGCTTGGGCAATTTCTGAGAGCCAATTTGGGCAATTTATGAGAATCGGCCTTGGCAATCGGCTTCACCGCAAGAGTTCAAGCCTTGTTCACGTTGTGACGCCGTCTGTGGGCTTGGGCAAGTAGTACTTAAGACCAAAGCGACTGGCTGGGGTTCAGGGTTTCGTCGCATGCATCTGCTCCTACTATGGTAAGATAAGATATATCTCGCTCTATCGCCGATGTTGGTTTCGGTAAAACTTATATTTATGTATATCATCTGGACGAAAAACGTTAATACTAATATCGGAAATTCTTTATGTTTTGCAGGCTGATTCTCCACGAAAACGGTTTTATTTTGTTTTATTATTCTTTACGGCAATGGTATTTGTTATGTTATGTAATTGTACAGCTTTTGTTTGTTCATCAGTGGTTGAAGCTTGGCTTCTGATTGTCACTGGTATTATGTTTAGGTATGCACGCTCTCCTTCTCTGGGAAGAACGTTTCAGGTCTAGTTCCAAATCTAGATCTCGTTCTAGATCATGGTCAAGACCAAAGGCGAGATCAAGATCTAGGTCAAGAGGTCGTGACAGTGGCAGGTTACTTCTAATATCATTTTTCGTCTGCATACTTAACTTGTTACCTTTTGACCTCGTTATTAATAGGGCTGTTGATCTGTCATGTAGGGAAGACATTAGTAATGATGGAGCTACACTTTATGTGACTGGCCTGTCTACAAGGGTCACTGAGAGAGACATTGAAGATCATTTCTCAAAAGAAGTAAAGGTCTCTTTCTTGGATCTTCTGTTATCTTATGCTTTGTTCTCTGAAAAAACTGAAGTTTACAGTTAGACAAAACACTTAAAATTCCTATGATCAAGTGAACTTGTGAAATCTTAGTTTGTTAATGTTGAAAATGGGTTTTCAATTCTGGTACCCAGCCTTTCGGTACCAACTTAGATTTAGTATTATATACATTAACCAATCAAATAGTCTTGGTTCCTTGTAATGTGGGGTAAGTAAGACATTATGATGTTTAAGCTTGTTTGTCATCTATGTCGAGGGCCTTTATGATGTTTAATGCCGAGATGAAAAGAAGAGGGAAAAAGTCGCCGGATTGGTCTCTAATTGATGTATGTCATCTGACATAAATAGGAATTCATGATAATCTAACAGTCAATTGAAATTAATTTAAATTTAGGTTCCTAGACAACCGGATTGCTACCAGTGCAGTTTTTATGTGATGACATATATGAGAGAAATAGTTGAATCTGATTGCAATAGGACGATTGATTCGCTTAAATTGTTGGTAGTTAGTTGTCTATTAATATATTTTATTTAAGCTTACTGAAAATAAGTGGTAGTTATATAGTTGTCTATTAATTATATGTTTTGTTTTTTAACAGTTCAAAAGAAAAAAATATTCGTTGAAGGACATTGATCTAGTCCGGAAAGAGTGGGCAGAACGAGTAATAGAACATATAACTTAGTTAAAGGTAATTGATATAAATAAATACTTTATTAGTATGTCTGTGTATATTATATGTTGTTTCCTATCGTTATAAAATTATGATTGACTTGCATCTTCAAGTGTTATCTTTCATGTAATTGAGGACAATTGCTTTAGAGCAAGCTTCTTTATGTTGTATGCTGTTATTTATTGGATTGACATTTTCGTATGTTCTGTTGATTTTTAGCATGAACGTAGCTATACTTAAGAGAGTTGTGCATTTTCTTGGATCTATGATTTTTAGAATTAGTATAATATTTGTATCATATGTTTGCTATGAATGATTATATTCTACTTGCGTGCAGTTTCACAGGATTCGACATTTATGGTTGTGGTAACCCGAATTGATTTAAGAAGCAATTGGAAGTGTGCAGACCAACAAATTATTCTTTTGGTTGTGCATACACATTGAAACCTTGTTCAGGATTTTGTACGTACTTCCTAAAACAATAGTTTGTTAATTTCTAGTTTGGTTTTTGTAGCACTTTTTCTGGACACGGATGTGATTTTATTTTTTAGAATATTTATGAATTAAAACTGTTGTGGTTAATATTTATTACAACGTTTAAAAACATTGTCTTTACTTAATAAGTGTTGTCGTAAGTTTATATGACAACGGTAATCAACTACAATGTAATACATTAAAACCGTTGATGAAGATAAAAAACTGTTGTTGTTAGTATGTATAACAACAGCTAGAAAACGTTGTGTATTTAAATAAGCGTTGTCTTAAGCGTCTACAACAAGAGTTATTGGTGATCGCTGTTTTACACCAAATAATCCTGCAAAATTTGCTAGACCAAAATTAGTATAGCACAGGGAACGGAATAATTCAAACTTAAAAATCCTATCAATCGGGTTTTGGTTAGCAACCACGCAACTTTTGGGAATAACTAATCCTAAGACAACGAAAATTAAAGCAAGAAGTAACACGAAATTAACTATGAATAATAAAAGCGGGTCCAGCAAGATGATTCACACACATCAACAATCGATCATAGACACTAATAATCAATTAATTCACTTAGATCAACTAGTTGTAGGCTACCGTAATTAAACTGACGCAACCCCTATTCCCCCTTAATTATTCGGTAATCGCCATGGTGGGCATTGAAACGATTACTACTCTAAACTAGATGCAACCTACGTTGGTGGGCAAGCAATAGATTTAACACCTAGCCAGCTTTAAGAACTAAGGGAACCCAATTTAGGAGCCTACTCGTATGGTGGGCATCTAATAGTCTCCTACCAAATTAATCCAATTGCCCTAAGACAATTTGCTACTTCTTTAGCCTAATCCCACGAGAAACGATGGAAGTACTAAATTAGCTATGAATTAAATTAACTAGGGTGATCAATCCTAATTCAATTAATCCAATTAATTAATCCTAGATCAATTCAGAACCTAAGTGATTAATTTTAAGCCCTAGTCTCACGAAATTATAGTGGTGTGTGTTTCACATCCCGCCGGCCCCTAAAAGAACTTAGCTACGCATATCGGCCGGACTAGCCAAACAGACCGGTTTACTGGACAGAACACAAAACATGATGAAATTCAATAAATCAATTTGCACGAAATTTCTAAAATAAATACTAGAAATCAGTATATCAAGAAACACGAAACAATATCCTAAAAATTAAAACTTGATTAACTAAAGACTACGAATCCATCCACAAGCTAATTAAACGGAGACAAACCAAATTCGGGAATTCAAAACGGAAAAGATAACAAGTTGTTTCTTCCAATTCAAACCACAATTCATGAAACAAAAGTAGGAAATGCAAACTTTAAATCGAACAATCCCTCGATCGGACTTCCTCGGCTCTCGGCGAATTCGTGATCGGATGATCTCTACTTCGGCGGCTTCAGACTCTCTCTCTCGGCGATTGGTTTGGACGGAATTGATGTGGAATGGTTGATGATGAATGCAGAGTGGCGGAAGTTCTCAGCTCTCTCCGTGAGGAATGATAATAAGGATGATTTTTTTTAATCAAATCTCCTCCTTCGGCTGCGTGAATAAATCCCAAGATATGGTATATAGAATGATGATAAAGATATCGTCTCTCCCTCCTTTATTCACGTTTGTGATCCGTGAGATAATAGTGGGATCATGATATGATTTCTCCCTTAATTATCTCCTTGGCCGTGTGATTTCCTATCCTCTCAAGATATGGAATTAATTAATTAATTCCCCTCTTAATCCTCCTCAATTAGGATAATTAAATATAGAAGTAAATTAATTAATTTATTTTCCTTCCATACTTAATCCCTTCTTGATTCCTCCAAATTGAGTAAATATTCCTTGATTATGCAATGCCACCTCAACGCCTCATCAAATGCCACATCATCAATAAACACTGCAAAACAAACACCAAAGCAATCCCAAACGCCACAACATATGCCAAATTACACGGAATATGGATAGTACGAATTAGACCTATCAAACCTCCTTACACTTAGAACATACTTGCCCTCAAGTATAAGGAAAACAAAAGCATAAGTACTATCCAAATCCCGTTCCTCCCCCAAGACTCAAGACTCTAAAAACGAAAACAAGACAAGGACGAAAACAGGACACGGACAAAGAACAAGACTCAAACACAAAAAGAAGAAAAATAAAAGACCACGAACAAGAGGAAAATAAAATGACACAACATACGAAAGAAGCAATACCAATCATATCCATAATCTCCGCACTCAATGATCCAACAAAACATGTCCAATCACACAAATATGCATCTCAGCAAACAAGTAGAATTGCAAATTTAAGATTAGGCACACAAATATCAATTTAGTCAAAAACCTAAGCAAACATGGATCATCCTCACGATTCACTCGCCACTCTCTAATCTAGGTCCGGTCAAGCCACTCAAGTAAATATAGTTCATCCATCACGATAAAAGAGTATCACAACTGTAATATCAAGGAGGTCTTTTTCTTTGGTTGTAATGGGGCTTAGGACATAGACAAATTTGCATTGGTAAGGGTCCTAGGGGTTCTAAGCTCCACAACTTGTATCAAAATATCATGTATGTTTTACTTGCTAAAATTGAGATAACTAAGAATTAATATCCAACACCTACTATAAGAATAAGCACACCAGTTGCTGCTTTTGCAATCCTTAAACTGCATTCTGTTTCGGATTTTTTTTTTTTTTTTTTTTTTTTGCAGCATAAATATTATTAAGACAGCAGCAAAATACAGAACAACAGCCCAAATACAGCCTATTTATCGAATGCTAAAATAAATTGACTTTTCCATTGTCAAAACTTTCAAAACTTGTCAACAATTATTTGCACCCTAGTATAATAACAAACATACTCAGTAGGTGATAAAGAAAGATCAATCTCAATTAAGCTCGTAAAACATACAATAACATGGGAAAAAGAAAGCTAAAAGGCTCGGCTTGCATTTTTTTCTGACTAAATCAAGGAATAGGTCAAGGCACAAATTAGCTCACTAGGGGATAATGCAAGGTAGGAAATATTGTCGCGGTTAAATGGCTCAATTCCTAATGCCTCCTATCACTTATCACAAACGACTCACGTTTATTGCAACTTCATGAACAAGCTCTCTCAATGAAATTAGTAGGAAGTGTCCTACTTTAATGGCTCAAATCTAATATACGGAGTGTGTGTAAAATTCGATCCACAATTTACTTATTATTTCTCATCCCAAATTACATACAAATGTGCACCATCTCCTGCTCTTCACAACAACTACAAGTTCGCATATTGAAGCATAAAGCACAATCAAACATGCTTAAATCAAGAACACAAGTGCATCAACAACTTCAATTTTTGGCATGCTTCGACGACACAAAAGAAAATGACGAGACAAAGAGAAACGAAGTAGAGACATCCCCCTCCTTACACTTAACCCCTTGTGTGCCTTCACACAAGAAAAGACAAAGGTAAAAGACGGAGAACATGACAAAACAAAAAACAATGACCCCTCCTTACACTTGATCGTTACAAACGAGCAAGTGAAAGAGAACTAAACAAAGACATAAACACAAAGACACACAGACTCAAAAAAATAATAATAAATAAACAGAAAAGAACAAAGGGGGAAAGATGGCATCACCGATCGCCCGAAGGCGGAAAACGAGAGAGAACCGTGCGCTCCAACTCATCAAAGCGCCGCCGTAGGTAACAAACCTCAGCCCTCAACACCCGGATCGAATCGTCGGGTACCTGCAAAGCTACATAGGGGGCAGCACTCGGGACGCGAGGTCCCGGTGGATAAATTCTAACAGTACCATCAGGATCCCTATAGCAAATGCGTGCATAACCCATCAACTCAAGATCAAACAAAGGCGGAGCAGACAACTGAGTAAGCAGAGAATCATCAAATATCACAAAGTTCCTAGCAAGGAACGTAGCAAACAAATGGCATAAAGTCAAATGCCTAGCCGGATGGGTAGCAAGATCACTCATACATCGGGCTACCCAGTACCCAAGATCAACCCGTCTCCCCGTATGCATACACCACAGAAAATATAAATCATTGTCCGTGACTGTGGTAAATCCAGTCCAACGGCCAGTCAAGTTATGACATAAAAACTGGTGACACATACGCAAAGCAGGGTCCGTAACATATGATATATCAGAAACAGAGGGTCGAAAAATCTCAGGATCAGAAGGGGCAATCAAAGTCCAAGCATTCATAGGACCAATGTAATCACCAATCGAAGACGGAATACCACGAGGGGTAAAATCATAAGTACCATCATCTAAATCCTCTAACACCACAGTACCCAATCTAGTAGACCATTCAGACAAAGACATCTCATAAAATACACAACCAATGCGAAAGGAAATACTCGGCACATACACATCAGTAGTGAAAGTAAATGAGAAGGAATTAAAGAACTCAGCAATCAAGGCATGATAACATGGATAGTGGTGTGATTCCGTTAACCATAACCAACCGATACGCCTAAAGTAGTCGAAAAACTGACCTTGTACGCCGGTGGAGCGAAGGAATGCGTGGCTGAGGGCTCGGCCATTCCTAAAATTCTTGCCTCTTCGAGTGAATGCACGGCGCCGATAAGGATCCTCCTCGAATGTCATAGCAGCCCTCATGGCCTCACGGTCGGGAAATCGGAGAACAATCATGTTCCCGTACACAGCAGATGACGGTAAGGAGTCGGAGTTCGCTGAATCGGCCAGTGATAGCTGCTCCAGTGAAAGATCATCTTCCTCGCTCGACGGTTGATAGTCGGATTCATCCGACTGTAAGGTAGAAGCCCGCACTTCAGTAGCCCAGTTGATGTCGTCGTATGATGGCGGCGGCACGAAGGGGCTTTGCTCTCGAGAAACCGAAATACGGAATACAAGTTTCCGGACGGAGCATCGGCAGTAGGATCATCCCAATTAACATCTTCTTCATCAACACCGCCTCGTCGACGTCGAGGCGAGGGCGGCAGCTCCCGCCCGGCGAAATCATCTTCGGTTTCGGGAGCAGGGGAGACGGGGGCTGCAGGCTCATCAACGAGGACTTCTACCTCCGGCTCCTCCTCGTCAATGAGGAAGGGGCCGGTGGCCGTCGGATTCATAGACCGCCTGATGCGGCCGGTGCGACACAGAGGGCGACGGCTAGACGTAGCAGGGGGAGGCGGTGCGGAGGAAGAAGCACCATCGGAAGTTTTCGTGCGCTTTTTCGGAGCCATTGCGGTAGCTTGGTTAAGGCGAAATGGCGGGTAAGGAAAAGGGTAAAAGTTCGAATGGAGGGGATGAAAATGGTGGAGTAAGTTTTGGAGTGGAGGTGGTAATTTAGGGTAAATGATTTGGGGATATTGTGCAAGTAGTAAAGAAAGAGAAAGGAGTGTGGGTAGTTGGGAAGAAACGTGGTCACGTTTCTGTTTTCGTTTTTTTTTTTTTTTTTTTTACTCACTCCTTCCTGAAATTTGCACAATGGCCCCCCAAGAGATATAGACATTCAATTCCACTCCAATTCTTCTAAATTTGATGCTCCTCTCTAAATTTCCTCCTTACACTTAGGCTCTTAGACAGCTTCATATCTTAGATCTGGAAAAACAACAAGAAAAACAAGACGAAACAGAAATAATCAAAAGGAAAGAGATAAGAATAAGAAAACAAACCGGGCTGCCTCCCGGTAGCGCCTTTCTTTATTGTCTTTGGCTAGACTTCTTCTGGATCAAGAATAAGAGGGAATGGATAAGCTCAGCTCATCCACTACCTCCATTCGTTCAGTAGCATGGAAGAGTTTCAATCGGTGGCCATTGACAGTAAATTCTGCATTAGAATCTAACTTAGAGATCGTCACGGCTCCATTTTCCAAGACAGATTTAATTCGGAATGGACCAATCCACCGCGAACGGAGCTTGCCCGGTATGAGATGGAGGCGAGATTGATATAACAATACCAATTGACCCTCCTCAAAGGTCTCAGTACGGATGTGCTTATCATGCCATGCCTTCGTCTGATCCTTGTAACTCATTGCCGTGTCATAGGCCTCACGACGGATCTCTTCAAGTTCTTGCAACTGATACTTCCTCTCTTTTCCACAACCTTGCAGATCCATATTAATCTTCTTTACAGCCCACCATGCCTTGTGCTCCAATTCCACAGGTAGATGGCAAAGCTTCCCAAAGATAAGCCGATACAGAGACATACCTATAGGAGTTTTATAAGCGGTACGATAAGCCCATAAAGCATCGTCTAACCTTAAACTCCAATCCTTCCTAGAAGGATTCACGGTCTTCTCAAGTATAGCTTTTACTTCCCTATTGGAGGCCTCAGCTTGCCCATTCGTTTGTGGATGGTAGGGTGTAGAGATACGATGCTTGACACCGTATTTCTTCATGAGTGCTTCTATAGTGCGGTTGCAGAAATGGCTTCCTTGATCACTAATGATGGTCGTCGGTACTCCAAATCTGCTGAAAATATTAGTTCTAAGAAAACCTGCAACCACTTTAGAATCATTAGTCCTTACGGCCTTAGCCTCGACCCATTTAGACACGTAGTCCTAAGCAAGCAAAATGTACAAGTTCCCGCATGAACTCGGGAAAGGACCCATGAAGTCCATGCCCCATACATCAAAGATCTCGCAGAAGCGTAATGGCTTTTGGGGCATTTCATCCTTCTGGGATATGTTACCGGTCATTTGGCAACGTGTACATGTCTTGCAAAAATTGTATGAGTCGAGGTTTAAGGTCGGCCAGAAAAAACCTGCATCCAAAACCTTTCTGGCAGTACGTTTTGGACCAAAGTGTCCACCATAAGGGGACGAATGACAACGAAGAAGAATCTCACCTTGCTTAGCCTCAGGAATGCAACGGCGAATTACTTGATCTACTCCCATCTTCCATAGTATTGGAGAATCCCAAAAGTATTGTCGGCATTCGCTCTCCAATCTTTTTCTTTGGGCATGTGTGAAATCAGATGGAATCTGCTTGAAAGTCAAGTAATTTACAATGTTAGCAAACCAAGGAAGTTTAGATAACTTACCAATAGCCTTAAGCCATTACGGATCGGGAATCGGTGCATGCAGTCGGTCGATGCGGCCGTGATGTGCATTAGCCGAAAAACACTCGAACATGGGTGCACGTCCCGTCCGGACGCGGATCGTGTGACATTCGGGAACAGCATATAAGTGCTCCTCGGGAAAAGTCTCTTTAATAGATTCTCCATCTTCTTCTTGGATCAATCGACTTAGATGGTCTGCTACTTGATTCTCTGCTCCTCTTTTGTCTTTAACCTTCCAATCAAATTCTTGAAGTAGAAGTATCCATCTAATCAAGCGAGGTTTGGACTTCTTCTTAGACAGAAGGTGCTTGACTGCAGCATGATCAGTGTAGACCACGATTTTGGAGCCAAGTAGATAAGATCTGTACTTGTCAAAGGCGAAGACAATAGCCAATAACTCCTTCTCCGTGGTAGAGTAATTGCATTGAGCTGAGTTAAGTGTCTTTGAAGCATAGTAGATCACATGGCTCTCTCTTCCATTTTTCTGTCCCAAAACTGCTCCTACGGCCCTGTCGGATGCATCACACATGATCTCAAATGGCTTGTTCCAATCAGGTGGTTGCATTATTGGGGCAGTAGTGAGCTTTGTCTTAAGGAGGTTGAAGGCCTCCTTACACTGATCATCGAACACGAACTCAACATCTTGTTGTAGGAGTCTTGTGAGTGGTTGAGCTACCTTTGCAAAGTCCTTGATGAAACGCCGATAAAAACCCGCATGGCCTAAGAAACCGCGAATCTCCTTCGCAGATGTAGGGGGCGGCAGCTTAGCAATTAGGTCAACCTTGGCCTTGTCCACTTCAATGCCTCTGCTAGAAACCACATGACCGAGTACAATTCCTTCGGTCACCATAAAATGGCACTTCTCATAGTTGAGCACCAAGTTCTTCTCCTCACATCGAGTAAGGACTTTGTCTAGATTCTTCAAGCATTTTATGAATGAATTCCCGTAGACAGTAAAGTCATCCATGAACACCTCAACACAATCTTCGATCAAATCCGAAAAGATGCTCATCATGCATCTTTGAAAGGTGCCCGGTGCATTACACAACCCGAATGGCATACGCCTGTATGCAAAAGTGCCAAAAGGACAAGTAAATGTGGTCTTGTCCTGATCCTCCTCCTTCACGTGGATCTGAAAATAGCTGCTATACCCATCCAAAAAACTGAAGTAGGCTTGCCCTGCAAGCCTTTCTAGCATCTGATCAATAAACGGCAGTGGAAAATGGTCTTTCCGGGTAGCTTCATTTAACTTCCGGTAGTCGATGCACATGCGCCACCCTGTCACCAATCTCATCGGCACTAGCTCATTCTTCTCATTTTTCACAACTTGAAAGCCAGACTTCTTCGGCACCACGTGAACAGGGCTCACCCATTTGCTATCAGAAATAGGGTAAATGATACCCATAGAAAGAAGCTTCAGTACCTCTTTAAGCACCACCTCTCGCATGTTAGGGTTGAGCTTCCGTTGGTGATCTCGAAAAGGCTTGCTTTCAGGCTCCATATGAATTGAATGAGTGCAGATGTCGGAACTAATGCCGGTGATGTCGGCTAAAGTCCAGCCAATAGCCTTCTTGTGCTTCTTCAAACCGTCAATAAGGCGTCCTCTTGACTCGATTTAGCTCTTTGCTAATGATTACGGCGAGTGTATCATCATCTCCAAGATAAGCATACTTCAAATGCTTGGGAAGTTGCTTTAGCTCGAGAATTGGCGGCTTCACCAACGAAGGCGGTGCATCGTCGATTCGGCCTGTCCGGGGCGGATCGGGCGATCTCGCGACGGCGCAAGAAATTCGGTGCTTGCATAGAGTGCTTTGATCTTTGTCTCGGATCTCTTCATCCCTAATATCCTTAAGATCAAGGTCAGTCAGCCCCTTGATTAAGGTGAGTTCCATTTTATCCTGCAACAAATGCGTCTCAAGATAATCTTGGACAAAACTTTCAATCTCGTCAGCAGAAAAAGCCATTTCATTCTCATGATCATAAGGTTTCTTAAGTGCACTAGCAATATGATGAACATAAGTCTCATTATGATATCGCACACTAATAGAACCTTCATCCACATCAATAACAGCTTTCACAGTTTTCAAAAATGGTCTACCCAACAAAACACCCGCAGTACCCTCCACTTGTCTATCATTTGTATCTATAACATAGAAATCAGCAGGATAGACAAAATCATTGATTCTAACAAGGATGTTTTCAAGTAAACCAACAGGTGCAATACATGATCTATCAGCAAGCTGTATAATCACATCAGTAGATACCAATTCAACTCCAGATAATTGATTATACACAGAGAGTGGCATAACATTAATTGATGCACCTAGATCACACATAGCCCGCTCAACCATCACATTCCCCATAAGACAAGGAAGAGTAAACATACCTGTATCCACACATTTTGTGGGTAGCATCTTTTGGATAATTGCTGACACAGATGTATCCATCAATACTTTCCCAGTTTGCTGGATCTTACCTGCTATGAAATCTTTGACAAATTTCCCAAATTGGGGAATTTTCACAGCCTCCAAAAAGGGTATGTTGATTTCCAGCTTCCCGAACAATTTCACATAGTCCATATAGTCCTTGTTCGGCGTTCTCTTCCTCTCCAATGCTTCAGGAAATGGTGGAGGTACAGCAGTTTCAGGGCCCGTCTTGACAGATCGGCCCTCCCTGGTTGGCAGAACTTCCTTAATAACATTCTGCAAGTCTGTCAGGTTGTTCTGGGCGGTCGGACCTTCGCTGTCATCCAGCTTTTTTCGTCGGACCTTACGTCGAGTCATTTCGGGGCGAAGGACCCTCTCCGTTTGTCAGTTCAGACTTGTTGAAATTCGCCCTTGGAGTGGGCTCAGCAAACTCTCTTCCACTTCTCAATAAAATCTTGCTGCAGTTATGAGAATTTGGATTCGGTTCAGTCTGGGATGGGAGTTTACCTTGATTTCCTTTGATTTCCTGAACAGAAGAATTAAGCCTTGAAATCTGCTTGGCCAAATCCTCAAAGGTGCTTTGAGTATCCCTTTTAGATTGGGTAAACTCCTCTTGCATCTGCTGCTGGTATGCTATGTCATTCTTCTGTGAATTTATCATCTCAGCCATCATCTTCTCAAGAGGACTGCTGCAGTGCATCGACCCGAGAAGGGCCGGTTCTTTCTTGAAATTGCTGCGGGAACTGCCTTTGATGTGGAGGTCTATAGGGTTGCTGAAACCCTTGTGGCTGCGGTGGCTGGTATTGTTGATGTTGATAAGTAGGTTGTTGGAATGCTTGTTGTGGAGGGTTCCTGGGTGCTTGTGGTACTTGTTCGTCTTGCCTCCACCTCAAATTCGGATGCACCTTGTTTTGATTATTCCAATTACCTGCTGCATTAACATCTTCGCCTTGACACTGTAGAGAAGTATGTCCTTTTTGTCCGCATGCTCCACATATGTGATCCGCCATTGATCGGGCAGATGAGGAGGAGGAAGAGGGAGGATTCCTCTCCTTGAATAGCCTATCCAATTTATCTTCAAGTTGACTGAACTTCTCCTCCATCTTCATGCCAACCTTCATATCTAGATCATCTAGGAAGTTTCCGTTTGAAAGATTAACAGACTTCCTTTGCATTCTTGGTCCTTTGTATTGAGATGTGGATTCGGCAAGTCTCTCGATGATTGCCTTTGCATCAGTAAAGTAGCTGTTAGCAAAGCTACCTTTTAATCCAACATTAACCATGGTTTTGGATTCATCTGTCATTCCTTGGTAGAAAATTTGAAGCAAATCAACTTCAGAAAAACCATGGTTTGGGTAGCTATCACATAGCTTCCCAAATCGCTCCCAGTAAGCTCCAAAAGATTCGTCCAGCTCTTGAGTAATCCCGAAAATCTCCTTCTTGAGTACATTTGTCTTGGACTGAGGAAAGTATTTGTCCAAGAATGTTTGGCTCATTTGAGACCAGGTAGTGATTGACCTAGGTCTCAATCCGGAAAACCAAGCACGAGCACCATCTTGTAGAGTAAAAGGGAATGCTTTTAGCTTGAAAGCATCCAAATGTCCTTGTCTGTGGAAATCACAGACCTGATTAAATCCCTCCAGAAAAGAAAAGGGATTCTCATTCAGCTTCCCGTAAAACTTTGGACATGCCGCGACCAAATTCAACTTCACATCTATCTGCTCACTGGTAGTTATCTGGATTGGTCCGGGCAAGTCCTCTCCCAAGTTCCTCGAACCTGAGTTCATCTTCAGATTGGCTCCTTCTTCTTCAGCCATACTTTCTTTTTCGATTCGTAATTGCTTGTCTTGGGAATACGGGTCTGCATCGACCTGTCGGACCGATTTCAGATTCTGACTCACTGGTTCTGTCTTCTGTCTGGTCAGTCGGACCTGTTTCGCTTACGCCGGCCTTGGTTGCTTTCTGCAGCTTTGTTGCCTTCCTATTCCTTTTCGCAATCTTTTCTATTTCTGGATCAAAATGTAGAAAAGGGCGGGAAGACCTGCTCATGCAACAACTAAAAAGCACAAAAGATTAGTAGAAAAATTAAGCTTAAAGTTAACACTGTTCCCCGGCAACGGCGCCAATTTGGTGATCGCTGTTTTACACCAAATAATCCTGCAAAATTTGCTAGACCAAAATTAGTATAGCACAGGTATCGAACACAGGGAACGGAAAAATTCAAACTTAAAAATCCTATCAATCGGGTTTTGGTTAGCAACCACGCAACTTTTGGGAATAACTAATCCTAAGACAACGAAAATTAAAGCAAGAAGTAACACAAAATTAACTATGAATAATAAAAGCGGGTCCAACAAGATGATTCACACACATCAACAATCGATCATAGACACTAATAATCAATTAATTCACTTAGATCAACTAGTTGTAGGCTACCGTAATTAAACTGACGCAACCCCTATTCCCCCTTAATTATTCGGTAATCGCCATGGTGGGCATTGAAACGATTACTACTCTAAACTAGATGCAACCTACGTTGGTGGGCAAGCAATAGATTTAACACCTAGCCAGCTTTAAGAACTAAGGGAACCCAATTTAGGAGCATACTCGTATGGTGGGCATCTAATAGTCTCCTACCAAATTAATCCAATTGCCCTAAGACAATTTGCTACTTCTTTAGCCTAATCCCACGAGAAACGATGGAAGTACTAAATTAGCTATGAATTAAATTAACTAGGGTGATCAATCCTAATTCAATTAATCCAATTAATTAATCCTAGATCAATTCAGAACCTAAGTGATTAATTTTAAGCCCTAGTCTCACGAAATTATAGTGGTGTGTGTTTCACATCCCGCCGGCCCCTAAAAGAACTTAGCTACGCATATCGGCCGGACTAGCCAAACGAGACCAGGTTCATCGGGATGAACACAAAACATGATGAAATTCAATAAATCAATTTGCACGAAATTTCTAAAATAAATACTAGAAATCAGTATATCAAGAAACACGAAACAATATCCTAAAAATTAAAACTTGATTAACTAAAGACTACGAATCCATCCACAAGCTAATTAAACGGAGACAAACCAAATTCGGGAATTCAAAACGGAAAAGATAACAAGTTGTTTCTTCCAATTCAAACCACAATTCATGAAACAAAGGTAGGAAATGCAAACTTTAAATCGAACAATCCCTCGATCGGACTTCCTCGGCTCTCGGCGAATTCGTGATCGGATGATCTCTACTTCGGCGGCTTCAGACTCTCTCTCTCGGCGATTGGTTTGGACGGAATTGATGTGGAATGGTTGATGATGAATGCAGAGTGGCGGAAGTTCTCGGCTCTCTCCGTGAGGAATGATAATAAGGATGATTTTTTTTTAATCAAATCTCCTCCTTCGGCTGCGTGAATAAATCCCAAGATATGGTATATAGAATGATGATAAAGATATCGTCTCTCCCTCCTTTATTCACGTTTGTGATCCGTGAGATAATAGTGGGATCATGATATGATTTCTCCCTTAATTATCTCCTTGGCCGTGTGATCTCCTATCCTCTCAAGATATGGAATTAATTAATTAATTCCCCTCTTAATCCTCCTCAATTAGGATAATTAAATATAGAAGTAAATAAATTAATTTATTTTCCTTCTATACTTAATCCCTTCTTGATTCCTCCAAATTGAGTAAATATTCCTTGATTATGCAATGCCACCTCAACGCCTCATCAAATGCCACATCATCAATAAACACTGCAAAACAAACACCAAAGCAATCCCAAACGCCACAACATATGCCAAATTACACGGAATATGGATTGTACGAATTAGACCTATCAGTTATTCACCGTTGTCTATGTATCTAAACCATTGTTGTAGGTAGTTACGACAACGGTTATTAACCGTTGTCTATTAGGTTCTATCTACGACAACGGGACCTTCCGCAACAGTTGACAATGCTCATAAACAATGGTTAAAAACCATTGTTGTAAGTCGGTACGACAACGGTTAATAACCGTTGTCTATGAGCGCCTATCTACGACAACGGGACCTTCCGCAACAGTTGAGAATGCTCATAGACAACGGTTAAAAATCGTTGTTGTAAGTCGGTACGACAACGATCAGTAAAAATTTACAACAACAATGGTTAATAACCGTTGTCTATGGGCTTTTTTGTAGTAGTGATGACTGAGGATTACTAGAAGTGACCTTCTTTTGATCTTCAGTTTGTACGATTTGTGAATATGCCTCACTAACTATAGGAGAGGATCAGATAGAAGAATTTTTGTGCGAGCAGTATCATAGACATCATTTAACCCTAGGATAAATTGCATTAGTTTTTCGTTTTCATAGTTAGCATTCACCTTATTTGCATCAGAACAAGTACAAACAGGAGATGGCATCAACAACCTCATTTCATCCCATAATAGGTTCAGATTTGAATAATACACAATTACAGACTGTGTACCTTGGGTGAAACTAGCTAGATCTTTCTTTATTCGAAAAATTTTAGGTCCATTCTTCTGATCATATCTCTGTTTTAATTCCGTCCAAAGTTGATGAGAGGTTTCCATTAACAAATATGAACCAACCAACTTTTCTGAGATATAATTTGTGATCCAGGACATGACCATGAAATCTGCCTGGATCCATAGATTATAAACCGGGTCATCTTCAGTAGAAGGTTGAACAATAGTACCTTCGATAAAGCCGACCTTATTTCTTCCCCCTAAAGCTCTTCCAACCACTCGGCTCCATGCGTAATTGAGCCATTGAACATCGCGTTCACCAACTTCAAACCACTATGATCATGTGGATCGAGGTAGTAGACGTCGTTAGCTTTAGCCACATAAGAGTTTCGTGAGCTTTCTCCAGAATCGTGTGACTCAGATCCATTTTGTTGTGTATTTCGATTCCCATTGTTATCGCGTGCCATGGTTCTCCAATTAAATCGATGAGGCCGCACCATTAACAGAGGTAGGAGCAACCTTGCTCTGATACCATGATGAAATCGTGTATGAAATTTGGATTGAGGCAAAATGAAGAAGAAAAACTAGATTTGAATTTTATTTCATGTTGTTATGCAAGATACAGAAGCAACTCGCCTATATAAGCATCAAGGCGGAATGCTATGACATAGTAGTTCTTCGACATTCAAAGTTGCATAGAAGGTAGAGAATCCTATAAATAAACAAGTGACTGAGGTGCATTGGAAGTGGCAACCTAAGACATCAAGGTTTTTATAATGCACCTATTTCTATGAAATCTTTGCAAGTCTGTAGACTCTTCACCAAACCCCCAACTCCAGTTCCTTTCCCAATGATCTAAACATAATAACTGGACCATGCCAGATGGATTCTGAGGCTTACTCCCATTGCTAAAAGGCCGATATTTGGACCCTTTTCATTCCTAGCCTAACTAAATCATAAGAAAATAAGCAAGCAAAGCACAAGATATTGAGGAATTGCAAAAACCAATCAAATAAGCAAAAGATTAGGAAATGAACTCTACTTACACTTTGTCTGGGAGGACCACAAAATCTGAGAGCTATGTGACGCAGTCGGAAAGCTAGCGCTACTTCCGAATCGAAAATCAAGCTTGCAAGCGCAAAACTTGTGTAACAAATCTGGAATCCACCAGAGATTTGAGAGAATTCTCAAGATAGATATTAGATTGAAAAGTGCGGCGCAGACCTTACAACTTCGTTTAAATACTACTAACACAAAACCTAGTGGCATAACAGTAAATAAAATGAAAATTCCCAACAAATATTAAAATGCTGATTTAAGGCCTTAAATGATCTCAAACGCCGTTTCGAGCCCATACAAATATTAAAATGCTGATTTAAGGCCTTAAATGATTTAAGACCTAGTGGCATAACAGTTGAATCCGAAACGCGATTCCCTTCCCGAAAAGGTATTATGGAGCTGAAACGGACACCGGACACCCATTCTGTGTTGCTCCTGCAGCAGTCTCCCCCACCTCGAAGGAACTCGACACCGAGTTCTCCTCAGGATAAAGAACAGTATCCTCATGAAACTCATAAATGTCAGCCACATTAAAAGTATTAGAGATGTTCATGTCGTTCGGAAGAGCTACCACATAAGCATTGTCGTTGATCTTCTTCACTACCTTGAAGGGTCCATACTTGCGGGGTTGCAGTTTCTTGTATGTGCCAACCGGAAACCTCTCCTTTCTCAGGAACACCATAACGTCATCCCCAACTGCAAATACCTTCAATCTTCGACGCTTATTTGCTTCGGCTTTATTTTTCTGCCTAGTAGCTTCGAGTTTAGTCTTGACAGCTTCTTTTACCACCTGTAGTTCCTTAACCATACTCTCGGCCGCTGCACTGATTCCCGGAGCCTTAGGCAACTCGACCAGATCCACCACATGTCTAGGTACAAATGTGTAAACCAAAGAAAAAGGTGACTTCCCAGTAGCATTGTGAACTGCGCTGTTGTAAGAAAACTCCACTTGAGGCAGTGCTAAATCCCACTGCTTTGATTTGTCCCCACAAACACTCCGGATCATATTTCCCAATGTCCTGTTGGTTACTTCAGTTTGGCCATCGGTTTGGGGGTGAGCAGTTGAACTCCTGTTTAATGTTGTCCCAAACATTCGCCATAAGGTAATCCAAAAATGGCTCAGGAACTTGGTGTCCCTATCATAAGTGATAGATTTAGGAACCCCATGTAGACGCACAACTTCTCTGAAAAACAGTTTTGCTATATTGGAGGCATCAGCAGTCTTTTTGCAGGCTATGAAATGCGACTTCTTGGAAAATCTGTCAACGACCACAAAAACAGAATCCACACCCCGTTGTGTACGGGGCAGTCCCAACACAAAGTCCATGGACAAGTCCAACCAGATATCATCACGTACAGGTAGTGGCATATAAAGACCAGTATTTTGAGACTGACCTTTAGAAGTCTGACAGATGTAGCATCGCTTGACAATAGCACTTGCGTCTCTCCTCAAATGAGGCCAGAAGTACCGGATCTCCAAACTGGAGATGGTTTTATCCCGTCCCAGATGTCCGCTGAGACCTCCTCCATATAAATCTCGAATCGGCTTTTCCCGTAGTGAGGAACGAGGAATGCACAACTGATCCCCTTTGAAAAGATAACCATCGCGAATGTGAAAATCTGCACTCGGATGTTTTCTCATACACTTGATCCACAAGTCCTTAAACTCAGCATCCATCGCATACAATTCTTTCAGCATTTCAAATCCTACAATCTCTTGAGATAACGTAACCAACAGAGAGGCCCTCCTGCTCAAAGCATCTGCAACTTTGTTTTGCACTCCCGACTTATGCTGAATAATGAAAGGAAATTTCTGTAAGAAGCTTACCCACCGAGCATGCATCTTATTTATCACCTTCTGGCTATGGAGATACTTCAAAGCAAGGTGGTCGGTAAACAGTATGAATTCTCTTTGAATCAAATAATGTTCCCATTGTCTCAACGCTCGGAATACCGCATAAAATTCCTGCTCATAAGTGCTCCATTTCTGTCGAGCCTCGCTTAGTTTTTCACTAAAGAAAGCTACGGGTCTCTTCTCTTGGGACAGAACCGCGCCTACTCCCACCCCACTCGCATCACACTCCACCTGAAATATTTTATCAAAATCTGGTAATGCAAGGACTGGGGCTGTGCATAATTTCTCTTTAATCAAAGCGAAACTCTGCTCTTGTTCGGGACCCCAACGAAACTGTCCTTTCTTCAGACACTCGGTGATAGGGGCAGTTATGGTGCTGAAATTGCGCACAAACCTCCTGTAAAAAGTTGCCAGACCATGAAAACTGCGTACCTCAGTAACAGTTGTAGGGGCTGGCCAGTTCCGAATAGCACTCAGTTTTTCTTCGTCTACTTGCATCCCGTCCTCACCCACAACGAATCCAAGAAAAAGTAGCTTGTTCGTATAGAAAATGCACTTCTTTAAATTGATATACAACTTGTTCTCTTGTAACACCTGCAACACTTGTTTAATATGATCCAAATGCTCCTCTTTGCTCTTGCTGTAAATCAAAATGTCATCGAAATACACCACCACAAAAAGACCAGTAAAAGGACGAAAAACCTGATTCATCAGCCTCATAAAAGTACTAGGGGCATTGGATAATCCGAAAGGCATCACTAGCCATTCGTATAATCTTTCCTTGCTCTTGAAAGCTGTTTTCCATTCATCCCCGGGTCTGATCCGAATCTGATGATATCCGCTCCTCAGATCTATCTTCGAAAACACCTTAGATCCAGCCAACTCATCCAGCATGTCTTCCAAACGTGGAATGGGGAAACGATACTTGATGGTAATCTTGTTGATTGATCTGCTATCAACACACATCCGCCACTGGTTCCCTTTCTTAGGAACCAACAGAACTGGTACAGCACACGGGCTCATGCTCTCCCTGATAAACCCTTTCTTGAGTAAGTCCTCGATCTGCTCGCGCAAGACCTCATTTTCCTTAGGACTCATGCGATAATGAGGAAGGTTTGGTAAACTCAACCCCGGAATCAAGTCAATCTAATGCTGAATGTCTCTCATGGGAGGAAGAACGTTGGGCAGCTCATCTGAAATCAGTTCTTCGAACTCCTCTAGAATTTCTAACACTTCTTTTGGTGTTTCTGTCTCCTCTTTTACTGCACTCAGCAAACCTTTGACCACAATGGGATAGAAGCACTCAGTCTCTTTGACGTCACTATCCAATTCTTTCTCACTATGTGTCATCACCAGAAAATTTGATTGTCCTTTTCCTTTTTCTGTGCTACTGTCAAAACACAAAACTGGGGCCATAGCAATCTTATGCTTATTCCAAGTAAATAACATCACATTATCTCTACCTCTATATGTGATATCATTGTCAAACTGCCAAGGTCGTCCAAACAACACATGACATACATTCATATTCAAGACATCACACTCAACATCTTCTTTGTAATACTTCCCAATTGAGATTGGTACCTTGCAAGTCCGGAGTTACTTTAACTTGAGAGCCTTTGCTCACCCAACCTAGTGCGTAGGGTTTTCCATGAGATTCCGTCTCCAGCTGCAAGTAATCCACCAATTTCTGTGAAACTAAATTCTCAGTACTGCCATTATCCACAATCAGATTACATACCTTGCCTTTAATGGAGCAATGAGTTCGAAATAAATTCTTTCGTTGTCCCTCTTCTTTGGAGGACAACAGAATTCGGTGGAGCACGCAATTGGCTCTCTCTTCGGCCTCTTCTTCTGCAAACTCAACACCATCATACTCATCGACCTCTTCCTCTTCCTCCATTTCTTCTTCGTTCACAATGGCACCAGTCCTCCTCGAGGGACAAACATTGGAACGATGTCCCTGTCCTCCACAACGAAAACACTTGTCACCCGATGGCTTCGCATAAGGGTTGTTCGGTTTCTGAACTGGTGCTTTGTTGATGGCAGAACTACTAGCACTCCCCGTTCCCTTGGTCACTGGAGTCGGGTCTTTCGCAAACCCACCCTTTTCTTTCTCGTTTGTTTCATACGAGCCTTACTGAGGAAACTTGCGGAACGATGAGAAATTTTTGGGAGATTTCTCCATCAACTCCGCTTTCAAGGCTAGTGTAGACGCTTCAGCCACGGTCCATACAGTTTGCAATCCCATCTTCTCTTGAATCGATCCTTTCAGGCCTGTGACATAACGAGTAACCTTCTGACCCTCAGTCTCACCCAACTCATTTCGTTCCGCCAAGCGCAGAAACTCTATGGTGTATTCAGTTACACTCCTCCGGCCCTGAACACAGTCGATGTACATCTTGTACAAAATTTACTCATAATCTTCTGGTAAGAAACGGTCTAGCATCAACTATTTCATCCGCCTCCAAGTTCTAATTGGCCCTTTCCTCTGATGCTGTCTCTGGACAACCAGTTTATCCCACCACACTGCTGCGGTTCGTTTCAATTTTATTGCCACCATCTTAACCTGCTTGCTCTCGGGCACCCCCATGACTTCAAAGAATCGATCCACATCGATCTGCCAATCCAAAAACTCCTCCACTCCCATGGTCCCATAAAATAAGGGAATATCCGCATTGACTCTGTAGTCTTGTTGGTTATGATCTGGGTCATCATCCCCAAACTCCTCTTCCTCCGAACTGGAGTCATCTCCAATCGGATTCGCTCTACCACGAGGATGTCGATCTGGCTCCTCCCTCCTGTCTCTCCTCCGATTTCCATTCACGTTGACGTTGTCCAACCGGTTGGTTATCACTGTCAACTGCTGGGTGATAGCAGCTATCGCTGAGGCCAAGCCCTCAAACTCTGCTCTGGTTACTGGTTGATCTCCCATGGCTGTTCAAGCTTCGAAAAGAATAGGAGAAAGCCTGCTCTGATACCAACTGACGCAGTCGGAAAGCTAGCGCTACTTCCGAATCGAAAATCAAGCTTGCAAGCGCAAAACTTGTGTAACAAATCTTGAATCCACCAGAGATTTGAGAGAATTCTCAAGATATATATTAGATTGAAAAGTGCGGCGCAGACCTTACAACTTCGTTTAAATACTACTAACACAAAACCTAGTGGCATAACATTAAATAAAATGAAAATTCCCAACAAATATTAAAATGTTGATTTAAGGCCTTAAATGATCTCAAACGCCGTTTCGAGCCCATACATCACAGCAAAGCTGTGAGTTGAATCTGAAACGCGATTCCCTTCCCAAAAAGGTATTATGGAGCCAAAACGGACACCGGACACCCATTCTGTGTTGCTCCTGCATCAGAGAGAGAGAGAGAGAGAGAGAGAGAGAGAGAGAGAGAGAGAGAGAGAGAGAAAAGTGGCTTCTTTAAGTTCTAGAACCATAACGGCTTAGATAAATTCCAGCAACGATATATGAATAACACAATAACAAAATAAATGCTATAAAAACTGCCAAAGGAATATAAAAGAATACATCCAAATATCAATACATCAAACATATTAGTTTCAACAAACCCGTAGACAAATAGGTGAACGACTTACTTGTGATCAAGAGATTCTGAGAACGTTTCTGGATTGATATCAAACATGCACTCCCGTACGTTCATGGTTGGATATCCACATGCCTTATTGTAGATGTACGGAACCGCGACTTCCGAATCTTGGCTGCAAGCCTCCTAGTCGTCAACATCTTCCACTCTTTTGCGTAATTTGAAAAAATATCTTCCGGGATGTTCTCCAAAAACGGGCAGCTTTTGATTTCCAGTTTAATCAACTCACAACTATAATATCCAACTTTTATATCCCTCAGTTGACACAACTTTTCAAGGCACAGGACTTTAAGGCTGCTCAAAGATTTGCTCATGATCTCCATTTGTTGACCTATGTATGCATTCTTCAGTTTGAGGTACCACAAATTATTCTGCTTCAGCAGTTCTGGGATAGGGTCTTCCTGAAGACAACTATTAATCAAGCTCAAGTGAGTAATCTTTGGAGGGAAAATATCAGAACTTGGTAGCTTGGTAATGAGCCCATCCAGTCCGAGTTCAGTGACATGATGTAGAGTCCCAAGTCCATGCAACGTAGGCAGACTTCTGAAACAAAACCATCTCAACATAAGACATTTAAGGTTCTTCAAATCTGCTAATGATGCAAAGAGCTTGCTTGCATCCAAGCTCTCATCCAGTTCTTCTATGCCCAATTTGCGGAGACTTGTCATCATTTTCAAGCTTGAGACTTCGTATGTCCAATTATCAACAGATATGTAGGTCAAAGTCTCGAGATTCTCGAGTGCATCAATCTTAAAAGGCTCCCTGGAGATTATATTGGACATGTAGAAGTGACGAAGGCTTCTAATTTTCCATACAATGCTCGGCACTACCACAGTAAAGTTAAGTGCTATATCAAGAACCTCGAGGTTTTTGAGGCGACCTAGTGACTCAGGAAGC
Organism: Lavandula angustifolia; assembly: GCA_028984105.1. NCBI lineage: Eukaryota > Viridiplantae > Streptophyta > Magnoliopsida > Lamiales > Lamiaceae > Lavandula > Lavandula angustifolia. The sequence goes on from CM054812.1 coordinate 3,005,891, forward strand.
TCTTGTATGTAATTGTCTCTCAATCCAAGATATCTTAATTCAGTCAATGCGCCAATGGTTTCCGGTAACATCTTCAAGCCAAAACCTTCGAAGTCGACTGACCTAAGTCGCTCAAAACGCTTCCAATAACGCTCACTAGCATCAATGTTGCCACCTCCGCGGAAGAATAGGGAAACAAGGCGTTCATCATGATCCCTGAAGTGATTGAACTCATCTCTACCACAATAGATAGCACGATGACGAGGTTCCAAGGAGGTTGGATTACTTTCCCCATTTTTTAGGGTTTCGAAAACCATTTCCTTCTCTGCTTTTACCATGGATAGTGTGTGGAAACTTGCATTCACCCGAATGCATTTTACACAATTGTTTTTCCTTATGTCGACTTGAACGATGAATTCATCAACTAATTTAATCAAAGTTGTTTCATATCCTTCCAGAAATTCCAAATTGAAGTCAAATTTCTTAAATTCTTGATATTTTTCTTCCTCTTGTGGGATCACTTGTCCTGCAATCCAGACATGTACAAGCTTCTCTCTCTTGATAGGTATACCTTTCTTGAAAAAGCTCAGACACAAAAAACACAACTTCAGTTGTGGAGGCCATTTCTGATAAACTGATTCCAATACAGCTAATGTTGCGCTTAAATCTGGTGATTCTAGAAGTTCTTCCCATTGACTCCCGCCTTGTCTCTTTATTACAAACTGTGAAGCCACCTCTTTTATGGATAATGGCAGCCCGGCACAAATTCTCAACATCTCCCTCCCTTTTTTCTCTAACTGCTTTGGAAATTGTTGATTACCAATGAGCAACAATTTGAAGAATAATTGCCAGCTCCGATCGTCATCTAGAGGCTTCATACTATAGATACCTCGATGAATTCTTATTCGATGGTTTATGCTCTGAAACTGACTTGTGAGCAGCAATCTACTGTATTTGTCTACTTCAATACATAGAATATTGAGGAAGGCATACCATGAAAAGACAAAAGGTGACATATAAGAGTAACATAAACCAGGGATTAGTCTAGACAAGAAAGAAGCTGATCATACCTTCATTAGGGAGAGCCTTCTGGATAGAACTAAAGTATGGGATTTCCCCGATATCGTCCAAAACTATTAAAAATTGCTTGCCCTGAAGATGTTGGTGAAGCATCTGTTGGAGGCTTTCATTGTCCATTTCCTCCAATAATGACACATGAGATTGATCCTTATTGTCTAGCACCCCCTGTATTAGTTTCATAAGCACCTCTTTGTTACTCGGATCGTCAGAAACACATACCCAAACACGGAGCTCAAATCGATCAACGGTGGTCGGATGGTTGTATACTTTCCTAGCAAGAGCTGTCTTTCCGACACCAGTCATACCCCCAATACACGAAGTGGAAAGGCGTGTGTTGCGGATAAATAATTCGCTAAGCACGGCTTCCATGTCTTGCTCCAAGCCCACCACATCTTCGTCGGGAGGAGACGATGATGTGATGGGGGACTTATTTTCCCCCAAGACTCCAAGTTGAAGAATGCGCTTTCTGGTTTCGCTCAGTGCTCGAAGGATGGGACTGAAATGGCTGCTTGTCCCGAAGTAATCCGACTGATATTCTTTGTAGAAGAGGAGATGGGCGTCGTGAGCAATCTCGACCACGTCAAATATCCAATACTTGAGCCTGCTCCCTTTTTCTTCTCCTTCTTCCAACTTCTTGTCCGCAGTCAAGCTCATAAGTTCATTTCTTATCTTCTCCACTATCTCCCTAGTTTTGCCGTACTGACGATTCTCCTCCCCATTCAGAAAATTGTCCATCGTTTCAATCGCCGGTAAGATCTGTGCCTTCGCCATATTTCTCATTCCACTTGCTCCTCTACTTGTACTGGACAACATGAGAAAAAGATTAAAATCTGTTTGTGGACAAATTCTACTATATTGATAAGCCTCTACTAAAATACCGAGTCAATACCCAAGCTAATACTCCTGGAAAAATTAATTCCGAAAATAAAATACTCTTTCAACTATAATTCCCAATCTAATTTATTTTGCCACGGTGTCTAGTACTCTTATTGTAATTATTTTTGTCTCGCTGATATATGTCCCAGTTGGATAAATTATTATCCAAAACAATATTTAATATCAACTAATAATTCTTTTTTTAAAAATTATTGACAAAAACTATCAATTATTTAATCTAAATTCCAAAGCCATATAATATAAATTATCTTCAGAAGGAATTTGAAGTTTAATAAACTCGCTAGCTTTATCAAGATAAATCTTCTTGAGAGAATTGAGTTATTTATTACTTGAACTAGTAGTTATAACAAGTGCTACATACTTTTTTTAGAAATCAAGTAAATCATGAAAATTCTTTTATTAAGAGATTTTTCAGGATTTCTGTGTTGCGTCCATATAAATTTTCAATTATGTTGTGCATTATATATAGTTGCTCGTAAATGTCCAAAACTATCATGTCAAGGCATAAAACCCTTTGAACTTCTGGTTCATGACATGGTTTGTCTCACTTGTTTTCATAAATGTGTATTACATTTAAAATGTTAGTGTGAAAACTTTTCTTTTGTTAGCTTCTGGTTAAATACAAAAGAATCACTACCTTCTTATAGTATTTCAATGGGTTATTAGTGAAATAAGGCACGAAATATAGTCGATTAGAATATTTAACACGAATTAAGGCACGAAATCTGAAAAAAGCACCTTGAGAAATAAATGGAAGGGGAAGGGAAGAAAGAAAGCTTGATTTTAAACCTACTGCCATCCCCAACCAAATCTGAAAAAAATCCCCGTCTTCACTAAGTCTTGGTTTATGTACTTGCACAATTAGAGGTCTAACTCGTACGTATGCATGACAATTGATTGAGCCTAGGACCCTTAGGACCCCACAACATGTTTCGCGGTCCTTGGCCCCTTAGGACCCTTAGGACCCCACAACATGTTTCACAACATGTTTCGCGGTCCTTGGCCCCATTACAACCCAAGAGAAAAGACCTTCTTGATGGTGCAGATTGATTGAATTAATATGGTGAGTGCGTGTGCCTAGGTTTACATGAGCGGCTGTCCGGACTAGTGTAGATGAGTGATGAGTGAACCGTGAGAAGGACTCAATGCTTGCCCTGTTTTGACTTAGCTGATTTTCCTATCTATGTGGATGCATGTTCTTGCTTAAGAATTTCTCTGTTGAGCTTATCGGTTTTGGCTAGGGGGTGTGTTGTAGATTTCGGCATTATTGTTCTGCTTGGTTGCTTGTTTATTTTCTTCTTGCCTTCGTTTCTTTCCTGTCCTGTCTGTTCTTGTGTTTCCTTCTTGTTTTCCTTTTGTCTTGAGTCTGTTTGTTGAGTCTTGTTGGGGGAAGAGTTGGAAACTGAGCAGCAAATCCAAGCTTTGAAATTATTCTCATACTTGAGGGCAAGTATTGCTTAAGTGTGAGGAGGTTGATAAGCCCGAATTTGTTGCTCCATTTTACCGGATTTTATGCGCGGTTTCTTCGTGTTCTATGCAAGAGATGGTCGTATTTGGAGATAATGGTGGTACTTTTGGAAGGAGTGCTAAAGGAGAAGAAAACATGCTGCTGTGTAGATTTGTGTGCTGCTGGGCTAATTTCTGGGCGTTGGGGAGTGTAACTGGGCCAGAGCCGTTTGGGCTGAAATTGTCAAGAAAATATCCAGGCCCACTCTCCAATTGTTTAAGCTTGGAAAAGAAATTGGAGGGAAAAGAAGAAAGTCTTGAAGCTGCTTCTGTTGAGAGGATGTGCCCTGTCACATCGCGAGCTTCCTACTACACCGCCGACCCACACCTCTACTCCAAAAGGCCTGCCAAGAATTTAATGTGTGAAGACTAAAAACATTATATCAACTCTTTTGGATCTAATATGGACATAACTCGTTTTCTGCAAGTAGTAGTAGTAGAAGTAGAAGAAAACACTCTCTCTTTTGTTCTTGAAGTTTTTAGCTTTTAATTTTCGTCTTTAATGTTTTGCACCGAACTTCAGACTGTGAAGACGATTTAATACTTCAGCCTCTGGTACTTGTTTCTGCATTTAATTCTCTTTAAGTTTCTGCTGAGTTATTGCTTCTGTTTTCCGGTTTGTGGATGTTCTGTTCTCTCTAGCTGCTGCCACAATTATTCTGCAGCTTTAAGTCTGTGCATGTTAAATATCAAGTGTTTGATAGCTTCAGCTCATTTCTCTTCAGTTTTCCTTATGTCTTCTTTAAATATGTTGTCTGCTTTTATTATGCCTAGGATGTGTAGCTAAATCTTGAGATCTGGCTAGATAATGAAATTCTGACTCCACACTTCGTGAGACTTCTCGTGCTTATAACTGGAAAATAGGATTTCGGGTAGATTTGGGCAGGTTGAGCATGTTGGTAGTTTGAGATTGATCACCTTAGGCTAGTTAACTTTTTAATCACCTAGATCTACTTGATAGTGAAGTCACTTTGTATGATCAACATCGGTGGCCTAATTAATCCGGTTCCTTCGGTTAAATGCTTCTTAATGACCTTTCTTTCGTTGATCAACAAGCTAGAATCGTTGTTAGGATAGGGAGTTGGTTCATGATCAACATGCCTTCTCCACAGCAAGAAAAAGGAGTGGATGCGTCCATGATCAACACGGCATCCAAGCTAGGTAGTCTTATGATCTAGTTAACCTTTTGTGTCGAGGATGAAGTAGAGTTGGAGTGGATTTATCTGGCTAGGTCCCTTTCTTTCTGTAATTGCCCAGTTTCCGATTTATAAATTATTGTGCCTAGTGTTAATCAAAACCCAAAGTTAATGGTGGTTGCTGACCAAACCTTTTCCGGTCTGTAGAAATAACCCGTTTATATCTACCCATTTCCTGTGGATTCGACCCTGCTTACCTCTGTGCTTGTTTTAAGTTAGTGTTGTGCAGGAAAATAAATTGTTTTTGGCGGCCGATTTTAACGATGAAATCGCGCTCCGACCACCATTTTGTCTTATTCTCACAAGCATGCAGAGGTACGACACATTTAAATACATGTATTTTAGGAAAATTTTAATGAAAGATTTGAGAACAAGTCTTATCCTTAGATTATGAGAAGATATTTGTATATTTTTCTCATGAGTTTAAAATAAAACAGTATTATGCTGTAATTATGGGTAGTTGTGATCATAATCCATGGAATGGCCTAATTATGGAGTGAACATCAAGAATTTGAATTCCAAAAGTACATAAAGCTAGGTAGCTATTCTAATTAATTAACAAACTCATAGGTCAACTCTTGCATGAATCTTACAAAATTGAAATAAGTCAACGGTCAAGAATTGGAAGTGGGAACTGGGAATACAGAGATTCAAAACTGGGTCATGGAAAATTTATTTATTTAATGATCAAGTTACACATCACCAATTCTTTTAATAAGTATATATAAGAATTAACTACCCCTTAAACTAATCTGTAAATAGTGTAGAGGCCTTAATCAGAGGAAATAAGACTTTCGAACTTCAAAAATCTTGAAACTTGGAACTTTTTGCTAATTACACTAAAAAAAGGTTTTTAAAAAAAAGGTTTTTACGGCACTTTTTTTTTATTTTTATCGGCACTTTTTAAATGCTGCTAAAACTTTTAGCGACATTTTATATCAGCCGCGAGTGTGCGGCAAATGCGCGTGTCGGGAAACGTCCTGTGCGGAAAACACAAAAATGCCGCTAAAGAACATTAGCGGCACTCATATTTGCCGTGAAAAGTCAGATAAATGATACATTAAGACACGAACTACTTGAAACATGAAAGATGAAGGAAAAACATGGAAAGGCATAGAGAGCTTAACCTCATAATTTGTCGAAGAGACTTCATATTAAATCAAAATTAAAATTAAAATCAGACTAACACTAGGGCGAGCTGTTGGTCTTTTGCCCAAATAATAATGACGGAACAACTGAATTACCAGTCTGCTGGTTTCCTGATGTAGCTGGAGGCGGAGTTCTCCGGACAGGAGTGTAGAGCAGGCGTCAAATTTCAAATTGAACAGAGAAAATCAAATGGCTGAGGATACAAGTTTAAGCGCGATTAATCCAAACTGAACCAAACACCAATCTTGATTCATGACAATCACAACTGAAATCCATAACCTCGGTTTTAATTACGAGCTCTGGCGAAACAAACGAAAATCGACGATGAATTTCTGCAGAAAACAAACCTGAAATTATTGTAATGGTTAGCGTATTGCATGCCAAATCACAGTCCCGTGGGCAAAAATACAAGCCAAGAGGCGGTGAAGCATCTAATTGGAGGAGGAACACTTGGGCCTCTGAGGTACACGTCGATGTCGGTGTGGCATTAGGGATAAGGACAACATCATCAGTATCGCGCAGCACCAGCTCAGACTTACCACGAGCAAAGCCCTGAGACTACAAATGAGATAGTCTTTGGAGCTGTACAAGAGCAAGACGAGGAGAGGAAGTGTGGCGATCATGACAATATTCGGTCTCGGTCACGGCCGTTGATCAGCACACAACTTGCAAGATTACTTGCCATTCTGTTTATGTAAGTAGTGGGGTGTGATTGCTATGTGTTATATTTGTTGTAGCTTTTGAGAAATCAACTTCACCAGTCTTATTATAAGGGTAGAAGTTGATCCAAGTTTTCTTCTCTCCCAATATTTACTTAATTTATTAAATTATGATATATGAATAATCCTTTATGAAGCTAGTTTCCAAAGAATGTCTGCATAATTAATATATCTCACGTTGGAAATTTTTTAGTTTAAGCCAAATGTAGACCCAAATCACGTGCGCACGCACCCAAGTAATAGCAAATAATTAGCAAGTTGCAGTTAAACAAATTCCTCTGTTTTCTTTGTGCTGATTAACAAACCAGACTGTAACATATCCACAAACTACACTTTGAACTGATAAAGTAGATTGCATTGCATGGAAAAACGGTCATTACATAGTCATATGACACACACATATTTACTACAAAGATGAAGAGCAAGACAGCGCGGCTCCACGTCTATTTCATCTTCGCCTAACCACACCCAAGATGCAGTCTGTAGAATGAACTTCAGGAGCTTCATCTACAAAGTTAACTAGACTTGCTTGTATCATACCATCTACCTTCTTGTGTCCACCCCATGAAACATCTCTGCTTTCTCTTTCCTCTTCTTGCTCAACTTTTTCATTACCAATTACAGGCCTCATCAGCCAATCCTCAAAAGTGATCAGATCTTTTAACCGATCGGATACCCGCTCCGATATGACCGCACTAAGTAGGCTACTACTACTACGCTACCAACAAAATCCAAGTCCATTAAAGACAATGGTTTTTGACTTGGACTAGTATGAGACTCCAATGGCATGCGGCGTCCGAACATAAGAGATAATTGGGAGAGGAACAACGAGAATGATCCGTTGAGAGCGTGAATATACGGCCGACTTAACAACTACGCTTGTTAAGCCCGAGTAGAGCATCACTACTTGTCTCTCCGGCACTCATTTGGCAAAGTTTCCAAGTCCGGGATTGACCGACGACGTTTGACGCCTTCCCGCCTAGAAAGTATAGTTAGCCGGTGTTGTGCGGGTGTATTAGTTATGTATGAGGCAGACTTACATATGGAAGAACGAACGGGCGAATCACAAAGCCGAGAGCAAGGCCGATTAAGCAAGAGAGTCCCAATACTAGAAGCCAAGCGAGGTGGTTCCAAGAACTCGCAAAAGATATATGCATACATGTTATTCTTCATAAGCAAGATCTAATAACGAAGCGGGTTTAGAATTTGCAGTCTTCTCAAAGAATTTATGAAAGCTCTTAAACTCCTCGTATATATAGCAGTAGGAGAACAGCAAGCTACATGCCAAATTTAAACTTAATTTATTTAATAAAAAAGGACTGGATAACTTGTTCTCGCAATGAAGCCCTCTATGGAACAACGAAACTCAAAATGCTCCAACTCTTACCGAGAGCCGAAGGCCTAATACAATCTTCCGCCTTCAAACTTATTTGGCGAACTAATCTGTTGCCATGGTCAGATATCATCAAAGCACAAATTTCGGGAATAAAAGTCAACTCAAAATCATCGGAAAATGTTGCATCACGAGCAGGTCCATTCTGCATTGCCAGGTTTTTGTGAAAAACCTCCAGCGATTGTGGTCACACCCGCAACATGCCATCTTTAAGAGAAGCGATCGATCATGACTTACAAGGAACATAATAGGGAAGAACTAGTTCAAATTATTTAGAACAAAATGATTCCGAGAAAAATACGTAACATGCACATCGGTTGAACAACCGTCATCACGTAAAGTCTAATGCAAGCATTTTTGCTAATAGAGCCGCATGTTCATGCTAAAAACCATTAACATCTGTTGATTAGGTATACATAATACACTAACCCGAACATTTTAGCAAATCCATTCACCTTTTATCACCCATTATCTTCAGTTCAAGAAGCATCAAGCTATAACCAAGTAAAAACAGTTATATGCAATTACGCATCACTATATGTTTCAAAAGGTATATTGTATGCCTTCTCTTAAACTAGTATGCTTCGGGATTCCATTTGATCATCTGAGTATTAATGCATTGATACATGATTCTAAGCATGCATGGAAATGCAGGGTACTTAAAAATATATTACATGCCCACCTGATTTGCTGATCTTCCGGATGGCATGGTTATGAGGATCAGCAACATATACATTTCCTTTGAGATCAACCGCGAAACTCTTTGGCTCATTGAACTCCGCTGAAGCCAAATCACCATCCACGTACCCAGCCACGCCATTTCCACATGACTCTTTATCACAGTCTCTACATTACAAAAATCCTCATAAATACTCATTGTACAATAATGAATCCCCTTCATTACATTATTATGATTACCAAATACAGAAAAAAGTTTCATTGCGAGTAATTTATTCAACTAGAAACATGAGTTCCAAGATAAGGGTGTCTAGATTTCACCATGAAAATAGCATCTTTAGGCCATCCCCAATCTTCTAATTTGCATACCCAACTCTATCTTACCCATCATACAATTTTATACAACCAATTCCAAACCATATCTCACCAAATTTATTGTTGGAGAATTTCCATCAGTTAATGTTTGGTTGAAAGAATATGGTGCAGAAATCACCCATTTTCACCCATAATATATGATAACTAAAAAAATTAAAGCTTTTCAGCACATGCCGTTGGAGGTGAAGGGAAGCGATGCGGTGTAGAAAGTGCTGGCAACGGAGTCCAGAATGATGAAGAGATCCGACGGCGGAGGTTGGTGGAGGATGGACTGAGGGTTTACTTTGATGTTCGACTTGTCTCCTTTCAGCACTGTGCTGACCGTGTAGCCATCTTCAAAGACGAGTTGCGCACCTCCAACTGCCGCTGTACGTACAGACAAAACCAGATCAAATATATTTTCGAAATTTATAATAGCGATAGCTTAAGTTTTTGACTGCACTATTTTTTCTTCTTCTTCTTGTTTTTTTACCTTGAGATGATTGCAGGAAGAGCGAGAAGAAGAAGAGGGGAAACAAAACAGACGCCATGGTAGATAGGTAAGGTGAAACAGATAGAGCTGGTGACAATTTTGTACTGAAATGGGGTTTACCAAGAGCATCTTCAAAGGAACGGTGACTGTGATGTAAAGTGGAATATTTGCTCCAATAGAAACCACTTTTTCTTTTTCTTTTTTGATTTTTTTCTTTATTAAATATTTTACTTACTCTTTTTTCTTTTTTTTCAAAGTGTATAATTAACCTTCTGTATTTAATTTGTGATCAAGAATAAAAATCATTGTTTTCTTCTTTTACACTAAAATAAAAATACAATAATATAAAAAGATATAAACTTTAACATAAATTGAAGATGTATTGATTAATCATTTGTGGGTGAGTTTTCAAATTCAAAAAATGAAATCATGTAATATTAATTTTTCTAATATTATGTAGTTTATGATTTATACTTTTGCAATTATTATGTATCATTAGTATTATAATTGTAGAAAATCATTTTGTAATTACTTAAATATATTTTTATAAAATAATTTATTTTAAAACTTTATTTTTTAAATGAAACTAAGCTTTAAAATAAATAAATTTAAAGATAATATAATATTAGGTGATAAAAATATTAAAATAAAATATTCTATTATAGAGTTAAATACTCCCTCCGTCCCGCTAAAAACGTCCCAGTTGACTTCGACACGGAGATTAATAAATTTTAATTTAGTGTGTATTTTATGAGTTTTAATTGTATAAAGAAAATGACACAGTTTTCGATGAGTGGTTGGTGGAAAGAAATGAGAATTATCTAAATTTTTGCAAGGCTATTTTTTATATTTTTTATATTGTATTTGAAGAAATAATCTAAAGTTTTCAAAAAGATAAAAATCATAATTTTCTGAGTTCGGAGCGGAACATAATCGAATGAGAGATAGATTTTTGAAGAGAGAGAGTATAAGAATGTGGGGTTGAGTAGTGAGTCAGGGGGACCCACTTCATTTTATGTTTAAAAGTAATTTTACTATTTTAGGAAAGATGACAGAAATAGCGGGACAGCCCGATTAGGCAAGTAGGACAGAAATAACGGGACAGTATTAAGTTAACAATTAGAGATGAATTCTAAAAAAGCTCTCTTAAATTGTACTACAATAGAGTTAATCTTGGAGATGCTTTAAAACCATTCCCATTGGAAACGGTAAAGTGACAAAACAAGATTCTAAAAGTAAAAGGAAATTAAAGTGAAAAGCGAGTCAAGCGACGACTCATGCTTCTTGAAACATGACAAGTGCAAGGGTGGGGACTCATTTTATACACATGGCAGCCTTTTATTTGTTCTCTTGTAATTTTGTATTTTAAGTTTTTAATAGGTGATTACATTACATTATTAAATAGTAATAATGAAAAATAAGAGACATGTTTTGGAACGCAATCAGAATATAGTTTCTTCAAATATTAGCTAATATCTTCCATTTTCCTCTAATTCTCAACATTATTCATACTAAAAAAAATCAAAATTCTAAGATAAAATTTACAAAAGGTTCTCTCAAAATTCCATAAATTTATGTAATTAAAATAGATAAATGAAAAATAATAATATCTATAAATAAGGGTGTAAAAAAGAGAAGGCGAACGTGATGGTGTGGACGGGAGAGAAACTAATTTAGTTGGGTTGATTGAATTGAATAGTTTTTTTAAAGAGCAGTCCGACTCCAACTAAAGAAATCAGCCCCGTTTGGTTGGAGCGGTGGTATGGAATCATGAATCATTTTAAAGGAATGATTTCATTCCTCATGTTTGGTATCGAAAAAACTGCTCAAGTATCATTCCTCATTTCCCCTTCCATCTCCCCTCAAATGAGACTTTCCCAACCCCTCAAAATTTGGCACTTTGGGTTTCATTCTTCCCATTTTTCTCTTCCAAAACTCTCGCTATATTTTCTCTTCCAAAACATTCCTCTCATTCTTTCTCTTCCAAAACTCTTGCTACACTTCTCTTCCAAAACATTTGCGGCCGCTCCGTCTCCGTCTCCTCCCATTCTTGCGGCCGCTCCGTCAATGCCGCCGCTCCGTCTCCGCCGCTCCGTCTGCTCCGCCGCTTCCAGATCTAGATCAAAAGTCCACCGGGATCTACTCTAGGTACTTACTCTCTGGCCTGCCGCTCCATCTCTACTCCGCCGTGCCGTGCTGCTCCATCGCCGCCGCCGCTCCACCACTGCTCCATTTCCGCCGCCTTTCTGATAATAATTTTTTTTGGTCCCGATTTGGATTAATAGATTAAAATAATATTTGATAAAGTAATAATCTCATTAAACGAATTTTTTTTCCCGATTCCAATAATATTATTTTAAAAAGGTTTAACTATACTTTTCACATAACTACAATTGAGTCCCACTTCCAACTAAATAATTGTAGACTTTGTAGTGTTAGAATATATATGCCACATCATGTTTAATAATACTCCACATTTATAACACATTTTTTGCTTTATATAAGTTCATCTTGAGAAAATAATGCTCCACTCCTATAAACTACACAATCTCTTGAGACACATTTATTGCTTCATAGAAAATAATGCTTCGACAGTTCACGTGCTCTACTTGAATTATTGAATGTATACCATTACACATAAGATTGATATTGAAAACATATTACAACACAACAGCTCATTACAATAACTACTAAAATATATCCAAACCGATATCACATAAATATAAATAGACAACTCTTGCAGACAATATTAAAAAAAAACACAATAACTTAAACAACATACTCATAATTAAAGTTGGATTTTATAAAATAATTCACGTAACAGAGTGATTTCACTTCTTCCGCATCCCAAACACCATCATATCTTGACCTCTTATTATATTAGAACATATCACATGCATAATTAATTTCCTCCATTTCTCTTTACTTGTTTAGATAATTAGATGTCCACCGAGGTTCTTTTTGCATCAACTTCATCCAAGCTGGTTTTTTTCCCCTCATTATGTATGCTCACAATAATTATTCCTGTTTATGATGGGATAATGATCCTTAATTAAGAAATTAATGCGTGCAGCAAACTATTGAACAATTTAGAGCCAAACGAACGACTGCAATATGCGTCCTCCTTCCGAGATATCTATTTCCCTTATAAACTAACTGAACATTTTACAATTCTTCCGAGGGTCTTTTTTCACCAGCATCTTCATCCAATTGTTGGCTTTCCCATGCTCATAATAATTATTCATGTTGAATATTTTGTCTTTTCAAAAAAAAATTATCTCTTACTGTGTTGTGGATCATTCAAGAGTCCAAATTGATTTGAGTTACAATTTGGTTGCTTTACTTTTCTTTGACTACAAAGACATCTTAGTAATTGGGAGTGCAACTCCGGCCTATTCCAAAATCTTTGTTCAGAACTACAAAATCGAACGGCTATACTAAGTAATCTATATAACCATTCGACCATTCTTCACACACCAAAAAAGAAAAAGACAACTCAAAATTCGAAATCTTATGAAAAAGACAACCAAACAATCTATCTATCCACCAACTCACTAAAATAAAAGAGATATTCAAATTTATACACCCTTTCTCTAGGAACCTCGACGATCTATATATTTTCCATAATATAAAAGAACAAGAAAAACATTATACATTCACCATGGGTGCAAATAGAGGTAAAGGGTTTGCAAAGAATTATTTTTCTTCATATTTGTTCTTGTGAGACCGTCCAAATTGTTAAATTTGGTGCTGCAAACATCTACATGTATTCTTAATTTTTTTCCCTTTTTGTAACTCGAAGCGCACGCACACTGATTACACACACAAACACACACTGAGTGTTTATACATGTAAGGGAGCAAACTTATCTTCCAAAATCCCAACAGACAAACTGTTGGAAAATTAGGTTATATATATATATATATAAATTGATATTATGAAAATTAAGTTAGCATTAAATGCTAATTTGACTTGGGCAAAATTCAGTCCGTTTAATCATTTTTTCGAGCCTCGATATATATTTGATTTATGAATTGAGATATATGACGTCGATCTACGTTTTGAGTAGATAATTATAGTGTGGTTAATTTCTCGATTTACATTTTCGGTGAGTGAAAAATAGTGACTCGAAGTTTAAGGGGATAAAATCAAAATGTTACCTAAAGTGGAGAAACTTACATTGTACGGGATTGGGAAGTGCAAACTTTATTGTGGTATTTAAGTCTCTACCACTTTATAAAAGATAACTAAGTGACATGTGGTGGGCTTGATCTACACATGTTTATGCGCGCGAGCCTTTTCACCGACCGCCTCACACGCGGCGCACCGTGCCTGTGCCCGACCCCGACCCCAGTTCCGGTTTCGGGTCCCTGTCCGTGGACTTGGACTTGGATCTTGACAATTGATCATTTAGGCTTGTTCGTTGGGCCTTGATAGTTGGACTTTGGCATTGAGCTTGATGGATTAATTGTGGACTGACCCATCTCGAATTTGTGGTCTGACCCAGCTTGGTGTAGTACTCCTGCTACACAGGATAATAACTTTTTGAAAGGTGCTGGAAGAAGTCTCTTCAGCAACCAACCTTTCACTTTTTCCACTTTCCTTTCCCACTATCCGCCATAATTTGGAGTATTTACTTCCAACATTATTTACTTGGGTGGAACAACCTATAAAAAGGCAAGTCTGCATGTCATTTCTGCACAACAATTTCTTTTCTTGCTCTGCATTGCATCCTAATGTCCTAAGCTGTCCAGCAGTTCTGTCCTCACCGGAAATCCAATTCGTCGGAACTCGTTGTTCTGCGGTGCTGCAATACTTCGAGACGTCGTCGTTTCATCTTTGGGGGCGATACACTAGAACCGAGAGCACTACCAGGGCGTATTTCGTCTTGCGGAGAAATGATTCCTCGACTCGATAAAGTTTTCATTTCTACATTCTGTTTATTTCATTTTCCGACTTACCGAATTACATTATAATAGCAGCTTGTATTCAACACAAACAAACTCAAAGAATTCAGAAGTGAGAAAGAAGAGCAATCTTCTACGCCTTTGCAACAAAATAATTTATAAACGTAATCCGAAAAATTTGGGCTACAGAAATTAAAAAATTCAGTTGACACAAAGGGAATTTATTCTTTTGAAACTGAAAAAAAAAAAATCGTCACAAAACAAATGAAGAAGTATGTGAACATTGGAAGTGCCCCAATTTGTTTTATAACATTGGAAGTGCCCCAATTGGTTCTATACCTCTACAAAACAAAAAAAAAAATCGAAACTGACAAGTTATGGGGTGAAGATTTGGAGAAAATTCATTGAGAAAAGACAATTAATTACTGCAACTTCTACTGATACTAATGCTATACTTAGGAACAAAGGAAACAAATAACATTACATATATTTCAATTCGGCGACCACGTTGTAAAATGCACCAAAGACATGAAAGAAAGAAATTTAAAACAATAAAACAGTTCGAAGATAATTAAGAATTGGGCTATAACCAACACATTCGTTAAAAAAATGAAACAAACAAACACTTTGATTGAATTAGAGAAGAATACACCACAAAATTTGAAAGGACCAAAAATAACATAAAAAAATATCAGGTTCACACTTAAAGCTCGTGAATGATGATCAGGTAAACTGAGACCTTGAATTCGAAAATTTTAATAAGAAATGCGATAGAGAGTTCTCTCCAGGTCTTCACCCCTCGGAGATATTCATCATCTCGCCTGTGGTAAAGGAGGTGATTGGGAAGTGTGAATCAACATGTGGTTGTGGTGTACCTCAATCAAATAAAATATGTAATACCAAAGTTACCCTCGTAGGTTGGCAATTTAGAGGGAACAATTGTTTTGGTTTTCAGCTTTATTCTTTGCTCCAAAATATTCAAAATACCGAAGTTATCCCTATAAATTGGCACCGCAAATGGGAACAGTAGCCTTAGTAATCCAGCACTACTGTTAACAGGAACAATAAGGAAAATTCTACTTTAGACCGGGTCTACAATTGAAGTTGTAAATCATATGGTGTAAAATAATGTCACTTCATTTGTTTTTAAAAAAATAAATATTTATAAAATTCAAAATGTGATGTGTCATTGCTCCACACTACTAGATTTACAAGATCTAATTTAGAATAGAAATTTCCGTAACAGTAACATGGCCTACTGCTTTATATATAAGGGTAATCATTTTGTTGTGGACAACATTGAGATAGAAATTCTTGGAAAAGAGAATTTGCTTCCCTAATAATCTAATGTTCAAATAATCATTACTTGCATTTGTAGTGGATATTATCATTATTCCCAATATTACCCACAACAGCTTGAGTGTATTAGAAACGTATATCTTGGTGTATATCATACCACATGAATGTATGATCCACTTTTTTTTTTTTAATTAAAAGCGTCACATATTAATATCCTTATAGTATGGTACACACAAAGTATACGAGGTGTGATACCAATCCGCACTAATTGCAGTTACCTAATTATTGTTGACCAAGTCTTAGGAAGGCAATGTAACGCGGAAACACATTGCACCCTCTCGACTCATAATGTGTGAAGTAAGAAGTACATGTACAAAGCAACCTAATTTATTCTAATTCAACATATTAAAATGCTTTCACAGAGTTGACTAACTTGACTTGTTGGTTCTGATCTTGTTTATGGTCGTGTTTTTATCTATAAAATAATGCTAAGCACGTGGTTCGCAACTAATCCAAAGTACTGTTGAATATTATATAGAGTCGCTTAGTTGACTCAATCCTCCCTGTTCCTTAAAAACATCCAACGACTTCACGATCAAAATGGATCTAAGTGATATATTAAATTACTTAGTAATATTTTTTTTAAAGAAATTACTAGAAAAGTAATTTATTAAAATTAACAATATGTATTTAATAAATTTTAACAAAGCAGAATAAAATGCATGGCATTTTACTATTAAATGATAGTTTCAATTAAATAATTAATTTCATTTTTTAAGATTCCAAAATAAATGATATTCTGGAATCCGGATTTAACTCGATAAAAAGTTATATTAATTTAAAAAAAAACTAATATATTGTATTTCTCTTTCTTTTGCCTCACTTATTAAGAGAGTTGTTTTGCTTTTCTTTTCATTATTATCTGTTTGATGATTTCAATATCACTCGTCGTTTCATACGTACATTTCAGTTGGACTAGCTAATGTACTGCCAGTTTTTCATTTTTCATTTTTTATATTTATGGTGGAGGAGGATTATCAACCATGTGGTAGGAGAGGATCCGAAACCCACGGTATAATTAATGGAATGTACTATTGTTGACCAAGATTTACGAAGTCAACTGAACGCGGATAGAAGTACAAATACTTAGATGTATACACATGAGAGTATATGAATGTGGTACATCCAAATTGATAAAATTGGTCACATTCCCTTAAAGGGAAATGGATATCCAACCTTATATAGAGGAGTCATGATATTCACAAAGTCGATAGATGACATAATAATGGGCTCTAACACGCCCCTTCACGTGCAGATAGATATGAACATCGGACTACTACACGTGGAAACAAATTGTACATATCAACACAAACAAACCAACATCGCTGAGGCACGCGCTCCGATACCATGATAAATTAGGTCACCTTCACCTTAAAAAGGACTTATAAGGGAAAGAAATATCCTAGCTTATATAGAGGTCACGATATTCATCAAGCCCGATGTTAAACATAATAATGGACTCTAACACAAACCACTCTTGCACGGAAGCACATTGCATTCATTTGGCTGTGATGTAGGGACAAACTTAAAATTAAAAATTTGAATGAAAAGAAGAAGGATGAAATCTGCAATTTTTGAATAAGGATGCAAATATGTCCTTGAGTCACCGCAAAACAACATTTCAGTACTTTAACATGTTGCTCAAATTATTTATTGATTTATTTTTCCTAACAACCATAGCTATGCATGTGAGGGTTTTAAACGGGAACCACCCACATGGGCATAATATAAAACATATTGCACAAGTTGGTGACCGATCGAATTCTATATCTTCGTTCATTTTCTGCTGCAAGATCAATACAAAAAATCAAAAGCCATGCCTGTTTTCACCGTACTTGAGAAATTGGCTCCTCATATCGAAAAGGAAGTTAACCTAGTCCTCAACTCGAAACAAGAAGCTCAAACCCTCAAATCTAAGCTCGAGCGGATCCATGACGGTCTGCAAGATGCAGAGAGGCATGGCGTCACGGACAAGAATGTCAATCGCTGGCTCGGACAGCTCGAAGACGTCATGAACGAAATGGATGACACACTCGATCAATGGGAGACCAACAACATCGAGATGCAGATGGATCAATCGGAGCTTGACAACCTTCCATGGGAGAAGGTATTACAAGCTTATAAACTATTATCTTTTTAATCTATATTAACAGTATTAACCAGATTTTGAGATCAATAATTTCTCCATGATAGGATTCGTAACATTGATCCACTTGAATTCCTTGATAAATGAAAAGGCTAGCGCTTCGTGATGTTTTATGTTCTCTTGGTGCACGTAGTTTGAATTTCTAGACATTTTATATATATCGATGACTTATATAGTCATGTCATAATCGGCCAATAGAGCTTAATATTGCTAGTTATGCATGTCGTGAAACAACAGATGCATTGAAAATTGGTTCCATTTGTGTTAATCCCAAAACTAAAATTTAGGATATTAAGCGGTACTAAGTTTATCTCCTTTCAAACCTTGATGAGGATCGCTTTTCCATTTAATCTCTCTAGTACATACTTTATCAATATATGTTTTCTCTCAATTTGATCTCTTCCGGTATATTTTTATTACTATCATAAGAACCGTTGACTATATAAATCAAAATACTTGTGAAAAGTATTTAAGACAATAATTTTTAACCGTTCGTTATGATCTATACTTATGACAACGCGACTTTCGAGAACAGATGAAAAATTTACGACAACGGTTTTCAACGTGTCAAAGATGCCTTCAACAACGATTGAAAAATGGTTACGTAAACGTTTGAAAACCGTTGTCAAAGATAGCCACACCGGTTGAAAAATGGTTACGACTACAGTTAAAAACCGTTGTCAAAATAACCTATGAGCTATGACAATGGCTAAAAACTGTTGTTTATGACCGTTTTTCTTGAAGTATATGTTGTTATATTTTATATTTCATCCACTAAGGCCCTATGAATTTTGAATGATGGCTAAAGTTGATCTTCTCAAGGACTCGACCTTGGCTCTATCCTACTTAGAATTATGATAAGAAAACAAGTAAATTGTCTCCATGAGATGGTATAGTGGTTAAGGTGCTAAGCCTATAGCCAAATGTCATGGGTTCAAATTCCACCGAGACCGCTATATGTGACTTTACCCAATGCGTACCAAAAATAGCGGCTGCGGATTTCTCAATATGAAAATAAAATAAAATCCAACATTTGAAAAAAAAAAGTAAATTATTCATAATCATCATCTAGCTTGTAATTATTAGTTGTTATATTGGCCCTAGCGATTCTAGAGATACCTAAACATGATAGGAGATCTCTAACTTAGGCTACTCGCATTGATGATTCTCAACCAACACTAGGACAAAAGAGTAGGAATTACTCCATCCGTCCCAAAATTCTTGTCTATTTTCTTTCCAAATATAGTTTTTATGGAGAATTGTTTGTTGTGTGTGAAGTTATATAAAGTTGTGGGTCTCATAAAAGATTTTTGTGTAATAATTTGCTAAAAAGGGAAAGTGGACAAGAAAGAGAGTACAAAACAAGTTGAAAATGGAGGAGTAAGAGTGACTCATTGATCGATATGCCAATCTTGAGGCCTTCTACATTAGAGAATGTGGTGGAGTTAGTGGCACGCGGCGTGAAATGGTGGGTTGTGTATGCTTAGGGATGACAATGGACCGGATTTGGACCGGATCCTCCTCGGTCCAGATCCAGATCCGAGATTTTTTACTTTGATCTAAATCCGGTCCAGATGCATTAGATCTCAAAAAATGAGATCCAGACCCAGATCCATTGAATCCACAGGGTCTCGGGTCTAAACCCGGATTCATAAGTTTTTTTAACTAAAATTAAAAAAATTCTAAATCAATTAAAATTTAACTAAGTTAATTAATTATACGATAACACGATAATCTATAAGAGCATTACTATCATTAAAAAAAGTCAAAATACTCATGATATTATAAAAATATTACAATCATCTATAAAACTACAATATTCTCTCTAAAAAAACTTCCAAATTCGTGGATAGAGGGTACTCAATTTCCTCCCTCTTTTCTATTTCTTAGATTACAAGTAAAATATTTCAAGCTCAACAAATAATGTAATGTGATATTTTAAGTAGAATAATATAAATATAATACTTTAGATATGATAATAAAATAATATTTTAGTTATAAAAATTGGCGGATCTGGACCGGATCCGGATCTCATATCGTAAAGTACAGATCCAGATCCGTAATTTCTAAAATATGTCCAGATCCGATCCAGATCCAATAGGTCTAATTTTTTAAGATCCAGATCCAGAAAAATGGATCTGGATCCACGGATCTGGACCGAGTCCAAGATCCATTGCCATCTCTATGTATGCTTTAATTTAGGGTTGGGAAACGGTACAATTTCGACAAACCCGAAACTGACACCCAATTAACCCCCACCGAAACCACCCCCTTTCCGTTAACTGTTGCCAACAGTGATCAGTTTCTCGGTTATATAAACATATTCTACCACTTTATACCTCTGCATCTATTGTCTTAATTTCTTAGTTCAATCCCACGAGAAGATAAATAATGGGACAAAGGGAGTAATTGTTAATTAACGTCCATAAGTTAGTAATTTATTTGAATTATTTATTTATTTTTGGGTTTGGGTTAATGGTGAAATAAAGTAAAAATTGTGTTTCATTTGCAATTTTAACATGAACTGGAATTTATTGACGAATTAATGCACGAGCTTTCTATTTTTTGCAATTGAAGACATATTACGATCCCCTATTTATTCCAATCATTGGAAAATATTAAAACAACATTCTATCGCTTGAAATATCACGTCACTATCTGCCTCTCTCTCTCTGACATACTTCTCCAAAAACAACTATGATCTCAAGACAATTAAGACCCAAATAATCTCGAACTGAAGCTCATGAGTTCATTAATTTGTTCAAATTTTCATACCCAAATCACAATGCAACTCAGATTTTGTCCAACTAGACGTCCAACTCAGCAAAATGATGTTATTTCGACAATTTGGGATCATATCATGCCCTCAATTGCAAAAGTTAGAAAGTTTTTGCGTTAATTTGCCAGGGTTTAAAACTCGTGTTGAAATTGCAAATGACCTTTAGAACGTATTTTATTTCACTGATAACTCATTATTGTTTTATTAATTCTTATAAGTCATACATGAAACTCACAGGTACATACCCTTCTATTGTCTGTATGTTCATCCTTCAAACACGTGGTAGGACGACGAAACCTCACGAAAGAGATGATTGCTCTAAGTGGGAGATTAGATAAGATCTTGGAAGAGAAGGGTAGATATAATTTTGTAAGTTCTGATAGGAGTAGCTCTTCGGAAGCTGCGAGACAAGAGACTACTTCTTTTATTGACAAGTCCAAGGCCCATGGTCGGAAAGACGCCACCGATGGGTTTGTCGATTTATTGTTGGGAAAGGGCGTTGAAGACAGTGGTCCTATGGTTGTGTCGGTAGTCGGGACGGGAGGGTTAGGCAAAACCACTCTCGCTCAACTAGTCTACAATGATGATCGAGTTCGGAAGCATTTTGGCCGGTTAAAAGCGTGGGTCAGTGTTCCGGACCCTTTTGATGCTTTGCCCGTTGCCAAAGCTATCCTCGCCACTTTTGACAAAACTTCTGTAGGGGAATATACCTTGGAAGTTTTAGAGCAGCGTATAAAAGCTATTGCGTCAAGGAAGAATTTCCTTCTTGTCCTAGATAACGTATGCACAGTTGATAGGTACAAGTGGGAATCTACCCTCAAATCTCTTCAAACTCTTGAACCGCGCAAGAGTGTTGTGTTTGAGCGATTGTGAGTTTGAGGTGTTTTCCAAAGATTTGGGAAAATTGATTCACTTGAGGTATCTTGACTTGAGTGGGAATGTTATGGAAGAGCTCCCAGAAAATGTAACCAAACTGTACAACTTACAAACGTTGGATCTCCGGAGATGCCGTAATCTCATCAGGCTTCCTCTTGGGCTTAAGAAGCTGAAGAAACTCAGACATCTCCTCATTTCTTATACAGACAGTCTAATGGAGTTTCCTGAGGAACTAAGAAAGTTAACAGGTATGTGGGCTCTGTATGACTCTGCTGCAGCAAGAGATTCATTGGTGAAACCGAACCAACTTGATATTCTACCAAAGGATAGTTTCACATGCCTAAGTCTCCTTGGATGTGTGCGTCTATTTCATGAAAGATATGGGGCAGCAGAGGGTCAAAGCCTAGACATGATAGGCTATGAAGAGACAGATGCATGCGAAGCAAACGGGATACCGCTGGAAGAAAGCTGGGATGATGTTGAAAATTCGCAACTAAAAGAAAAAATGTTTGACATTGATAGTATGTCAGCCTGCGAATTTGATTGCGATATCTTTGAGTCAGTAGGAGTAGATGCCGCGGCTGGAAACGAAGTAGAAGAATCCAAATGGCAACCCATCACGATAGGAGGTTTCAAACGGTACTTCTCCTCTTCGTCTTTGCTTCTTCCTTCAAAAGTACTGTAATTAAATCTACATTAATACTAACCCTAGCTAAGGACGTTTAATGTATCAGGAATTACCTTTTGGTTGGTAATCTTAAAGAAGACGAAAATGACGCCATTGTCCTCCCAGTATCAGGATCATCAGGATCAATGGCTGGAAATGCAGCAGAAGCTCAACCCCATTTGATCAACTATCTCAAAAATGTGAAAAGTCTAGAGATTAATGGCTCCCAATATTCTCGTCTGCCTCAGCTCGAGAATCTTCATGTGCTCGTCACTCTTCGCATACAGAAGGTGGACTTCCGAGCATTGACGTTTGACTTCTTCTTCGCTGGATTTCCAAAATTAGAAACGTTGACGTTTTCGGAATGTGAATTGTGGGAGGAGTGGGAAGATTTGGAAGAAGCTGATGAAGAAGTAATATTGCCGTGTCTGAATTATTTGGCGATCACATTGTGTCCCAACTTAGAGGCGCTGCCGCATAGGCTCATCCGCGCCGCCGCATCTCTGCAGGAGTTGTTCGTGGCCGGCTGCCCCCTTCTCGCCGCCGCCTATGATAAAGGGATGGGAGGTGATAATTGGGATCTGATTTCTCAAATCCCAAACACCATCATCTTGGCCGATTATTAGAAATCAAATAGAAATTTACTGCATGTATTTCTGTTTCGTGTTATTGTCGTTATATGTTCAGATCTCTACCGAGGGTTTTTTTCATCAACTTCATCCAAGTTGGTTTTTTCCCTCATAATGATTATGTATGCTCATTAATAATTATTCATGTTCTTTTAAATTATACTTTCTTACTGTGGTGTCATCCAAGAGTCCAATTTGTTCCGTTTTGTTGCAATTTGGTTGCTTTTCTTTTCTTTGACAACAAGTAATGTTGAAACAATTTTAAGCTAAAAAAAAGCAAAGTTATTACAGTATTAGAAATTCAAGTCTTGGCATTATACATAATTACGTTGCCCTCGGAGCACTCACATTCCTACGTGTGGCGTAACCTACCAACATTGAATTCCAAGAAACTAAATTCCAGATTGACATTCCATCAAATAGATTTATAGCACTACTGATGAAATCGTGTATGAAATTTGGATTGAGGCAAAACGAAGAAGAAAAACTAGATCTGAATTTTATTTCATGTTGTTCTGCAAGATACATAAGCAACTCCCTATATAAGCATCAAGGCGGAAGCTTCGAGAAACAGTTGAAACAAAACTAACTAACTAACTAAATGTGAAAACACGACTACAGCTATTGAGATACGATTCTATAAGTAGTAATCTGGTCCGTCCATCACCGAAGTAAGAAGATCGACGGGCCTTATTAAAAAAGAAACGCGCGCGACAGAAACCATCTAACCGCTTATTGTAACTAACTCCATCCCTGCACAACAACTCAGCAACAAACTGCATTCGATCATTAACCATTCTCGCACATTCCAGAAGCATCGCAACACCCCCCCTCAAGATGGAGGCGATGGAGATCAGAAAGCCCCATCTTGGAAAGTAGGAAACGAAACCGGGGACCAAGAAGAATTTTGGTAAATTGATCGGCCAATTGAACAGATGTGTGAATTGTCGTGGGAGCAATGAATCCAAGTTTGAACTGATCACGGACAAAGTGGCAATCCATATTCAAATGCTTTGTCCGTTCATGAAACACTTGATTTTTGCAAAGATGGATTGCTGCCGCATTATCACAATAGAGGGAAATAGGAAGCGAACAAACCACCTTAAGGTGTCGGAGAAGATAAGAAACCCAAAGCAATTCACGAACAACTGATCCAAGAGCACGGTACTCAGCTTCGGCAGAGACTGTAGCTTGCTTTTTACAATGCCAAGAGATCATAGATGCACCATAAATACACAATAACCAGTCAAGGAGTGGCGTGTAAGAGTGCAGGTGCCCCGGTCCAAGATCGGCATAAGTGTAAGAGAAAGACCGGGACGAGTCACTTGTGAAGAACAAAGTCCCAAAGATGGACACCCTTTTAAGATATTTGACCACGTGGTGGGTGGCTTGCATGTGATGCAAACGAGGTGAAGCCATGTATTGGCTCAGTTGTTGAGTGGCATAAGTGAGGTCAGGCAAGTGAGATTTAGATATAACAATTGTCCAACCAAGCGCCTGTAATGCTCAGGGTCTGGAAGAAGAGGGCTATTGTCATTGCTTAACACCAAACCCTGAGGAAAAGGGGCAGAAGTCGGATGGCTGCTTAGCAATCCATCTCTGTCAACTAAATCCAACACATATTTCCTCTGATTGAGGGAGATACCTTGTTCCCCTCGAGCTATCTCCATACCAAGAAAATATTTAGCCTCCCCCAAATCCTTAATAGTGAACTGATCATGTAAGAACCTCTTCAATTTCTCAATGATAGATAAGCAAGGACCAACAATCAAAATGTCATCAACATAAGCAAGGAGTGCAATCAGACCCCATAGTAAAGAGACAGTGATCATGAGGGGACTGAGTTAGACCAAACGAAAACAGAGCCCTACATAATTCACTGTTCCATTCACGAGATGCATGCTTCAATCCATATAAACTTTTGACAAGCCTGCAAACTTGTCCAGATCTGGCTTTAGAATAGCCTTGAGGAGGCGCCATGTAAATGGTCTCTGATAAAGTACCATGCAAGAAAGCGTTATTAACATCCACTTGATGTAAAAACCAACCTTGGAAAGCTGGTAAAGCAATGACAAGTCTAATAGTCACATGTTTAGCAACTGGAGAGAAAACGTCTTCATAGTCATTCCCATATTCTTGTCTGTAACCTTTAGCTACAAGCCGAGTCTTGTATCTCTCAACTGTTCCATCAGATCTAAGCTTAGTTTTAAACACCCATTTTGAACCAATGATGTTCTGTCCAATAGGAGCATCAAGTAGCTCCCAAGTTTGATTAGCCTCTAAAGCATCCAGCTCAGAATTCATGGCTGAGATCCATTGTGGATACTTACTGGCCTCTGCATATGAATTAGGTTCTGTAATCTAAGTAATATTGGCTAGGACACCAGAGTAAGTGGGGGTAAAAACAGGAGATAATGTGTAAGAATAGGTAGGTGGAGTTACAGAAGTATGCTCAGAAAGCAAAGAAGAAGAAATGTCAACATTGCTGAAAAAGTCTTTCAATCAAGTTGGTGGCTTGGTAGCCCGTTTTGGCCTACATTATGGGGTAACAGTTTGGGAATCTGAATTATTTTGAGGGTCAGCAGGTTGAGGTAAAGAAGGACAAGTAGGTGTGGAATAAAATTCTGGAGAAGAAGAAGGACCATGTATAGAAATAGAAGCAGAACTGGATGCTGCAGGCAGGGGCGGATCCAGGATTTTTGGTTAGGGGGGGCGAAATTTATCGGTGTATGATACTTTCGGGGGTTCGGGGGCGGAGCCCCCGAGAAAAATTTTTAGGACATTTTTCTACGTAAGTCTAATTATACTTACTCTTTTTGGCTTATTTAAGAGATTATATTCTTCTTTCATAAATATCTGCTATATTCTTCATATTTATTCGAAAAATATCGTACACAATCTTATTTTGTCAGTCTAAATTTAGTTGGGAGAAAATTATGAAGATTAACAATATCTAGCTTAGGAGTTAATTAAGTATTTAAATGATAGTTTATTTACACTTGCTAATTTTATATCAATCAAGTAATTAAAAAAATGAAACATAATATATTAATTGCATAAAGTTATATATGTAACTCTATTAAAATAGATGTATAGAACTCTAAATTAAACATTGCCACTAAAATAAGTTACACTTAATATACTTTTTTAAAATATTTTTATAAGTTCGTAGTCACATTAACACTAATTCTTCATTGTTACTTTAGTTTAGGATAATAAATTTAAAAATTTCGGGGGGGCGAATTCGAAAAATTACGTGGGACAAACATATAAATTACTCGAAATAAACGAAAATTCGTAGTAATGCACGAAAATTCGGGGGGGTCGCACCCACCCGCCCCCCCTTGGATCCGCCCATGGCTGCAGGAGCATATTCTGCATCCAGTTCCTCAAGGTGAACAAACGTGGAAGGGTTAGAAAAATTATTGGATGGATTTAAGGAGTCTATGGATGAGGAATGAAAGGGAAATATACTGGGAAAACACTTCACATCCCGTGAAGTAAAGATATCTTGAGTATCAAGATTGTCTAGAACATACCCTCTGTGTTCTGTAGAGATGCACAACATGATGCACTTTCCACTACTACTATCAAATTTCCTTCTGTGAGGGCTGATATCAACTAGGGGTGTTCATCGGTCGGTTCGGTCGAAAAACCGGACCGGTCGACCGGTTAACTGGACCGAAAAAACTAAAAAAACTTTGACCGAGAACCGGGCCGAAGTGACCGGTTCGGTTATCGGTTTCAACCGGTCAATTTCGGCCGATTAACCGGACGACCAATTAGTCAATTTTTTTTTTATATTTTTTTTTCTAAACTTTTTATTTACTTATTTAACCTTTTTTTAAGTTTTTTAATTTTATTTTAAATATATATAATTAATTATAATTTATTTATTTTATTTTAAATATGTATAATTAATTTATTAATTAATTAAATATATAATTAATTTATTAATTTAAACCGGTTTTCGGTTTGGTTCGGTCAAACCGGTAACTTTAATCGAACCGACCAAAAAACCGAAGTTGGCATATTTTACAAACCGAAAACCGGGCCGAACTTAAAAGTTCGGTTTGGTCATAGCCGAACTCAATTCGGTTCGGCCGGTTCGGCCGAAGTTTGAACACCCCTAATATCAACTGCATAAATCAATGAACCAAACGGTTTTAGCGAACTTAGATCAACATCTATGTTATACAAGATAGAGTAGGGGGTCTTCCATGCTAATACTACAGAAGGTAACCTATTCAATAACCATGCAGCCTGCAAAATAGAATAGGACCAGAAATGGTCTGGGACCTTACTCTGAAACATCAGTGCTCGAGGAATTTCAAGCAAAGATATATGCCTTCTTCCACTATACCATTCTGCTGTGGGCTATAAGCACAACTCTTGATGTGTGTTATCCCATTATCTCCAAACAGACGCTTAGTATCATGGTTAACAAACTCTGTCCCATTATCAATTTTGACTTTTTTGATAGGGCAACCAAATTGGACTTGCACCATTACAATAAAATCCTTAAGTATGCTGCAAACTTGCTGCTTAGAAATCATCAGATATGTCCATGTGGCTCTACTATGATCTTCTACCAAAGTTAGAACAAAAGGAGTATTAGTTATACTTTCAGCATGGTAAAGGCCCCATACATCAGCATGCACCAACTCAAAAAGAATCTCACTCCTACGATGTAAAGTAGGAAATGGATTCCTACATTGCTTAGCTTTGTGATAGATTTCACAAGAGTTAAGTTGTTCCTCTTCTTTATTATTCCAAATAGGTTTCAACTCCACCATATGCTTCATTGTACTTACAGAAGCGTGTCCCAATTGAACATGCCAATCAAGCAATTTAGAACATTTAGGATTAGAAATGCTATTCACCTGTTCTGAGCTCTGAGCTGGTTCAATAACATATAGCCACTGCCTTTCCCAAACTCACCAAATGTTCATCAGATAGGCGATGTACCAAGCAGTGTGTAGGGTAATACACACACTTAACCTGCAGGTCATTTGTCAATTGAAAAGTAAACTCTGGCACAAGGAGTACTTTCTCCAAAGTAATTTCTGGAGTTAAGATCATTTTTCCCACTTTATGGATGAGTTGCATGGAACCATTAGGAAGATATATTCCTTGAGGAGCATCCAACTGTTGTACTTCAATCAGTAACTCATCATTACAACAAATGTAACTGCTAGCCCCGGATTCCATGATCCATATACATGCTGTTTTTAATTCCCCAAAGAGACTGAATGAATAATGCTTCTCAAAAGCATTTAGAGGTGTATAAGACTCTATAAAGTTTACAGAAATAGGGATTCCCAACCCTTTTAGCTTATTCAATGCCTTTTCCACTTCACTCATTAGGTGGCCTACTCCAGTTCCACCCTCTGCTGAACCTCCTCCACCAACTGGTGCATTATTCTCAGCATATTGCCCAACGCAATTTACTTGACCTTTATCCTTATCCTCCTTTAATTTTCTGAACCAATCCGGAACACCATTCAACTTAAAACATTCAGATCTCTCATGTCCTGATTTCTCACAATATGTACATTTCAATTTCCTCTTCTCCTCGTATCCATTTCCTTTCTCTCTCTGATTCCCAAAACCTCCTCCTCTATAATTCACATTTAAAGCCACATCATCAATGTTCTCTCCATCACAGAAATCTTTAGTTTGACCAACATTCATAACAACTTGTTCAGATGCACTACAAGAAAATTGACCTTCTACAACGCTAAATAGACAATGGTTTTGCTTAAAAACCGTTGTTGTATCACGAATAACTGTTGTTGTATGTAAAAGTGTTGTTGTAAGTCTAAAAGTGCGCTAATAGACAACGGTTTTAATGTGCCGTTGTTGTTTACCCGTTGTCGAAAGTCCAAGATAGCGCTCATAGACAACAGTCTATGTAACCGTTGTCGTTTATTCGTTGTCTTAGTTAAAAACGCGCTCATAGACAACGGTTTCAATAACCGTTGTCGTTTCTTCGTTGTTGTAATTGATTTCTAACTATTTTGGACAATAGTTTTTTTTAACCGTTGTCGTTTCCCCGTTGTTGTAATTGATTTCCAACTATTTTGACAACGGTTTTGTTAACCGTTGTCGTTTCTCCGTTGTTATATTTAATATTCAATTATTTTCACAACGAATTCGCCTACCGTTGTTGTTTCTATGTTGTTGTATTCAATTTTTGAATATTTTGACAACAGTTTCGACTTGGGCTGTAATCGAGGTATTTTCTTAAAAAAATATTATTTTTATGTATATATTGATAAATAAATAAATTAATATTATTAATATCTATATAATATATAAATTAAATAATAGTATAATTTAATTGAGCCGAGATCGCGAGCTTTCGAGCTGAATAGACTCGGGCTCGAATTCGGCTTGAATAAGTTGTCGAGTATTAAGTGAGGCTCAGGCTCGAGCTCGAAACTTTCGAATTTGAGTCGAAGCTTATCGAGCTCAAGCTATTCGAATATAGCTCAGCTCGTTTACAGCCCTAGTTTCGACTACTGTTGTCGGTTCTCCGTTGTTGTTTTACATATTATTTTTTTTCTTTAATTACTTAATGCCAAATTAATTTGATTAATTAATAATTAACTACTTATTCGTTAAGTAATACAATATTTGAAAAACATGTGAATTAATATTATACAATTTTTTAAACCAATCTAGTAACTATTAATTTATCCTTAATTATTATACTTATTATTTAATCTCAACTTAATTTATTGATAAACTAATCTACTTAATTATTATACTTAATTAGTTTTTTGTTTTTCTTCTCTTACGGTAACTCCCTTAATTTATCCTTAAATATTATACTTATTAATTAATTTCTACTTAATTTATTGATAAACTATAAAACTAATCTACTTAAACATTATACTAAGGGTTTTTTTTTTCCTTCTCCTACGGCAACTCCCCCTCAAAACACTTGCAGCGCTAGAACTTTAACAACTCCCTCGCCCATCGTCCATAATCTCATCGCCGGCGACAACAGTTGTTATCACCATGAATTTTTGAAAATCGACTTGGGAAATTTCGTGCTTGGGCAATTTCTGAGAGCCAATTTGGGCAATTTATGAGAATCGGCCTTGGCAATCGGCTTCACCGCAAGAGTTCAAGACTTGTTCACGTTGTGACGCCGTCTGTGGGCTTGGGCAAGTAGTACTTAAGACCAAAGCGACTGGCTGGGGTTCAGGGTTTCGTCGCATGCATCTGCTCCTACTATGGTAAGATAAGATATATCTCGCTCTATCGCCGATGTTGGTTTCGGTAAAACTTATATGTATGTATATCATCTGGACGAAAAACGTTAATACTAATATCGGAAATTATTTATGTTTTGCAGGCTGATTCTCCATGAAAACGGTTTTATTTTGTTTTATTATTCTTTACGGCAATGGTATTTGTTATGTTATGTAATTGTACAGCTTTTATTTGTTCATCAGTGGTTGAAGCTTGGCTTCTGATTGTCACTGGTATTATGTTTAGGTATGCACGCTCTCCTTCTCTGGGAAGAACGTTTCAGGTCTAGTTCCAAATCTAGATCTCGTTCTAGATCATGGTCAAGACCAAAGGCGAGATCAAGATCTAGGTCAAGAGGTCGTGGCAGTGGCAGGTTACTTCTAATATCATTTTTCGTCTGCATACTTAACTTGTTACCTTTTGACCTCGTTATTAATAGGGCTGTTGACCTGTCATGTAGGGAAGACATTAGTAATGATGGAGCTACACTTTATGTGACTGGCCTGTCTACAAGGGTCACTGAGAGAGACATTGAAGATCATTTATCAAAAGAAGTAAAGGTCAGTCTTTCTTGGATCTTCTGTTATCTTATGCTTTGTTCTTTGAAAAAACTGAAGTTTACAGTCAGACAAAACACTTAAAATTCCTATGATCAAGTGAACTTGTGAAATCTTAGTTTGTTAATGTTGAAAATGGGTTTTCAATTCTGGTACCCAGCCTTTCGGTACCAACTTAGATTTAGTATTATATACATTAACCAATCAAATAGTCTTGGTTCCTTGTAATGTGGGGTAAGTAAGACATTATGATGTTTAAGCTTGTTTGTCATCTATGTCAAGGGCCTTTATGATGTTTAATGCCGAGATGAAAAGAAGAGGGAAAAAGTCGCCGCATTGGTCTCTAATTGATGTATGTCATCTGACATAAATAGGAATTCATGATCTAACAGTCAATTGGAATTAATTTAAATTTAGGTTCCCAGACAACCGGATTGCTACCAGTGCAGTTTTTATGTGATGACATATATGAGAGAAATAGTTGAATCTGATTGCAATAGGACGATTGATTCGCTTAAATTGTTGGTAGTTAGTTGTCTATTAATATATTTTATTTAAGCTTACTGAAAATAAGTGGTAGTTATATAGTTGTCTATTAATTATATGTTTTGTTTTTTAACAGTTCGAAAGAAAAAAAATTTCGTTGAAGCACATTGATCTAGTCCGGAAAGAGTGGGCAGAACGAGTAATAGAACATATAACTTAGTTAAAGGTAATTGATATAAATAAATACTTTATTAGTATGTCTGTGTATATTATATGTTGTTTCCTATCGTTATAAAATTATGATTGACTTGCATCTTCAAGTGTTATCTTTCATGTAATTGAGGACAATTGCTTTAGAGCAAGCTTCTTTATATTGTATGCTGTTATTTATTGGATTGACATTTTCGTATGTTCTGTTGATTTTTAGCATGAACGTAGCTATACTTAAGAGAGTTGTGCATTTTCTTGGATCTATGATTTTTAGAATTAGTATAATATTTGTATCATATGTTTGCTATGAATGATTATATTCTACTTGCGTGCAGTTTCACAGGATTCGACATTTATGGTTGTGGTAACCCGAATTGATTTAGGAAGCAATTGGAAGTGTGCAGACCAACAAGTAATTCTTTTGAATCAGTCATTGAAGCCTCCCTCTATGTTTTTTTTTGGTTGTGCATACACATTGAAACCTTGTTCAGGATTTTGTACGTACTTCCCAAAACAATAGTTTGTTAATTTCTAGTTTGGTTTTTGTAGCACTTTTTCTGGACACGGATGTGATTTTATTTTTTAGAATATTTATGAATTAAAATTACAACGTTTAAAAACATTGTCTTTACTTAATAAGTGTTGTCGTAAGTTTATATGACAACGGTAATCAACTACAGTGTAATACATTAAAACCGTTGATGTAGATAAAAAACTGTTGTTGTTAGTATGTATAACAACAGCTAGAAAACGTTGTGTATTTAAATAAGCGTTGTCTTAAGCGTCTACAACAAGAGTTATTCACCGTTGTCTATGTATCTAAACCGTTGTTGTAGGTAGTTACGACAACGGTTATTAACCGTTGTCTATTAGGTTCTATCTACGACAACGGGACCTTCCGCAACAGTTGACAATGCTCATAAACAATGGTTAAAAACCGTTGTTGTAAGTCGGTACGACAACGGTTAATAACCGTTGTCTATGAGCGCCTATCTACGACAACGGGACCTTCGCCAACAGTTGAGAATGCTCATAGACAACGGTTAAAAATCGTTGTTGTAAGTCGGTACGGTAACGGTTAATAACCGTTGCCTATGAGCGACTATCTACGACAAAGGGACCTTTCGCAACAGTAAAAATTTACAACGACAATGGTTAATAACCGTTGTCTATGGGCTTTTTTGTAGTAGTGATGACTGAGGATTACTAGAAGTGACCTTCTTTTGATCTTCAGTTTGTACGATTTGTGAATATGCCTCACTAACTATAGGAGACATCATTTAACCCTAGGATAAATTGCATTAGTTTTTCGTTTTCATAGTTAGCATTCACCTTATTTGCAGCAGAACAAGTACAAACAAGAGATAGGCATCAACAACCTCATTTCATCCCATAATAGGTTCAGATTTGAATAATACACAATTACAGACTGTGTACCTTGGGTGAAACTAGCTAGATCTTTCTTTATTCGAAAAATTTTAGGTCCATTCTTCTGATCATATCTCTGTTTTAATTCCGTCCAAAGTTGATGAGAGGTTTCCATTAACAAATATGAACCAACCAACTTTTCTGAGATACAATTTGTGATCCAGGACATGACCATGAAATCTGCCTGGATCCATAGATTATAAACCGGATCATCTTCAGTTGAAGGTTGAACAATAGTACCTTCGATAAAGCCGAGCTTATTTCTTCCCCCTAAAGCTCTTCCAACCACTCGGCTCCATGCGTAATAGTTTGAGCCATTGATCACCGCGTTCACCAACTTCAAACCACTATGATCATGTGGATTGAGGTAGTAGACGTCGTTAGCTTTAGCCACATAAGAGTTTCGTGAGCTTTCTCCAGAATCGTGTGACTCAGATCCATTTTGTTGTGTATTTCGATTCCCATTGTTATCGCGTGCCATGGTTCTCCAATTAAATCGATGAGGCCGCACCATTAACAGAGGTAGGAGCAACCTTGCTCTGATACCATGATGAAATCGTGTATGAAATTTGGATTGAGGCAAAATGAAGAAGAAAAACTAGACTTGAATTTTATTTCATGTTGTTATGCAAGATACAGAAGCAACTCGCCTATATAAGCATCAAGGCGGAATGCTATGACATAGTTGTTCTTCGACATTCAAAGTTGCATAGAAGGTAGAGAATCCTATAAATAAACAAGTGACTGAGGTGCATTGGAAGTGGCAACCTAAGACATCAAGGTTTTTATAATGCACCTAATTCTATGAAATCTTTGCAAGTCTGTAGACTCTCCACCAAACCCCCAACTCCAGTTCCTTTCCCAATGATCTAAACATAATAACTGGACCATGCCAGATGGATTCTGAGGCTTACTCCCATTGCTAAAAGGCCGATATTTGGACCCTTTTCATTCCTAGCCTAACTAAATCATAAGAAAATAAGCAAGCAAAGCACAAGATATTGAGGAATTGCAAAAACCAATCAAATAAGCAAAAGATTAGGAAATGAACTTTACTTACACTTTGTCTGGGAGGACCACAAAATCTGAGAGCTATGTGACGCATTCGGAAAGCTAGCGCTACTTCCGAATCTAAAATCAAGCTTGCAAGCGCAAAACTTGTGTAACAAATCTGGAATCCACCAGAGATTTGAGAGAATTCTCAAGATAGATATTAGATTGAAAAGTGCGGCACAGACCTTACAACTTCGTTTAAATACTACTAACACAAAACCTAGTGGCATAACAGTAAATAAAATAAAAATTCCCAACAAATATTAAAATGCTGATTTAAGGCCTTAAATGATCTCAAACGCCGTTTCGAGCCCATACAAATATTAAAATGCTGATTTAAGGCCTTAAATGATTTAAGACCTAGTGGCATAACAGTTGAATCCGAAACGCGATTCCCTTCCCGAAAAGGTATTATGGAGCCGAAACGGACACCGGACACCCATTCTGTGTTGCTCCTGCATCAGTCTCCCCCACCTCAAAGGAACTCGACACCGAGTTCTCCTCAGGATAAAGAACAGTATCCTCATGAAACTCATAAATGTCAGCTACATTAAAAGTATTAGAGATGTTCATGTCATTCGGAAGAGCTACCACATAAGCATTGTCGTTGATCTTCTTCACTACCTTGAAGGGTCCATACTTGCGGGGCTGCAGTTTCTTGTATGTGCCAACCG
The DNA here is from genome assembly GCA_028984105.1 of Lavandula angustifolia. Taxonomy (NCBI): domain Eukaryota; kingdom Viridiplantae; phylum Streptophyta; class Magnoliopsida; order Lamiales; family Lamiaceae; genus Lavandula; species Lavandula angustifolia. The sequence goes on from CM054812.1 coordinate 3,040,369, forward strand.
GAAACCTCTCCTTTCTCAGGAACACCATAACATCATCCCCAACTGCAAATACCTTCAATCTTCGACGCTTATCTGCTTTGGCTTTATTTTTCTGCCTAGTAGCTTCGAGTTTAGTCTTGACAGCTTCTTTTACCGCCTGTAGTTCCTTAACCATACTCTCGGCCGCTGCACTGACGCCCGGAGCCTTAGGCAACTCGACCAGATCCACCACATGTCTAGGTACAAATGTGTAAACCAAAGAAAAAGGTGACTTCCCAGTAGCATTGTGAACTGCGCTGTTGTAAGAAAACTCCACTTGAGGCAGTGCTAAATCCCACTGCTTTGGTTTGTCCCCACAAACACTCCGGATCATATTTCCCAACGTCCTGTTGGTTACTTCAGTTTGGCCATCGGTTTGGGGGTGAGCAGTTGAACTCCTGTTTAATGTTGTCCCAAACATTCGCCATAAGGTAATCCAAAAATGGCTCAGGAACTTGGTGTCCCTATCAGAAGTGATAGATTTAGGAACCCCATGTAGACGCACAACTTCTCTGAAAAACAGTTTTGCTATATTGGAGGCATCAGCAGTCTTTTTGCAGGCTATGAAATGCGACATCTTGGAAAATCTGTCAACGACCACAAAAACAGAATCCACACCCCGTTGTGTACGGGGCAGTCCCAACACAAAGTCCATGGACAAGTCCAACCAGATATCATCACGTACAGGAAGTGGCATATAAAGACCAGTATTTTGAGACTGACCTTTAGAAGTCTGACAGATGTAGCATCGCTTGACAATAGCACTTGCGTCTCTCCTCAAATGAGGCCAGAAGTACCGGATCTCCAAACTGGAGATGGTTTTATCCCGTCCCAGATGTCCGCTGAGACCTCCTCCATGTAAATCTCGAATCGGCTTTTCCCGTAGTGAGGAAAGAGGAATGCACAACTGATCCCCTTTGAAAAGATAACCATCGCGAATGTGAAAATCTGCACTCGGATATTTTCTCATACACTTGATCCACAAGTCCTTAAACTCAACATCCGTCTCATATAATTCTTTCAGCATTTCAAATCCTACAATCTCTTGAGATAACGTAACCAACAGAGAGGCCCTCCTGCTCAAAGCATCTGCAACTTTGTTTTGCACTCCCGACTTATGCTGAATAATGAAAGGAAATTTCTGTAAGAAGCTTACCCACCGAGCATGCATCTTATTTATCACCTTCTGGCTATGGAGATACTTCAAAGCAAGGTGGTCGGTAAACAGTGTGAATTCTCTTTAAATCAAATAATGCTCCCATTGTCTCAACGCTCGGAATACCGCATAAAATTCCTGGTCATAAGTGCTCCATTTTTGTCGAGCCTCGCTTAGTTTTTCACTAAAGAAAGCTACGGGTCTCTTCTCTTGGGACAGAACCGCGCCTACTCCCACCCCACTCGCATCACACTCCACCTGAAATATTTTATCAAAATCTGGTAATGCAAGAACTGGAGCTGTTCATAATTTCTCTTTAATCAAAGCGAAACTCTGCTCTTGTTCGGGACCCCAACGAAACTGTCCTTTCTTCAGACACTCGGTGATAGGGGCAGTTATGGTGCTGAAATTGCGCACAAACCTCCTGTAAAAAGTTGCCAGACCATGAAAATTGCGTACCTCGCACGATTGTAGGGGCGGCCGGCCCGAATAGCACTCGCTTTTTCTTTGTCTACTTGAATCCCGTCCTCACCCACAACGAATCCAAGAAAAAGTAGCTTGTTCGTACAGAAAATGCACTTCTTTAAATTGATATACAACTTGTTCTCTTGTAACACCTGCAACACTTGTTTAATATGATCCAAATGCTCCTCTTTGCTCTTGCTGTAAATCAAAATGTCATCGAAATACACCACCACAAAAAGACCAGTAAAAGGACGAAAAACCTGTTTCATCAGCCTCATAAAAGTACTAGGGGCATTGGATAATCCGAAAGGCATCACTAGCCATTCGTATAATCCTTCCTTGCTCTTGAAAGCTGTTTTCCATTCATCCCCGGGTCTGATCCGAATCTGATGATATCCGCTCCTCAGATCTATCTTCGAAAACACCTTAGATCCAGCCAACTCATCCAGCATGTCTTCCAAACGTGGAATGGGGAAACGATACTTGATGGTAATCTTGTTGATTGCTCTGCTATCAACACACATCCGTCACTGGTTCCCTTTCTTAGGAACCAACAGAACTGGTACAACACACGGGCTCATGCTCTCCCTGATAAACCCTTTCTTGAGTAAGTCCTCGATCTGCTAGCGCAAGACCTCATTTTCCTTAGGACTCATGCGATAATGAGGAAGGTTTGGTAAACTCATCCCCGGAATCAAGTCAATCTAATGCTGAATGTCTCTCATGGGAGGAAGAACGTTGGGCAGCTCATCTGAAATCAGTTCTTCGAACTCCTCTAGAATTTCTAACACTTCTTTTGGTGTTTCTGTCTCCTCTTTTACTGCACTCAGCAAACCTTTGACCACAATGGGATAGAAGCACTCAGTCTCTTTGACGTCACTATCCAATTCTTTCTCACTCTGTGTCATCACCAGAAAATTTGATTGTCATTTTCCTTTTTTTGTGCTACTGTCAAAACACAAAACTGGGGCCATAGCAATCTTATGCTTATTCCAAGTAAATAACATCACATTATCTCTACCTCTATATGTGATATCATTGTCAAACTGCCAAGGTCGTCCAAACATCACATGACATACATCCATATTCAAGACATCACACTCAACATCTTCTTTGTAATACTTCCCAATTGAAATAGGTACCTTGCAAGTCCGGGTTACTTTAACTTGAGAGTCTTTGCTCACCCAACCTAGTGCGTAGGGTTTTCCATGAGATTCCGTCTCCAGCTGCAAGTAATCCACCAATTTCTGCGAAACTAAATTCTCAGTACTGCCATTATCCACAATCAGATTACATACCTTGCCTTTAATGGAGCAATGAGTTCGAAATAAATTCTTTCGTTGTCCCTCTTCTTTGGAGGACAACAGAATTCGGTGGAGCACGCAATTGGCTCTCTCTTCGGCCTCTTCTTCTGCAAACTCAACACCATCATACTCATCGACCTCTTCCTCTTCCTCCATTTCTTCTTCATTCACAATGGCAGCAGTCCTCCTCGAGGGACAAACATTGGAACGATGTCCCTGTCCTCTACAACGAAAACACTTGTCACCCGATGGCTTCGCATAAGGGTTGTTCGGTTTCTGAACTGGTGCTTTGTTGATGGCAGAACTACTAGCACCCCCCGTTCCTTTGGTCACTGGAGTCGGGTCTTTCGCAAACCCACCCTTTTCTTTCTCGTTTGTTTCATACGAGCCTTACTGAGGAAACTTGCGGAACGATGAGAAATTTTTGGGAGATTTCTCCATCAACTCCGCTTTCAAGGCTAGTGTAGACGCTTCAGCCACGGTCCATACAGTTTGCAATCCCATCTTCTCTTGAATCGATCCTTTCAGGCACGTGACATAACGAGTAACCTTCTGACCCTCAGTCTCACCCAACTCATTTCGTTCCGCCAAGCGCAGAAACTCTGTGGTGTATTCAGTTACACTCCTCCGGCCCTGAACACAGTCGATGTACATCTTGTACAAAATTTGCTCATAATCTTCTGGTAAGAAACGGTCTAGCATCAACTATTTCATCCGCCTCCAAGTTCTAATTGGCCCTTTCCTCTGACGCTGTCTCTAGACAACCAGTTTATCCCACCACACTGCTGCGGTTCGTTTCAATTTTATTGCCACCACTTAACCTGCTTGCTCTCGGGCACCCCCATGACTTCAAAGAATCGATCCACATCGATCTGCCAATCCAAAAACTCCTCCACTCCCATGGTCCCATAAAATAAGGGAATATCCGCATTGACTCTGTAGTCTTGTTGGTTATGATCTGGGTTATCATCCCCAAACTCCTCTTCCTCCGAACTGGAGTCATCTCCAATCGGATTCGCTCTACCACGAGGATGTCGATCTGGCTCCTCCCTCCTGTCTCTCCTCCGATTTCCATTCACGTTGACGTTGTCCAACCGGTTGGTTATCACTGTCAACTGCTGGGTGATAGCAGCTATCGCTGAGGCCAAGCCCTCAAACTCTACTCTGGTTACTGGTTGATCTCCCATGGTTGTTCAAGCTTCGAAAAGAACAGGAGAAAGCCTGCTCTGATACCAACTGACGCAGTCGGAAAGCTAGCGCTACTTCCGAATCAAAAATCAAGCTTGCAAGCGCAAAACTTGTGTAACAAATCTGGAATCCACCAGAGATTTGAGAGAATTCTCAAGATAGATATTAGATTGAAAAGTGCGGCACAGACCTTACAACTTCGTTTAAATACTACTAACACAAAACCTAGTGGCATAACAGTAAATAAAATGAAAATTCCCAACAAATATTAAAATGCTGATTTAAGGCCTTAAATGATCTCAAACGCCGTTTCGAGCCCATACATCACAGCAAATCTGTGAGTTGAATCCGAAACGCGATTCCCTTCCCTAAAAGGTATTATGGAGCCAAAACGGACACCGGACACCCATTCTGTGTTGCTCCTGCATCAGAGAGAGAGAGAGAGAGAGAGAGAGAGAGAGAGAGAGAGAGAGAGAGAGAAGTGGCTTCTTTAAGTTCTAGAACCATAACGGCTTAGATAAATTCCAGCAACGATATATGAATAACACAATAACCAAATAAATGCTATAAAAACTGCCAAAGGAATATAAAAGAATACATCCAAATATCAATACATCAAACATATTAGTTTCAACAAATCCGTAGACAAACAGGTGAACGACTTACTTGTGATCAAGAGATTCTGAGAACATTTCTGGATTGATATCAAACATGCACTCCCGTACGTTCATGGTTGGATATCCACATGCCTTATTGTAGATGTACGGAACCGCGACTTCCGAATCTTGGCTGCAAGCCTCCTAGTCGTCAACATCTTCCACTCTTTCACGTAATTTGAAAAAATATCTTCCGGGATGTTCTCCAAAAATGGGCAGCTTTTGATTTCCAGTTTAATCAACTCACAACTATAATATCCAACTTTTATATCCCTCAGTTGACACAACTCTTCAAGGCACAGGACTTTAAGGCTGCTCAAAGATTTGCTCATGATCTCCATTTGTTGACCTATGTATGCATTCTTTAGTTTGAGGTACCACAAATTATTCAGCTTCAGCAGTTCTGGCATAGGGTCTTCCTGAAGACAACTATTAATCAAGCTCAAGTGAGTAATCTTTGGAGGGAAAATATCAGAACTTGGTAGCTTGGTAATGAGCCCATACAGTCTGAGTTCAGTGACATGACGTAGAGTCCCAAGTCCATGCAACGTAGGCAGACTTCTGAAACAAAACCCTCTCAACATAAGACATTTAAGGTTCTTCAAATCTGCTAATGATGCAAAGAGCTTGCTTGCATCCAAGCTCTCATCCAGTTCTTCTATGCCCAATTTGCGGAGACTTGTCATCATTTTCAAGCTTGAGACTTCGTATGTCCAATTATCAACAGATATGTAGGTCAAAGTCTCGAGATTCTCGAGTGCATCAATCTTAAAAGGCTCCCTGGAGATTATATTGGACATGTAGAAGTGACCAAGGCTTCTAATTTTCCATACAATGCTCGACACTACCACAGTAAAGTTAAGTGCTATATCAAGAACCTCAAGGTTTTTGAGGCGACCTAGTGACTCAGGAAGCTCTTGTATGTAATTGTCTCTCAATCCAAGATATCTTAATTCAGTCAATGCGCCAATGGTTTCCGGTAACATCTTCAAGCCAAAACCTTCGAAGTCGACTGACCTAAGTCGCTCAAAACGCTTCCAATAACGCTCACTAGCATCAATGTTGCCACCTCCGCGGAAGAATAGGGAAACAAGGCGTTCATCATGATCCCTGAAGTGATTGAACTCATCTCTACTACAATAGATAGCACGATGACGAGGTTCCAAGGAGGTTGGATTACTTTCCCCATTTTTTAGGGTTTCGAAAACCATTTCCTTCTCTGCTTTTACCATGGATAGTGTGTGGAAACTTGCATTCACCCGAATGCATTTTACACAATTGTTTTTCCTTATGTCGACTTGAACGATGAATTCATCAACTAATTTAATCAAAGTTGTTTCATATCCTTCCAGAAATTCCAAATTGAAGTCAAATTTCTTAAATTCTTGACATTTTTCTTCCTCTTGTGGGATCACTTGTCCTGCAATCCAGACATGTACAAGCTTCTCTCTCTTGATAGCTATACCTTTCTTGAAAAATCTCAGACACAAAAAACACAACTGATAGATCTAATTCGTACTATCCATATTCCGTGTAATTTGGCATATTTTATGGCGTTTGGAATTGTTTTGATGTTTGTTTTGCAATGTTAATTGATGATGTGGCATTTGACGAGGCGTTGAGGTGGCATTGCATAATTAATGGAATATCTGCTCAATTTGGAAGGATCAATTAGGGATTAAGTATAGAAGGATAAATAAATTAAATTATTTACTTCTATATTTAATTACTCTAATAGAGGAGGATAAGGAAGGGAATTAATTATTTAATTCCAAATCATGATACACGCACGGAAGGGGGAGAGATGAAGGGAGGATATTCATATCTTATCCTTTATTTGATTCTCACGGAAGTTGCGAAAGAAAAGGAGAATATATGCATGAACTTCCGGATCCGACTTATGGATTCACTCACGTCCAGGCCGAAAAGGAGTACCTCCGCCACTCTGCCGAGCATCATCATACATCCGACATCAATTCCGTTCCATCGCTGCAACACCGGGAGAGAGAACTCGACGCCGCCGAAGGAGAGATCAAGAGATCACGAGTTCGCCGAAGCCGAGGAAGTCCGACCGAGGGGCAGTTCTGATTTAAGTTTGCATTCTCTACTTTTGTTTCATGAATTGTGGTTTGAATTGGAAGAAACAACTTGTTATCTTTTCCGTTTTGAATTCCCGAATTTGGTTTCTCTGTTCTGATAGCCTGTGGATGTTTACTTCGTTTTTAGTTTATGAAATTCGTAGTTTTAGGATTTTAAATTCGTGTATAATTATTTATTGAATTTTCAGCATGTTTTGTGTTCTCCCGAAGAAACCGGTTGTTCTGTCCAGTCCGGCCGATATGCGTAGCTAATTCTTTTTAGGGGCCGGCGAGATGTAACACACACACACCACCTTAAATTCGTGAGACTAGGGCTTAAAATTAATCATTTGGGTTTTGAATTAATCTAGGATTAATTAATTGGATTAATTAAATTAGGATTGATCACCCTAGTTAATTTAATTCATAGCTAATTTAGTACTTCCATCGTTTCTCGTGGGATTAGGCTAAAGAAGTAGCAAATTGTCTTAGGGCAATTGGATTAATTTGGTAGGAGACTATTAGATGCCCACCATACGAGTAGGCTCCTAAATTGGGTTCCCTTAGTTCTTAAAGCTGACTAGGTGTTAAATCTATTGCTTGCCCACCAACGTAGGTTGCATCTAGTTTAGAGTAGTAATCGTTTCAATGTCCACCATGGCGATTACCGAATAATTAAGGGGGAATAGGGGTTGCGTCAGTTTAATTACGGTAGCCTACAACTAGTTGATCTAAGTGAATTAATTGATTATTAGTGTCTATGATCGATTGTTGGTGTGTGTGAATCATCTTGCTGGACCCGCTTTTATTATTCATAGTTAATTTCGTGTTACTTCTTGCTTTAATTTTCGTTGTCTTAGGATTAGTTATTCCCAAAAGTTGCGTGGTTGCTAACCAAAACCCGATTGATAGGATTTTTAAGTTTGAAAATCTCCGTTCCCTGTGTTCGATACCTGATGCTATACTAATTCTTGGTCTAGCTATTTTGCAGGATTTATTTGGTGTAAACAGCGATCACCAACAACTTCAGTTGTGGAGGCCATTTGTGATAAACTGATTCCAATACAGCTAATGTTGCGCTTAAATCTGGTGATTCTAGAAGTTCTTCCCATTGACTCCCGCCTTGTCTCTTTATTACAAACTGTGAAGCCACCTCTTTTATGGATAATGGCAGCCCGGCACAAATTCTCAACATCTCCCTCCCTTTTTTCTCTAACTGCTTTGGAAATTGTTGATTACCAATGAGCAACAATTTGAAGAATAATTGCCAGCTCCGATCGTCATCTAGAGGCTTCATACTATAGCATAATTTATGCTCTGAAACCGACTTGTGAGCAGCAATCTACTGTATTTGTCTACTTCAATACATAGAATATTGAGGAAGGCATACCATGAAAAGACAAAAGGTGACATATAAGAGTAACATTAACCAGGGATTAGTCTAGATAAGAAAGAAGCTGACCATACCTTCATTAGGGAGAGCCTTCTGGATAGAACTAAAGTATGGGATTTCCCCGATATCGTCCAAAACTATTAAAAATTGCTTGCCCTGAAGATGTTGGTGAAGCATCTGTTGGAGGCTTTCATTGTCCATTTCCTCCAATAATGACACATGAGATTGATCCTTATTGTCTAGCACCCCCTGTATTAGTTTCATAAGCACCTCTTTGTTACTCGGATCGTCAGAAACACATACCCAAACACGGAGCTCAAATCGATCAACGGTGGTCGGATGGTTGTATACTTTCCTAGCAAGAGCTGTCTTTCCGACACCAGTCATACCCCCAATACACGAAGTGGAAAGGCGTGTGTTGCGGATAAATAATTCGCTAAGCACGGCTTCCACGTCTTGCTCCAAGCCCACCACATCTTCGTCGGGAGGAGACGATGATGTGATGGGGGACTTATTTTCCCCCAAGACTCCAAGTTGAAGAATGCGCTTTCTGGTTTCGCTCAGTGCTCGAAGGATGGGACTGAAATGGCTGCTTGTCCCGAAGTAATCCGACTGATATTCTTTGTAGAAGAGGAGATGGGCGTCGTGAGCAATCTCGACCACGTCAAATATCCAATACTTGAGCCTGCTCCCTTTTTCTTCTCCTTCTTCCAACTTTTTGTCCGCAGTCAAGCTCATAAGTTCATTTCTTATCTTCTCCACTATCTCCCTAGTTTTGCCGTACTGACGATTCTCCTCCCCATTCAGAAAATTGTCCATCGTTTCAATCGCCGGTAAGATCTGTGCCTTCGCCATATTTCTCATTCCACTTGCTCCTCTACTTGTACTGGACAACATGAGAAAAAGATTAAAATCTGTTTGTGGACAAATTCTACTATATTGATAAGCCTCTACTAAAATACCGAGTCAATACCCAAGCTAATACTCCTGGAAAAATTAATTCCGAAAATAAAATACTCTTTCAACTATAATTCCCAATCTAATTTATTTTGCCACGGTGTCTAGTACTCTTATTGTAATTATTTTTGTCTCGCTGATATATGTCCCAGTTGGATAAATTATTATCCAAAACAATATTTCATATCAACTAATAATTCTTTTTTTTAAAAATTATTGACAAAAACTATCAATTATTTAATCTAAATTCCAAAGCCATATAATATAAATTATCTTCAGAAGGAATTTGAAGTTTAATAAACTCGCTAGCTTTATCAAGATAAATCTTCTTGAGAGAATTGAGTTATTTATTACTTGAACCAGTAGTTATAACAAGTGCTACATACTTTTTTTAGAAATCAAGTAAATCATGAAAATTCTTTTATTAAGAGATTTTTCAGGATTTCTGTGTTGCGTCCATATAAATTTTCAATTATGTTGCGCATTATATATAGTTGCTCGTAAATGTCCAAAACTATCATGTCAAGGCATAAAACCCTTTGAACTTCTGGTTCATGACATGGTTTGTCTCACTTGTTTTCATAAATGTGTATTACATTTAAAATGTTAGTGTGAAAACTTTTCTTTTGTTAGCTTCTGGCTAAATACAAAAGAATCACTACCTTCTTATAGTATTTCAATGGGTTATTAGTGAAATAAGGCACGAAATATAGCCGATTAGAATATTTAACACGAATTAAGGCACGAAATCTGAAAAAAGCACCTTGAGAAATAAATAGAAGGGGAAGGGAAGAAAGAAAGCTTGATTTTAACCTACTGCCATCCCCAACCAAATCTGAAAAAAATCCCCGTCTTCACTAAGTCTTGGTTTCTGTACTTGCACAATTAGAGGTCTAACTCGTACGTATGCATGACAATTGATTGAGCCTAGGACCCTTAGGACCCCACCTTCACAACATGTTTCGCGGTCCTTGGCCCCATTACAACCCAAGAGAAAAGACCTTCTTGATGGTGCAGATTGATTGAATTAATATGGTGAGTGCGTGTGCCTAGGTTTACATGAGCGGCTGTCCGGACTAGTGTAGATGAGTGATGAGTGAACCGTGAGAAAGACTCAATGCTTGCCCTGTTTTGACTTAGCTGATTTTCCTATCTATGTGGATGCATGTTCTTGCTTAAGAATTTCTCTGTTGAGCTTATCGGTTTTGGCTAGGGGGTGTGTTGTAGATTTCGGCATTATTGTTCTGCTTGGTTGCTTGTTTATTTTCTTCTTGCCTTCGTTTCTTTCCTGTCCTGTCTGTTCTTGTGTTTCCTTCTTGTTTTCCTTTTGTCTTGAGTCTGTTTGTTGAGTCTTGTTGGGGGAAGAGTTGGAAACTGAGCAGCAAATCCAAGCTTTGAAATTATTCTCATACTTGAGGGCAAGTATTGCTTAAGTGTGAGGAGGTTGATAAGCCCGAATTTGTTGCTCCATTTTACCGGATTTTATGCGCGGTTTCTTCGTGTTCTATGCGGGGAGATGGTCGTATTTGGAGATAATGGTGGTACTTTTGGAAGGAGTGCTAAAGGAGAAGAAAACATGCTTTGCCGTGCGATTTGTGTCTTCTTGGGCTAATTTACGGGCGTTGGGGAGTGTAAGCGGGCGAGCCGTTTGGGCTGAAATTGTCAAGAAAATATCCGGGCCCACTCTCCAATTGTTTAAGCTTGGAAAAGAAATTGGAGGGAAAAGAAGAAAGTCTTGAAGGCGCCTATGTTGAGAGGATGTGCCCCTGTCACATCGCGAGCTTCCTACTACCCCGCCACCACTCCTCTACTCCAAAAGGCCCGCCAAGAATTTAATGTGTGAAGACTAAAAACATTACATCAACTCTTTTGGATGTAATATGGACATAACTCGTTTTCTGCAAGTAGTAGTAGTAGAAGTAGAAGAAAACACTCTCTCTTTTGTTCTTGAAGTTTTTAGCTTTTAATTTTCGTCTTTAATGTTTTGCACCGAACTTCAGACTGTGAAGACGATTTAATACTTCAGCCTCTGGTACTTGTTTCTGCATTTAATTCTCTTTAAGTTTCTGCTGAGTTATTGCTTCTGTTTTCCGGTTTGTGGATGTTCTGTTCTCTCTAGCTGCTGCCACAATTATTCTGCAGCTTTAAGTCTGTGCATGTTAAATATCAAGTGTTTGATAGCTTCAGCTCATTTCTCTTCAGTTTTCCTTATGTCTTCTTTAAATATGTTGTCTGCTTTTATTATGCCTAGGATGTGTAGCTAAATCTTGAGATCTGGCTAGATAATGAAATTCTGACTCCACACTTCGTGAGACTTCTCGTGCTTATAACTGGAAAATAGGATTTCGGGTAGATTTGGGCAGGTTGAGCATGTTGGTAGTTTGAGATTGATCACCTTAGGCTAGTTAACTTTTTAATCACCTAGATCTACTTGATAGTGAAGTCACTTTGTATGATCAACATCGGTGGCCTAATTAATCCGGTTCCTTCGGTTAAATGCTTCTTAATGACCTTTCTTTCGTTGATCAACAAGCTAGAATCGTTGTTAGGATAGGGAGTTGGTTCATGATCAACATGCCTTCTCCACAGCAAGAAAAAGGAGTGGATGCGTCCATGATCAACACGGCATCCAAGCTGGGTAGTCTTATGATCTAGTTAACCTTTTGTGTCGAGGATGAAGTAGAGTTGGAGTGGATTTATCTGGCTAGGTCCCTTTCTTTACGTAATTGCCCGAGTTTCCGATTTATAAAGTATTGTGCCTAGTGTTAATCAAAACCCAAAGTTAATGGTGGTTGCTGACCAAACCTTTTCCGGTCTGTAGAAATAACCCGTTTATATCTACCCATTTCCTGTGGATTCGACCCTGCTTACCTCTGTGCTTGTTTTAAGTTAGTGTTGTGCAGGAAAATAAATTGTTTTTGGCGGCCGATTTTAACGATGAAATCGCGCTCCGACCACCATTTTGTCTTATTCTCACAAGCATGCAGAGGTACGACACATTTAAATACATGTATTTTAGGAAAATTTTAATGAAAGATTTGAGAACAAGTCTTATCCTTAGATTATGAGAAGATATTTGTATATTTTTCTCATGAGTTTAAAATAAAACAGTATTATGCTGTAATTATGGGTAGTTGTGATCATAATCCATGGAATGGCCTAATTATGGAGTGAACATCAAGAATTTGAATTCCAAAAGTACATAAAGCTAGGTAGCTATTCTAATTAATTAACAAACTCATAGGTCAACTCTTGCATGTATCTTACAAAATTGAAATAAGTCAACGGTCAAGAATTGGAAGTGGGAACTGGGAATACAGAGATTCAAAACTGGGTCATGGAAAATTTATTTATTTAATGATCAAGTTGCACATCACCAATTTATAAGAATTATCTACCCCTTAAACTAATCTGTAAATAGTGTAGAGGCCTTAATCAGAGGAAATAAGACTCTCTCACTTCAAAAATCTTGAAACTTGGAACTTTTCGCTAATTACACTAAAAAAAAGGTTTTTACGGCACTTTTTTTTATTTTTATCGGCACTTTTTAAATGCTGCTAAAACTTTTAGCGACATTTTATATCTGCCGCGAGTGTGCGGCAAATGCGTGTGTCGGGAAATGTCCTGTGCGGAAAACACAAAAATGCCGCTAAAGAACATTAGCGGCACTCATATTTGCCGTGAAAAGTCAGATAAATGATACATTAAGACACGAACTACTTGAAACATGAAAGATGAAGGAAAAACAGGGAAAGGCATAGAGAGCTTACAACCTCATAATTTGTCGAAGAGACTTCATATTAAATCAAAATTAAAATTAAAATCAGACTAACACTAGGGCGAGCTGTTGGTCTTTTGCCCAAATAATAATGACGGAACAACTGAATTACCAGTATGCTGGTTTCCTGATGTAGCTGGAGGCGGAGTTCTCCGGACAGGAGTGTAGAGCAGGCGTCAAATTTCAAATTGAACAGAGAAAATCAAATGGCTGAGGATACAAGTTTAAGCGCGATTAATCCAAACTGAACCAAACACCAATCTTGATTCATGACAATCACAACTGAAATCCATAACCTCGGTTTTAATTACGAGCTCTGGCGAAACAAACGAAAATCGACGATGAATTTCTGCAGAAAACAAACCTGAAATTATTGTAATGGTTAGCGTATTGCATGCCAAATCACAGTCCCGTGGGCAAAAATACAAGCCAAGAGGCGGTGAAGCATCTAATTGGAGGAGGAACACTTGGGCCTCTGAGGTACACGTCGATGTCGGTGTGGCATTAAGGATAAGGACAACGATGGAGGGAGAGGGCGTGGTGGCGACTCTATTATCCTTCGCTGTAAAGACGGCTGGATTTTGCATGGAGGAGCGCCAACATCATCAGTATCGCGCAGCACCAGCTCAGACTTACCACGAGCAAAGCCCTGAGACTACAAATGAGATAGTCTTTGGAGCTGTACAAGAGCAAGACAAGAGGAGAGGAAGTGTGGCGATCATGACAATATTCGGTCTCGGTCTAGCTACAATCACGGCCGTTGATCAGCACACAACTTGCAAGATTACTTGCCATTCTGTTTATGTAAGTAGTGGGGTGTGATTGCTATGTGTTATATTTGTTGTAGCTTTTGAGAAATCAACTTCACCAGTCTTATTATAAGGGTAGAAGTTGATCCAAGTTTTCTTCTCTCCCAATATTTACTTAATTTATTAAATTATGATATATGAATAATCCTTTATGAAGCTAGTTTCCAAAGAATGTCTGCATAATTAATATATCTCACGTTGGAAATTTTTTAGTTTAAGCCAAATGTAGACCCAAATCACGTGCGCACGCACCCAAGTAATAGCAAATAATTAGCAAGTTGCAGTTAAACAAATTCCTCTGTTTTCTTTGTGCTGATTAACAAACCAGCTGTAACATATCCACAAACTACAATTTGAACTGATAAAGTAGATTGCATTGCATGGAAAAACGGTCATTACATAGTCATATGACACACACATATTTACTACAAAGATGAAGAGCAAGACAGCGCGGCTCCACATCTATTTCATCTTCGCCTAACCACACCCAAGATGCGGTCGTAGAATGAACTTCGGGAGCTTCATCTACAAAGTTAGCTAGATTTGCTTGTATCATACCATCTACCTTCTTGTGTCCACCCCATGAAACATCTCTGCTTTCTCTTTCCTCTTCTTGCTCAACTTTTTCATTACCATTTACTGGCCTCATCGCCCAATCCTCAAAAGTGATCGGATCTTTTAACCGATCGGATACCCGCTCGATATGACCGCACTAAGTAGGCTACTACTACTATCGCTACCAACAAAATCCAAGTCCATTAAAGACAATGGTTTTTGACTTGGACTAGTATGAGACTCCAATGGCATGCGGCGTCCGAACATAAGAGATAAGTGGGAGAGGAACAACGAGAATGATCCGTTGAGAGCGTGAATATACGGCCGACTTAACAACTACGCTTGTTAAGCCCGAGTAGAGCATCACTACTTGTCTCTCCGGCACTCATTTGGCAAAGTTTCCAAGTCCAAGGTTGTTACCGACGAGGTTTGACGCCTTCCCGCCTAGAAAGTATAGTTAGCCGTTGTTGTGCGGGTGTATTAGTTATGTATGAGGCGGACTTACATATGGAAGAACGAACGGGCGAATCACAAAGCCGAGAGCAAGGCCGATTAAGCAAGAGAGTCCCAATACTAGAAGCCAAGCGGAGGTGGTTCCAAGTACCGCAAAAGATATATGCATACATGTTATTCTTCGAAGCAAGATCTAATAACGTAAGCGGGTTTAGAATTTGCGAGTCTTCTCAAAGAATTTATGAAAGCTCTTAAACTCCTCGTATATATAGCAAGAGGAGAGAAAGCAATCTACATGCCAAATTTAAACTTAATTTATTTAATAAAAAAGGATTTGGATAACTTGTTCCGCAATGAAGCCCATTTGTGGAACAACGAAACTCAAAATGCTCCAACTCTTACCGAGCCGGAAGGCCTAATACAATCTTCCGCCTTCAAACTTATTTGTCGAACTAATGCTGTTGCCATGGTCGGATATCATCAAAGCACATATTTCGAGAATAAAAGTCAACTCAAAATCATCGGAAAATGTTGCATCACGAGCGGGTCCATTCGCATTGCCGGGTTTTTGTGAAAAACCTCCGGCGATTGTGGTCACACCCGCAACATGCCATCTTTAAGAGAAGCAATCGATCATGACTTACAAGGAACATAATAGGGAAGAACTAGTTCAAATTATTTAGAACAAAATGATTTCGAGAAAAATACGTAACATGCACATCGGTTGAACAACCGTCATCACGTAAAGTCTAATGCAAGCATTTTTGCTAATAGAGCCGCATGTTCATGCTAAAAACCATTAACATCTCGTTGATTAGGTATACATAATACACTAACCCGAACATTTTAGCAAATCCATTCACCTTTTATCACCCATTATCTTCGGTTCAAGAAGCATCAAGCTATAACCAGGAAAAACGAGTTATATGCAATTACACATCACTATATGTTTCAAAAGGTACATTGTATGCCTCCTCTTACACTAGTAAGCTTCGGGATTCCATTTGATAATCGAGTATTAATGCATTGATACATGATTCTAAGCATGCATGGAAATGCAGGGGTACTTAAAAATGTATTACATGCCCACTCGATTTGCTGATCTTCCGGATGGCATGGTTATGAGGATCAGCAACATATACATTTCCTTTGAGATCAACCGCGAAACTCTTTGGCTTATAGAACTCCGCCTGAAGCCAAATCACCATCCACGTACCCAGCACACGCCATTTCCGGCCCGGACTCTTTATCACAGTCTCTACATTACAAAAATCCTCATAAATACTCATTGTACAATCATGAATCCCCTTCATTACATTGTTATGATTACCAAATACAGAAAAAGTTTCATTGTGACTTGTGAGTAATTTATTCAACTAGAAACATGAGTTCCAAGATAAGGATGTCTAGATTTCACCATGAAAATAGCATCTTTAGGCCATCCCCAATCTCCGAATTTACATACCCAACTCTATCGTACCCATCATACAATTTTATACAACCAATTCCAAACCATATCTCACCAAATTTATTGTTGGAGAATTTCCATCAGTTAAAGTTTGGTTGAAAGAATATGGTGCAGAAATCACATAAAGTGGTTACAGAGGGCCTAATCACCCATTTTCACCCATAATATATGATAACTAAAAAAATTAAAGCTTTTCAGCACATGCCGTTGGAGGTGAAGGGAAGCGATGCGGTGTAGAAAGTGCCTGGCAACGGAGTCCGGAATGATGAAGAGATCCGACAGCGGAGATTGGTGGAGGATGGACTGAGGGTTTACTTTGATGTTCGACTTGTCTCCATTCAGCACTGTGCTGACCGTGTAGCCATCTTCAAAGACGAGTTGCGCACCTCCAACTGCCGCTGTACGTACAGACAAAACCAGATCAAATATATTTTCGAAATTTATAATAGCGATAGCTTAAGTTTTTTACTGCACTATTTTTTCTTCTTCTTCTTCTTCTTGTTTTTTTACCTTGAGATGATTGCAGGAAGAACGAGAAGAAGAAGAGGGGAAACAAAACAGACGCCATGGTAGATAGGTAAGGTGAAACAGAGAGAGCTGGTGGCAATTTTGTAGTGAAATGGGGTTTACCAAGAGCATCTCCAAACAAATGGTATTGGAGCTTGTAACAGGGATGTAAACTGAAATATTTATTAATAGATTTTGGTGTTACATAATTAAATTTTAATATATTTTCATAAATTATTTGATATATTAAATATATTTTAATAAAATATTTTAATTAAAATTAATTATAATTAATTATAAATACTAATATCAACACTTTATAAAATATGAGGAGCGTATTGTTTGACACAAAGAATATTTGCTTTAATGGAATACGTTTGTTCAACGCTTGAAAAGCGGCGGGCCCGCTAAACCACTTTTTCTTTTCTTTTTGCTTTTTTTCTTTATTAATTATTTTACTTACTTTTTTCTTTTTTTCAAAGTGTATAATTGACTTTCAGCATTTACTTTTTGATAAGAATAAAAATCATTGTTTCTTCTTTTACACTAAAATAAAAATACAACTATATAAAAAGATATAAACTTTAACATAAATTGAAGATGCGTTGATTAATTATTTATGGGGTGGGTTTTCAAATTCAAAAAATTATGATATCGTGTAATAATTTTTCTAATATTATGTAGTTTATGATTTATACTTTTGCAATTGTTGTGTATCATTAGTTTTATAATTGTAGAAATAAATTTATCATTTTGTAATTACTTAAATATATTTTTATAAAATTATTTATTTTAAAATTTTATTTTTTAAGTGAAATTAAGCTTTAAAATAAATAAATTTAAAGATAATATAATATTAGGTTATAAAAAATATCAAAATAGAATATTTCATTATAAAGTTAAATATTGAATTGTTAGTTGGAGATGAATTCAAAAAAAAAACTCTACATTTAATTGTATAATTGTGTGAGAGAACTCTACAATAGAGTTGCCTCTTGGATATGCTTTAAGACCATTCCCATTGGAAACCGTAAAGTGACAAATCAAGATTTTGAAAGTAAAAAGAAATTAAAGTGAAAAACGATTGCGCAAGGGTAGGGACCCATTTTATACACATGGCAGCCTTTTATTGGTTTTCTTATAATTTTGTATTTTAAGTTTTTAATAGATATAAATTACTCCCTCCGTCCCATTCGACTTGTCTAGTTTTTCTTTTTGGGCTGTCCCGCTCGACTTGTCTAGTTTCCAAAAAAGGAAGCCTAATCATTACACAACCTACCACTTTTTCTTTGTGGGGCCTACCTCTTTACACACAATCACACACTCATCTACACACAACCACCCACTCTTCTTAATCTCCGTGCCCAAAAGAAACAAGACAAGTGAAATGGGACGGAGGGAGTACATTACATTATTAAATAGTAACTAGCACAACCATTAATCGTGTTATATAGGACGCTGTAATTCGCCCTATTTAGATGATAAGGTATGTGTTTTATAATCGGTATATAATACTCCCTCTGTCCCGCTATTTCTGTCCTACTTGCCTAATCGGGTTGTCCCGCTATTTCTGTCCTCTTTCCTAAAATAGTAAAAATTATTTTTAAACATAAAATGAAGTGGGTCCCCCTTACTCACTACTCAACCACACATTCTTATACTCTCTCTTTTCAAAAATATATCTCTCACTCGATTATGTTCCACTCCGAATTCAGAAAATTATGATTTTTATCTTTTTGAAAACTTTAGATTATTTCTTCAAATACAATATAAAAAAAATATAAAAAATAAAAATCGATTGCATTTCACTAGCCTTGCAAAAATTTGGATAATTCTCATTTCTTTCCACCAACCACTCCTCGAAAACTGTGTCATTTTCTTTATACAATTAAAACTCATAAAATACACACTAAATTAAAATTTCTTAATCTCCGTGCCGAAGTCAACTGAGACGTTTTTAGCGGGACGGAGGGAGTACTAAATAAAATGCATAAAGCAACCAATGAAAAAGTATCAATTTGAGTTGCTATTACTAAAGAACTCAATTGTTTTATTAATAAAAATACATTAATGTTATTTTTTAATGAAGTACGTAAAATATTCCTTAAAAAGTAATTGCTCTACTTCACAAAATTTACATGATTATATCTAAAGTTATTGGAAAAAATTTCTTTAGAAAATTTATTATTTCGTCTCTTTGAAATTGTATTTTGGATCATTGGGTGCAACAAATAGAATCGTGTCTTTATTTGCGTATCCAACCGCAGTTAGAAGAATATAAGCATAGTAATTGTAGCTGGTAATAAATCATTATACATCTTATTCTGGAGCAGGAACACCATCAAACAACCTTACTCATCAAGCAATAAACTACTAATCAAACACCACCACCAAAATTCTTAACATCAAAACGAATGATCGAATAAAGTATCCAAGACCTGAATTACCAGTCTGCTGGTTTCCTGATGTAGCTGGAGGCGGAGTTCTCCGGAGTGTAGAGCGGGCGTCAAATTTCAAATTGAACAGAGAAAATCAAATGGCTGAGGATACAAGTTTACGCGCGATTAATCCAAACTGAACCAAACACCAATCTTGATTCATGACAATCACAACTGAAATCCATAACCTTGGTTTTAATTACGAGCTCTGGCAAAACGAACGAAAATTGACGATGAATTTCTGCAGAAAACATACCTGAGGTTATTGTAATGGATAGTGTATTGCATCCCAAAACCACAGTCCCGTGGGAAAAAATACAAGCCAAGAGGCAGTGAAGCATCTAATTGGAGGAGGAACACTTGGGCTTCTGCGGTACACGTCGATGTCGGTGTGGCGGTGGGGGTAAGGACAACGATGGAGGAAGAGAGCGTGGTGGCGACTCTATTATCCTTCGTTTGTAAAGACTGTTGGAGTTTGCATGGAGGAGCACCATTGGACGGTAGATGTTTGAAGCGGTGCACCGAGAGGAAGATGAATTATGAACAAAAGGTGGTGGTTAGTTGTGGAAGGAGCGGCATAACTGAAAAAATAGGTTAGAAGGAGGGGTATTTCCGGTAGTTCGTGTGAAGGATTGGTAAAGCAGGTGGAATCAATAATTGTATGTATAGGTAGATCAGATATTCTCAATATTAATATTCAAACAAGAATAAATTAATAAATTTAAATATTTATAATAAATACTTATACTGTGTTTATTCATAAGTGTCTTATTTAAACTATTTTTCTAGATCGTCGAGGAACTGGAATTGATTTTTCTCACTTCTGAGATAAACAAGCGCATTGTTCAATCGGCTTCGCACGGTGGTGGAATTATACCCTGTGTATTTGTTTAGATTAGGCCATAAGAGTAACAGTAATACACTACAAGAAATCCCAGAAATACCGACGGAATTACCGACGGATTAAAACACGGGTCGGCTATTACCGACGGAATATCGACGGATCTTATTTTTCAAAATTACCGACGGATGACCGACAGATTTTTCCGTCGGTAATTTACTGGCGGAATAATTCTGTCAGTAATACTTAATAAATTTAATAAAATATTTAAACTAATTTCTTGACGAAATAATTCCGTCGGAAAACTTAATAAATTTAATGAAAAAAATTAAACTAATTTCTATGACTGAATATTCCGTTAGTATTATTAAATTAATATTTTGAATTATTTTTTTTTATTTTAGTTTGAATTTTTTATTAAATATTTAAGTTTTACTGACGGAATAATTCCGTCAGTAAAATTACCGACGGATTACCGACGGATGTTTCCGTCAGTAAAACCCTAAACCCCAAACACTATTCATTGAGACCCTAAAACGTCGGAAACGGGACACGAGAAGTCCGGTACGAAGGTGGAATCGAATATATCATGAAAAACATTAAAATACAATAATAGAAATATATAATTAAAGGAAAAAGAAAATATGACCTCTTCATGTTTTCCGAAAAATGAGTTCGTTTTTCAGGAGAAGAGATCTCTACTTCCATGTTTCATAAAGGATTCATATTTTATTTTTAAAGGTATAGTTATATTATAAAGTATTTCAAGACATTATCCTTAAATCATGTAATATTTGAATAATTTCGGTGCCGAAGCCTCGAACTTTGAATCCGACAACGGTCAACTACCACGTGTCACCACACGAAACGCGCCACGTGTCACCACAACTGTTAAAAATTTTCCGAATTTATAAATGGATGTTGTTATGTTAATAAATGATATATTTATGTCTGTATTATGTTAATAAATCATATAAGTGTGTGAGTTTTGGAAGAACCCAATCTATCTCTTTAGCTATTATTGAATAAATATAATTGAATGAATAGAATATATGGAATGTATTCTATATTCATTGATTTTTTCATGATTGCTTGATAACTTGATGAGAGATGTTTGACTTATTATAATCATTCTAAATTACACACAAACCATTGACAGTTAAATTTAATTTTATGAAGGTACGTACTCACTATTTTGAAAATATTTTGTTCATTAGAGTTGGCTGCAGCACGGGCGCGGCAAGTAAAAATTTGAAAGCCGAATTTTCAGGATTTGAATACCAACAAAATCAAGATCCGCGCTTATGCTTTGAATTCAATATTGATAAATCTGAACGTTGAAACTTCTCATCAACGGCCCAAAAATAGTTACAAATATAAACATGGATCCCTTTTCTCAGCCGTAGATTTCCGAGGCAGATCGAACGGCTTACAGACAAACCTCGTCTATGTATAATTAATAGTAGTACAAATCACTTTCATCGAATAACCATTACTTGACATTCGCAAGAGAAGAAAGATGTCAGGAAGAGGCAAGGGGGGTAAGGGTTTGGGAAAGGGAGGAGCTAAGCGGCACAGGAAGGTGCTGAGGGATAACATCCAGAGCATCACAAAGCCAGCGATCTGATGCCTTGCCCGTCGCGGCGGCGTGAAGCGCATCAGTGGTCTCATTTACGAAGAGACTCGCGGGGTTCTCAAGATCTTCCTAGAGAACGTAATTCGCGACGCCGTTACCTACACGGAGCATGCTCGCCGCAAGACAGTGACCGCCATGGATGTGGTGTACGCGCTCAAGAGGCAGGGACGCACTCTAAATGGGTTTGGAGGCTAGGGTTTTGCAATTTGGGGATTATTGATTCTATGTAGTTTTGGATCGCTTTTGGTATTCTGTATAATACATCCCAATTTCAATTCATACTTGTTTTTCTATTATTGACAGAAACGAAAATCCATATTGGATTAGATTGTATAATACATCCCAATTCTAATTAATATTTCTATATTTCTATTTGGATTCTGAAATAGAATGGTTTCTTGATGCATATTGGATTGGATTAATTGATACAGGTTGTCGAGAATTGGGAACAAAAAATAAAAAAAATATTTAAAAAAAAATAGTGACGGATTACAAACGAATTTTCCGTCGGTAACCATGTACTCCCTCCGTCCCATTCGACTTGTCTAGTTTTATTTTTTGGGCTGTCCCGCTCGACTTGTCTAGTTTCCAAAAAAGGAAGCCTAATCATTACACAACCTACCACTTTTTCTTTGTGGGGCCTACCTCTTTACACACAATCACACACTCATCTACACACAACCACCCACTCTTCTTAATCTTCGTGCCCAAAAGAAACAAGACAAGTGAAATGGGACGGAGGGAGTACTATTTAAGGCATATCAGTGACGGAATGTTCCGTCAGTAAATGTACCGACTGAATATTCCGTCAGTACATTAGTGACGGAATATTCCATCGGTAAATATTTGCCGACAAATCGACCGCTGACCATTTTCTGACGGAAAATTCCATCACTAATCCGTCGGTAAATATTATCGACGGAAAAATTCCGTCTGTAAAATTTACCGACAAGCTCTGAGGTGATGAAAAAATTCCGTCACTAATCCGTCGGTAACCGATTTACCGATGGAATTTTGATGATTACCGACGGAATTTTTCGTCGGTAATCCGGACATTTCTTGTTGTGATAGGTAGGTAATATTTGAAGGATAATTGATGGTTAGAAACGTTACCTTCCTCCATCGTATGTTGTCGCGACTTTGATTGTTGCTCCTGTGTTAGATCTTCTGATATGTGTCCCGGTCTTTTTCTTCCTCTTGGTGGTCAGAGAACTGAAGAAAATAAATTATCGTCTCTCTCTCTTACTCGCGTGCGTGCGTGAGTTTTTATGAATGAGTGTAATATGTTTCTGAACATAATACTAATATATATAGGCTTCAAAAGCCAATATAATATTAATATATTTGTATCCCATTAATTTAATTATATTTCTAATAGGCTTCCACATAACCAGCCCATAATATAATTAATTAATTTACTGGGCTACTAATATTTATCAATTAATTGGCCCAGCCAATTAATTCCAGATAAATAACATTATAAAATAATGTAAAAATACATTAATCCATTAATAATGATTTCTGAGAGACAATAAATAACTAGACAACTAATTGGGCCAGATCAGGGATCCAATACAAGAAATAAAACTGGGACTCAAATTAATTAATTATCCATGCTCAGCCCAGAGCAAAATTAATTAATAAACACAGATTCATTCCACTAGAGAATCCGTGCTAACTTACCCCTTTATCCCAAATTGAGCAAGGGCTTGTATTTTAGACTTAATCGATATCCGTATTTAAGATAGAAATATATGTTAATTAATTAGGCTTACTGAAAGCTTAAATTAATTAACATCTTATATTCCTGAGTAGTACCACTCGACCTTATTAACACACCTGAACTTAATCAACCGGCCGGGTATAGTGTGCTAATCCTTTCGAGTTCCTCAAGGGATATTATCAACCCATTTTACTAGGATACGGCTGCAAGATACAGACAACCAGCCTGAGCCACAAATAACTACTAACACCCAAGATACGTAGATCCGATCGCGATGACGTTCACCATAGTAGGTCAAAGTGATAGATAGCCAAATACACTCAGCTGAAGCCTTACCAAGCTTAAGACCAGCTAAGTCACCGAGATCTTGGTTCTCCACTAAGGTCAGTTAGGAGAACACATCTCACTGTGATCCGTCAATACACCACCTTAAGTGTACCAGTAAAGACAAGCCACTTCTTATCTAAACTACAGCTTAAACCGACAACTTATCCTTAAGTTGTCTCAGCTGTGATAACTGTTTATATCTTGTCAGTTCAACCAATTTGCGTTGTCTTCTATGATACCCGACACACCACACAAATCTAACTTTTATACAAGATAAAGGATAACATGTGCAAATATACATATTTATTAGATAGGAGAATAAAACAGTGGTAAGGACAAAAAATCATTGTATACAAGCATAAAAGTGCTTCCAGTATACAAAATCTCAACAATTCTCCCACTTATACTAAAGCAAACTTTTAGTATACAATGTTGGTGATCGCTGTATTGCACCAAATAATCCTGCAAAAATCAGAGAATTATATCAGTATAGTTTCACAGGTATCGAACACAGGGAACGGACGACTAGACACTTTATTTTCCTACGTATCTAGGGTTTTGGTTAGCAACCACGCAAGATTTGGGTTTCCTATTAAACTAAGAACGTGTAAAATTAAGAGCAAGTATAAAAACTGAAAACGGAAATTAAACTGTATTAACTGGGCAACTGAAAGGCAGGTCCAGCAGAATATTCATACACACGTAATTCCAATCCACGGCACTTAATATGAATTAATCTAAAGAATCTACTAGTTATAGACCACCGTAACTTAAACTGCGTGATCCTCACTCCCACTTACTTAGTCGGTAACCGCCATGTTGGGCATTGAAACGGCTACTTCCCTAACCTAGCTACAACCTACGTTGTTGGGCAATCAATAGATTTAATAGCTAGACAGCTTTATCGAACTAAGGGAGCCTAGTATAGGAGCCTACTCGTATGTTGGGCATCTAATAGTCTCCTATCGGTTTAATCCAATTACTCTTACGAATAATTTCGCTACTTACCTAGCCTTGTTCCACGAGAAACGATGGAAGTACTAAGTTAGCTACAGACTGCGCAACTTAGGGTGATCAAGCCTAAATTACTAGCCAGATTAATTAATTCAGAATTATCCCGAAACCCTTTTGATTAATTATGAGCACCTAAGCCTCATGTATTGTTCACGTGTGCATTCACATTCTACCGGACCCTAAAAAAATTTAGCTACTCGTGCAGACGCTTCGGTTGGGCAACTGGGACAGTTTACAGAACAGAAACATAAACACGAATAACCCTAGATCTAGCATGCACGAAATTTAAATTAAATAAGGCACGAAATAACAGAATATTAAAGTTTACGAAATTAACTAAAAACTTGAATTGAAATAACAAAGGATGTAAATCTTAAGTTCCTAGAAAATGATTAACTACGAAACGGAATTTAAAACTAGAATTCAACTACGGAATTAAAAAGCATAGAAGACGAAATTTAAAAGATTGTTTTTCTTCAACTCTAAGCTACGGAAATGTGGTCGGAAGTAGTTCGGCGGTCTTCGGCGGTCGGCGGTCGGCGATGGTGCGGCGGTGGTTCGGCGGTGGATCGGAAGGGAGCAATGGCCGGAATGTAAGCTCGGGATTTGGGACGAATTCTTGTGGTAATTGGTGTCGAATGGTGTGTCTAATTCGTCCCCCTTCATCCTCTTATATACTCCTCCTTTTCTTCCTCTCCAAGATAGGTTAGATCTTGATAAGGAAAAGATTTGGATAGATAAGGAAACAAGATCTTCCCTTAATTACCACAAGATATTTTCTTGATTCTTTTCCTTTTCCACATAACCGCGCCCATATCAACAATTCCGCGCCTTTTCTTCACTAAAACACGCCAAATAATATCCTTGTCATCCTGCCACGTCAGCACCTAAAACTGGCATTATACGCCACTGCGATTGCACCGATTGGCCAATTGACGCACTTTTCGGCCTAAAATTACTAAGTACGAAAACGACTCATCAAATATCCTTACACTTGATTTATACTCGCCCCGAGTATAAGGAGAGAAAAAGATAAGTACTTAGTTATTTCGGCCAATCCCCAAGACTCAAAACAAAAATAAAAGACTCAAGGAAAACAAAGACACGACAAAACAAGGACAAAATGACACGAACAAAATAAGACACGAAATAAACACACGGACTCGAAACAAAAACATGAAAAACAACGACATTAAGCAGCACCAATCAATCCAAAATTCTCAACACCAATTAACTAGCCAAACAAATCAAATCATGCAAATATGATCTCATCAAGCAAGTAGACGATGCAAATTCCGAAACTAAGCACACATATATCAACTTGGTCAAAATCTAAACAATGTGGATCTCCTCAAGGTTCGCTCATCACTCAACTAATCTAGGTCCGGTTCAAGCCACTCAAGAAAATAAATCCATGCAATCACGATAAGAGATCATCACAATAGCAATATCAAGGAGGTCTTTCTCATTAGGTTGTAATGGGGCTTAAGACTTAGACAAATTGATGTTGGTAAGGGTCCTAGGGATACTAAGCTCCATCGAAAATTACAATTCAATGTTATGCATGTCAAACTCACTTACTTGTGCAATTGATACAAAAATTTAAAACATCCCACCACTTAACAAATTCGAATAAATGCTACAATTATTTAATGTACCCATTTTATTTTTCTGCCACATCTTTTTTTTCTGAATATTTCATATGTATTTTTCATGGCATAAACTTTTTTCTTCTTTTTCCATATTTTGGGTACAGACTGTCTCAATTGGGCAATCAGACCACTTAAAATCTGCTTTTTCTTTCGCAGCTTATACATTCAAACTTCGGCCTATACAACTCTTTTTGCAACACCTCTTACTTTGGTGGGCAAAGGACATATTTAACAATCCTCTATAATGCACAAGAAAGTTTATAAGACATGCAATAACATGGGTCAAGAGAAAGTTTAAAGGCCTTAGCTAAATTTTTACTAACTCATTTCAAAGAATCGGTCAAGGCTCAACTTGACTCACTAGAGGATAGTTTAGGGTCGGAAATATTTTGTCGCGGCCGTTTGGCTAAAAATCCCTAATGCCTCCTATCATGTATCACAGATGACTCAAACTTATTGCAATTTTGCGGATAAACACTCTCAAAAGAAATAGTAGGAAGTGTCCTACTTTAGGCTCAAATCTAATATAAGTGAGTGGTTAATAAAATTCGATCCAACAAAGTTTATTTTTCGTCATCCCAAATTACATACACATATGTGCCTAGATCTAATTTTCACAAAGCCTACAAGCAAGAATATTGAAACACAAAAGCACAAATAAGACATGCTTGAACATAGAAAACGGCGCTTCAAAAATCGAAATTTTTGGCATGCTTCGACACAAAATACCCCCTCCTTATACTTAAAACTTGCTCGCCCTCGAGCAAGAAGAAAAGACAAAACAAAGAGAGAAGGCATGACAAAATAAAAACAAAAAAACCCTCCTTACACTTGAACCCTTTCAAGTGTAAGAACATACTAACACAAGACAAAAGAAAATGAACTACCCCTCCTTACACTTGAACCCTTTCAAGTGTAAGGACACAAAAGACTCACAAAAACTGACTCAAAACAGAAAACAAAAACGAAAAACAAAAACTGGGGAGAAAAGTTACTTGGCGCCTCGCTTGGGCAAGCGTGGCAGTCGGCTCATCACAGTACGGCGAAGGAGGTCAACACGGCGTCCCAAGGTATTTAGGTCAGTGCGCAGCAGCTCCACATAATCTCCACCTACACTCGAAGATGCACTCGAGACACGAGGTCCCGGTGGATAAAACTGAATGTCCCGGTTAGGCAGTTCATACACTAAGTGAGAATATCTCAGCAAAGACATATCAAACAAAGTGGGAGGGGGCACTTGACTTAAAAATTGAGCATCATAGATCACAAAGTTTCGTTCAATGAATGTGGCAAGTAAGTGGCACAACGTGAGGTGTCGTGCGGTGTGACTAGCTATGACGAACATGTTCTTTGCAATCCAATAACCTAAATTGACCTATCGGCCGACATGCATACACCATAAGAAGTAGAGTTCAGTGGCCGTTACCTTATCCAAATCCGTGCTCTTATCGGTGAGGTTGTGGACTAGGTATTGATGACATAGGCGGAGAGTCGGATCCTCAAGATAGCATACGTATGAACCCGAGGATTGAAACTCCTCTGGGTCACTCGGGGCTAGAAGACTCCACGCAGCACGTGGTCCAATGTATTAAGGATCCATGTTTGGCAAGCAATGGGTGCCTATCTCACACCTTAGCTCAAGAAAATGATCAAAAGTCGTGATGCCTAAACACGCACTCCATTCGGCCAAAGACAAATTATAAGTGTTTCCAAACAAGCGGAATTCAATGCAAGGATCATACAAATCCTTATCATGCACAAAATGGAAAGTATTGAAAAATTCTCTAGCAAGCTCCTTATAACACAAGTAATGGTGCGATTCCAACATCCAAGACCAACCAATACGATCGAAATACGTATAGAAGGGAATGATGTTATCGGTTCGGTGTAAGAAGTCACGGTCTATGAGGTGGCCGCTTCGGAAATCTTTACCCTCTCGCTCCATGTAATGCATATCCATATACTCGATCTCAAATCGAGCTAGGGCAGCGACGGCGTCGGGTGTATCCAAATGAATGATTGTGCGGTTACCGTACTCGTTGTTAGCCGGAAATGCGGTTGAAGAGTCGGAATCGACTAGAGAAAGACCACTTAAGTTGAAGTCTCCTTCGTAAGTGCCGTCGTGGTCGTCGGACACATAATCCGAGTCTTGCTCTTCGCTCGGCAAATCACCATGTATACTCTCCATCCAATTCACGCCTCCATAATATTGCGGTGGCGGCATTAGTGGCGGCGCGGCGGCGCTGTGTTTCCGGGTCGGCCTTGTATGCAGCGAACCACTGGGCGGCGGCGCGGAGTCCAGATTTCTTCTTCGGCGGCATGATGGATCAGCTGTGCAGTTGATAGGGTGTTGGTAGAACTTGAAGATCTTCTAGAGAGAGAGATGTAGGCGGCGTGAGTTTAGGAAGAAGTTGTGGGAATAGTGGCAAGTGGGTAGGGTTCAAGAGCTCCTTCCTTATATAGTTGGTAAATTTTTCACTTTGACCCCTCTACTTACACAATTTGGATAAGGAACCCCATCTTCTTGCAATTGAGTCCTTAAACCTTTGTCAAGTGCAATTGACCCCAACAAATTCATGCAATTGAACCCTTGTAGAACCTTGGAAACTTCAATTAGGTCCTTCCAATTCTCCAAAATTGCAATTTAGTCCTCCTATTTCCTCTTTTCTAGATTCACCACAACTATTTCTTTTTCCTCACACTTTAGCCCTTTTCTTCCTTAGCCAAAATCTGAAAAATAAGAAGAAAAACATCAAGCATAAAAACGATAAAAACAAATAAAAATACGAAAAAAAATAAAAATTGGAACTAGCAAACGCGGGTTGCCTCCCGGTAGCGCCTCTCTTTAGAGTCTTCGGCTAGACCTCCCCTTAAAAGAGTCAAACGTAAGAGGGAATGGACAAGTCTTGCTCGTCCACATCTTCCATCATAGCGGCTTCTTGGTAGATTTTAAGGCGATGGCCATTGACGGTGAAAGCTTCGTCCGAATCGAGTTCATGTATGACCACTGCTCCGCTTGGCCAAGCGGAGCGCACTCTGAATGGACCAATCCATCTGGACCTAACCTTTCCCGGCATGATCCGTAGGCGTGATTGATACAGCAAGACAAGTTGCCCCGGCTCAAATTTTTTTAGACGAATGGCCTTATCATGCCATGCCTTAGTACGATCCTTGTATTGCATTGCCGCGTCATAGGACTCCATCCGAATATCCTCCAGCTCTTCAAGCTGATATTTTCGTTCCTTAGCACATTCGGTTGGATCCATGTTGATTTTCTTTACAGCCCACCAAGCTTTGTGTTCCAGTTGCACAGGCAGATGACATAGCTTACCAAAATTCAATCTATATGGAGACATTCCGAGAGGAGTTTTATAAGCTGTCCGATATGCCCATAAGGCGTCATCTAGCCTCGTACTCCAATCCTTTCTTGATGGATTGAGAGTCTTCTCCAATATAGCCTTGATTTCTCTATTAGACACTTCAGCTTGCCCATTCGATTGAGGATGGTAAGCGGTAGAGACTCGGTGAGCTACTCCATACTTCTTCATTAATGATTCTATGGTGCGGTTGCAAAAGTGTGTGCCTTGGTCGCTTATTATAGCTTTAGGCACTCCAAATCTGCAAAAAATGTTAGTACGGAGAAATCCTGCAACCACTTTAGAATCATTAGACTTGGTGGCTTTCGCCTCGACCCACTTAGAAACATAATCGACGGCAAGAAGAATATACACGTTCCCATATGAGTGAGGAAACGGACCCATGAAATCTATACCCTATATATCGAAAATTTCGCAAAATCTTAAAGGCTTTTGGGGAATTTCATCTCTCATAGATATATTTTCGGTCATTTGACAACGCGTACAAGACTTATAGTAATTATAGGCGTCGAGGCGTAGGTGTGGCCAAAAGAATCCTGCATCCAACACCTTCCTTGCGGTTCTTTTCGGACCAAAATGTCCACCATAAGCAGAAGAGTGGCAGTGGAATAAGACGTCTTCCTGCTCATCTTCGGGTATGCATCTGTGAATCACTTGATCGACTCCCATTTTCCAAAGAATTGGAGAGTCCCAAAAGTATTGCTTGCACTCGCTTTTCAACTTAGCTTTTTGAGCATGAGTAAACTCGGGTGGAAGCTGCTTAGATGTCAAATAATTCACAATATTAGCAAACCAAGGTAAATTAGAAGTCTTACCCACAGTCTGCAACTGTTCTGACTTGGATGTGTCTCGGTTAGCCAACTGAGACACTTTCTGAACTTGCATAGCAAAACATTGTTCCGACAATAGCTGGACAAGGCTGGAAACAGTCTCTGGAACAACATATAAGTGTTCTTCTGGAAAGGTCTCGTTGATTGGCTCTCCATCATCCTCTTGATTTAGTTGGCTTAAGTGGTCCGCCACATGATTTTCAGCTCATTTCTTGTCCTTCACCTCCCAATCGAATTCTTGTAGCAGAAGAATCCATCGGATAAGTCTTGGCTTTGATTCCTTCTTTGCAAGGAGATGCTTGACGGTGGCATGATCGGTATAGACGATTATCTTCGAGCCGAGTAAATAAGAACGGAATTTATCAAAGGCAAACACTATTGCCAACAACTCCTTCTCCATGGTGGAATAATTACATTGAGCCGGATTCAATATCTTTGATGCATAGTAAATCATGTGGCTATCCTTTCCGAATATCTGTCCCAGCACTGCTCCGATTGCCCAATCGGAGGCATCGCACATAATTTCGAAGGGCTTGTTCCAATCCGATGGCTGCATCACCGGAGCTGTCGTAAGCTTGTCTTTCAGGAGGGCAAAGGCCTCCTTACACTTGTCATCGAAATCGAAGTCAATCTCTTTTTGCAGTAGCCTTGTCAATGGTTGACCTATCTTCGTGAAATGCTTGATAAAACACCGATAAAACCCGGCGTGCCCTAGAAATCCGCGAACATCCTTTGGCGTTGTAGGGTATGGCAACTTGGCTATGGACTCGACTTTGGCTTTGTCAACTTCGATTCCTCTTCTAGAAATGATGTGACCGAGTACAATCCCCTCGGTCACCATGAAATGGCATTTTTCATAGTTTAATACCAAATTCTTTTCTACGCACCGGGCTAGGACCTTGTCTAGATTCTTCAAGCACGCAGTGTAAGAGTCACCATAAACGGTGAAGTCGTCCATGAAGACTTCTATGGAATTCTCGATAAGGTCCGAGAATATACTCATCATGCACCTCTGAAAAGTGTCCGGTGCGTTACACAACCCAAACGGCATTCGGCGGTAAGCGAACGTTCCATATGGACATGTGAACGTCGTCTTGTCTTGATCCTCCTCTCGAATATGGATTTGGAAATAGCCGCTATATCCGTCTAGAAAACTGAAATAGACTTGCCCAGCAAGTCTCTCAAGCATCTGATCGATGAAAGGAAGCGGGAAATGATCCTTGCGTGTAGCCGAATTCAGCTTCCGATAATCGATGCACATGCGCCATCCCATCACTAAGCGTACCGGAACTAATTCGTTCTTCTCGTTTTCCACCACTTGGAATCCGGACTTCTTTGGCACGACGTGCACGGGACTCACCCATTTGCTGTCTGATATGGGGTAAATTATTCCCATAGATAGCAGCTTCAAAACTTCCTTTAATACAACCTCCCGCATATTTGGATTGAGCTTCCTTTGTTGATCACGGAAAGGCTTGCTATCGGGTTCCATCAAAATAGAATGCTCGCATACATCGGGACTTATACCTATAATGTCGGCTAAAGTCCAGCCGATAGCCTTCTTATGCTCCTCAAAACTTCAAGCAATGCCGTCTCTTGATTGTCATTAAGCTCCTTGTTGATGATAACGGGTAGCGTCTCATTCTCTCCCAGATATGCATACTTCAGATGCGTGGGGAGCTGTTTAAGTTCCAGCTTCGGAGCTTTGACGATCGACGGCAACAGTTTCTCAGAAGTGTCTCGGTTGGGCAACTGAGACACATTGCTGACAGTTTCCAATTTTGGGGCTGCGTACAGAGCTATGATGCTCTCTCTGATCTCCTCATCTCTCATATCTTTGACGTCTGCCTCGGTCAGTCCTTGAGTCAAGGTAACTTCCATCTTATCCTGCACCACATACGTCTCAAGATATTCTTGGACAATAGCATCAATGGAGTCAGTAGAAAAAGCATTCTCATTTTCATGATCGTAGGGTTTCTTTAGTGCTTCAGTTATCCTATGAACATAAGTTTCATTATGATATGCCACACTTATTGAACCCTCATCCACATTAATTATAGCTTTTACTGTCTTTAAAAATGGCCTACCCAATAACACTCCCGCAGTTCCTTCAACTTGCCTATCATTTGTGTCATTTACATAAAAATCAGCCGGATAGATAAAGTTGTTGATTCTGACTAAGATGTTCTCAAGTAAACCAATCGGAGCAATGCATGACCTATCTGCTAATTGAATAATCACCTTAGGGATATTAACTCAGCTCCTACCAATTGATTATATACAGATAAAGGCATAACATTTATATATGCTCCTAGATCACACATGGCTTGTTTAATCATGACATCACCCATCAGACAGGGAAGTGTGAACATACCTGGGTCGGCACATTTAGCAGGAAGCATCTTCTGTATAATTGCCGATACTGTGTGACCGAATAGAACTTTCCCGGACTTGGGAACTTTTCCAGCAATGAAGTCCTTCACAAATTTCCCGAACTTGGGAATCTTTACGGCTTCAAGGAAAGGGATATTTATCTCTAATTTCTCAAACAACTTCATGTAATCCATGCTTTCCTTGTTCGGCGTTCTCTTCCTTTCTAAGGCTTCCGGAAATGGTGGAGGAAGTATCGGTTCAGACTCCGATTGGCTAGTCGGGACAATTTCCTCTTCCTGTTCTGGCTCAGCATCTTCAGCATGCTGTTCTTCGGTTGGTAGGTTTGTGCAGGCTGTTCCGCGGCCTTCTTATTTTCTGCCAGCTTTTCTGGGTGTCTCGCTTGCACAATCAGGCCAGACAGTTCTTTTCCTCCACGCAGCGTAATCTGATTGTAGTTATGGGCATTTGGATTTTGCTGGGTTTGAGCTGGAAGCTGCCCTTGAGAATTCTTCATCTCCTGCATGGTAGAATTCAGCTTACTCATTTGTTTGGCCAATTGATCGATCGTGGCTTGCTGATCCTTCTTTGTCTGATTGATCTCCCGCTGCATTTGTTTTTGAAATGCAGTGCTTTCCTTCTGCGAGGAAACCATTTCAGCCAAAAGTTTTTCCAATGGATTCGGGTGCTCCGGTTGGGCAACTGGAGCACTCTGCTGGTGAAATTGTCTTTGATGCGGAGGCCTATACACCTGCTGGTAGCCATTCTGATTAGGAGCCTGGTATGGTTACTGATAATTTTGTTGCTACTGGTATGGCTGCTGAAATTGTTGTTGAGGCGGATTCCTTGGTTGAAATTGTTCTTCCGGTTGCCTCCATCGAAGGTTTGGATGCACCCCTTGCTGTCCGCTCCAATTTCCAGCTGCGTTTACTTCTTCTCCCGTACATTATAGTGATGTATGTCCTTTTTCTCCACATGCTCCACATGCGTGATCGGCATTTGATCGGCTTGGGGCAGGAGTGTTCTGCTTAAGTATCAAGTCGAGCTTATCTTGCAAGAGGCTGAATTTCGCCTCCACCTTACTATCGATCTCATCCAAATAGTCGGAATGAGACCAATTTACAGCTCTCCTTGTTGGTCTCAGCCCTTTGTATTGCGAGGTGGATTTCGCAAGTCCTTCGATTATATTCCTTGCATCTTCGTAGAGGCTTGTATGGAAATTCCCCCTCAGACCGATATCAACCATGGCTTTAGCTTCGTCTGTCATCCCTTGATAGAAAATTTGTAGAAACTCTACATCTGAGTAGCCATGGTTCGGACAACTATCGACGAGTCGTCCAAATCTCTCCCAGTATGCACCAAAGGTCTCGTCGAGTTCTTGAGCAATCCCGAAAATCTGCTTCTTTAATGCATTTGTCTTTGACTGCGAAAAATACTTCTTTAAAAAGACCGTACGCATCTGGGCCCACGTCGTGATCGTGTTCGGCTTTAGACTTGAGAACCACGCTTGCGCTCCGTCTTGGAGAGTGAATGGAAAGGCCTTGAGCTTGAAAGCGTCCAGGTTACCCTGCCGGTGCAGATTACACACTTGGTTGAACGACGCCAAAAAGGAATTTGGATTCTCGTTCGTCCTTCTATAAAACTTCGGCATGGCAGCGACCATGTTCATCTTGACATCAATTTGTTCTGTTGTAATGATTTGGATTGGACCGGGTAGGTCCGCTCCCATGTCAAGCGATCCGGTATTCATCCTCAAAGGCTGTGGATTGTGTACTTCGTCCTCCATCTCTTCCTCCTCTGATTCTGAGCTTGTTACAGGAGTGTTTTGCCTTGTTCTGTCGAACAAAACAATCTGTGGTTCTGAGTCGCTGATTGGATCAACGACGTCTGTTCTGTCTCCTGGTTGGGCAGTTGATACGTCTGCTGCCTTGGACAGATTCTGTTGCTTTTGCAGCTTTGTCTCCTTCCTATTGCTTTTAGCTGCTTTCTCGATCTCAGGATCAAATATTAGATTAGGCTTGGAAGATCTGCTCATGCAACATCAAAAAGCACAAAAGAAAGATTAGTAGAAAAATTAAAGAAACTAGTTAACACCGTTCCCCGGCAACGGCGCTAATTTGGTGATCGTTGTATTGCACCAAATAATCCTGCAAAAATCAGAGAACTATATCAGTATAGTTTCACAGGTATCGAACACAGGGAACGGACGACTAGACACTTTATTTTCCTACTTATCTAGGGTTTTGGTTAGCAACCACGCAAGATTTGAGTTTCCTATTAAACTAAGAACGTGTAAAATTAAGAGCAAGTATAAAAACTGAAAACGGAAATTAAACTGTATTAACTGGGCAACTGAAAGGCAGGTCCAGCAGAATATTCATACACACGTAATTCCAATCCTCGGCACTTAATATGAATTAATCTAAAGAATCTACTAGTTATAGACCACCGTAACTTAAACTGCGTGATCCTCACTCCAACTTACTTAGTCGGTAACCGCCATGTTGGGCATCGAAACGGCTACTTCCCTAACCTAGCTACAACCTACGTTGTTGGGCAATCAATAGATTTAATAGCTAGACAGATTTATCGAACTAAGGGAGCCTAGTATAGGAGCCTACTCGTATGTTGGGCATCTAATAGTCTCCTATCGGTTTAATCCAATTACTCTTACGAATATTTTCGCTACTTTCCTAGCCTTGTTCCACGAGAAATGATGGAAGTACTAAGTTAGCTACAGACTGCGCAACCTAGGGTGATCAAGCCTAAATTACTAGCCAGATTAATTAATTCAGAATTATCCCGAAACCCTTTTGATTAATTATGAGCACCTAAGCCTCATGTACTGTTCACGTGTGCATTCACATTCTGCCGGACCCTAAAAAATTTTAGCTACTCATGCAGACGCTTCGGTTGGGCAACTGGGACAGTTTACAGAACATAAACATAAACACGAATAACCCTAGATCTAGCATGCACGAAATTTAAATTAAATAAGGCACGAAATAACAGAATATTAAAGTTTACGAAATTAACTAAAAACTTGAATTGAAATAACAAAGGATGTAAATCTTAAGTTCCTAGAAAACGATTAACTACGAAACAGAATTTAAAACTAGAATTCAACTACGGAATTAAAAAGCATAGAAGACGAAATTTAAAAGATTGTTTCTCTTCAACTCTAAGCTACGGAAATGTGGTCGGAAGTAGTTCGGCGGTCTTCGGCGGTCGGTGGTCGGCGATGGTGCGGCGGTGGTTCGGCGGTGGATCGGAAGGGAGCAATGGCCGGAATGTAAGCTCGGGATTTGGGACGAATTCTTGTGGTAATTGGTGTCGAATGGTGTGTCTAATTCGTCCCCCTTCATCCTCTTATGTACTCCTCCTTTTCTTCCTCTCCAAGATAGGTTAGGTCTTGATAAGGAAAAGATTTGGATAGATAAGGAAACAAGATCTTCCCTTAATTACCACAAGATATTTTCTTGATTCTTTTCCTTTTCCACATAACCGCGCCCATATCAACAATTCCGCGCCTTTTCTTCACTAAAACACGCCAAATAATATCCTTGTCATCCTGCCACGTCAGCACCTAAAACCTGCATTATACGCCACTGCGATTGCACCGATTGGCCAATTGACGCACTTTTCGGCCTGAAATTACTAAGTACGAAAACGACTCATCAAATGTGTCAGTTCTAGGTACAAACTAGTATTTAGCTGCAAATCCTATCTATCACTCCTCTTCTCCCACTTATACAAAAGTTTATGCAGTCCTAAGTGGCGGGCATCTCTACCAGTCCTAAGCTACGAACATGCTTCTCGTAAGTCGAAATTGGTAAGCTCTTTGTGAATGGATCAGCTAGGTTGTCTTCAGTTCCGATCTTTTCTATGAGTATGTCGCCTCGATTTACGAATTCTCGTATAATGTGGTACTTCTGGTCTATGTGTTTAGACGCCTTGTGAGATCTAGGTTCCTTAGAATTTGCCACTGCACATGCATTATCACAATAAATGCCTTAGGAAAATTCTGAACAATATCAAGATCTTGGAGAAAATTCTTGAGCCAAACTGCCTCTTTTGATGCTTCTGAAGCAGCCACATACTCTGCTTCCATGGTTGAGTCCGCAATGCATTTCTGCTTTCCACTCCTCCATGAAATGGCTCCACCTCCCAAGGTAAACACATAACCCGAGGTTGACTTCTTCTCGTCTCTGTCAGCCTGGAAATCCGAGTCCGTATAACCCAAAGGCACTAGACTGTTTGACTGGTAAACAATTCTATAATCTCTAGTCCGTTTAAGGTACTTGAGAATATTTTTAACCGCAGTCAAGTGCGCTTGTCCAGGATTAGACTGATATCTTGAGACCATGCCTACAACATATGATATATCTGGTCTCGTACAAAGCATTGCATACATGAGACTACCGACAGCGGAAGCATATGGTACTAGTCTCATACTTTCTATCTCTTCAGGCATTTTAGGGCACTGATTCTTGGATAGAAAAATGCCATGTCTGAAAGGTACCGAACCTCTCTTGGCATTTTGCCTGCTGAAACGAGCAATAACAGTATCAATGTAGGATGCTTGTGATAAGCTTAACATCCTTTTCTGGCGATCTCGTATAACCTTGATCTCAAGGATGTAAGCAGCATCACCTAAGTCCTTCATTTGAAACTGCTCGGATAACCATGTCTTTACATCTGATAACACTTCAACACTTATGCCAATGAGAAGGATGTCATCTACGTAAAGTGCAAGAAACACCACTGTTCCATTAACACAGATGCGATATACGCACACCTCATTAGGACAGGATACAAAACTATAGAATTTGACTACCTCGTCAAAACGCTGGTGCCATAACCGGGAAGCTTGCTGAAGTCCATAAATAGACTTCTTAAGCTTCCAAACTAGATGCTCTTCGCCCTCCTTCACATAACCATCTGGTTGTTTCATATGACCGCGGTCCGACGTCTTCGGCCGAACGCTTTTTTTCCTGCACTATCGCATTTTGGGAAAAACGCGATATCTCTTTCGTTAGCCGTTGGATCGCCAAGAAACTTTGCCACAATGTTCCTAACACATAGAACTACGATGTGGATGGTGGAGATCGGATTCTAAGATCATTAGATCCGCCTGCCACGCGATTTTCCAACTGCCTCGTTACATGAGCTCCGAAACGCGATTTCTTCAACATCCGGCTTCAAATCCTTTTCATTCTTCATCCAAACAACTCCATATTTGCCAACAATGCATCAATGGTCATGGTTTCTTTCATTTTGGTCTCAAATACCACCAAATATGCTCAAAACGCGTGAGAAACCTACAAAACCAAAAACCATCGAAAGTATACGATTCTAAGCAAAACAAAAGCTAAAAATGAATAGAAAACGATGTAAACAAGCTTAAAAAGAACATGATGAGATGGTATAAAAACCACTCATCAATGTCTCTACCTTTTTCAAGGTGCCCATTTAAGAATGCGGTCTTGACATCCATTTGCCAGATCTCTAGGTTCATGTGAGCTTCTATGTCAAGGAGAATCCTAATAGACTTGATCATTGCTACAGGCGAGAAGGTCTCTTCATAATCGATACCTTCTTTCTGGGTAAAACCCTTTGCCACTAGCCTGGCCTTAAATGCCATGATGTCTCCATTTGATCCTCTCTTTCTTTTGTATACCCACTTACTACCAATAGCCTTGCAGCCCTCATGTAGTTCAGTGATCTCGTATACATCCATATCAGTTATGGACTTAAATTCTGAGTCCATGACGATTCTCCATGAATCTGCATCTACATCTCCCACTGCTTCGTTGTAAGTCTAGGGATCAACGGTCTTGTTCATCTGCCGGGAGATGGTCAGAAGTCTCCCCAGTGAACATATACCGATCAGGTGTAAATATCACCCTCCTACTACGTCGAAAGGTGTCAGGATTTGTGTTAATAGATTGTGCAGTTGCTTATGGAGCTCTATCTTGCACAATTGGCTCTGTGAGTAGATCTCGATCACCTTGTATTTCCTCAAGGATGATCTCGACTCGAGACTTATGATTACTAATATAATCCTCCTCTAAGAACCGAGCGTTGGTGCTAACCACGATCTTTTGTTCTTTAGGATCATAAAAATAACCACCCTTCGTCTCCTTCGGATATCCTATGAACAGCATAACCTTTGAACGTGAATCCAACTTGTCGGCCTGTTTATTCAACACATAAGCAGGACACCCCCAAATCTTTATGTGGTCCATACTGGGCTTGTGCCCGCTCCACAACTCGACTGGAGTCGTGTTAACCGACTTGGATGGCACACGGTTCAGCAAGTACGCTGCAGTCTCTAGGGCATATCCCCAAAAGGAAACTGGCAAAGTTGCATAACTCATCAAGGATTGTCACACCCCGATTTTCAGAGAAGGACACGATCATCAGGGTGCGACTGGGGGTTGAGAAAAGAAGCTGGGAAAGAAATAGGGTTTGTATTATCTGGAATAAATCAAGCGGAAAGCCCGATAAATTGTGAAACAAATCTTTCAATAGTAAATCATGCTAAAACGAAGATGACAACAGTACTCAAGAATTTTATATTCAAAGACTCGACTCAAATTGAGTCTTTAAGCAATTAATCGTAAAAGCAAGTATCACATGGCCCAAAAATAATACACAAGATAAGCCCATCAGAGTTCTTAATAAAAATATTTGAACTTAAGCGGAAGCAATATATAATATAGATTTATAGCAGAAACCCTCGTCTCAGCTTTGCTCGTCACCACCGTCCGCCCAACCTGAAAACATTTTGAAAATAGTTTGGGCTGAGCACTAGTGTACTCAGTGGGTGGAGAAATTCATAAACATTTTTATAAATAGTTTATCCATGCATAAATCGTATGACTTGGAAGGTTTTGAAACAAAAGTCACTCCCAATCATACCAACATTTATCTCATTGTGTGCGCACTGTCACGTTCTACTGTTACTCTTACTCTATACCTCCTTACTCTTGGACTTTGGGCTACAACCCAGTGAGTCCCATAAACATCTGATCTCGGGTCTTGACCCAGAGATCCCAACCGTTAGACTTAAAGCCGAAGCCCATATGTCCTCTCCCTTGGTTAGCACACAATGGAGATCAACCCATTGCACTACTAACAATGGTGTACACAATTCTCACTAGCATGTTAGGCTAGTCAAGAATCTCGATCGATTAATTCAGAGCATTAAACAAGTAGAACGCACAAAAATATTTTCATGGATAAACATAACATTTCATAAAGCTCAATAACTCAAAATAGTTTTGAGAAAGTAAAACCCACCTTGTGGTTGTGCTTGTAGTAACTTGCTATCAACGGTTAAGTGCTATCTCTTTTCTTCAATATAGCCTACATGAGAATACCTAAATTTAGATGTAATTCAACTCTTATTCCTCGGTAATCTAACAACTTTCGAATCCTAATTCACAACACCCGCCTTAACAATGATTTCTTTCTCCTATTATTGGAACCTCATGTGACAGAGTAGACAATAATTGTAT
This sequence comes from Lavandula angustifolia, assembly GCA_028984105.1. Lineage (NCBI taxonomy): Eukaryota > Viridiplantae > Streptophyta > Magnoliopsida > Lamiales > Lamiaceae > Lavandula > Lavandula angustifolia. Next base: position 3,080,885 of record CM054812.1, read on the forward strand.
TAATTATAATCCCATGCAGTAACCAATGAAACATTACTTATATACCTGTATGACTACGTACCACACATATAATTAGAATAATAAGATTATCTTTTTAAATCCTGCTACTTACTGTTTTAACTTATTTGTTTACAATATATCTCTAGATTTAATGTACAACTTTAGAGGATAAGGAAGACAAGAAATTTTCAGTTTTATTATATTAAACTAATTTCTCGCTTACTACTAACCATTCGCATAAACTATTATTAAAACCAATCCTACCTAATAATCATTTTTAAATACATTAACTAACTTTCACGGTCAACTCCCCAGTCACGATAAAGCCATGATTAGCTGAAGGCTGATACAAAATATTCTTAAGCCTCATTTTAATTTCATCTCATTTAAATTTATTCAAAATGAGTTACGCAATTAACCTAACCAAGGAGAATTAATGGACAAGTAGTATAGATACTAAATTTTATATTTTCGCCACCTATTCATCAAACAAATCCCAAAAATTAATCACGTGCCTGGCCTGGAACCCCTTCATGCTTTCAGAATAATATAAAATCCCAAAAAGTTTCCACACATATTTAAGGAATTAACCTGAAATAACCAAGTTGGTATAACTGCATCTAAAGAACAAAAATACCTTGGATAATATTCTTGATATTCTTAGCAATCTTTATAACAGTAGAAAATGTGGAGAAGAGCTATACGCGTTATGCGAGTCTGTGTTTGGTGAAAACTCTCCAAAATATACTCTGTAAGCATATTTATAGATGAATTTTAGATAGAGTAGGATTTAATGATTAAACTAGTTTCCTAGCTTTGCCTACTCATTTCTACACCATAGAGTATATGGCGACATGCAGTGGCGTAGGGAGGGGGTGGACAGTGGGGGTCATTGCCCCATTGAACTAAGGAATTTATTAACTACGTAAATTAGAACATAATAATATTTTGACTGAGTAGTTAAGAGCTATAGTATTATGTGGGAGGTCAAATGTTCAATTTTTATTCTATAAAGCTCAATTATTTTTGTTTATCTCTACTTCATTTATTTTTGCTTCTTTCTTTCCCTTATTTTTATCTCTTCATTTTTAGTTAAAATGTCTAAAATTTCTAAATTCTATAGCGTGCGTTTAATAAATTATCTTTCATTTATTTTTATCTCCCCTTTTTCCGTCTCAATTCATTTCCTTTTTTTCTCTTTTTTTTAGTTAAAATGTATAAAAATTCAAAATATTATAGTGTTTATGTTTTATAAAATATGCTCGTTTGTTTATATAATGGTGCGATTTGTATTTTTTTCAACATATAATAGTGTTTATGTTTTATAAAATATGCTCATTTGTTTAAATAATAGTGCGATTTGTATTTTTTCAACATATAATATAGGGTGCGATGTGTTAGTAGTTGGCCCCCATTGACTTGAAAGTCTGGCTACGCCACTGGCGACACGTGGGGATGAAGTATTACCATCTCTACCTTTTTAAGTTTATAATTTTATGTATGCCACTAATTACCTTACAATAAATATTAATATATACCCTATGCCGTATATACTGACGTGTACATATATCCTAGGTAGTTATCATGTTATTATTATATATATAGGGGTGGCAAAATGAGCCCGGCCCGATGGGCTGGCCCGGGGTACCCGGGCCCGGGGTTGGGTTGGGCTTCAAAAATAGAAGCCCGAAATGAATCGGGCCTAAAAAAGCCCGCCTGATGAAAAGTCTAGGCTTACCGGGCTCAGGCCTAAAAAAGCCCGGGGTTTCGGGCCTAACAAAGTCCGCCCGAAATTAATTGTTAATTATATTTTTTTATTTGTTTTGTTTGTTTTTATTTGTTTTGATTTTTGAATGATTAATTTCTACCCAACTTATTTATTCTATCTTGTTGTAGGTCAAAAATCAAGACTAAAAAGAAAGAATTTTGGTAGAAAAAGAGGAATTCGAACGTCTCAAGTCTTTCATAGTTTGAGCTTTCGATCATAGACCAAACTATTAACTTGTTTTGTTAATTGTTATCAAATATCAACTCATCAAAAGACTCATATTTTGCACTTAAAGTTGTTTTTAATTAATTTTTGTTGGTTTTAACTTTCAACTTTCGAATTTCGATTATATTTAAAAAAAAAAAACTCGGGTTAAGCCCGCCTGCCCGCCCGAAAGTCTGGGGTTGGGCTGGGCTTAAGATTTCTGGGCCCGACTGATTTTCGGGAGAGCCTGGCCCGACCCGGTAAAAAACTAAAAGCCCGGTGGGCGGACCTGGGCCGGCCCGGCCCGCTACTTTGCCACCCCTATATATATATATAAACTTATGGTTTGGAAACCATACACTCACGCACACTATCACAATATAGTATACACATACATAATATTAATAATAACACAAATATATGTATCACATATCTACAAACTCGTAACTTTGAGACCTATATAAGATCCATCTTAATTGGTATACTTATTTCATTATGGAATTCATGCGCTATATCGAATTTGTAACACCAAGTATGACAATTTCATGTATTTACATTAACAATTCAACTAATATGAAAAATCTTTATTCAATAATTACTATAAGTCTTACCTCTAGAACTTGATTTTTCTTAATTAGAAATAAAAGAGATTTTCTTTTCGGGGTGTGAATATTCTAATCTATTCTAAAGGATTAAATAGTCTTCTTAAACCTTGTAAAGAAAACTAGGGATATCACATTCTTCCCTCCTTAAAAAAAATTTCGTCCTAGAAATTTGCATAGCTTTCTCATTGCAACTTGAATATTATACTTTCATCATACGTGAAAATTCTCACATTACCTCTTCTTCTCTTTGAAATATCATATAACCTTTACTCGAGAAATTTTCCGGTTCCTGAATACATGAGGCTTGCAATTACGCCTATACTCTAGTATTTCTTTCACAATTTAGTCCGAACGTAGGACCACTTCATCATACATGACTTCGTGTTGAAGCTCAACAACAAAATTCTTGAACATGAGAGACGCCATATACGTCTATTGAACCAGATAGCAATTCCATAAAACCTTTAGCTATCTTGCTCCGTACTTTGAGAATTTCTTATGAACTCAATGTATTTTACTAGATCATCGCACTCTTTATTATACACAATTAATCATATGCGTATGTTGCTTTCGTAATATGCGTATTCCACTTGGAAAAAGGTAACTTCCAAATCTACCATGACGTGAAATAGTTCCCTTGTAACTTTCCATACAGTTCACGGATTGAGAAATGAATCAATACTCAATTACTCGTTGATCGTGTCGTTTAAACTCTTCTAGCATTTGAGATGAACCTGGAATCAAAATCTGAGGTGATTGACAACCCGCACGCCTCGTACAGTAAGATTTTTCTTGAGGTAATATTATGTAATTCTACCCAATCGAAACGTAACTCGAATTGGAATGAAGCTCGTTGACTTTGTCTATTGGTTAACTTTGGCCCATGTAACAGTGTTCCATTCTGCTGATAAGTCTTATAACAATACGTTTAACTTTTCTTAGACATTTCGTAGGGCTGCACAATCGAGTCTTGGGTATAGCGCCTAATACGATGAAAGATTAAGCAACATTACGCGAACAAAAATACCACTTCTTCATTTCTTTCAACCAAGGAATTGCTTCGTGAGTGCGCTAGCTATACTCTGAAACTATAGTTATTGAAGTTACGAATTACGTGCGCGTTCTATAATATAGATGTGGAGAGTCAGACTGATTATGCGTTGCCTTTCCTTGCAAGAAGTCTCCTCGCTTCCATCAGCACACATTATATAAAAGTAACCCAACTACTCTGGAACCAAGTTACGTTCCTGCCATTAGATTGGAATGCCGCTACCGAGGATAAAAATAAAAGATAAACCAATCATCAGTATAATCGTGAATTCAATGCGGAGAAATCATCTTCTACTTTACTCCGAGATGCGTTTTAGTATCTCCCGTGTAGACCGTATATCGGGTATTACGAGTTTCTGGTTATTCTGAGTTAGCACAATCCCTTCTCAAACATAAGAGGGTTATTTGTTGTCGTTCGAAAAATCATAAATCGATCTAGAACTTATCTTTTCTAAAAATAATTCATCTCCTTATTTTCGCTCATACCTATCTTCCTTGGGCAGATTTAGCTATTACAGATGTTGCGTAACCTTTATCAGAATCAGATTACATAATAGAAATATTTCAAAAGAAAGTTTCATACTTCCATCAATCAAAGGGTATGTTCAATGAGGTTAAAACGAATAGATGGAACGATAAGTAACAAGATGGATCTTAGAATAGAAAATTATAATATGAAATGAGCCCGACTATATTGCCAAAGGGGAAAAAGAATATTATTAATAAATGTATGAATCAAACAAATATTTCAACGATGATAGAAACAGATATATGGAATAATCACCAGAGATCAAGTTTCGAGATGAAATATGACCAATTGCTGAGGGCTGGTAAATAAAGTGGAGGAATAGAACAAATGAAATGTGAAGTCCGTTTTCCAAGTTCGAGCGGAACAAGAAAATGAAAACTTCATTCCCAATCTTAATCAAGATGAAATCAATTAAAATGATCTCACTTCTAGTCACTGAAAGATCAAATATTTCGAGGCTACAAAGATTCAATATTTGATGGATATAGAGGACAAAAGAGTGTAACTTTCAACTTTTTGGAAACCTTCTACTCCTATAAACAACTTCGAGAAACCACAATCCCTGGAATATTGGGAGTCTGAACATATATAATATATTGTTGAACCGATAATTGGGTTGGATTTGAGACATATATCTCTAGAGAAATTCATGACCAGATTACTACACCCAGTCAATTTGACAGAAACTGCACTTTATAACCAATATAGAGAAAAACTCATCATAGAGTCAAAAAACAAAATTAGGGGATCAAAGTGAATTTGATAACATTGGCAATCATAATTTTATCAAATGATACTTTTAATGGAGTTCAAACAAGTACAAAATGATCCCTTGAGATGAACTATCGAAATGAATTTCGGCAATTATAGTACCAAATGACATAGCTGTTTAGTTGAAGTAAAATAAGTGGAATGGTCCAATAAGAAATAAATGACCAACTATATAATAACAAGATAGTCATACACTTTTTTTTTAATAATCTTGCGTCTACTACTTCAAATCTCAGGTTCTCTTTTTCATCGTTCGTGATCAAGTATCTTAAAGGCATCATACTCCAACCTATATTAATATAACGTGACACGGTGGTGGTGTTACTTATGTCTTTATCTTCGCATCAAGCATCAACATCGTGTAATCTTGATCTAGCCGTCTCAAATATACTAAGTTCTTGGAGTTGTCCGCAACAATTGACTCCAACTAAGCTTATACTCTTGATGAATCGTTAGAGAGGTACCACTCGTACAATCATTAAGTCATTGCCTAAAGGTCGTGCCTTAAAGTCGTATCTTGCTCGACAAAGAGGTGAAACTTTAAGCAGTAAGAGAATAACGCGTTAGGTATCTGAATAAATCTCGTGCTCGGCGTAATTATTAATCGTACCATCCGTATAAATACTGTCGTAGAAGAGCCGTCAATTTAAGTGGAAGTTCGATGATTGATAAATACGTTACTAAATCATAGGTGAGTACATCACGCATTTGAGTGCTCGTTCGTCATCTCCGTTGTTGAGGTGCTCAATTAAGGGTATGTGATGTATTCTGGTAATGCCACCTCTTCAACATGATTAGTCTTGCGACGTGCTGCACGGACATGTTAATTATTTTCATCATTGAGAAGATAGATCTTAATCTACCGTCGAACCACACGAGGTAGTACTTACAAAATCCTTCATCTTCTATAAGCATTATAAGTTTTCTTTTTCATATTCATTCTAACGTGCTCAGAGTGAAAGTCTAACTTATAAAGGTTGAAATCACATCATACCTGATCTAGTGTGTTTCTCTATGATCACACTCTTTTCGGCATAATCTTGCTATGCTATAAAGGTCAACAACACCTGATATATCAGTTCATTCGTGATCGCTCTCATATTCACGCTAGATACCACTATCTTATCAGGGATTGTGAAACTCAAATTGATTTCTTTTCTTACTAAAACTGAATCAAAGGTTTGAAAACCAAGCTGACAATGATTCCGAAACAAGGGTTATATGAGCTCATAGTCTCAAACATGACAAAACTTTGTTACAAAAGTTGGAAAACACAAGAACATTGTGGTGTATGAAACACCCAAAAATAGTTGACGAACTTTTAAAAGTCTAGAGATTCTAGTCTAGACTTAAAAGAAAAATATTTCAATCTTATACCGAAACAAAATACTACGATATTATTCTAAGATAATAGTCTGATCGCCTTCTCAAGAAAAAATGTATTACATACTTAAGATAAGCATATCAAGATGCGTTGTTGAAAAGAGAATTCAAACAACGCATAACCAAATATAAAGATGAACATGTTGATAGACGACTGTTACGCACAACAAGACTCCTTTGAGAAGGACTTCACAATGTATATAAAATGATATGGTTATCAATTCAAGTCTAGGCTATGGAAAAACAAGACCCAACTCCGTTGTCAAGATATTTGTAAGATTCATGTCGAAAGGAAAACTTGACAACTTACTGAACAAGTCAAAGGAAATAAATCAAGATAAATCATCATAACCATCTATTTAAATCTAATGTCAATCCCTAAAAATCCTTGTTTTTATCCACATCTCTCTTACATGTCGAAAAACCTTTTATATCTACTCTCAAAAAATATTCGTGGATACATAGTTAGAATACAATAGTATATCACCCATACTTCTTGCATTTCATCAGCACATCGATCGTTGTTATCTGCACGTGTACCGTCAATAGCATCTCCATAATTATCAACTGTTTGTGACTAATCCGGTATAACAAACTCCAACTCTGGATTGGTTAACATTCTCTACGACGAGAATCGAGATTAACGTTTATTTTGTTATTGTTTTCTGCTCTCCGTTGTGAACATACTCTTTCTATAAAAAACGAAGTGCTTCAAGGTCCGTGACAATTACTTTAGTCTTACGTCAATCGACAAAGTATAGCCCTATGAATCCGACTGTTATGAGTCAAAATCAACTCATACGGTGAAAGCAACTTTCATATTGTTGTCGAGTACGAGGTGGCTTACCCGTTTCAGTAGCGCACCAAATGAAACCGTCTATTGTGAAAATGTTATATAAGAAACTAATCTCTCACGTAAGACAGCATCTAAGTAAATTGAAGGCACAACTTCTATGTTTAAGCATGAGTACTTAAACCATTATCATAGTAAAGTGTCCCATTATGAAGTCATAAAAGTTATCAACTTATTAAACAACTTGTGCCTCCTCAAGTCCTACAAGAGAACAACACTATCACTACGTATCTCATCATTTTCTTTTCCCATTTCATCATCTTTCTAGTTGTATTGAGTTAAAAATCCAACACGACAAAATATCTCTTTCATCACCATAACAATGTATCACTATACTTTTCGTCACTTCCACTTTACTTATTTCAAGTCATACTGCATAAAAGTTCTCAATATAACAAAACATAACATTGTATCAAATACTTTCTCTCAAACTTTCATCACTTGAGCTCAGAGGAGCTCAACGAAAAACATATACACCGGTCAAGTGGACTTGTCCAACTTGACAATAATACTTTTCAACATGATCATGATCCCAAAGAAATTCATCATGAAAACATATTCCTCAGTCGAGTGGACTTGTCCAACACGACAACATTCTCATCTCATGATTGCCTATAGCAAATCACCATTCGCGCACACCTTCATACATAACTTTAAAATAGAATTTTAAACATACCTTTAGTTGAGGGCTGTGTGACGGCAAGCTGAGGGTTACAATAAACATTTATAAGTCTAGAGATACTATTCTAGACTCAACACAATCAACTTTAGGCCACGGAGCCAAGAACTTATGCTCTGATACCACTTTGTCACACCCCGATTTTCGGAGAAGGTCACGATCATCAGGGTGCGACTGGGGGTTGAGAAAATAAGCGGGGAAATAAATAGGGTTTGTATTATCTGGAATAAATCAAGCGGAAAGCCCGATAAATTGTGAAACAAATCTTTCAATAGTAAATCATGCTAAAACGAAGATGACAACAGTAGTCAAGAATTTTATATTCAAAGACTCGACTCAAATTGAGTCTTTAAGCAATTAATCGTCAAAGCAAGTATCACAGGGCCCAAAAATAATACACAAGATAAGCCCACCAGAGTTCTTAATAAAAATATTTGAACTTAAGCGGAAGCAATATATAATATAGATTTATAGCAGAAACCCTCGCCTCAGCTTTGCTCGTCACCACCGTCCGCCCAACCTGAAAACATTTTGAAAATAGTTTGGGCTGAGCACTAGTGTACTCAGTGGGTGAAGAAATTCATAAACATTTTTATAAATAGTTTATCCATGCATAAATCGTATGACTTGGAAGGTTTTGAAACAAAAGCCACTCCCAATCATACCAACATTTATCTCATTGTGTGCGCACTGTCACGTTCTACTGTTACTCTTACTCTATACCTCCTTACTCTTGGACTTTGGGCTACAACCCAGTGAGTCCCATAAACATCTGATCTCGGGTCTTGACCCAGAGATCCCAACCGTTAGACTTAAAGCCGAAGCCCATATGTCATCTCCCTTGGTTAGCACACAATGGAGATCAACCCATTGCACTACTAACAATGGTGTACACAATTCTCACTAGCGTGTTAGGCTAGTCAAGAATCTCGATCGATTAATTCAGAGCATTAAACAAGTAGAACGCACAAAAACATTTTCATGGATAAACATAACATTTCATAGAGCTCAATAACTCAAAATAGTTTTGAGAAAGTAAAACCCACTTTGTGGTTGTGCTTGTAGTAACTTGCTATCAACGGTTAAGTGCTATCTCTTTTCTTCAATATAGCCTACATGAGAATACCTAAATTTAGATGTAATTCAACTCTTATTCCTCGGTAATCTAACAACTTTCGAATCCTAATTCACAACACCCGCCTTAACAATGATTTCTTTCTCCTATTATTGGAACCTCATGTGACAGAGTAGACAATAATTGTATTAATTATAATCCCATGCAGTAACCAATGAAACATTACTCTTAATTTAGCTTATATACCTGTATGACTACGTACCACACATATAATTAGAATAATAAGATTATCTTTTTAAATCCTGCTACTTACTGTTTTAACTTATTTGTTTACAATATATCTCTAGATTTAATGTACAACTTTAGAGGATAAGGAAGACAAGAAATTTTCAGTTTTATTATATTAAACTAATTTCTCGCTTACTACTAACCATTCGCATAAACTATTATTAAAACCAATCCTACCTAATAATCATTTTTAAATACATTAACTAACTTTCACGGTCAACTCCCCAGTCACGATAAAGCCATGATTAGCTGAAGGCTGATACAAAATATTCTTAAGCCTCATTTTAATTTCATCTCATTTAAATTTATTCAAAATGAGTTACGCAATTAACCTAACCAAGGAGAATTAATGGACAAGTAGTATAGATACTAAATTTTATATTTTCGCCACCTATTCATCAAACAAATCCCAAAAATTAATCACGTGCCTGGCCTGGAACCCCTTCATGCTTTCAGAATAATATAAAATCCCAAAAAGTTTCCACACATATTTAAGGAATTAACCTGAAACAACCAAGTTGGTATAACTGCATCTAAAGAACAAAAATACATTGGATAATATTCTTGATATTCTTAGCAATCTTTATAACAGTAGAAAATGTGGAGAAGAGCTATACGCGTTATGCGAGTCTGTGTTTGGTGAAAAGTCTCCAAAATATACTCTGTAAGCATATTTATAGATGAATTTTAGATGGAGTAGGATTTAATGATTAAATCTAGTTTCCTAGCTTTGCCTACTCATTTCTACACCATAGAGTATATGGCGACACGTGGGGATGAAGTATTACCATCTCTACCTTTTTAAGTTTATAATTTTATGTATGCCACTAATTACCTTACAATAAATATTAATATATACCCTATGCCGTATATACTGACGTGTACATATATCCTAGGTAGTTATCATGTTATTATTATATATATATAAACTTATGGTTTGGAAACCATACACTCACGCACACTATCACAATATAGTATACACATACATAATATTAATAATAAAACAAATATATGTATCACATATCTACAAACTCGTAACTTTGAGACCTATATAAGATCCATCTTAATTGGTATACTTATTTCATTATGGAATTCATGCGCTATATCGAATTTGTAACACCAAGTATGACAGTTTCATGTATTTACATTAACAATTCAACTAATATGAAAAGTCTTTATTCAATAATTACTACAAGTCTTACCTCTAGAACTTGATTTTTCTTAATTAGAAATAAAAGAGATTTTCTTTTCGGGGTGTGAATATTCTAATATATTCTAAAGGATTAAATAGTCTTCTTAAACCTTGTAAAGAAAACTAGGGATATCACATGGATCGAACCATCTCTAGGATAGTTCGGTTCCTTTTCTCTAACACATCATTCTGCTGAGGCATGCCCGGTGCTGTCAGTTGGGATGTAATCCCACATTCTGTCAAGTAGTCCTTGAACTCATTAGACATGTATTCCCCACCACGATCAGATCGCAGTGTTTTGATTTCTTTACCTAACTTCTTCTCCACTTCTGCCTTGAATTCCTTAAAGGTTTCAAAGCAATCCGACTTGTGGCGAAGAAGGTAAACATATCCATACCTCGAGTAATCGTCAGTAAATGTGACGAAGTACTCATACCCTCCACGAGCTTGTGTAGACATAGGTCCGCACAAGTCAGAATGTATCAAACTTAATGCTTCTGTGGCTCTATAACCCTTTACCTTAAAAGGCCTAGTCACCATCTTACCTTCCAAGCAGGATTCGCAAGTTGGAAATGGTTCAACTTGGAGAGACTCCAATGATCCATATTTCACTAACCTTTGGATCCTATTTAGATTGATGTGACCTAGTCTTAAGTGCCATAGATAAGTTTGGTTTACCTTAGAAGATTCTTTCCTCTTCTTAGGATTTAATGATGAAGAAGCAACATTAACAGATATACATGGATTAGACGTAATAGTATATAGAGATCCATTTAAAGTCCCATTGCAGACAAGATCTTTCCCTTTTGAAATCGAAATTTGATCATCAAAACAGATCTATAACCATCCATAATAAAAAGTTTTGAAACGGAAATAATGTTTCGCCTAAACTCAGGCACCAATAAAACATCTCTTAATACTAAACTAGAGTCTAAAATAGATAAATGTAAATCTCCTATGGTAATAGCTGGAACTCGCAATCCATTGCCCATGGAAACCACCACCTCGCCATCAGTCAGAACCCTTTTCTAGCAGAAACCCCTGCAAGGTGTAACAAACATGATCAGTTGCTCCGGAATCTACTACCCATTCATAGGTAGATGCGGAAACAAGCACAGTTTCAATTACTAAGGCGATGCGTGTACCTTTCTATTTTGCATTGAAGTCGGGACATTCAGTTTTCCAATGTCCAACCTTACCACACTTGAAACACTTCCCCTTAGGTTTTTGAACCCCTGCAGTGGGTGCTAACTTCGTGCTCCCACTATTCTTCTTGACATTCGTAGCATTCTTGCCCTTTTTCTGGAATCTACCATTACGAGGGTTCCTTGAGCTGCTAGTAGTGTTCAAGATTTGGGTTCCTTTACCTTTAGTCTGACCCATGGTTCCTTCTGCACTAATTAACTCACTCGAAAGTTCATTCAGAGTGTAGTATTTCCTTGACATCACTACATTTAGGTGAAAATTCTCATATGACTTAGGTAGTGAATGTAGAATGACGTCTATCTTGATGCCAAGATCCAAGACACCACCAACTTTTGCACGACGATCTAGCAGCTCGATCATATGTAAAACATGATCCTCCACGGATGCCTTCAGCCATTTTGCAGGTAGTAACTACCTTAGAAGATGAAATCTCTGAGATCTGTCGGTCGCACCGAAATTTTCAGCCATGGAATCCCATATCACTCTCGCATGAGGCATGTTCTCATACTGTGAAGCAAGAGAATCAACCATAGTGGATAGAATGACAAAACGAGTCTTGTCATTATCCTCTATCCACTTTTCAGATTCCCTTATCTGCTCCTCAATCGCCTCTTCTTCGGGGAGTTCAGGTTCAGGGGTACTGAGAACATACGAGATCTTCTCAATTTGGAACATTAGTGTAAGGTTTCTCCTCCACTCTTTAAAATTTTCAATATCCTTTAAGGGTCGGCTCATAAGACCATTAACAACAGCTTGAACAGCCTGAAGCCCGCCACCTCGCCGCAATTCGCTGCTGGAAAAAACCAGCTCGCGACAGCATTCGAGCGCGCGCCGCCGCGCAGCCCACGGCCGTCTTCCGACCTCGTCCGCTATCTACACATCTCCCCAATGTCACCCAGACATCGGATCGCAGCTGCGCCGCCGTGAAGGTATCTGCGCGATAAATCGCGCCTCCGCTGCCGCCACCTTCGTCGCCTGAATTCTCCCTTTCCGAGCCACGATTCGATCAATTGAAAGAGGGGAAACGTAATTGGAACACTCACGACCACCGGGTAACGGATTCCGTCCGAGATTACTTCCTCAATTTCCCGAATTTCAAACGATTCGCCGGAACGAATTCATAACGAGCAGCCAACTACAGACGTCAATTCTGATCGCATTCGGGATCGGATAATCCCTTACGACCTATCGACGCGAAGCTCATAAGATGAGGATTTCAGAGATTCAAGCCGATCGTCGATCAGACATCGAACGCACCAGAATCTCCGCCGCAAGATGCGGCGGAACCCTAGAAAACTAGGGTTTTCGCTGCGAAAATCAGATTCTTCTTCATCTCGTTTTTCGTGCCTCCTGAACCAATTATAGTACATAAATAGTACAATCACATAAAAAATAGGTCCTATAATCTACTCGTGAATTTTCTCACGAGAAAAACGTTACAACAGGGTCAAAACAGTGGCGCGCAGGCCGCCCCAAACAACGACGAAATAAAACCTAATCATACATCTAACAGCAACAATCAGAGCCTAAACCAGGCTATGATACCAATTGAAGGATAATTGATGGTTAGAAACGCTACCTTCCTCCTTCGTATGTTGTCGCGGCTTTGATTGTTGCTCCTGTGTTAGATCTTCTGATCTGTGTCCCGGCCTTTTTCTTCCTCTGGGTGGTCAGAGAACTGAAGAAAATAAATTATCGTCTCTCTCTCTTACTCGCGTGCGTGCGTGAGTTTTTATGAATGAGTGTAATCTGTTTCTGAACATAATACTAATATATATAGGTTTCAAAAGCCAATATAATATTAATATACTTGTATCTCATTAATTTAATTATATTTCTAATGGGCTTCCACATGACCAGCCCATAATATAATTAATTAATTTATTGTGCTACTAATATTTATCAATTAATTGGCCCAGTCAATTATTTCTAGATAAATAACATTATTAAATAATGTAAAAATACATTAATCCATTAATAATGATTTCTGAGAGACAATAAATAACCAGACAACTAATTGGGCCAGATCAGGGATCCAATACAAGAAATAAAGCTGGGCCTCAAATTAATTAATTATCCATGCTCGGCCCAGAGCAAAATTAATTAATAAACACAAATTAATTAATAAACACAGATTTATCCGAAATTGAGCAATGGCTTGTATTTTAGACTTAATCGATCTCCTTATTTAAGCTACAAATATCCGTTAATTAATTAGGCTTACTGACAGCTTAAATTAATTAACATCTTATATTCCTGAGTAGTACCACTCGGCCTTATTAACACACCTGAACTTAATCAACCGACCGGGTATAGTGTGCTAATCCTTTCGAGTTCCTCAGGGGATATTATCAACCCATTTTACTAGGATACGGCTGCAAGATATAGACAACCAGCCTGAGCCACAAATAACTACTAGCACCCAAGATACGTAGATCCGGTCGCGATGACGTTCACCATAGTAGGTCAAAGTGATAGATAGCCAAATGCACTCAGCTGAAGCCTTACCAAGCTTAAGACCAGCTAAGTCACCGAGATCTTGGTTCTCCACTAAGGTCAGTTAGGAAAACACATCTCACTGTGATCCGTCAATACATCACCTTAAGTGTACTAGTAAAGACAAGCAGGTAAGACAAGTCACTTCTTATCTAAACTGCAGCTTAAACCGACAACTTATCCTTAAGTTGTCTCAGCTGTGATAACTGTTTATATCTTGTCAGTTCAACCAATTTGTGTTGTCTTATGTGATACCCGACACACCACACAAATCTAACTTTTATACAAGATAAAGGATAACATGTGCAAATATACATATTTATTAGATAGGAGAAGAAAACAGTGGTAATGACAAAAATACATTGTATACAAGCATAAAAAGTGCTTCCAGTATACAAAATCCCAACAATATTAGCATTGTAAAACATAATAGAGTTACATAAACCTGACGATGTCGTAGTGCTTGTTTAAAACATTGTTCTCATCTTGTATTGCCACTTGTAAGTGTTTTCGTATCCGATTTGATAAAATATGAGTACGGTGAATTTCGTGTCCGTGTCCGGTATAAAGAAAAGCATGTCGTTGTTCTGCTGGTTGTGGTCTTCGACGAACAACTTCCAGTTGAAGTGTAAGGTCTTGTTCCTTATTCCGATGCAGTATTGTTTCGTTCCGCTTTTGATGAGGATTTCATTTATATCGCCTTCCAACAGAAGTACGTCGGCGGATCGCGAGATGGGCTGAGGAATTTATAAGTACCAAAGCTTAAATAGAGATGTAGAGGATAATTTAAAAATATTGATCTTACCATGTGTTTTAAGTATATGTTGTAGTTTTGGAAGAAACATTTGCTCAATGTATTGTGTCGTCGGTGAGGTACAGGTGAAATGGAAGAAGAGATGTTGCCTGGTAGTAATGCATTGTAGGAGCATTTATTATTTGTTTGACTGTGTTTTGGTATACGTTAAAGAGTAATGAATTACCATTTAAGTCTTCTTGGTAGTGCAATAGAGTTGACAACGGCAGGTTGTGAGATGATCTGTTTTCACATTGTGTGCATACATTCATTGGGATGATGTCATAGTGTCATCTGCTAGTGTTTTGCAGCATCAACATGTCTCCTATAGTTAGATTGTTGTCGATAAAAAACCTTTGCCACCCATCTTCAAATGAATTGGCTCCGACTGTTATTATCCATACTTTTCGTTGGTAGTTTAGGGTGATCTGTTCTTTTCTTCTGATGCCCAGCACCACGTAGATTGCTAAAGGTATTATCTGGTGATTATTGGACTGGTTAGCGTACATAGAGTCCACATAGATTGCTAAAGGTATTTCTTACTGTGTTGTGGGTCATTCAAGAGTCCAAATTTGTTTGATTTGAGTTACAATTTGGTTGGTTTACTTTTCTTTGACTAAGACATCTTAGTAACTGGGAGCGCAACTCCGGCCTATTCCAAAATCTTTGTTTAGAACTACAAAATCGAACGGCTATACTAAGTAATCTATATAACCATTCGACCATTCTTCACACACCAAAAAAGAAAAAGACAACCCAAAATTCGAAATCTTATGAAAAAAACAACCAAACAATCTATCTATCCACCAACTCACTAAAATAAAAGAGATATTCAAATTGATACACCCTTTCTCTAGGAACCTCGACTATCTATATATTTTCCATAATATAAAAGAACAAGAAAAACATTATACATTCACCATGGGTGCAAATAGAGGTAAAGGGTTTGCAAAGAATTATTTTTCTTCAATTTATTCTTATGAGACCGTCCTAATTGTTAAATTTGGTGCTGCAAACATCTACATGTATTCTTAATTTTTTTCCCCTTTTTGTAACTCGAAGCGCACACACACTGATTACACGCACAAACACACACTGAGTGTTTATACATGTTGGCAGGGAGCAAACTTATCTTCCAAAATCCCAACAGTCACTGATTACACACACAAACACACACTGAGTGTTTATACATGTAAGGGAGCAAACTTATCTTCCAAAATTCGGTTATATATATATATATATATATATATATATATATATATATATATATATATATATATATATATATATTATATAAAAATTGATATTATGGAAATTAAGTTAGCATTAAATGCTAATTTGACTTTGGCAAAATTCAGCCCGTTTAATCATGTTTTGGAGTCTCGATATATATCCAATTTATGAATTGAGATATATGATGTCGATCTACGTTTCGAGTAGATAATTATAGTATGTTTAATTTCTCGATTCCGATTTTCGGTGAGTGAGAAATAGTGGCTTGAAGTTCGGGGGGACAAAATCCAAATGTTATCTAAAGTGGAGAAACTTACCTTGTACGGGATTGAGAGTTATTACATTAATCAATGTCCCACGTTGATTAATGTGCGAACTTTATTGTGGTATTTAAGTCTCTACCACTTTGTAAGAGATAACTAAGTGACATGTGGTGGGCTTGGTCTACACATGTTTATGCGCGCGAGCCTTTTCGCCAACCGCCTCACACGCGACGCACATCGCCGCACCGCGCCCGTGCCCGGCTCCGGCTCCAGTTCCGGTTCCAGGTCCGTGTCCGTGGACTTGGACTTGGATCTTGATAATTGGTCATTTGGGTGGTCCGTACGCTTGTCCGTTGGGCTTTGACATTGGGCTTGGTGGGCTAATTGTGGACTGACCCAACTCGAATTTGTGGTCTGGCCCAGCTTGGTGTAGTGCTCTCCATACACAGGATAATGACTTTTTGGATGGTGCTGGAAGAAGTCTCTTCAGCAACCAACCTTCCACTTTCTCCACTTTCCTTTCCCACTACCCGCTATAATTGACAGTATTTACTTCCAACGTAATTCACCTGGGTGGAACAACCTATAAATAGACAAGTCTGCATGTCATTTCTGCACAACAAATTCTTTTCTTGCTCTGCATTGCATCCTAGTGTCTTAAGTTGTCCAGCAATTTTGTCCTCGCCGGAAATCCAGTTCGCCGGAGCTCGTTGTTCTGCGGTGCTGCAATACTTCGAGAAGTCGTCATTTCATCTTTGAGGACGATACACCAGAACTGAGAGCACTACCGGGGCGTATTTCATCTTGCGGAGAGATGATTCCTCGACTCGACAAAATTTTTATTTCTACATTCTGTTTGTTTTAATTTTCCGACTTACCGGATTACATTCTAATAGCAGCTTGTATTCAACACAAACAAACTCAAAGAATTCAGAAGTAAGAAAGAAGAGCAATCTTCTAAGCCTTTGCAACAAAATAATTTATAAACGTCACCCGAAAAATTAGGGCCAGCATAAATTAAAAAATTCTGTTGACACTTGACACAAAGGGAATTTATTCTAACCCTTTGAAACTGAAAAAAAAAAATCGTAACAAAACAAATGAAGAAGTATGTGAACATTGGAATTGCCCCAATTTGTTTTATACCTCTACACAACAAAAGAACTCGAAATTGACAAGTTATGGGGTGAAGATTTGGAGAAAATTCATTGAGAAAACACAATTAAATACTGCAACTTCTACTGATACTACAAATGCTATACTTAGGAACAAAGGAAACAAATAACATTACATGTATTTCAATTCGACGACCATCAACCAAATCCCAAACGTTGTGAAATGCACCAAAGACATGAAAGAAAGAAATTTAAAACAACAAAACAGTTCGAAGATATTGGGCTATACCTAGGGGTGTTAAAAAATACTGAAAAATCGGTATACCGCCCATACCGTATCGAAAATATATCGAAATATCGAAATTTTTGGTATACCGAGATTTTCGGTACGGTATTTTTTGGTACGGTAAAGGTATGGGTTTTCCTATACCGCGGTATACCGTAGCATACCGTGGATACGGCACATACCGAAAGTAACGGTACATACCGTATATCGATAGATATCGTTTATAACCGAACCACCGGTATGTACCGATGTTCCGACACATACCGTGTACCAAAATATACCGATCACGATATATACCGCATACCGAATTGATACCGAATGTCGATCTATACCGATCACGGTATATACTGCATATCCGAAAACATACCGTATATATCTTGTAATATAGTATCTTTTAAATGCAAATTTAATATTTTAGAATTTAGATACATTAAAAAGTGGTATTTTACTTACATTAGTCATTACGAAAATTATAAAGAGTTCATAAAGTATTTCATGATATTATTATAAAACTATGATATAATATATACTTTTGTATGAAATGATCAATTGAAATTACTTTTTAATTTTTTTGTCGAAAACGGGACACAAAAAGTCTACTACGAAGGAGGAATTGAAAATATCATGAAGAACTTTGAAATATAATAATATAGATATATAATTAAAGAAAAAAGAAAATATGACCTCTTCATATTTCCCGAAAAATGAGTTCGTTTTTCAAAAGAAGAGATCTCTACTTCCATATTTCATAAAGAGTTCATATTTTATTTTTTAAAGGTATAGTTATATTATAAAGTATTTCATGATATTATTATAATACTATGATATAATATGTACTTTTGTATGAAATGATCAATTGAAATTACTTTTTAATTTTTGTGTCGAAAACGGGAAACAAAAAGTCTACTACGAAGGAGGAATTGAAAATATCATGAAGAACTTCGAAATATAATAATATAGATATATAATTAAAGAAAAAGAAAATATGACCTCTTCATGTTTTCCGAAAAATGAGTTCGTTTTTCAAAGAAGAGATCTCTACTTCTATGTTTCATAAAGAGTTCATATTTTATTTTTTAAAGGTATAGTTATATTATAAAGTATTTCATGATATTATTATAAAACTATGATATAATATATACTTTTGTATGAAATGATCAATTGAAATTACTTTTTAATTTTTGTGTCGAAAACGGGACACAAAAAGTCTACTACGAATGAGGAATTGAAAATATCATGAAGAACTTTGAAATATAATAATATAGATATATAATTAAAGAAAAAAGAAAATATGACCTCTTCATGTTTTTCGAAAAATGAGTTCATTTTTCAAAAGAAGAGATCTCTACTTCTATGATTCGTAAAGAGTTCATATTTTATTTTTAAAGGTATAGTTATATTATAAAGTATTTCATGATATGATTATAATACTATGATATAATATATATTTTTGTATGAAATGATCAATTGAAATTACTTTTTAATTTTTGTGTCGAAAATGGGCACAAAAAGTCTACTACAAAGGAGGAATTGAAAATATTATGAAGAACTTTGAAATATAATAATATAGATATATAATTAAAGAAAAAAGAAAATATGACCTCTTCATGTTTTCCGAAAAATGAGTTCGTTTTTCAAAAGAAGAGATCTCTACTTCTATGTTTCATAAATAATTCATATTTTATTTTTTAAAAGTATAGTTATATTATAAAGTATTTCATGATATTATTTTAAAACTATGATATAATATATACTTTTGTATGAAATGATCAATTGAAATTACTTTCTAATTTTTGTGTCGAAAACGGAATACAAAAAGTCTACTACGAAATAAATAATGGTAATATATTTAATAGTAGTTTGTTGGACGGAAATTGTATGTTTTCTGTATTTGTTCATCTTTATATTCTTATTTTTAACAGATTTTTTTTCCAATATACTTTATGCTTCGGTATATCGGTGTTCTTTCGGTATACCGTTGCTTTCGGTATACCGATATGCAGTAAGGCATACCGCACGGCCGGTATGGCAACGGTATGAATACTTGCTTATACCGCACTTACGGCATACCGATCAACGGTATACTGCAATGACCGGTACGGTAACGGTATGCAATTTTCCATACCGCACGTTTTCGGCACGGTATGCGGTATGAGAAAATTTGGACGGCATGCCGTACCGTAACACCCCTAGCTATACCAACACATTCGTTAAAAAAATGAAAAAAACAAGCACTTTGATTGAATTAGAGAAGAATACACCACAAAATTTGAAAGGACCAAAAATAACATAAAAAAAATATCGGGTTCACACTTACAACTCTTGAATGGTGATCAGGTAAACTGAGACCTTGAATCCGAAAATTTTAAGAAGAAATGCGTTAGAGAGTTTTGTCCAGATCTTCACCCCTCGCAGGAGATATTCATCATCTCGCTTGTGGTAAAGGAGGTGATTGGGAAGTGTGAATCAACATGTGGTTGTGGTGTACCTCAATCAAATAAAATATGTAATACCAAAGTTACCCTCGTAGGTTGGCAATTTAGAGGGAACAATTGCTTTGGTTTTCAGATTTATTCTTTGCTCCAAAAAATTCAAAATACCAAAGTTATCCCTATAAACTGGCACCGCAGATGGGAACAGTAGCCTTAGTAATCCAGCACTACTGTTAACAGGAACAGTAAGGAAAATTTTATCATAGATTGGGTCTACAATTGTAGTTGTAAATCATATGGTGTAACATAATGTCACTTCATTTGATTTTTAAAAAAATAAATATTTATAAAATTCAAAATGTGATGTGGCATTGCTCCACACCACAAAGTCTACAAGACTTAATTTAGGGTAGAAATTTCCGGAACAGTAACATGGCATACTGCTTTATATATAAGGGTAATAATTTTGTTATGGACAACATTGAGAAAGAAATTCTGGAAAAGCGGATTTGCTTCCCTAATAATCCAATGGTCAAATAATCATAACTTGCATTTGTAGTGGATATTATCATTATTCCCAATATTACCCACAACAGTTTGAGTGTATTAGAAATGTATATCTTTGTGTATATCATACCACATGAATGTTGACATGTGCATATATGATTCATTTTTTTTAAAAAAATTTAAAAGCGTCACATATTAATATCATTATAGTATGGTACATTCAAAATATACAAAGTGTGATACTAATCCGCCCTAATTACAGTTACCTAATTATTGTTGACCAAGTCTTAGGAAGGCAATGTAACGCGGAAGCACATTGCACCCTCTCGACTCATCATAATGTGTGATGTAAGAAGTAAATGTACAAAACAACCTAATTTATTCTAATTCAACATATTAAAATGCTTTCACCGAGTTGACTAGTTGGTTCAGATCTTGTTTATGGTCGTGTTTTTATCTATAAAATAATGCTAAGCACGTGGTTCGCAACTAATCCAAAGTACTATTGAATATTTGGTGATCGCTGTATTGCACCAAATAATCCTGCAAAACTCGAGAATTATATCAGTATAGCTCACAGAGTATCGAACACAGGGAACGGAAGACTAGATATATTATTTCTCTACTTATCTTGAGTTTGGTTAGCAACCACACAAATTTTGAGTTTTTATCTAAACTAAGAAATTATTAAAACTGAAATAAATTGCAAAAGCTAAAACTGAAATAAAACTGTCTTAACTAGGCAGATAAGAGATGGGTCCAGCAGAATATTCACACACACATAATTTCAATCATCGGCACATAGAATGAATTAATCTCATGAATCAACTAGTTATAGATTACCGTAACTTAAACTGCGTAATCCTCACTCCCACTTACTTAGTCGGTAACCGCCATGTTGGGCATCGAAACGGCTACTTTCCTAATTTAGCTACAACCTACATTGTTGGACAATCAATAGATTTAATAGCTAAACAGCTTTATCGAACTAAGGGAGACTAGTATATGAGCCTACTCGTATGTTGGACATCTAATAGTCTCCTACCGGTTTAATCCAACTATTCTTTCGAATAATTTTGCTACTTACCTAGCCTTGTTCCACGAGAAACGATGGAAGTACTAAGTTAGCTACAGACTGGGCAACCTAGGGTGATCAAGCCTAAATTACTAGCCAGATTAAATAAATTGGAATTAACCCGAAACCCTTTGATTAATTATTAGCACCTAAGCCTCATGTACTGTTCACATGTGCGTTTACATCCTGCCGGACCACTAAAAGTTTAGCTACTCATGAAACTGTCCTGACTGCACAGATAAGACACCTTGCGAAATAGAACATGCATCATTCGTAACCCTAACCCTAGCATGCACGAAAACTAAAATAACGTAAATATAACGAACTAAAAACTGATAACTAAACACGAACTGATTTTAAACTAAACTCAAACTGAATTAAAAACACAAATTGAAACAAGATTAAAAGTACCGATAGTCTTCGATTTCCCGAAACGAAAGGCAAACAAGAAATGAAATTAAACTAACATGCGAACATTAAAAGCTGAAATTCAATAGTGTTTGTTCCATCAACTAAAACTACTGCTTGCTTGAAGTATTCGGGAGGAATGGTTGTAGAGTTCTTCTCGTCGGCGGTGCGGTCGGATCGGCGGTGGCTCGGCTTCGGCGTTGGCACGGTCGACTTATGGTGATCGGAAAGGATGAGGCTCCGAGGTTGTGGAAAGGTAGGCACGGCGTAAAAGTGTCCCCTGAATTTCGTGCCTCTTCATCCTTTTATAGCACTCCTAGATCTCATATAGAGTTTCTTGTTGGATAATGAAAGGATATTGATAGATATGGAAATATCTAATCATTCTTTATCCTTCTTCTTTCCTTCTTCTCTATTTCCTTTTCTTTTCCTTCTTTTTCCTTCTTTTCTTTCTCGGCCAAAACCGCTCAAAATATCGTCATTCCAGCTAGAAATCGCGCTGCCACATCATCTCCACATGTCGTGCCAAATCAGCCTATTTTTCTGCATAACTGCCAACAAAAGCGTTTCGCCTGCACAGTTAAGAGACTTTTCGGACAGAAATAACTAGGTACGAAATCGACTCATCAAATCTCCTTACACTTGAACTATACTCGCCCTCGAGTATAAGAAGAACAAAAGATAAGTACCTAATTATTTTTGGTCTTCCCCAAGACCCAAGACACAAAAGAAAAGACTCAAGACTCGAACAAAAACAAGACTCGACACGAACGAAAGAAAGAAAATAACAACGGACTCACAAAACGAAGACAAGAAGCCATACCAATCAATTCGAAAATCACCGCACCAATTCACTAGCCAAGCAATGTCAAACCATGCAATCATAATCTCATCCAACAAGTAGACAATGTAAATTTTGAAACTAAGCACACATATATCAACTTGGTCAAAATCTAAACAATGTGGATCTCCTCAAGTTTCACTCAACACTCAACTAATCTAGGTCCGGTTTAAGCCACTCAAAGGAAAACAATCCACGCAATCACGATAAGAGATCATCATAATAGCAATATCAAGGAGGTCTTTCTCATTCGGTTATAATGGGGCTTAGGACTTAGACAAATTGATGTCGGTAAGGGTCCTAGGGGTACTAAGCTCCATTAAAATTCAAAATCAATGTCATGCATATAATACTCTTCACCTGTGCAGTCAAGTCAGTCAAACTCCCACCACTTAGAAAATTTACTTCAATGCTACAACATCAATGTTATGCACCCATACTCTTTCTTTTCTGCCACTTTTCGAATTCAGATTTTTTTTTTTTGATTTTAGCAGTTGGGCACAAACTGTCTTAACTGTACAGATAGGACACTATGAATTCTGCTTATAGAGCAGTATTTTTTTTTTGTACTTAGACTTTTTATCCAATCTGTTTTCTGCAGCATGTCTATACTGGGCAGGTAGGAGACATATGTAACACACTTCAGATTTTTCAATCATGCACAAGAGAGTTCGTAAAACATGCAATAACATGGGTCAAGAGAAAGTTTAAAAAGGCATTGGCTAATTTTTTTTTTTCTAACTCAAATCAAAGAAATGGTCAAGGCTCAAATTGGTTCACTAAGGAATAATGTAGAGTAGGAAATATTTTGTCGCGGCCGTGTGGCTAAAAATCCCTAGTGCCTCCTATCATTTATCACAAGTGATTCAAACATATTGTGACTTTGTGGATAAACACTCTCAAAGGAATAGTAGGAAGTGTCCTACTTTAAGGCTCAAATCTTATTTAAGTGAGTTGTTATATAATTTCGATCCAACAATGTTTATTTTTCGTCATCCCAAATTACATGCATACACGTGCCTAGATCTACTCTTCACAAAGTCCACAAGCAAGCATATTGAAAATAAAAGCATAAATAAGATAAGCTTGATCATGGAAAACGACACTTCAAAAATCAAAAATTTTGGCATGCTTCGACACTTCGACACAAAATACCCCCCTCATTACACTTAAACCTTGCTCGCCCTCGAGCAAGAGAGAAGAGACAAAACAAGGAAAGAAGGCATGACAAAATAAACACACAAAAAACCCTCCTTACACTTGGTCCCTACCAAGTGTAAGAACAAATTAAAACTAAAGACAAAAAACAAAAAGAAACACCCCCCTCCTTACACTTGATCCCTATCAAGTGGAAGAACATGAAAAACACACAAGAACAGACTCAAAAACAAAAACAAAAATACAAAAAACGAAAATAACATTGGGGAAGAAAAAGTCACCGGTCGCCTCGCCTGGGCAGGCGAGGCAGTCTGCTCATAACTGTGCGGCGGAGGCGGTCTACTCGGCGTCCTAGGGAATCCAGATCCGTCCTTAGAGTCTGCACTGTATCCTGTCCTGCAGAAGTAAAGGCACTCGAGACACGAGGTCCCGATGGATAAAACTGGATCTCCCGGTTAGGCAGTTGGTACAGTAGGCGAGTATGCCTCAACAAATTCCAATCAAACAAAGATGGTGGATCTACCCTACTCAAATAACCCGCATCATATATGACAAAGTTGTGTTCAATGAACGTGGCAAGAATATGGCATAGAGTCATGTGACGCACGATATGACTAGCAATTATGAACATGTTATGAGCAATCCACCGACCTAAGTTAATGAGGCGCTTAGTAGCCATGCACCATAGAAAATACAATTCATTGGCACTTACCTTTTCAAAAGAAGTACTTTTTCAAGTCATGTTGTGGGCTAAGTATTGGTGGCAAATGCGAAGGGCGGGATCCTCTATAAAACTTACATGGGAACCGGAAGTGACAAACTCATCCGGGTCGCTTGGGGCGAGAAGCCTCCATGTGGCCCGTGAACCAATATAGCTAGGGTCCTTACTCGGTATACCATGAAATCCCATCTCAAAATGACCTAGATAATAATCATCAAACGAACAAATCCCTAGTCTAGCATTCCACTCGGCCATAGACAAATGATAAGTCCCCCCAAACAACCTAAACTCAATACAAGGTGTAACCAAATCTTTATCACCCTCAAAATGAAAAGTATTGAAGAACTCACTTGCAACCTCTTTGTAGCACGGATAATGATGCGACTCAAGCAACCATGACCAACCAACATTTCGAAAATATTGAAAGAAAGGTCCGATGATACCTGCCGCGCGAAGAAACATGTGATCGAGGAGGCGGCCACTGCGGAAGTCTTTGCCCTCGCGCTCTTGTAGACGCATATTCATGTACTCAATCTCAAATTATGAGAGAGCATGCACGGCTTCCGGCTAGTCGAGATGGATTATCATGCGGTTTCCATACTCCACTGCTCTTGGAAAGGCCAAGGAGGAGTCGGAGTCGGCAAGGGACAAGTAGTTCATGTTGAAGTCATCTTCAAAATTCCCATCATGATCATCGGACTTGTAGTCCGAATCTCCTTCCTCTTGGCTCGACAACTCCCCTCTTAAGCTTTCGCCCCAATTAACGCCCTCATAATAGTTGAGTGGCGGTGGTGGATGTTGAAATTCAAGGAACGGCAACCACTCGTAGAGATTTTGAGGAGATCTAGGCGGCGAATTGGAGGAAGAAGCACCGTCCGTACGGCTTGCTCTCGGTTTTCTTACCCTCGAACGACGCGGTGGAGATGGTGGAGGCGTCGGCTTGGGTGTTGGTTGAGGCGTTGGCTCGGGTGTTGGCTGGGGAGTCGGTTCGGGAGTCGGTACTCGCGGCGGTTTTTGCGAGGTAGCAGCGCCCGTGTGCCTTTGTAACCTTCGTCGCGGCGGTTTTGGCGGAGAAGTAGACTCCGTGGCATAATTGGATCCGGCTTCAACTGCCATGGTTGGCGGATTTGGTTCCTCATACGTGAATTCCTCCGGTGGTTGCGGTTCAATTTCAAGTTGCGGAACTTCCGGAGTTGGCGCGGCCTCCCGGTGGGCAGCGGCCAGCATCGCGGCGTCTTTGAGTCTCGGGATCAGACTGGACGGCAGCCAACCAGCGGGCAGCAATGGACAAGCCAGACTTCTTCTTCTTTGGAGGCATGGCGGTTATCTCTCGGCTGTGCAGGGAGGAGGATAGTTGGAGAAGAAGGTAGTTTTTAGAGAGAGAAGTAGTGGGCGGCGGTTTTTGGGAGGGAAGGTATTTGAATAGTAACAAGTGGTAGGGTTCGGTCCCCTTCCCTCCTTTTATACTTGGGAATTTTTGCAATTAGGTCCTCTCAATTGTACAGTTAAGAGATCTGGTCCTTCATTCTATTCAATTTGGCCCCCATCTTTTTCTCAACTTCAATTGACTCCAAATGTTCGCCCTCTATGCAATTGAGTCCCTGAATATTTATGAAAATAGCGATTAAGACCCCATATTCTTCTTCTCATCATCTTTGCTCCTCTAACTCCTTTTCTTAAACTTTTAAACACCAATTCCATACTTAGCAGAAATCTGAAAAATAAAAGAAACAACACCAAGCATAAAATCAAACTAAAAATACGAAATCAAAGAAAAATGGAAAAATAACGGGTTGCCTCCCGGAAGCGCCTCTCTTTAGAGTCTTCGGCTAGACCTTCTCTTCAAAGAGTCAAATATACGAGGGAATGGACAAGCTTTGCTCGTCCACATCTTCTATCATTACGACAGCATGATAAACCTTAAGGCGATGACCGTTGACAATGAAAGTCTTGTCTGAGTCCAAATTCTGTATCACCACTGCCCCACCTGGCCAGACAGAACACACCCAGAATGGACCTATCCATCTTGAGCGGAGCTTTCCGGGCATGATGCGTAGGCGCGATTGGTAAAGCAGTACAAGTTGGCCTACTTCGAAAGTCTTCATACGGATCATTTTATCATGCCACGACTTTGTGCGATCTTTGTACCTCATAGCCACATCATAAGACTCTAACCGGATTTCTTCAAGCTCTTGAAGCTGATATTTTCTCTCCTTAGCACTTTCGGTCAGATCGAAATTAACTTTCTGTACCGCCCACCAGGCCTTGTGTTCCAACTGCACAGGCAAGTGACATAATTTACCGAAAATTAATCTATATGGAGACATACCTAATGGAGTTTTATAGGCTGTTCGATAAGCCCATAAGGCTTCGTCCAACCTTATACTCCAATCTTTCCTTGACGGATTGACCGGTTTCTCCAAAATAGACTTCACTTCCCGATTTGACACTTCAGCTTGCACATTCGTTTGTGGATGGTAAGTGGTAGAAACTCGATGGGCTACTCCATATTTCTTCATCAACGACTCGATGGTACGGTTGCAGAAATGTGTTCCTCGATCACTTATGATGGCCTTTGGTACGCCGAATCTGCAAAAGATGTTAGTTCGAAGAAATCCTGCAACCACTTTAAAGTCGTTAGTTTTTGTAGCCTTTGCCTCAACCCATTTAGAAACATAATCAACGGCAAGTAAAATCTACACGTTACCCCTTGAACTAGGAAACGGACCCATGAAGTCCATACCCCATACATCAAATATCTCACAAAATCTCAAAGGCTTTTGGGGCATTTCATCCTTCATAGATATATTCCCGGTCATTTGGCAACGTACACATGACTTACAGTACTTATAGGCGTCAAGGTGTAGGCTTGGCTAAAAGAAACCCGCATCCAACACTTTTCTTGCGGTTCGTTTTGGTCAGAAGTGTCCTCCATAAGCGGACGAATGACAATGGAATAGGATGTCTTCTTGCTCTTCTTCCGGAATGCATCTTCGGATTACTTGATCAACTCCCATTTTCCAAAGGATTGGAGAGTCCCAGAAATACTGCTTACACTCGCTCTTCAATTTTGCTTTTTGGGCATGAGTGAACTCGGGTGGAAGCTGCTCAGAGGTCAAGAAATTCACAATATTAGCAAACCAAGGTAATTTAGAAGTGTTACCTACGATTTTCAGCAATTCTGCTTCAGAGTTGTCTTGACTGGGCAGTTGAGACACTTCCTGGACTCCAATCGTAAAACACTGCGCGGGCAGAAGCTTCGCAAGACTGGAAACCGTCTCAGGAACAACATATAAATGCTCTTCGGGAAAAGTCTCCTTAATTGGCTCTCCATCGTCTTTTTGAATCAAGCGGCTCAAGTGATCCGCCACATAGTTTTCTGCTCCTTTCTTATCCTTAACCTCCCAATCAAATTCTTGTAAGAGAAGAATCCATCGGATAAGTCTCGGCTTTGTTTCTTTCTTGGCAAGGAGATGCTTGACGGCGGCATGATCGGTATACACAATGATCTTTGAGCCAAGTAAATAAGAGCGAAACTTGTCAAAGGCAAAGACGATAGCTAACAGTTCCTTCTCTGTGGTGGAATAGTTGCATTGTGCTGGATTTAATGTCTTGGACGCATAATAAATCACATGGCTTTCTTTTCAGTTTGTCCCAAGATCGCCCGACCGCACGATCGAAGCATCACACATAATCTCGAATGACTTATTCCAGTCCGGGGCTTGCATCACAGGAGCTGTGGTAAGCTTGTCTTTAAGGATGGTGAAGGCCTCCTTACACTTAGTATCGAAATCAAATTCGACATCTTTGTGAAGTAGGCTTGTTAGTGGTTGAGCGATCTTTGCGAAATCCTTTATGAAACGCCGATAGAAGCCGGCGTGTCCTAAGAAACCACGAACTTCCTTTGGATTAGTCGGATATGGCAACTTCGCGATGGCCTCCACTTTTGCCTTGTTGACTTCTATTCCTCTTTTAGAAACAACGTGACCGAGCACTATTCCTTCGATCACCATGAAATGGCATTTCTCGTAGTGCAATACCAAATTCTTCTCAACACATCGAGCTAGGACTTTGTCGAGGTTCTTCAAGCACGAAGTGTAAGAATCACCATAGACGGTGAAGTCGTCCATGAAGACCTCTATGCACATCTCGATGAGGTCCGAGAATATGCTCATCATGCACCTTTGAAAGGTGCCCGGTGCATTGCATAATCCAAATGGCATTCTTCGGTAAGCAAACGTTCCATAAGGGCATGTGAACGTCGTCTTATCTTGATCTTCCTCTCACACTTGGATTTGGAAATAGCCTCTATATCCGTCCAAGAAGCTAAAATAGACTTGCCCCGCAAGTCTCTCGAGCATTTGATCGATAAATGGAAGCATGAAATGGTCCTTTCGAGTCGCCGCATTGAGCTTCCTATAATCGATACACATGCGCCATCCCGTTACTAAGCGTACCGAAACCAATTCGTTCTTCTCATTCTCGACAACTTGGAATCCGGACTTCTTGGGCACAACGTGTACGGGACTTACCCATTTGCTATCCGATATGGGATAGATAATTCCCATGGATAAGAGCTTCAATACTTCCTTCAGCACGACCTCCCTCATGTTTGGATTGAGTTTTCTTTGATGGTCTCGGAAAGGTTTGCTTTCCGGCTCCATGAGGATAGAGTGCTGGCAAATATCGGGACTTATGCCGGTGATGTCGGCTAAAGTCCATCCTATGGCTGTCTTATGCTTCTTCAGAATCTCCAACAACGCCTTCTCTTGATTTTCATCAAGTTCTTTATTAATGATGACGGGCAACGTCTCATTGTCTCCGAGATAGGCATACTTCAGGTTTGTTGGAAGTGGCTTAAGTTCTAGCTTTGGTGCCTTGATGATCGACGACAGCAGCTTTTCAGAAGCGTCCTAGCTGGGCAGTTGAGACATGCTGCCTACAGTTTGTAATTCTGGAGTTGCGTATAAAGCCGAGATGCTCTCTCTGATCTCTTCGTCCCTCATACCTTCGAGGTCTGATTCGGTCAGTCCTTGAGTCAAGGTAACTTCCATTTTGTCCTGCACCACATACGTCTCAAGATATTCTTGGACAATTGCATCAATGGAGTCAGTAGAAAAAACATTCTCATTTTCATGATCGTAGGGTTTCTTAAGTGCTTCAGATATCTTATGAACATAAGTTTCATTATGGTATGCTACACTTATCGAACCCTCATCCACATTAATTATTGCCTTTACAGTTTTTAAAAACGGTCTACCTAATAACACTCCCGCAGTTCCTTCAACTTGCCTGTCATTTGTGTCAATTACATAGAAATCAGCCGGATAGACAAAGTTGTTGATTCTGACCAAAATGTTTTCAAGTAAACCAATCGGAGCAATACATGACCTATCTGCTAATTGAATAATCATCTTAGTGGATATTAACTCAGCTCCTACCAATTGATTATATACAGATAAAGACATAACATTTATAGATGCACCTAGATCACACATGGCTTGTTTAATCATGACATCACCCATCAGACAGGGAAGTGTAAATACCTGGGTCGGCACATTTAGCAGGAAGCATCTTCTGTATAATTGCCGATATTGTGTGATCGAACAAAACCTTCCCGGACTTGGGAACTTTTCCAGCAATGAAATCCTTCACAAATTTCCCGAACTTGGGGATCTTTACGGCTTCATGGAAAGGGATATTTATCTCCAATTTCTCGAACAACTTCATGTAATTCCTTTCCAAAGCTTCGGGAAAAGGTGGAGGAATCAGATTTTCATGTCCCGACTTGCCAGTCAGGACATCCTCCTCATCTCTTTCTTGTTCTGGATCTTCAGAATACTGCTCCTTCGAGGCTTCTGATGGTATAGGCTGTTCTGCAGCCGCCTTCTTCTCTGCTGACTTCTCTGGGTGCCTTGCCTATACAGTCGAGCCAGGTAGTTCCTTCCCTCCACGCAGCGTAATCTGATTGCAGTTATGGGCATTTGGGTTCTGCTGAGTTTGAGCTGGAAGCTGCCCTTGAGAAGTCTTAATTTCCTGAATGGTAGAATTTAGCTTATTCATCTGCTTAGCCAAATTCTCCATTGTAGCTTGCTGATCCTTCTTTGTCTGGTTGATCTCCCTCTGCATTTGTTGTTGAAATGCAGTGGTGTCCTTCTGCGAAGAAACTATTTCGGCCAAAAGCTTTTCTGAAGGGCTCTGCTGCTCCGGCTGGGCAGGCTGGACATTCTGCTGCTGAAACTGCCTTTGATGCGGGGGTCTGTACGTCTGGCGATAATTATTCTCGATTAGGAGGTTGATACGGCCGCTGATAGCCTTGTTGCCGCCTGGTATGGTTGCTGAAATTGGGTTTGAGGCGGATTTCTCGGTTGAAAATGCTCTTCTGGTTGCTTCCAACGGAGGTTCGGATGAACCCCTTGTTGCCCGTTCCAATTTCCAGCGGCGTTTACTTCTTCTCCCGGACATTGCAGCGACGTATGCCCTTTTTCTCCGCATGCTCCACATGCATGATCTGCATTTGACCGACTTGAAGCAGGAGCGTTCTGCTTGAGTATCAAGTCGAGCTTATCTTGCAACAAGCTGAATTTTGCCTCCACTTTATTATCGATCTCATCCATGTAGTCGGAATGAGACCAATTTACTGCTCTCCTTATTGGTCTCGGCCCTTTATATTGCGACGTAGACTCCGCAAGCCCTTCGATTATATTTCTTGCATCTTCGCAGAGGCTTGTATGGAAATTCCCTCTTAGCCCGATGTCAACCATGGCCTTTGCTTCGTCTGTCATCCCTTGATAGAAAATTTGTAGAAGCTCCACATCCGAGTAGCCATGGTTCGGACAACTATCGACAAGTCGTCCAAATCTCTCCCAGTATGCACCGAAGGTCTCGTCGATTTCTTGAGCGATCCCAGAAATCTGCTTCTTTAATGCATTTGTCTTCGACTGCGGGAAGTATTTCTTCAAGAAAACTGTACGCATCTGGGCCCACGTCGTTATCGTGTTCGGCTTTAGACTTGAGAACCATGCTTGTGCTCCATCTTGAAGAGTAAATGGAAAGGCCTTGAGCTTGAAAGCGTCCAGATTGCCTTGCCTGTGCAGATTGCAGACTTGGTTGAACGAGGCCAAAAAGGAATTTGGGTTCTCGTTCGTCCTCCCATAGAACTTCGGCATGGCAGCGACCATGTTCAGCTTGACATCAATTTGTTCAGTAGTTGTGATTTGGATTGGACCGGGAAGGTCCGCTCCCATGTCAAGCGATCCGGTATTCATCCTCAAGGGTTGTGGATTGTGCACTTCGTCCTCCATCTCTTCCTCCTCTGATTCTGAGCTAGTTCTTTGGAGTATTGTGCAAGTGTTTTGTCGAACCTAACGGTTTACGGTTCGTAGTCGCCGGTCCGATCACCGGCATACGCTCGTCTCCTGTCCGGGCGGTTAAGACGTTTTACGCCTCGGACAGAATCCGTTGCTTTTGCGGCTTTGTCCTCTTCCTATTCCTCTTTCTTTGTTTTCTCGACCTCGGATCAAATATGAGGTTAGGCTTGGAAGACCTGCTCATGCAACGCTTAAAAGATCAAAAAGATTAGTAGAAAACAATAAAACTAGATAACACCGTCCCCGGCAACGGCGCCAATTTGGTGATCGCTGTATTGCACCAAATAATCCTGCAAAACTCGAGAATTATATTAGTATAGCTCACAGGGTATCGAACACAGGGAACGGAAGACTAGATATATTATTTCTCTACTTATCTTGGGTTTGGTTAACAACCACGCAAGTTTTGAGTTTTTATCTAAACTAAGAAATTATTAAAACTGAAATAAATTGCAAAAGCTGAAAACTGAAATAAAACTGTCTTAACTAGGCAGATAAGAGATGGGTCCAGCAGAATATTCACACACACATAATTCCAATCATCGGCACATAGAATGAATTAATCTCATGAATCAACTAGTTATAGATTACCGTAACTTAAACTGCGTAATCCTCACTCCCACTTACTTAGTCGGTAACCGCCATGTTGGGCATCGAAACGGCTACTTCCCTAATTTAGCTACAACCTACGTTGTTGGGCAATCAATAGATTTAATAGCTAAACAGCTTTATCGAACTAAGGCAGCCTAGTATAGGAGCCTACTCGTATGTTGGGCATCTAATAGTCTCCTACCGGTTTAATCCAACTATTCTTTCGAATAATTTTGCTACTTACCTAGCCTTGTTCCACGAGAAACGATGGAAGTACTAAGTTAGCTACAGACTGGGCAACCTAGGGTGATCAAGCCTAAATTACTAGCCAGATTAAATAAATCAGAATTAACCCGAAACCCTTTGATTAATTATTAGCACCTAAGCCTCATGTACTATTCACGTGTGCGTTTACATCCTGCAGGACCACTAAAAGTTTAGCTACTCATGAAACTGTCCTGACTGCACAGATAAGACACCTTGCGAAACAGAACATGCATCATTCGTAACCCTAACCCTAGCATGCACGAAAACTAAAATAACGTAAATATAACGAACTAAAAACTGATAACTAAACACAAACTGATTTTAAACTAAACTCAAACTGAATTAAAAACACAAATTGAAACAAGATTAAAAGTACCGATAGTCTTCGATTTCCCGAAACGAAAGGCAAACAAGAAACGAAATTAAACTAACATGCGAACATTAAAAGCTGAAATTCGATAGTGTTTGTTCCATCAACTAAAACTACTGCTTGCTTCAGGAGGAATGGTTGTAGAGTTCTTCTCGTCGGCGGTGCGGTCGGATCGGCGGTGGCTCGGCTTCGGCGTTGGCACGGTCGGCTTATGGTGATCGGAAAGGATGAGGCTCCGAGGTTGTGGAAAGGTAGGCACGGCGTAAAAGTGTCCCCTGAATTTCGTGCCTCTTCATCCTTTTATAGCACTCCTAGATCTCATCTAGGGTTTCTTGTTGGATAAGGAAAGGATCTTGATAGATATGGAAATATCTAATCCTTCCTTATCCTTCTTCTTTCCTTCTTCTCTCTTTCCTTTTCTTTTCCTTCTTCTTCTTTCTTTTCTTTCTCGGCCAAAACCGCTCAAAATATCGCCATTACAGCTAGAAATCGCGCTGCCACATCATCTCCACATGTCGTGCCAAATCAGCCTATTTTTCTGCATAACTGCCAACAAAAGCATCTCGCCTGCACAGTTAAGAGACTTTTCGGACAGAAATAACTAGGTACGAAATCGACTCATCAATATTATATAGAGTCACTCAGTTGACTCAATCCTCCCTCCTTAAAAACATCCAACGACTTCACGGTCAAAATGGATCTAAGTGATATATTAAATTACTCAGTAATATTTTTTTAAAGAAATTACTAGAAACGTAATTTATTAAAATTAATAATATGTATTTAATAAATTATAACAAAGCAGAATAAAATGCATGGCATTTTACTATTAA
This sequence comes from Lavandula angustifolia, assembly GCA_028984105.1. Classification (NCBI taxonomy): domain Eukaryota; kingdom Viridiplantae; phylum Streptophyta; class Magnoliopsida; order Lamiales; family Lamiaceae; genus Lavandula; species Lavandula angustifolia. The sequence continues at coordinate 3,115,247 of CM054812.1, forward strand.
ATGATAGTTTCAATTAAACAATTAATTTCATTTTTTAAGATTCCAAAAATAAATGAACTTCTGGAATCCGGCTTTAACTCGATAAAAAGATATTAATTTTAAAAAAAACTAATATATTGTATTTCTCTTTCTTTTCCTCACTTATTAAGAGAGTTGTTTTGCTTTTCTTTTTATTATTATCTGTTTGATGACTTAATATCACTCGTTGTTTCATACGTACATTTCAGTTGGACTAGCTAATTTACTGCCAGTTTTTCATTTTTCATTTTTCGTTTTTATATTTATGGTGGAGGAGGATTATCAACCCTGTGGTAGGAGAGGATCCGAAACCCACGGTATAATTAGTGGAATGTACTACTATTGACCAATATTTACGAAGTCAACTGAACGCGGATGGCAGTACAAATATTTAGATGTATACACATTAGAGTATATGAATGTGGTACATTCAAAATAAAATGGGTCACATTCCCCTTAAACGGGAAGAGATATCCAAGCTAGCTTATATAGAAGAGTCATGATATTCACCAAGTCGATGTATGAAATAATAATGGGCTCTAATACGCCACTCACGTGCAGGTAGGTATGTACATCGGACTACTACACGTGGAAACAAATGGTCCATAGGGTCCGGTACAACATAGGGACCAAATAAACCAACATCGCTTGAGCCTGCTCTGATACTATGATAAATTGGGTCACTTCACCTTAAAATGACTTATAAGGGAAAGAGATATTTAAGCTTATATAAAGGTCACGATATTCACCAAATCGACGTGAAACATAATAAAAGACTCTAACACAAACCACTCTTGCACCGAAGCACATTGCATTCATTTGGCTGTGATGTAGGGACAAACTTAAAATTAAAAATTTGAATGAAAAGAAGGATGAAATCTGCAATTTTCGAATAAGGATGCAAATATGTCCTCCTTGGATCGCCGCAAAACAACATTTCAGTACTTTAACATGATGCTCAAATTATTTATTGATTTATTTTTCCTAACAACCATAGCTATGCATGTGAGGGTTTTAAACGGGAACCACCCACATGGGCATAATATAAAACATATTGCACAAGTTGGTGACCGATCGAAATTCTATATCTTCGTTCACTTTCTGCTGCAAGATCAATACAAAAAATCAAAAGCCATGTCTGTTTTCACCGTACTTGAGAAATTGGCTCCTCATATCGAAAAGGAAGTTAACCTAATCCTCAACTCCAAACAAGAAGCTCAAACCACCCTTAAATCTAAGCTCGAGAAGATCCATGACGGTCTGCAAGATGCAGAGAGGCATGGCGTCACGGACAAGAATGTCAACCGCTGGCTTGGACAGCTCGAAGACGTGATGAACGAAATGGATGACACACTCGATCAGTGGGATGTTAGATTATATATAAATATAATCATACATGTATAACATTTAATGTGAGCTTTTTTATTAATGAAGAATAAGGGTCCCTATTTATAGGATACAAAAGAGAAGGAAAACTAGTAAGAATTAGATGTGGGACAAAATGCAAGCAAAATATAAGCTATACAACAAAGCTAACATCCTCCCTCAAACTTGCGATGGTGACGTGAGTAACATCGAGAGTTTGCCAAGAAAGAACCGGTGACGCTGGAGGGTGTGGGCCTTTGTAAAGAAATCTGCAAGTTGCATTGACGATGAGACAAATGGTAAAGAAAGAGTGCCTTTCTCGAGATGATAACGGGTAATATGACAATCGATCTCGATATGTTTGGTCCGTTCATGAAAAACAGTGTTGTGGGCAATATGAATAACACTCTTATTATCGCAATACATCGGTGTCGGATCACTGCAAGAGACGCCCATATATGCTAACAGCCATCGTAACCACACAATCTCACAAGTAGTAGAAGCCATAGCACGATACTCCGCCTCAGTGGATGAACGAGAAACAACATCTTGTTTCTTGCTTTTCCATGAAATAAGAGAATCTCCTATGAAAACACGAAGAGCTGAGTGGATTTATGATCGGCTTGATCGGATGCCCGTGCCCGCATCAGAAAATGCACAAAGCTCCAAAGACGAGGAAGATGAAAATAAGAGACTTTGATAAAGTGTTCCCCTGAGGTAGCGAAGGATACGAATGACTGCAGCCCAATGAATAGATGTAGGAGCACAAACAAACTGACTGACAATGTGAACAGCATATGCAATATCAGGACGTGTAATGGTGAGGTAAATCAAGCTACCCACAATAGACCTATACAAAGTGGGGTCAGAAAGAGGTTCTCCATCAGTAGGGGCGTAACGTACATTGACCTCAAGAGGAGAGTCAACATTACGTGTATCTGTAAGACGAGCCTGCTCAATAATATCCTTAGTGTACTTAGACTGAGAAAGTAGATATCCCTTCTCAGAATAAGCAACCTCAATACCCAAAAAGTAGCGAAGATGGCCCAAATCTTTCATTTCGAACTGGCTAGATAAGGTATCCTTCGTGGTGAAATACCGTGAACATCATCACCTGTAATGATCATATCGTCAACATATAACAAGAGTATAATATAACTCCGGGGGATTTTTCGACAAATAAAGCTGAATCATTGGTGCTCCGGGTAAAACCAAGCGACAACACAACGAATGGAGAATTTATCGAACCAAGCTCGTGGAGCTTGTTTGAGACCATACAGAGCTTTCTTAAGTTTGCACACCTGCCCTGGTAGGTGAGAAACACCCGGTGGCGGACACATATAAACTTCCTCTTTGAGATCACCATTCAAGAATGCATTCTTAACATCCATCTGCAAAATTAGCCATCGACGGACAGAAGCCACTGCAATAAGAACTCGTACAGTGGTCATTTTAGCAACGGGTTCAAAGGTTTCCTCATAATCCATGCCATACTCTTGGGCGAAACCTTTAGCTACCAAGCGTGCTTTGTATCACTCAATGGAACAATCAGACCGAGTTTTTATTTTGTACACCCATCGACAACCAATAACCTTCTTACCGTAAGGTGGAAAGATCAAATCCCAAGTATCCGTCTTACTCAAAGCGCATGCGTTCTTCCTTTATAGCCTCTTGCCAAAGAGGATCCCGGGCTGCCTCAGAGTAGGAAGTTGGCTCACAAACAGAATCAATTTTGACTAGAAATGATGCAAATGATGGAGAATAACAAGAGTAATAAAAATCAGAAACCTGGGTGGATCGACGTGCTCGTCTAGGGTAGCGAGGTAGATCCGAATCAACAATCACATCGGTGGATTGGGATCATCAATCACAAGATGATCATGGGCAGCCATAGGAGGGATTGTGGTATCTATGTTATCGGACCCGCAAGAGATGTTAGGAGAAGCACGCAGGTGTATGCATAATATCGGGAATCGAGTCGATCTTTGAAAGGATCAATTCGAAGAAGATCATCTCTCGACATGTCATGTGAGATGGGTGGGATGGAAAAGAAAGGAACATGCTCAATAAAGGAAACATTTCGAGAAACATACAATTTTCTCGAAATAGGGTCATAACAACGATAACCTTTACGCCCAATCCCATACCCAAGAAAAACACAAATAGCAACACGAGAGGATAATTTAGTACGTTCAACATGTGGACGGAGGACAAAACAAGTGGAGCCAAACACCCTCAAATGAGAATACAATGGATTTGTGACCAAAAAGCTTAGCATATGGAGAAATTCCGAATTATGTGAAATTGGAATTCTATTAATAAGATAAACGAGACGTGAGTACAGCCTCCCCCAAAATTCACTAGGAACACTTGCCGACAAAAGCATAGATCCGCGGTCTCCACAATATGTCTATGTTTTCGTTCGCCTACACCATTTTGCTTGTGGAGTATCGGGACAAGAAGATTGATGTATTGTACCATCGGCTTTGAATATTCCGTAAAGATCACCACTAGTATATTCACCCCCTAAATCAGCACGAAAACATTTAATAACGGCAGAGTGTTGAGTTTTCACATAAGCTTGAAATTCAGCATAAGTATGAACAAGATCAGAACGACGCTTTAGTAAGTAAACCCAACAGTAGCGAGTGTAATCATCAATAAAAGAAACATAATATTTGGAGCCGCCCTTAGTAGAAACAGGAGCCGGTCCCCAAACATCAGAATGAACTAAATCAAAAGGTGCAGAGGAAGTGGAAGCACTCATATTAAAAGGCAAAGCAGAAAATTTCCCAAGTTTACAACCACTACAAGCAGATATATCATCAGAGGGTAAATCACCTAGGAGACCAGATGTACACATAAAACAAAGGCGAGAGGCCGATACATGTCCAAGTCTAGAATGCCACAAATAAAATTTTGAAGAAGAAGCAGTCAAATGAAACTTAGACAAGTTGACAGGCGTTGATGCTACATGAGTGCTAAGATGCAGCTCGTCTAAAACATAGAGACCTTTCCCTTTCCTATGCCCTGTCCCAATCACTTTCTTGGATTGTAGATCCTGCACATAACAAGAATCGGGAAAAAGGCTAACAAAACATCCAGAATCACATATTTCACCAGCAGAAGCAAGATTCATATGTAATTTAGGAATACAATACACATCAGATAGGGATATGATAGGGGTATGCACTGTACCAATGCCAGTTAATGGCATAGGTGTGCCATCAGCAGTCACAACGGTGGTGGATGGAGGTTTACCAGACATAGATATGAAATTAGAGGGATTAGGGGACATATGATTTCCTGCTCCGCAGTCTAATATCCGAGGAGGAAGGAGTGATACCGATCCGAAGAAGACGGTGATGAGGGACAAGGAACGAGAGAGAGCATGAGACTTATTAGAGTTACGATATTCTTTGGAAGGAGAGGAACTGGCCGGAATTGCTCGACCAACAAATGCGGACTCGAGTTTCCAATAACTTCGGAACCGGATTGATTCAGGGATGGGACCAAGGCTGCCTGAGTAGGTGGATGAGAGTAATGCTTCTGCTGCCCATCATGGTACTGATTTGTAGGTTTATATCCTTGTGCCCGTGACTGTGGAGGCTTCCAACCAGACCATTTCCGCAATTCTGGGCATTGATTTTTCCAATGCCCTGGTTGTTTGCAGTAGTTACAGTTTCCAATAGATGAAGTTTTGTGCTGATGAGTAGGAGGTGCAAAGATTGGAACAGTAGGAGAAACGGCCAAGACGGATGTGGAAGCAGGATGCTCCCCCTTTAGAGTCTTCAAACAAGTTTCTTCGGCCATGAGTTCATTTACCACATCTTCGACAGAAGGCAGCGGTTTACGATGCAATAGTCCCGAACGGCAGTTATCAAATTCGGGACGAAGACCCATAAGTAGTTGAACAAGACGGTCTTCATCCCTACACTTGATATAAGCATCACAAGCTTGCAACTCAACAGATTCTGTCAATGCTAATTGATCCCAAAGAGTGGTCATTGCACAAAAATAATCCTGTATCCCCAAATCATTCTGTACTAATGCACGAATTTCAGATTGCAACTGATATTTAACTGCAAAATTATTTTGCACAAACAACCTCGACAAGTAATCCCAAATAGCTTTTGCAGTTGTGAATTTCGCTAGTTGAACCCCAATCCTTTGTTCAACAGAGTTATTAAACCAAGTGATAATCTTTGAATTATTCGTCTCCCAAATACGAAATAATTCATCAAATTTTTCAACTCCTTTCTTAGGACATACAATTTTGCCACTAACATAATCCCATAGTCCCTTACCCTTCAAAAAATTAGTCATAACATAATTCCAATAACCAAAATTTTTCCCATCAAGACGAACACCAATTGACTGCAACGAGTCATCACCACCAGCCATTGTACAAAAATAATTAAGCACAAATACAAGAAAATCGGAAGCAGCGGAAAACCTGAATGACGGCTAGAGAGACGACTGTCGACATGAAGAACGATCCTCGAAAAATTTAGAGCTTCCCCCGGCAACTCTTCGCGGAACCAACTTTTCACAGAAATAAATATGTTATCGAGCTCAAAATTTTGAACTCCAAAAAATTTACTAGCTCTGATACCATGTTAGATTATATATAAATATAATCATACATGTATAACATTTAATGTGAGTTTTTTTATTAATGAAGAATAAGGGTCCCTATTTATAGGATACAAAAGAGAAGGAAAACTAGTAAGAATTAGATGTGGGACAAAATGCAAGCAAAATATAAGCTATACAACAAAGCTAACATGGGAGACCAAGAACGTCGAGATGCAGATGGAGCAATCGGAGCTTGACAACCTCGTTGATCCATGGGAGAAGGTATTACAAGCTTATAAACTATTGTCTTTTTAATCTATATTAACAATAATAACCAAGATCAATAATTTCTCAATCACAGGATTCGCAACATTAATCCACTTGAATTCGTTAATTGATACTCGAAAAGGCTAGTGTTTCTTGATGTTCTATGTTCTCTTCGTGCACGTAGTTTGAATTTCTAGAGATTTTTTATATATCGATAACTTATATAGTCATGTCATAATCGGCCAATAGAGCTTAATATTGCTAGTTGTGCATGTCGTGATAGTACAAATATGCAGAACAAATTTTCACCTTTTCACTCCAAAAAAAAAAAAAGCCTAAAAATATTTATAAAAGAATTCTCAATCTAGCTACTCACTTCTGGAAAATGAAATATCTTCAAAATTTCAAATTAACATGTCTTTAAAAAAAGAATATAACTTCAGTTTTTCTCCTTGCTTTTTGGATTTTTATTTTAAAAAACTTATATTTATTTTAAAATATTTAAAAATATTTAAATAAAATAAAATATCAAGTGAAAATATTCGGATTGAATGTGCATTCAAAATTCTTGGGGAAGAAATTAAAAACGGAATGAAAAGCATGTGACTTTTCGTTTCCATCACAAATTTTAAAACCTTTTATTGCTACTTTCTAGTATTTTGTTGATAAATTACTTAGGTCTAAGCATCTAACTAATGTTACTTCAAACAACAGATGCATTGAAAATTGGTTCCATTTGTGTTAATCCCAAAACTAAAATTTAGGATATTAAGCAGTACTAAACTTATCTCCTTTTTAACCTTGATGAGGATCGCTTTTCCATTTAATCGCTCTAGTACATTCTTTATGAATATATGTTTTCTCTCAATTTGATCTCTTCCGGTATATTTTTATTACTATCATAAGAACCGTTGCCAAAGATAGCTACACCGGTTGAAAAATGGTTACGACTACAGTTAAAAACCGTTGTCAAAATAACCTACGATAATGACTAAAAACCGTTGTTTATGAGCGTTTTTCTTGTAGCATAGGTTGTTATATTTTATATTTCATCCACTAAGGCCTTAGGAATTTTGAATGATGGCTAAAGTTGATCTTCTCAAGGACTCGACCTTGGTTCTAACTATCCTACTTAGAACCATGATAAGAAAACAAGTAAATTGTCCCCATGAGATGGTATAGCGGTTAAGGTGCTAAGCCTATAGCCAAATGTCATGGGTTCAAATTCCACCGAAACAACTATGTGTGAAATTACCCAGTGCGTACCAAAAATAGCGGCTGCGGATTTCTCAATGTAAAAAAAAAAACATCCAACATTAGGGAAAAAAAAGTAAATTATTCAGAATCATCATCTAGCTTGTAATTATTTGTTGTTATATTGGCCCTAGCGATTCTGGAGATACCTAAATATGATAGGAGATCTCTAACTTAGGCTACTCGTATTGATGATTCTCAACCAACACTAGGACAAAAGAGTATGAATTAATCCCTCTGTCTCAAAATTCTTGTCCATTTTCTTTCCGGCGCAGTTTATATGAAAAATTGTTTGTTGTGTGTGAAGTCTTGTAAAGTTGTGGGTCCCATAAAAGATTTTGTATAATAATTTGCTAAAAAAGAAAGTGGACAAGAATTTTGGGACAACCTAAAATGATACAATTGATAAGAATTTTGGGACAGAGAGAGTACAAAATAAGTTGAAAATGGAGGAATAAGGTGACACATTGATCGATATGCCAATCTTGAGGCCTTCTACATTAGAGAATGTGGTGGAGTTAGTGGCACGCGGCGTGAAATGGTGGGTTATGTATGCTTTAATTTAGGGCTGGGAAACGGTGCAATTTCGACAAACCCGAAACTGACACCCGATTAACCGCCACCGAAAACCCCCTTTCCGTTAACCGTTGCCAACACTGATAAGTTTATATAAACAGATTCTACCATTTTATACCTCTACATCTATTTGTCTTAATTTCTTAGTTCAATCCCACTAGAAGATAAATAATGAGACAAATTGAGTAATTGCTAATTAACGTCCATAAGTTAGTAATTTATTTGAATTATTTATTTATTTTTGAGTTTGGGTTAGGGTTAATGGTGAAATAAAGTAAAAATTGTGTTTCATTTGCAATTTTAACACGAACTTAAATTTATTGACGAATTAATGCACGAGCTTACATAATATGATCCTCTATTTTTTTCGATCGTCGGAAAATATTAAAACAACATTATATCGCTTGAAATATCACGTCACTATCGACTCTCTCTATCTCGACATACTACTCCAAAAACAACTATAATCTCAAGACAATTAAGACCCAAATAATCTCGAAGTGAAGCTCGGTTCATTAATTTATTCATATTTTCATCCCAAAATCACAACACAAGTCGAGATTTTGTCCGGCTAGACGTCCAATTCAGCAAAATGATGTTGTCATTTCGACAATTGGGGATCATATCATGCCTCAATTGCAAAAATTAGAAAGTTTTTGCATTAATTCACCAAAGTTTAAAAATCGTGTGGAAATTACAAATGACCTCTAGATTGTATTTTATTTCACTCGATAACTCATTATTGTTATAGTAATTCTTATAAGTCATACATGAAACTCACGGTACATACCCTTCTATTGTCTCGTATGTTCATCCTTCAAACACGTGGTAGGACGACGGAACCTCACGAAAGATATGATTGCTCTAAGTGGGAGATTAGATAAGATCTCGGAGGAGAAGGGTAGATATAATTTTGTAAGTTCTGATAGGAGTAGCTCTTCAGAAGGTGGGAAACAAGAGACTACTTCTTTTGTTGACAAGTCCAAGGCCCATGGTCGGAAAGACGCCACCGATAGGCTTGTCGATTTATTGTTGGGAAAGGGCGTTGAAGACAGTGGTCCTATGGTTGTGTCGGTAGTCGGGACGGGAGGGTTAGGCAAAACCACTCTCGCTCAACTAGTCTACAATGATGATCGAGTTAAGAAGCATTTTGGCCGGTTAAAAGCGTGTGTTATGATGTGGCTCAAATCCTAATCCTTAAAGGAAATTGACTCCTATCCCACATCGAATAATTAATGAAGTTTATCATTAATTTCACCTATAAATGGATAGGCTCTCTAATTGTTTTAAGTGTGCTTCTACGCATCATAGCCCACATGTTATGGGATTAGTTAGTTGGATTAATTGCCCATGTTTTTGTAGTATGTGCTTTTGGACATAGGACCATATTTCGGAGGCCCATTTGTATTCTCCTCTTTATTAGTCGATGTTTCTCCGCCGCTCGTGGATGTAGGTCGATTGACCGAACCACGTTAAATTCTTTGTGCCTATTTCTTTTTCTCTTAGTGTTATTCCTTATTATTGTCTTGGTTGGGTTTCAAGAACCCCTTCATCACATTTTGGAGGGTCCGAAGATCCTAACAAGTGGTATCAGAGCTAAGGTTTGGCTCGTGTTGTGACAATGACAATAACAAAGATTGTGGTCGAGAAATTTGAAGGCTTTTGAAGGAGGTGGAGCATGTTTGAGGAGGAAGCACCAGGGCGTGAAGTTTCACGTTATCGGGATACCGTTTTGCCAATGAAGATTCCAGTTCTGAAGATTTAAATGATGGATGATCCTTGTTCGAGTGACGCAACTAGTTTGTTGGTATTCTGATTTGGATTAAGCCTATTAAGGCTTTTGCGGAGGCGGTGGAGCAAGATCGTTTTGTGTTCGCGATTAGAGTTTTGGTCGATGTGAAGATTTGTTATGTTGGATTGGATATTGGAGTTTTCGCCACGGTGGAGATTGTTATGATGTGGCTCAAATCCTAATCCTTAAAGGAAATTGACTCCTATCCCACATCGAATAATTAATGAAGTTTATCACTAATTTCACCTATAAATAGATAGGTTCTCTAATTGTTTTAAGTGTGCTTCTACGCATCATAGCCCACTTGTTATGAGATTAGTTAGTTGGACTAATTGACCATGTTTTTGTGGTATGTGCTTTTGAGCCTAGGACCATATTTCGGAGGCCCATTTGTATTCTCCTCTTTATTAGTGGATGTTTCTCCGCCGCCCGTGGATGTAGGTCGATTGACCGAACCACGTTAAATTCTTTGTGCCTATTTCTTTTTCTCTTAGTGTTATTCTTTATTATTGTCTTGGTTGGATTTCAAGAACCCGTTCGTCACATTTTGGAGGGTCCGAAGATCCTAACAGCGTGGGTCAGTGTTCCGGACCCTTTTGATGCTTTGCCCGTTGCCAAGGCTATCCTCGCCACTTTTGACAAAACTTCTGTAGGGGAATATACCTTGGAAGTTTTAGAGCAGCGTATAAAAGCTATTGCGTCAAGGAAGAATTTCCTTCTTGTCCTAGATAACGTAGGCACAGTTGATAGGTACAAGTGGGAATCCCTAGAGAATCTCTTTGTTGGCGAAACAGGATTTAGAATCTTGGTCACGACAAGAAATGAAAAAACCGCGAAAACTCTTGATAACGACCACTTAGAACGGTTGGACTTTCTATCGGATTCGGATTGTGCAACAATCTTGAATACAATAGCGTTGAAAGAAACAAGAGGAGAGGAGCATAAGGAATTTCTTAAAATTGGTTATGAGATCGCAAAGAAGTGCAATGGCTTGCCTCTCGCTGCAAAGATAATCGGGTATGTGTTGGCATCAAGGGCTACCATAAAAGAGTGGAGAGATATACTAGAGAGCCCGTTGTGGAAATATGAGGATGAGATGAGTGATATCTTACGCCCTTTGAGATTGAGCTACATGGATTTGTCTCCATTACTCAAGCGTTGCTTCTTGAGCTCTGTTCTCTACTCAAAAGGCTTCAACTTCGACTCTAAAGGGCTGATCAGGATATGGATGGCTCAACATTACGTAGACTTGAGTGGTGATCCGGATCAAGTGGATCCTAAGGGATATGAGCACCTAAAGAAGTTGTCCGAGCGGTCTTTCTTTCAAGTGTCGGGAAGAAATGATGAAGGTGAGCCGACGTATAAAATGCATGATATAATGTATGATTTTGCGACGCACTTATCAGGAAGTGAATACTACATTGTTATTGATGGTAGAACGGACAAGAGACCGTACCGTATACCCAACCATGGGAAAACACGCTACTTTTGTGCGAGATTCGTCTCCCAGAAAGACCTACCACAAAATCTCTTCAAACTCTTGAACCGCGCAAGAAGTGTTGTGTTTGAGCGATTGTGAGTTTGAGAAGTTTTCCGAAGATTTGGGAAAATTGATTCACTTGAGGTATCTTGACTTGAGTGGGAATCTTGTAATACCCTAAATTTTTGTCACACCCAATTGATCTTTGTATGTGATTAATTTCGGATCAAGTCTTGTGTTCGATATTATAATTTATATTATAGTACTCCCTCCGTCCCGCCCGACATGGCTTAATAGGTTTGGGTACGGTTATTAAGAATAGTGGGTAGTTGTGTGTAAAGTGGTATAAAGTGGTGGGACCTATTAGAATTTATTAGAGTATTATTTTAGTTAGTGGTCAAGTCAAGTGGAACAATGAAAAAGAGGAAAGAAGCCAAGTCGGATGAGACGGAGGGAGTATAATACTCCCTAGATTAATTATTTTGGTATATATGGGGTTAGTTATATACATATATGAATGTGTATATATAAAAAAAAAAGAGAACGGATTTGAAACGTCAACTCCCTCCATAACCCCTCTCCTACGATCTCTCTCTACCCACACTCTACTCACGATCTCTCTCTACCCACACTCTACTCACGATCTCTCTCTCTACCCACACGAAGCCATGCACACGCTGCCGAGCTCGGAGGGCGGGAGTTTCAGACGGCATGGGAAGTAGTTTTTAGAGTAGGAAAACTCCCACGTATTTCCATCATTTTTCCTCATTTTAATTCTCTCTTCTTTTTCCTTCTCAAGACAAGAACTTGACCCATTTTGAACAACATTTCACCTCTTGGGCGATTTCTATTTCCGATCGGCATAGAAGTAATATCATCTTCGTCTCGTCTTCTCTCAGCCGGCGTCATTTATCGTCCACCGTTCTTCAAGCTCATCGGCGCCTGCCAACTTCCAACTCGTCTCATCGGTTAACGAGGTAACAAACTCAGTCCAGAATCTCTCATCTCGTTCATATTTGTGAAGCTTCATTGAAGAACTTGAACATATGGTGATAGACTCGTTCTTGTCGTGTTTAATTGTACGATTCATCCTTATATTTTTATATTTTATGTTGCCTCAGCCCTCTCGTTCTTCCGCCGAAACATTCTCGCGCATTTTCGAGATCAAAGAAGCTAAGGTATAATTTCTCGGTCCTAGGCTGAACCTCTCTTTCTTGATGTGTAGAAGTCGGTTTCGACTTACATAGTTTCGACGTTAATACTGTAGAAGAAAATTCATACCTGCTAATGATCAGTTGGTTATCACGTTCGATTAAGCCGCTTTTGCGAACCCCCATTTGCCGCCTAACCTGTCACCTTCAGCGATTTTTAGCATTTTATTACTTGAGATTTTCATGGTGGTTCCTTCATGAATATTTTTCTACGAAATGTCAATATTATTCTATTAAATATCAGAATTTTCGATTTCGGATGTGAAAGTTATGAGCCTCCCAAAACGCTTGCGGGAAACGAAACCTTTCTAGCCAGCTTGCTGACCGGCGATTTTGCGACTCATTTTCTGACCAGATTAATGAGAATCGATACCTAATTCCTATACTACTATGAACCTTGTACTTTCAGCTTTCCAACTCCACTTTCCGTTCGTTAAATGGAGATCGGACCAAAGAGATATGGAGCTCGGAAGTCGAGCTGTTCGAAGTGCGCTCGTCACGGAGCAGCAGTACGATCTCGGATATCTGTTATTCTCCAATAACATAAACCTAACTAAACTTATACTACTGAAAAACCCTTCCTTTAAGCTTTCCGGAAACACGTCTCGCGTATTTTTCGGAGCCCGGGTCGAGGAGATACAAACCGCCAAAGTTGAGCAGCTGAAATCGCACCCTTACGCGAAACGGTAGACTTCGGCACGAAGTCTGCTCGTTTTCACCAACCTTAAGTTGTCAAAAACTGTATCGTTGGAAATCTAGGTTCGTTGGCTTTCTAATGATACCCTCTGATCGCAAAACAGAGTTCGGACGCGAAAGATATAGGTCTCCGAAGCACAGCTGGCGAAACTGCCGCGAATCCGCCGAGGCTAATTCGGGGACAAATTTCGGTGTTGAAACGATACCCGATCGGGGCTTAAATTCTACAGTTTGTACTTCACCTGGAGTAGAATCTAAAAACAAGTTCGACACTGGAAATCGATGGTCGGATCGTCCGAAACTAGGACCGAAAGTCGCTGCGAAAACTGCCCCAAAACAATCTCTTAACTTGTTAAAATATACCTTAAATTTTAGGTTATTTTACCAACGTTTTGGAAATATTTGAAAGTACATGATTAATATCTATCCACACGAAATAGGCATATCCGAGCAAGAATTTAATTAAGGCAAACTTAACGCCAATAAAATTTAACGATTTCAAAGCCGATTGGAATAATTATATAATCCCCTTCTCGCCAAATTGTGTGTATTAGAAGTCTAATTTTAAGACGATTAGTTTTGATCTACGACTAAAAATTAGGGTCTCTCTTGTAGGATCCCAGGAAGGGCAATAACTCCGAGAATAGCTGCAACGATAGGACAGCACCACAAGGTGGGTTTTTAATTTTCCGTAAAATTTATTTTGAGTTATTAAGCTCTGCTACATGAAATGTTTGTTATCCATTGAAAATCTTTATGCACGTTCGAATATGTTTAATGCTCTTGTATTGGTCGATCGAAGTTCTTGTTTTGACCTAAAACGTCAAATCAAGGATTGTGTACACCCCTCTTGGTCGTACAGTGGTTTGATCTCCACTGTGCGCTAACTCTACGGCTACGGAAAGGATTATCTGGAGAAATGTCTGATATCCTATTTTTAAATGAGTATTCTGAGTAATGACTCGAGACTCCAATGAAAAGGCTCTGACGTGGATTCGTTCCGGGATCACAAGAGTAATTATTGAAAGCTGCAAGCGTGCGAAATTGAATGAAGAGATAAATATTTTTGTATGCTTAGGAGTTATTTTTCATTTTTAAAATCTCCTAATTTATACGTTGTGCTTTGGATAACCGCAAATTTTATAAAAGTGTTTTATCAAATACTAGCCCACTTGGTACACTAGTACTCAGCCTAAATTTAAAAAAAAAATGTTTTCAGGTTGAGCGGCCACTGCAGACGGGTGGAGCCGAGGGCGAGGGTTGCGGTCTGATATGCTAATTTCCACCGTGCTTAATTGATATTTGCCTATTCTGGAAGACGTAATTGTTTTGCTACTCGTCATTTTAAATTTGCCTTTATGATTATTGAACACAATTTCTTCTATGTGCTCAGACACTTCTTTGGTAATGATGAATCTCGACATTGGAATTTCCCTGAATTTAATTTCTTGAATTATTCTTTGTTATCTCTTAGTCATAAATGCTCTTTTAATTATTCGTATTCACCACACCCTGTCACACGCCCTCTTCCGAAAATTGGGCTTTGACAATTTGGTATCAGAGCAGTTCGTTCCGCTCCGGACCTAAATCGTTTTTCAAGGAAGTTTAGACTCGCTTCCCTAGACTTCAAAAATTTATTTCCACCTAAAATATTTTCTCATGTAAGTCTAGAATAGAACCCCTAGACTACTATGTTATTCGACAACTCTCGGCTCGTCGTCGTAGTACCCTCAACAAAGGCAACTTCTTTTAAAGACTCTTATTTAAATGCGCGCTAATGGCTTGTGCTTAAAGGGAAGCATAAAGTTTATGAAAAGAAAGGTTTCCCTAATGGACTTATGTGTCCCTGGGGCTAAATAAAATGCGATCATCTATTTGACAAGAGAATATTTTCATCAGATAATTTGAAATTCCTTTGACAAGTGTTCCATGAAATATATGATTGTGTTGTGATGAGTTCATTTGCTTACTACCTTTATGATGTGATACTGTGATTAAGTAGCATTGTTGAACTCTAGTTCACGAACTTTGATTGATCAGACCACTTGAACATAAGATTAGTGCTCTATGTAATTACTTAGTTGCTTGACTAATCTTAAGATAAGTTGTTGACTTAGAACTTTTTCTTCTTTTGATAGATGCATCGAGCTGGACCCAGTACGTTCATTGTAGAGTCTCGAGAGGAGAGCGCAGCGCGTTTCCGTAGCTACGTGAGGGACCCCGAGCAGTCGATTGTTGTTTTCCTTGGACACTACGTAGAGCTATGGAGGAGAGCACATCGTGATGTAGATGATTTCGAGGCATGCCAACGCCTTATTGAGCACTTTCCACCTAGTTGGAGAATGCGATTGCACGGGATGGTTCATCGAACCCTGCGAGAGTCGGATCCAATGACACGGCGATGGGTTGGAGACTTTCCGCTGTTTG
This sequence comes from Lavandula angustifolia, assembly GCA_028984105.1. Taxonomy (NCBI): domain Eukaryota; kingdom Viridiplantae; phylum Streptophyta; class Magnoliopsida; order Lamiales; family Lamiaceae; genus Lavandula; species Lavandula angustifolia. Next base: position 3,130,911 of record CM054812.1, read on the forward strand.
TCTCCGACGTGTTATGCCGCTACACCGACCTTGGCGGGGATAACTATGATTGGGCCGTCGAGAACCCCGAGCCACGTTATGAGTCCCTAGTCTACGTGCCAGCCGACCATTGGTGGAAGTCAATTCGACGAACCATGACCGACGAACAATTCACAGCTTTTACGTGGGAGGATTTCAAGTCACAACTTTTCGGGAAATACGTTCCAAGCTATCATCGAGAAGCGAAAGCGCCTGCAACATCTGATTCCGCACCTTCCGATGATGGCAAAAAGGGAAAGCGAAAATGGGATGATCGTGATAGGAGGAGTTTCAAAAACGACAGAAGGCCTTGGCAGTGGAGTAGGAATTCGCAACAACAACAACATCGACCCCAGCAAGGCGAGGAAAGACCACTATGTCACACCTGCCAGAAGCCCCACCTTGGTGAATGTCGGAAGGCTGCAAACGCCTACTACAGATGCAGACGTACTGTACATTTTGCTAAAGAATGCACGAATCAGTGTGGAAACCGCAGAGCCCCACAACAACAGAACCCTAGGAACCAGCAATAGAACCAGAGGGCACCCGACAACCAACAACCACAGTCGCGAGCTAGGGACTATGCCCTAAACCAGGAACAAGCCGCTCAGAATGATGGAAACTTAGAAGGTATTATCAATATTGCTGGAGTACCCGTTTTAGTACTTTTGATACTGGAGCATCGCACTCTTTTATATCGGATATGGCCTGTAAGTTGCTGAACCTAGACACTGAAGGAACTAATAGCACTCTAGTGATTGATACACCTAATGGGACAATAACCTCTAGGCTTAAATGCTCGAACCTAAAACTTAACATTGGTAGTGAGAACTTTAAGGCAGAGCTAAATGTCATCACAATGGGAGATTTTGACGTAATCATAGGGATGGACTGGCTTACTAAGAACCGCGCCACCATAGTCTGTCATAAAAGGAAGATTAGTTTTCAACCCCTAAAGAAGGAAGACACGATTTTTCACGGTGTTATTTGGGAAGATGAGTTTCATTTATATCTGCTATGAAAGCTGCCAAAATTATCAAGTGAGGAGTAGTGCGTTTTGGTAAGAGAAGCAAATTACGTCCACGTTTTATCGGACCTTTCGAGATCCTAGAGAAGATAGGCCCCGTAGCCTATAGGTTGGCCTTGCCACCTAACCTGGAGAATATTCATAATGTGTTCCACGTATCCCAGTTGCGAAAATATGTTTTCGACCCAAAGCACGTAATCGACTGATGAGTCAATTTCGTACCTAATTATTTCTGTCCGAAAAGTCTCTTAACTGTGCAGGCGAGACGCTTTTGTTGGCAGTTATGCAAGAAAATAGGCTGATTTGGCACGACACGTGGAAATGATGTGGCAACGAGTTTCTAGCTGTAATGGCGAGATTTTGAGCGGATTTGCCCAAGAAAAGAAAGAAGGAAAGAAGAAGAGAAGAAAGGAAGAAGGAAGGAAGGAAATGAGATAAATAAGGAAGGATGATATATTACCATATCTCATAGATCCTTTTCCTTATCCAAAAAAGAACCCTAGATGTGATCTAGGAGCATTATAAAAGGATGAAGAGGCACGAAATTCAGAGGCTCTTGGAACCCTCTCGACCTCCTCATAACCTTGGCACACAATTCCCTTTCCGATCCATCCATCTTCGACTTCACACCGCCGCCGTCCGGAGCCACCGTCGCCGATATTCACCAAAGCCGAGGAGAAGAACCAATACCATTCCATTCTAATTCATGCAGTTCCTTTAGTTCGAGTAGAAGAAAACAAACACTTTAATTTTTCCGCTTTTAATATTCGCACTTTAAGTTTAGATAGTTGCTTTCAATTTCCGTTCGTTTTGAGAGATCGAAGACTATCGGTACTCTTGATCCTATTTCAATTCTTGTTTTAATTCAGTTCGTGTTTAGTTTTCAGTGCAGTACGTGTTTCGTTTTCAGTTTTAGTTCGTATCTTTATTTTATTTTCAGTTTTCGTGCATGCTAGGGTTAGGGTTACGAATGATGTATGTTTCGTTTTTGCAAAGTGTCTTATACGTGCGGTCGGGGCCGGTTTCAAGAGTAGCTAAATTTTTAGTGGTCCGGCGAGATGTAAAACGCACACGTGAACAGTACATGAGGCTTAGGTGCTGATAATTAATTGAAGGGTTTCGGGTTAATTCTGGTTTATTTAATCTGGCTAGTAATTTATGCTTGATCACCCTAAGTTGTGTTGGGTGATGATTCAGTCCTCAACACGGTTTTACATAGTGGGAAATGATTCTATCTTCCGTACTGAAATGCACTCGGTAGGCTTATACCCCGAGTGATCCCATGAAGATTTGAAGATCCCAAAACCCTATCTCGATTGGTGAACCATTCCTTTGTAATTGTTTTTGTCTCCGAGGATTCGGACTCGGTGAGACACTGCACCTGGTTCGGGCGGTCAAGAGATTATCGGCCCACGACCGGATGTAGAAGACTCGGTATGTCTTGGACTCGGCGAGAGCAAGATATCTTGAAAGACTCAGTGGAACCGAACTCAGCGAGAGTAGTTCACTAAACTAAGAGCCGACCTTCGGCAGAGTAAATCGGTACTCTCTACGGGATCAAACTCGGTAACGGGCAGTCTTACGAACCGTCGAGATCTTTTGAACAACAATTAGCATAGTCAAATACGAGGAAGAGAGACGTCAGCGTCATTATGCCTCGAAGTCTGTTCTGTCTCAACTACTCTGGCAAAACCTCGGCAAATGACAAGCCACCACCTGTCTTTACCGCTAAAGCTGCAAGTCAACAACTTTCCGAAAAAGGAGGGAAAGGACATCGTCACCTTTTTCAAAAGAGCCGTTAGCTACCAAAAGAGTGAGATAAAGGGATCATCGTCTCCAACCGATCTTTCCTAATCTCTTCTCTATAAATAGAGGGATGATTCAAGTTTTTTCATGCAAGCAGAGAGCCAAAAAGCAGCGAACGAGCCAACACACTCTCGAGCAAGAAAATGGAAAAACGAGCAAAAACAGAATATCGTATAAGTCTTCCGCAAGAACTTAAAGAACATTCTCCAGCGAAAGACTACCTTCAAGCTAAACAGATATAAAAGCCTCTAGTATCCAAATCGACGATACACGAACTCAAAGCTACAACTCAGTTGTTCGTCGATCTAGAAGCCACTTTCTCGTTCCCTATCCCTCTAACCCTAAGCTCAACTGAATTTATCCATAGCTTAGACGAAGGGGTTCACCTTTGAACCTTATCCTTATTGTAAAAGGACCCCTTCATAGTTGGAGAAGTTTGTCAAACACTTTAGTTTGATACCCGTTGTAAACTGAGACTTGCTCAGTATAAATTCCAAGACGTGGCTTTGTCCTGTGTACAAGCTGACTGAGACTAACTCAGGATAATAAATAGCCTCCTGACCTTTCGGGACAGTGGACGTAGGATCCTGTGCATCCGAACCACTTTAAAAATCTATGTGTCTCTTATTTACTGTTGCATTGATTTTAACTGTTCATACTGAATATCATATCTTTAAAATCATTCAACTAAATTTCAGCATACTTATCTGATTCACTCTTCTGAACTGAAACTGTTTTTAAGAAAACGTTTTTTCCACTCAACTGATTTGGGCCTACACATTTCCGCACCACTGAACTCCATTTGAAGATACTGAATTCTGACTTATTCAGCTAGCAGATCTCAAAAGAGTCAGTACCTCTTTGCCTTAACATGATTCAGAACAGCTATTTGGTCTGCTGAACTCTTTCAGTACGGCACACTCCTGAACGGGACTGTTCGTGTTGCAAGTTGAGAAATAGGTTTTAGGTGTATTCACCCCCCCCTATACACCTAAACGTGCTCTCGGGACCAACAAGTTGCGTAGTTTGTAGCTAACTTAGTACTTCCATCTTTTCTCGTGGAACAAGGCTAGGTAAGTAGCAAAGTTATTCATTAGAATAATTGGATTAAACCGGTAGGAGACTATTAGATGCCCAACATACGAGTAGGCTCCTATACTAGGCTCCCTTAGTTCGATAAAGCTGTTTAGCTATTAAATCTATTGATTGCCCAACAACGTAGGTTGTAGCTAAATTAGGGAAGTAGTCGTTTCGATGCCCAACATGGCGGTTACCGACTAAGTAAGTGGGAGTGAGGATTACGCAGTTTAAGTTATGGTAATCTATAACTAGTTGATTCTGAAGATTAATTCATTTTATGTGCCGAGGATTGGAATTATGTGTGTGTGAATATTCTGCTGGACCCATCTCTCAACTGCCTAGTTAAAACAGTTTATTTCAGTTTTCAGTTTTTACAAGTTCTTAGTTTAGATAAAAACCCAAAACTCGCGTGGTTGCTAACCAAACCCAATATAAGTAGAAAAATGATTTGTCTAGTCCTCCGTTCCTTGTGTTCGATACCCTGAAGACTGTACTGATTTAATTCTGAAGTTTTGCAGGATTATTTGGTGCAATACAGTGATCACCAAATTGGTGCCGTTGCCGGGGACGGTGTTATCTAGTTTTATTGTTTTCTACTAATCTTTTTTATCTTTTAAGCGTTGCATGAGCAGGTCTTCCAAGCCTAACCTCATATTTGATCCAGAGGTCGAGAAAACAGCAAAGAGGAATAGGAAGAGGACAAAGCTGCAAAAGCAACAGATTCTATCCGAGGCAGAAAACGTCTTAACTACCCAAACAGGAGACAGAACAGACGCCGGTGATCAGACCAGCGACTCTGAACCAGAAACTGTTAGGTTCGACAAAACACTGCACAATTCTCCAGTAACTAGCTCAGAATCAGAGGAGGAAGAGATGGAGGACGAAGTGCACAATCCACAACCCTTGAGGATGAATACCAGATCGCTTGACATGGGACCGGACCTTCCCGGTCCAATCCAAATCACAACTACCGAACAAATTGATGTCAAGCTGAACATGGTCGCTGCCATGCCGAAGTTCTATGGGAGGACGAACGAGAACCCAAATTCCTTTTTGGCCTCATTCAACCAAGTCTGCAATCTGCACAGGCAAGGCAATCTGGATGCATTCAAGCTCAAGGCTTTTCCATTCACACTGCAAGATGGAGCACAAGCGTGGTTCTCAAGTCTAAAGCCAAACACGATCACGACGTGGGCCCAGATGCGTACGGTCTTCTTGAAGAAGTATTTCCCGCAATCAAAGACAAATGCACTTAAGAAGCAGATTTCTGGGATCGCTCAAGAAATTGACGAGACTTTCGGCGCATATTGGGAGAGATTCGGACGACTTGTCGATAGTTGTCCGAACCATGGCTATTCAGACGTGGAGCTTTTACAAATTTTCTATCAAGGTATGACCGACGAAGCAAAAGTTATGGTCGATATCGGTCTAAAAGGGAATTTCCATACAAGTCTCTACGAAGATGCAAGAAACATAATTGAAGGACTTGCGGAATCTACCTCGCAATACAAGGGGTCGAGAACAAAAAGGAAAGTTGTCAATTGGTCTTATTCCGACTATATGGACGAGATCGATACTAAGGTGGATGCAAAATTTAGCATGTTACAAGACAAGCTAGACCTAATGCTTAAGCAGAACACTTCTGCTTCAAATCGATCGATTGCTGATCATTCATGTGGAGCCTGCGGAGAGAAAGGGCATACGTCACTACAATGTCCGGGAGAAGAAATGAATAAGACTGGAAATTGGAGTGGACAACAAGGGGTTCATCCGAACCTTAGATGGAGGCAACCGGAAGTTCAATTTCAACCAAGGAATCCGCCTCAACAACAATTTCAACAACCGTACCAGCCTATGCAACAACAGAATTATCAGCAAGCATACAAGCCCCCGCATCAAGGGCAATTTCAGCAGCAGAGTATCCCGCCTGCCCAGTCGGAACAGCAGGGTTCTTTAGAAAAGCTTTTGGCCGAAATGGTTTCTTCGCAGAAGGACACCACTTCATTTCAACAACAAATGCAGAAGGAGATGATCCAAACTCAAAGAGAGATGAATCAAACGAAGAAAGATCAGCAAGCTACTATGGATAATTTGGCCAAACAGATGAATAAGCTGAATTCTACAATGCAAGAGATGAAGAACACCCAAGGACAACTTCCAGCTCAGACTCAGCCTAATCCAAATGTTATGGCTAATGTAAGTCAAATAAGTATGTGTGGTAAGAAGGAAACTGATGGGGAGAAGGGTGCCCGACTGCACAAGCGAGTGGAAATTCCAGAAAGTCAAGTACAACAACTCATCCACCGCTATGACAATTTGTACCAAACACCTACTAATAGTACAAATAGTGATAAACAACCGTCTCAAACATACGAGCCTACGCACCATCGAATATATCAGAAGCAAGGTCCATCGCCTGGCCAGGCAGACCAGGGATCTTCTTCGTTTGAAGAATTGATACGCGAAATGATTGCTTCTGAAAAGGAATCAATTACATATCAGAGGCAGATGGAGAAGGAGATAATTTCAAATCAAAATGAGATCCAAGCCATGAAGGAAGAGATGCAACAATTGAAGATGGATCAACAAGTTACTTTGGAAAATATGTTCGAACAAGTTTCCAAACTGGCCAGTTCATTCCAAGATCTGAAAGGAGGTCAAGGGCATTTACCTTCACAAGCTCAAACACAGCCAAATTCGAGTGCCCAAAACTGCAACCAAATTAAACTGCATAGAGGAAAAGAATTGCCTGGCCCAATTGTACAGGCAAGATACCCAGAGAAGTCAGCAGAGAAGAAGAAGGTTGCAGAACAGCCTCTACCATCAGAAGGCTCAAAGGAGCAGTATGCTGAAGATCCAGAACAAGAAAGAGATGAGGAGGACGTCCTAACTGGCCAGTCGGAGCCTGAAAATCTGATTCCTCAACCATTCCCCGAAGCTTTGAAAAGGAAAAAGATGTCGAACAAGGAGTACATGGACTACCTTAAGCTATTCGAGAAATTAGAGATTAATATTCCTTTCCTTGAAGCCATCAAAATTCCAAAGTTCGGGAAGTTCGTGAAGGATTGTATTGCTGAAAAATCCTAAAGTCCGGGAAAATTGTCATGGACCACTCCGTCTCGGCAATCATTCAAAGGATGCTACCCGCTAAGTGTGTTGATCCAGGTATGTTTACTCTACCTTGCTTGATGGGAAATGTTATGATTAAGCAGGCTATGTGTGATTTAGGTGCATCCATAAATGTTATGCCATTATCCATTTATAATCAATTGATTGGAGCTGAATTAGTATCCACCAAAGTGATAATTCAATTAGCGGATAGGTCATGCATTGCCCCGATAGGTTTACTTGAAAACATCTTGGTCAGAATTAACAACTTTGTCTATCCAGCAGATTTTTATGTCATAGACACAAATGATAGGAAAGTTGAGGGTACTACGGGTGTTTTATTAGGTAGACCGTTCTTAAAAACTGTGAAGGCCATAATCAATGTAGATGAAGGATCTATAAGTGTTGCATATCATAATGAAATCTATGTTCATCACATTGTTGAAGCACTTAAGATGTCTTTTGATCATGAAAATGAAGATGCTTTATCTACTGACTCCATTGAAAGCTTTGTCCAAGAATATCTTGAGACGTATGTGATGCAGGATAAGATGGAGGTCACCTTGACTCAAGGGCTGACCGAATCAAATCTCGATGATACGACAGACGAGGAGATCAGAGAAAGCATCTTGGCCTTACACGCAACTCCAGAATTGGCTACTGTTAGCAGTGTGTCTCAGCTGCCCAGTCAGGACGATTCTATACCAGAATGGCTGAAAACCGTGGAAGTAAAGCCCCAACATGAAAGATACAAGAAAAGGGCAGCAAGGGAGCAGACTACCATCGTCTTGCAAGGGGATAGACCATCAACCAAGTGTGAGGAAAAATTTCGGAAGAAGGCCTATGCAGATTTCGAGTGGTATAAAGACCGTGGGAAGAAATTGAAGCGGGTGATCAAGGCAGTGGATGAGACTCCACTGTTCATGTCGTCACCCAATTGACTCTTGAAGAGGAGGTCTAGCCGAAGACTCTAAAGAGAGGCGCTTCCGGGAGGCAACCCGTATTTTTTTCCGTTTTTCTTTGATTTCGTATTTTTAGTTTGATTTTATGCTTGGTGTTGTTTCTTTTCTTTTTCAGATTTTGGCTAAGTATGGAATTGGGATTTAAGTGTAAGGAGATGGTTTTTGGAGGAGCAAAAAAAATGAAGAGAAGAGAAAATTGGGAAGTAATAGCAGTTTTCACAACTTTTGAGGACCCAATTGAGTGCCGGAAAATTTTCGAGGGATTTAATTGCATTAATAGACAATTCTGGGGCCAATTGAAGTTGAGGGAAAAAAATGGGCCTGACCAAATCCTTGTCTTATATGATGCTCCTTATTTGACTAGGGTGGATCCTCCATCTTTTTTTGATTTGAACTTGTTGAGGCATACTCGCCTACTGTACCAACTGCCTAACCGGGAGATCCAGTTTTATCCACCGGGACCTCGTGTCTCGAGTGCCTTCACTTCTACAGGTCAGGATACAGTGCAGACTCTAAGGACTGATCTGGATTCCCTTGGACGCAGAGTAGGCCGCCTCCGCCGCACAGTTATGAGCAGACTGCCTCGCCTGCCCAGGCGAGGCGACCGATGACTTTTCTTCCCCAGTTTTATTTTTTCATTTTTTGTGTTTGTGTTTTTGTTTTATGTTTTTGAGTTTGTTCTTGTGTGTTTTTCATGTTCTTACACTTGATAGGGATCAAGTGTAAGGAGGGGGGTGTTTCTTTTTGTCTTTTATCCTTAGTTTTAGTTTGTTCTCACACTTGGTAGGGACCAAGTGTAAGGAGGGTGTTTTTGTGTTTATTTTGTCATGCCTTCTCTCTTTGTTTTGTCTTTTCTCTCTTGCTCCAGGGCGAGCAAGGTTTAAGTGTTAAGAGGGGGGTATTTTGTGTCGAAGCATGCCAAAATTTTTGATTTTTGAAATGCCGTTTTCTATGATCAAGCTTGTCTTATTTGTGCTTTTATTTTCAATATGCTTGCTTGTGGACCTTGTGAAGATTAGATCTAGGCACGTATATGCATGTAATTTGGGATGATGAAAAATAAACATTGTTGGATCGAAATTTTATAACCACTCACTTAAATAAGATTTGAGCCTTAAAGTAGGACACTTCCTACTATTCTTTTGAGAGTGTTTATCCGCAAAATCGTAATATGTTTGAGTCACTTGTGATAAATGATAGGAGGCACTAGGGATTTTTAGCCACACGGCCGCAACAAAATATTTCCTACCCGAAATTATCCCTTAGTGAACCAATTTGAGCCTTGACCGTTTCTTTGATTTGAGTTAGTAAAATTTTAGCCAAGGCCTTTTTAGACTTTCTCTTGACCCATGTGATTGCATGTTTTACGAACTCTCTTGTGCATGATAGTTAAAATCTGAAGAGTATTACATTTATCTCCTACCTGCCCAGTCTAGACATGCTGCAGAAAACAGATTGGATAAAAAGTCTAAGTGTAAAAACTGTTTTATTTAAGCAGAATTCAAAGTGTCCTGTCTGTACAGTTGACAGTATGTGCCCAGTTTGCTAAAAAGAAAGTTTATGCCACGAAAAAAAAATACAAGGAAAAAAAAATCCGAATATGAAACATGGCAGAAAAGAATAAAGTATGGGTGCATAGTATTGATGTTGTAGCATTGAAGTAAATTTTCTGAAGTAGTGGGAGTTTGACTGACTTGACTGCACAAGTGAGAGAGTTTTACATGTATAACATTGAATCTGAATTTTAATGGAGCTTAGTACCCCTAGGACCCTTACCAACATTAATTTGTCTAAGTCCTAAGCCCCATTACAACCAAATGAGAAAGACCTCCTTGATATTGCTATTGTGATGATCTCTTATCGTGATTGCGTGGATTGTTTTCCTTTGAGTGGCTTGAACCGGACCTAGATTAGTTGAATGTTGAGTGAAACTTGAGGAGATCCACATTGTTTAGATTTTGACCAAGTTGATATATGTGTGCTTAGTTTCAAAATTTGCATTGTCTACTTGTTGGATGAGATTATGATTGCATGGTTTGACATTGCTTGGCTAGTGAATTGGTATGGAAATTTTCGAATTGATTGGTATGGCTTCTTGTCTTCGTTTTGTGACTCCGTTGTTATTTTCTTCCGTCTGTGTCGTGTCTTGTTTTTGTTCTTGTTCGAGTCTTGAGTCTTTTCTTTTGTGTCTTGGGTCTTGGGGAAGACCAAAAATAATTAGGTACTTATCTTTTGTTCTTCTTATACTCGAGGGCGAGTATAGTTCAAGTGTAAGGAGATTTGATGAGTCGATTTCGTACCTAATTATTTCTGTCCGAAAAGTCTCTTAACTGTGCAGGCGAGACGGTTTTGTTGGCAGTTATGCAGGAAAATAGGTTGATTTGGCACGACACGTGGAAATGATGTGGCAACAAGTTTCCAGCTGTAATGGCGAGATTTTGAGCGGATTTGGCCAAGAAAAGAAAGAAGGAAAGAAGAAGAGAAGAAAGGAAGAAGGAAGGAAGGAAATGAGATAAATAAGGAAGGATGATATATTACCATATCTCTCATAGATCATTTTCCTTATCCAAAAAGGAACCCTAGATGTGATCTAGGAGCATTATAAAAGGATGAAGAGGCACGAAATTCAGAGGCTCTTGGAACCCTCTCGACCTCCTCATAACCTCGGCACACAATTCCCTTTCCGATCCATCCATCTTCGACTTCACACCGCCGCCGTCCGGAGCCACCGTCGACGATATTCACCAAAGCCGAGGAGAAGAACCAATACCATTCCATTCTAATTCATGCAGTTCCTTTGGTTCGAGTAGAAGAAAACAAACACTTTCATTTTTCCGCTTTTAATATTCGCACTTTAAGTTTAGATAGTTGCTTTCAATTTTCGTTCGTTTTGAGAGATCGAAGACTATCGGTACTCTTGATCCTATTTCAATTCTTGTTTTAATTCAGTTCGTGTTTAGTTTTCAGTGCAGTACGTGTTTCGTTTTCAGTTTTAGTTCGTATCTTTATTTTATTTTCAGTTTTCGTGCATGCTAGGGTTAGGGTTACGAATGATGTATGTTCTGTTTTGCAAAGTGTCTTATCTGTGCAGTTAGGACAGTTTCATGAGTAGCTAAATTTTTAGTGGTCCGGCAGGATGTAAAACGCACACGTGAACAGTACGTGAGGCTTAGGTGCTGATAATTAATTGAAGGGTTTCGGGTTAATTCTGGTTTATTTAATCTGGCTAGTAATTTAGGCTTGATCACCCTAAGTTGCGTAGTTTGTAGCTAATTGATCTTTTTATGCGATTAATTTCTGATCAAGTCTTGTGTTCGATATTATAATTTATATTATAGTATAATATACTCCCTAGATTAATTATTTTGGTATATATGGGGTTAGTTATATATATATATATATGAATGTGTATATATAAAAAAAAAAAAAAAGAGAACGGCGTTGAAACGTCAACTCCCTCCATAACCCCTCTCCCACGATCTCTCTCTACCCACACTCTACTCACGATCTCTCTCTACCCACACTCTACTCACGATCTCTCTCTCTACCCACACGAAGCCATGCACACGCTGCCGAGCTCCGAGGGCGGGAGTTTCAGACGGCATGGGAAGTAGTTTTTAGAGTAGGAAAACTCCCACGTATTTCCATCATTTTTCCTCATTTTAATTCTCTCTTCTTTTTCCTTCTCAAGACAAGAACTTGACCCATTTTGAACAACATTTCACCTCTTGGGCGATTTCTATTTCCGATCGGCATAGAAGTAATATCATCTTCGTCTCGTCTTCTCTCAGCCGGCGTCATTTATCGTCCACCGTTCTTCAAGCTCATCGGCGCCTGCCAACTTCCAACTCGTCTCATCGGTTAACGAGGTAACAAACTCAGTCCAGAATCTCTCATCTCGTTCATATTTGTGAAGCTTCATATTTGTTGCCTCAGCCCTCTCGTTCTTCCGCCGAAACATTCTCGCGCATTTTCGAGATCAAAGAAGCTAAGGTATAATTTGTCGGTCCTAGGCTGAACCTCTCTTTCTTGATGTGTAGAAGTCGGTTTCGAGTTACATAGTTTCGACGTTAATACTGTAGAAGAAAATTCATACCTGCTAATGATCAGTTGGTTATCACGTTCGATTAAGCCACATTTGCGAACCCTCATTTGCCGCCTAACCTGTCACATTCAGCGATTTTTAGCATTTTATACCTTGAGATTTTCATGGTGGTTCCTTCATGAATATTGTTCTACGAAATGTTAATATTATTCCATTAAAATATCAGAATTTTTAGATTTCGTATGTGAAAGTTATGAGCCTCCCAAAACGCTTGTGGGAAACGAAACCTTTCTAGCCAGCTTGCTGACCGGCGATTTTGCGACTCATTTTCTGACCAGATTAATGAGAATAGATACCTAATTCCTATACCAATATGAACCTTGTACTTTTATCTTTCCAACGCCACTTTCCGTTCGTTAAATGGAGATCGGACCAAAGAGATATGAAGCTCGGAAGTTGAGCTGTTCGAAGTGCGCTCGTCACGGAGCAGCAGTACGATCTCGGATATCTGTTATTCTCCAATAACATAAACCTAACGAAACTTATACTACTGAAAAACCCTTCCTTTAAGCTTTCCGGAAACACGTCTCGCGTATTTTTCGGAGCCCGGGTCGAGGAGATACAAACCGCCAAAGTTGAGCAGCTGAAATCGCACCCTTACGCGAAACGGTAGACTTCGGCACGAAGTCTGCTCGTTTTCACCAACCTTAAGTTGTCAAAAACTGTATCGTTGGAAATCTAGGTTCGTTGGCTTTCTAATGATACCCTCGGATCGCAAAACAGAGTTCGGACGCGAAAGATATAGGTCTCCGAAGCACAGCTGGCGAAACTGCCGCGAATCCGCCGAGGCTAATTCGGGGACAAATTTCGGTGTTGAAACGATACCCGATCGGGGCTTAAATTCTACAGTTTGTACTTCACCTGGAGTAGAATCTAAAAACAAGTTCGACACTGGAAATCGATGGTCGGATCGTCCGAAACTAGGACCGGAAGTCGCTGCGAAAACTGCCCCAAAACAATCTCTTAACTTGTTAAAATATACCTTAAATTTTAGGTTATTTTACCAACGTTTTGGAAATATTTGAAAGTACATGATTAATATCTATCCACACGAAATAGGCATATCCGAGCAAGAATTTAATTAAGGCAAACTTAACGCCAATAAAATTTAAAGATTTCAAAGCCGATTGGAATAATTATATAATCCCCTTCTCGCCAAATTGTGTGTATTAGAAGTCTAATTTTAAGACGATTAGTTTTGATCTACGACTAAAAATTAGCGTCTCTCTTGTAGGATCCCAGGAAGGGCAATAACTCCGAGAATAGCTGCAACGATAGGACAGCACCACAAGGTGGGTTTTTAATTTTCCGTAAAATTTATTTTGAGTTATTAAGCTCTGCTACATGAAATGTTTGTTATCCATTGAAAATCTTTATGCGCGTTCGAATATGTTTAATGCTCTTGTATTGGTCGATCGAAGTTCTTGTTTTGACCTAAAACGTCAAATCAAGGATTGTGTACACCCCTCTTGGTCGTACAGTGGTTTGATCTCCACTGTGCGCTAACTCTACGGCTGCGGAAATGATTATCTGGAGAAATGTCTGATATCCTATTTTTAAATGAGTACTCTGAGTAATGACTCGAGACTCCAATGAAAAGGCTCTGACGTGGATTCGTTCCGGGATCACAAAAGTAACTATTGAACGCTGCAAGCGCGCGAAATTGAATGAAGAGATAAATATTTTTGTATGCTTAGGAGTTATTTTTCATTTTTAAAATCTCCTAAGTTATACGTTGTGCTTTGGATAACCGCAAATTTTATAAAAGTGTTTTATCAAATGCTAGCCCACTGGGTACACTAGTACTCAGCCCAAATTTAAAAAAAAATGTTTTCAGGTTGAGCGGCCACTGCAGACGGGTGGAGCCGAGGGCGAGGGTTGAGGTCTGATATGCTAATTTCCATCGTGCTTAATTGATATTTGACGTAATTGTTTTGCTACTCGTCATTTTAAATTTTCCTTTATGATTATTGAACTCAATTTCTTCTATGTGCTCAGACACTTCTTTGGTAATGATGAATCTCGACATTGGAATTTCCCTGAATTTAATTTCTTGAATTATTCTGTATTATCTCTTAGTCATAAATGCTCTTTTAATTATCCGTATTCACCACACCTTGTCACACGCCCTCTTCCGAAAATTGGGCTGTGACAAATCTTATGGAAGTGCTCCCAGAAAATGTAACCAATCTGTACAACTTACAAACTTTGGATCTCCGGAGATGCCGTAATCTCATCAGGCTTCCTCTTGGGCTTACGAAGCTGATGAAACTCAGACATCTCCTCATTTCTGATACGAAGAATTTCTTGGAGTTCCCTGAGGAACTAAGAAAGTTAACAGGTGTGTGGACTCTATATGACTGTGCCGCAACAAGAGATTCTTTGGTGAAATCGAATCAACTCGGAGAATCTCTAGCAAAGGATAGTTTCACATGCCTAAGTCTCCTAGGATGTGTAGGTCTATGTCATGCAAGATACGAGGCAGCAGATGTTCAAAGTCCAGACATGACATGCAAGATTGAAGAGCCGCTGCAAGAAAACTTTCAAGTAACGAATTCACTAGACGAAGAAGCAATCGCGGAAAGAAAATATTACCGCCGCACGGGAGCAATAACCCCTGATGGCGATATAGAATACGAAGAGTGCGAGGAAGAAGGTGATGATGAAATAGCAGAAGACGAAGCTTGGCGGCGGCTACCCTATTTGACCAAAAAGTTTATGAACAATCTGAGATCGCTGGAGATTAATGACTCCCAATACTCTCATCTGCCCCACCTGCTAAACCTTCCAATGCTCGTGACACTTCGTATACAGAATATGGACTTCCGAGCACTGACGCTTAAATTCTTCGTCGGCAGATTTCCAAAATTAGAAACTTTGACGTTTTCGGAATGCGAATTGTGGGAGGAGTGGGAAGATTTGGAAGAAGCTGCAGGAGGAGTAATAATGCCGTGTCTGAACTATTTGGCGATTACATTGTGTTCTAACTTGAAAGCGCTGCCGCATAAACTACTCCGCGCTGCTTCGTCGCTGCAGGAATTGTTCGTCGCCGGCTGCCCCCATCTCGCCGCCGCCTATAATAAAGAGATGGGAGATGATAACTGGGATCAGATTTCTGAAATCCCAAACGCCATCATCTTCGCCGATTATTAGATATCACATAGTAATTTCCGTTTTCTGTTATGCATGGTCGTTATATGTTTAGATCTCTACCGAGGGTTTTTTTCATCAACTTCATCCAAGTTGGCATTTTCCCTCATAATGATTATGTATGCTCATTAATAATTATTCATGTTCTTTTAAATTATACTTTCTTACTCTGGTGTCATCCAAGAGTCCAATTTGTTCTGTTTTGTTGCAATTTGGTTGCTTTTCTTTTCTTTGACAAGTAGGCATCCTAGTAACCCAATGTTGAAACAATTTTAAGCTAAAAAAAGCGAAGTTATTAAAGTATTAGAAATTCAAGTCTTGGCATTATACATATTTATGTTTGGTGGTCGTTGTTTTCACCAAATAAATCCTGCAAATATGTTAGAATTCAGATTAGTATTGCAAACAGGTATCGAACACATGGAATATAGATTTTAACATTAAATTTCTATAAATCTAAAGGTTAGCGACCACGTAATTTTGAGGGTTTCTAAACCTAAAGCAAGAAAGTAAATAGCATAAATAAGTTCAAATAAAATAAGCAAAGAAGACGGGTCCAGCAAGATGATTCACACACAAGTTCGATCATCGACACTAAAAGTGAATTAATCCCTAGAAATCAATTAGTTGTAGGCCGCCGTAATTAAACTGACACGTCCCCTATTCCCCCTTAATTATTCGATAAACGTCATGGTGGGCATTGAAACGACTACTTCTCTAAATTATATGCAACCTACGTTGGTGGGCAATCAATAGATTTAACACCTAATCAGTCTTAAGAAGTAAGGGAACCCAATTTAGGAGCCTACTCGTATGATGGACATCTAATAGTCTCCTACCAAATTATTCATATTATTCTGAGAACAATTGTGCTACTTACTTAGCCTAATCCCATGAGAAACGATGGAAGTACCAAATTAGCTACGAATTAAACTAACCTCTGTGATCAAGCCTAGATTAACTAATCCGATTAATTAACCTAGATTAATTCGGAATTTCAGTGATTAATTATCGAGCTTCTCACGAAAACATAAGTGTGTGCTTCACATCTCGCCGACCCCTAGAGAATTTAGCTGCGCATACTGGTCCGGCTGGGCAAGCGGACGACTAAACTGGGCAGAAAGTAAAACATGCTTGAACTCGAAAACAACATGCACGAAATTAAATCAACGAACTGAAACGAAACTGAAACACGAATAAAAGAGGTAAGAAATTGAATATTAAAACAATACCAAATGATAACATCTTATCCTTTGTTTGAAAGCAATAAACGAGAACTCTCCAAAAGCGAATGATAAATAAAACGATAAGATAAAGTGTTTGTTTCTTCCAATCTCCTAACTATGATGAACGAATCTTCCTTCTAGGCTATTCTCCTCTCTGTCTCTTTGTTCTCTCGGTCGAATGGTGAATCAAAGCCTCGTAAAATTTGTGAGTCTCCTCCCTTACATATGACGGCTCTCTTTCCTTATCCTTCTAGAAGTAGGTTTTCTTCAATTATGGAAATATTTGATTTAGATAAAAATATCTAAATCTTTCCATATCCTCCTCTCTCTCCTCCCAAACCTTCCTTCCTTGATATTTTCATCCAAAAACACTTCTTAAGCCTTCAAAACACGTTTGTCACCTCAGCACCTTGTCATTCGCCAAATCATCCCAAAAATCGGTAAGACAGCTCAGAAAATACGGTCCAACTGCCCTGGTGGGCGCCAAAACAGACAAAATTTTCATAGTACGAATTAGACTCAACAAACCTCCTTACACTTGAACTATACTTACCCTCAAGTATAAGAAAAATAAAAGAATGCGTACTATTCAAATTCAATCAATCCCCAAGACTCAGACTCTAAAATAAAAGGACACAAGAAGCAAATAAGACAAGAAACGACAAGGATAAAGACTCATAACAAATACAAGAAGCAACACCAATCATATCAATAATCTCCACACTCAAGGAACTAGCCAAACATGTAAAACCGTGCAAATATAAATCTCAACAAACAAGTAGAGTCGCAAATTTTGGACAAGTCAAAAACCTAAGCAAAAGTGGATCCTTCTCACAGTTCACTCAACACTCTCTAATCTAGGTCCAGTCAAGTCACTCGAAGAATACAGTCCACTCTATCACGATAAAAGATTGTCACAACTGCAGCATCAATGAGGTCTAGGACTTGGATAATTTTTTGTTGGTAAGGGTCCTAGGGCTTCTAAGCTCCATCAAATGTAAATCAATGGCATGCATGTTATACTTGCTCATCATGAGATATTAAAAAAAAAAAAAAAAAGAAATAAACATCACCCACCACTTAAGAACTACACACCAAATGCTACTAATTTTTTTTTTCATGGTTCGAATTTTCCCTTTTTTATAAACAAAACTGGGTACATACTCATCTAGGCAGTGAGGTCATAATTATTGCTATGTTACGTGCAGATTTTTCAATGATTTTCCGGCCAATTAATAATTTGTAGCATGCATCAGATTTTTCAATGATTTTCCGGCCAATTAATAATTTGTAGCATGCATCAGTTGTGCAGGCAGAGGACTGAAAATTGTTGTCCTCACACATAAAATAAGATCAATCTCAATAAAGCGTGTAAAACATGCAATGACATGGGACAAGAGAAAGCTAAAAAGGCCTCGACTAATATTTTATGACTAGATCAAAGAATCGGTCAAGGCTCAATTGGGCTTACTAAGGAATAATGTAAGGTAGGAAAACATTGTCACAACCAAACGATTTAACCCCTAGTGCCTCCTATCATGTATTGCACGTGACTCACCTTTATTGTGGATAAACACTCTCAATGAAATTATTAGAAAATAATTTTTAGTATTATCTTATTTCGTTTTAGGAAAACATCATATTATTATTAGGACATCTAGAAATACAAGACAGTATTATTGGGACGAAGGGAGAAATTGATTTAGAAACGTGATATGTTTTTGCATGCTGATATATGCATTGCTGCTTGTTAGATTCAAATGAGTTGATTGTAGTTACTTCGATCTTGAATTAACAATTAATCAAATCACATGCACCAATTTGTCAACTTGTCCATAGAAAATATAAGAAAAAATAGTTGTTTTGTGATATCAACTTGTAGTATTCTTTTAGTCTGACTATATGCAGCATTTTTGGTTCTCTAATAGAGGTGGCAAAAAAAGCTCTGAAAACTTTTGGAAAACTGAATTTAGTCTCTTCGGACTTTCTCACTTCAAAAATCTTGAAACTTGGGACTTTTTTGCTGACATTTTCAATATATATTCGCACGCTATTAAATTAATTAGTTTTTATCTGAAAATTTATTATTTCATAATTAAAATTTAAAATCTTCTTATTTCTCCTTTGTTAATGATGTTGACTAGGGTCACTGCCCCTCCAAGAAGAGGCTCAAATGGGCTAGTTGTTGGCTTGAATACTTGCACGAAGGCATTCAAATAGACCCATGTTCATTCATATTCAATTCTTGGTGACTAATTGTGGTATTTTCGGCCTGCATCTTTTGGGCCCAGAAATTGGCAGTCCTATTAGGTTTGAGCATTAAAAAAAAAAGGTCCAATTCAAATTTGAGGACGAATTTCTTCAGAGAATGATGTGAAAAGAAATTAATTTGGGCTTTAATTATTTCATTTATTTGTGCTTTTTTTCTTGGGCTTTAGGATTTTATTTTAGTTTCTTTATATTTTTATCATTTGAATTGTAATATGATAGATTTGATGATCGACGGCCCGTCTCTTCGTCCCCCATTCCCCTCCGTTAGGCGACAGGCACCATTGTCCTAGGTATTCGTGCGTTGAATCAATGGTTAACGAAAATCAAATCCGGCATTCGTGCGCGAACCAACGGATTTTGATTAATATTTGTAAATCGTTTCCGGCATTCCGAGGAATCAAGGGATTCAATTGGTATCACCTCTATTTTATTTATCTATTTTGTTTTATCTAATCTTCTGCGGCATCAACCCAATCCGATGGGAGATGCCGACTTGCCGGTTTCTCCTACAAGTATGGCCACCTTGCTCAACTTTGTTAGAAGTCTAAACATTAATGGCTCCCAATATTCTCATCTGCCTCAGCTGGAGATTCTTCCAATGCTCGCATAACTGACGCTTGAATTCTTAGTAGGCGGATTTCCAAAATTAGAATTTTTTACATATTCGGAATGCAAATTGTGGGAGTGGAAAGATTTGGAAAAAGCTGCAGGAGTAATAATGCCGTGTCTGAATTACTTGGCGATCACATATTGTGCCCAAACTTAAAGGGGCTGCTGGATTTCCTTAAAGGGGCTGCTGGATTTCCTATTTCATGAAAGAAAATGTAGTAAGCTATTAATTTCTAATTTTAATAAATCTTTTGTTGGCATGAAGCAAAATGAAGGAAATGATACTAAGACGCTGAAGGCAGTTGGATCTAACGATAATCATGAAAAGAAAAAAGATAGGGGAGGCAATTCGAGTCCGGTTGCAAAACAAACTGAACCACCAAAGCAAGCCTACATCCACGTACGAGCAAGAAGAGGTCAATATACTGATAGTTAAAATTTAGCTAAAAGGGTAATGACGAAACAAATGTCGTTTCTTTGTTATATAGCTAAGAAATGCATTTTCAGTAATGGAAAAAAAAAATCAAGGGAGGACAAACTGTATTCTGTCGAGAGATATACATTTTCGATGGGTTTGGGCTATATGAATTTTAAATTAATAAAGCTGCATCACAAGCTCCTTAACTGGATCCAAGTAAAAAACGAAAATTATGAACCAAACCTCTCAAGTTGGCTTAAATTTGTTCGATTTAAAGTGGTCTGTTTGGTCTATTTCTTTTTTAATTGTACCTGTATATTTATGTTCAAAGGAGGGTGTTTAAATACTTTATTTTATAGTATATGTTTAATGTTTTACTGCTTTATGGAGTAGTGCCTTGTGGTTTCTTATGTAAAGTCTCTTCTTTAATTTTATACTCCCTCCATCCCATAGAAAGTGTCATCTTTCGATGGGGCACGAAGATTAAGAAACTTGTATTATGTGGTGTGTGTTGTTTGACTTTTGGGTTGTTAATTTTGGTTCACACATTATTTGTTTTTTTTAGAAATATGACACTTTCTATGGGACAGCCCAAAAAGGAAAACGAGACGCATTCTATGGGACAGAGGGAGTATCATATTGCAGCACATTTTGTAGAAGTTCTTTCACAATACATCAAAAGTTGTTAGAAAATGGGAGGTTGTTAGAAGATGAAAGGGTTATTTAGTGTTTGGAATGTGGAAGGGTCTTTTAGTGAAGTGGGTATTTTAGTGTTTAGAATGTTGGAAGGTCTCTTAATGTAGAGGGTGTTTTGGGATGGAGCACTTCTCTCCAAAATATTTGAGGCTTTATTAGTTTCAATGGTTTTGGATTGTATTACAAATGGTAGCTCTCTTGAGCTATTTATAGATATGGGAGGATCTTTCTAGATCCTCTCTTTTTCTCCTATATTCTAGATTATTCTTATTATAATATATATCTAATATTTTTCTAGATACTTCTTAGTATTCTTCTAGTAATTACATAATGATCTAGTATTGACACTTCTAGGATTCTCTTGTAGTTTCTTCGGTATTCTAGAAGTTTCTAGATAATGCATCACTTCTTAATACTCCTCCTTGATGCATTTATCGATGACTCCAAGCCTGCTTCTTAGAAATTGAAATCGATCTCTTGGTAGTGCCTTGGTGAAGATATCCGCTAGTTGTTCCTCTGTCGGACAATACTTCATCTCGATATACCCCTTAGCTTGGACGTCTCTGATAAAGTGATACTTGATATCAATATGCTTTGTGCGATTATGCTGAACTGGATTTTTAGCCCTTGTGATAGCTGATTTGTTATCGCAATAGATTTCTTGTTGGGATTTTGTATACTGGAAGCACTTTTTATGCTTGTATACAATGTGTTTTTGTCCTTACCACTGTTTTATTCTCCTATCTGATAAATATGTATATTTGCACATGTTATCCTTTATCTTGTATAATAGTTAGATTTGTGTGGTGTGTCGGGTATCACAGAAGACAACACAAATTGGTTGAACTAACAAGATATAAACAGTTAACACAGCTGAGACAACTTAAGGATGAAGTTGTCGGTTTAAGCTGCAGTTTAGATAAGAAGTGGCTTGTCTTAGCTGCTTGTCTTTATTGGTACACTTAAGGTGGTGTATTGACGGATCACAGTGAGATGTGTTTTCCTAACTGACATTAGTGGAAAACCAAGATCTCGGTGACTTAGCTAGTCTTAAGCTTGGTAAGACTTCAGCTGAGTGCATTTGGCTATCTATCACTTTGACCTACTATGGTGAACGTCCAATGAGCGACCGGATCTACGTATCTTGGGTGTTAGTAGTCATTTGTGGCTCAGGCTGGTTGTCTGTATCTTGCAGCCGTATCCCAGGAATGGGTTGATAATATCCCCTGAGGAACTCGAAAGGATTAGCACACTAAACCCGGCCGGTTGATTAAGTTCAGGTGTGTTAATAAGGTCGAGTGATACTACTCAGGAATATAAGATGTTAATTAATTTAAGCAGTCAGTAAGCTTAATTAATTAACGGATATTTCTATCTTAAATACGGAGATCGATTAAGTCTAAAATACAAGCCCTTGCTCAAATTGGGATAAAGGGGTAAGTCGGCCACGAATTCTCTAGTGGAATGAATGCGTGTTAATTAATTAATTTTGCTCTCTGGTGAGCATGGATAATTAATTAATTGGAGGCCAACTTTATTTCTTGTATTGGATCCCCGATCCGGCCCAATTAGTTGCCTAGTAATTTATTATCTCTCGTAATTCATTATTAATGGATTAATGTATTTTACATTATTTAATAATGTTATTTATCCGGAATTAATTGGTGGGCCAATTAATTGATAAATATTAGTAGCCCAATAAATTAATTAATTATATTATGGGCTGATTTAATAGAAGCCCATTGGATTATAATTAAATTAATGGGCTACAAATATATTAATATTATATAGGTTTTTGAAGCCTATATATATTTAGTATTCGTTCGAAACTCATACAATTGATTCATAAAAATTGAAATAGGCGTGAGTTTATAGAGAGAGAATAAATTTATTTTCTTCGGATCTCGACCACCCGGAGGGAGAAAAGGCCGGGACACGGATCGAAGATCGACACGGGAGCAACAATCGGAGCCGCGACAACACACCAGGAGGAAGGTAGCCTTCTTCCGTAAACCCTATTATTCCTACAATTGGTATCAGAGCCTGGTTTAGGCTCTGATTGTTGCTGTTAGATGCATGATTAGGTTTTATTTCCGTCGTTATCGGGTTAATTTTCGTGTTTGGAGCGGCCTGTGAGCCACTGTTTTGACCCCGATGTAACGTTTTTCTCGTGAGAAAATCCACGAGTAGATGATAGGACCAATATGTTGTGTGATTATACTGTTATTGTACTGTAATTGGTCCGATTGGCACGAAAATCGAGGCGCGACGGAGCGGAAGGGCGAAAACCTAGTTTCTGGCAGAACACGACCGCCGACTTGAGATAGCGCGTGAGGGCGCGTGCTACAGTATCCTTCCGATCCGTTCGGATAGGTTTGTTCGTCTTCTCGTTAGCTTCGTCTGGATAGGTCACACGACCCATTCCGATTTCTGGTTTGTCCGGAATAGCGTCGGAAAGGAGAAGTGGTCGTGCTGTCCAGAAATTCCCAAATTGGCCAGGAAACCCTAGTTTTCTAGGGTTCCGCCGCATTTTGCGGCGGCGATTCCCGGCGGTTCCGCGGTCGGATTTCCGATAGGCTTGGACCTATGGAATCCTAGTGTTACGAGCTTCGCGTTTATAGGTCGTATGGGATCATCCGATCCCGGATGCGACCGGAATTGACGTCTGAAGTAGGCTGCTCGTTATGAATTCGTTCCGGCGAATCGTTTGAAATTCGGGAAATTGAGGAACTAATCTCGGCCGGAATCCGTTACCCGGTGGTCGTGAGTGTTCCAATTACGTTTCCCCTCTTTCAATTGATCGAATCGCGGCTCGGAAACGAAGAATTAAGGCGGCGAAAGGCGGCGGCGGAGGCGCGATTTATTGCGCAATTCCGTCGCTGTGGCCGAAATCGCCGGCCGTTTCGCACGTTCGCACGCCCGGAGGATGTCGGGGGTGGCGAGGACGGTGGCGGAACTCCGGGCTTGGCCGGGAAGGCGCGGCGGCGCGTCTGGCTGCGTGCGTCGCGCAGGCCTGCGCCTGCCATCACTGGCCGCCATTCCTCGGCCCACGCGCGTTTCGAGCGGCGCGCCTGGTCGGGAAGGTGGCGGCGCGGGTCGGGGAGGCGGCGGCTGTCGGCGACGGGTTGCGCCGCGGCGGCGGCGGCGCGTTTTTCCGGCGTGATTTTTGTTGAAGAAGACGGCGACGTGGCGCGCCACGTCGGCACTTGCTGATTGGGCGCTGCGTGTTTGCCACGTGGCGAGACCCCACGATGACGTGGCGACGACGGTTCGATGCGGTTTTCGACACGGTTTCGTTCGAAGATTTTCAAGATTTCGAAGATCTGTATTTTGATCGGGCAATGTAATAGTTAGGAATTACGTGTTTTAAAGCCCGATAACGATTTTAAATTTCCTATTTACGCGTTTATTTATTATTATGCTTTAGCATGCAATTATGTGATTAATTGTGCTTAGAAAAGCATGTAAATAGGATTTATGTCATTGTTAAAGCATGTTTTATTTTTCGCGAGCACGTTTTATTATATGCGCTTAGAAATTGCATGCTTTAGGAATTATGTGTGATTGCATGATTCGTTACAAACCTTTTGAACAAAAAGACTAAGCAACTTTAAAATTAAATGTTTAATTAGATTCCCTTAATTTGGATATTAAACACTTAATCGGACCTCCATTAATTGGACTCTACACGAAAGTAGTAAGACTATGTAAGTAAACGTCCACCTGCGTGGCTTGCTTGCATTTTTGAGCTACCAGTTTTGTGAGATGAGTTTTCCAAAACAATATTTGATTATTATTGAGTAGTGGAAGCGAAGCCGTAAAGCGTCCACTGCGTGGCTTGCGTGCCTAGTAAACACGAGTACTCTAGAAGATAATAATTAAATAGGATGGCTAATTAGATCAAATTGAATGCGGCATGGTTCGAGTAAGTATGTCAATTTCAAGGATTTGATTCTATTTGGTCAAATTAATGGTCAATGCTTAGATGTCACCGCAGGTACAATTCACTTCCCTCGAAGTCCCTTCCCGCGTTTTAATAGTGACATGGTCCAGAATATCGAACTATTAATTTTCATTCGTCTTAAGAACCTAGACGTGGATTGGAATTAAAGAGCTAGGTAAATAGCTTGGTTTAGGGTTACGCTAGTAAACGTCCACCTGCGTGGCTTGCTAGTGGAATTCCTAGAGCGGTTCGAGGTTTTTAACATCATTGGTTTTTCAAAAGGTTACAATGATTGTTAATTACGAAATATGTGCAAATATTAATTTTATACATGCTTTTAATTTATATTTTTCAGATATGTCTGTTCGAATGTTTTATTTTTCGAGTTCCTAAATAGTCTCACCAACCAACCCCTAACGGGTTTAACAATTTAAAATAATTTCAAAGAGTGGAAGAGATATCTTACCTCTCCCAATAAAAGCTCTACAAAGGTCCTATAAGAACTTCTGTTTTAGGACCGCTATGTCTAAGAACGAGTTTACTATGAGTATGTTACTCAAATCTTTGGTAGCGGTCAAAGAGGTTATAGGAAAGGGCAAGAGTGCTCAAGTCTTGAATATCCCTAGTAGTTCAAGGAATCCTCCGAAAGGCGGAAACCAGAAAAAGAGCAGA
Organism: Lavandula angustifolia; assembly: GCA_028984105.1. NCBI lineage: Eukaryota > Viridiplantae > Streptophyta > Magnoliopsida > Lamiales > Lamiaceae > Lavandula > Lavandula angustifolia. Next base: position 3,156,002 of record CM054812.1, read on the forward strand.
AAGGGTGGACATTTCAAGAAGAGCAGTGGGAGTAAGAAGACGGTCCTTACCGGCGACATGCGAATGTCAAAGGAGAAAGGAAGGTTCTTCAAGAGTGGTAAGAAAGGACACTGGAATAATTATAATCCAGATGTCAAGGCAAAACAGAAAGAGACGCGAGTCGCTCTTGTAACTGAAACTGTTCTGGTTTCCTCTTCTACCTATGAATGGGTAGTGGATTCGGAGGCAACTGATCATGTTTGTTACACCTTGCAAGGAATCTTGCAGAAAAGGTAATTGAGCAATGGCGAGGTGGTAGTCTCAATGGGCAATGGATCGAAAGTTCCTGCAATTGCCATTGGAGATTTAAATCTATCTTTTGATAGTTCTGTTTTAGTACTTAAAGATGTTTAATATGTGCCTGAGTTTAGGCGAAACATTATTTATGTTTCAAAACTCTGCACCATGGATGGTTATAAATCAAGTTTTGATAGTGAAGTTTCTATCATGAAAGACGATGATTTTATCTATGGTGGACCATTAAACGGATCTTTATATACTATTACTTGTAAACCGCGTAGTTCTGTTAATATTACTTCCTCATCATCAAATCCTAAGAAGAAGAAAGAGTCTTCTAAGGTAAACCAAACTTATTCGTGGCACTTAAGACTAGGTCACATCAATCTTAACGGGACTCGAGAGGTTGGTGGAATATGGATCATTGGAGTCTCTCCAAGGTCGAACCATTTCCAACTTGCGAAACCTGTTTGGAAGGAAAGATGCGACTAGGCCTTTGAAGGCAAAGGGTTATAAAGCCACGAAGTATTAAGTTTGATACATTCGACTTGTGTGGGTCTATGTCTACACAAGCTCGTGGAGGGTATGAGTACTTCGTCACATTTACTGACGATTACTCGAGGTATGGATATGTTTACCTTCTTCACCACAAGTCGGATTGCTTTGAAACCTTTAAGGAATTCAAGGCAGAAGTGGAGAAGGAAGTTAGGTAAAGAAATCAAAATACTGCGATCTAATCGTGGTGGGAAATACCTATCCAATGAGTTCAAGGACTACTTGATAGAATGTGGGATTACATCCCAGCTGACAGCACCGGGCACGCCTCAGCAGAATGGTGTGTCGGAGAGAAGGAACCGAAGTCTCTTAGAGATGGTTCGGTCGATGATGAGTTATGCAACTTTGCTAGTTTTCTTTTGGGGATATGCCCTTAGAGTCGCAACATACTTGGCCGAATCGTGTGTCTTCCAAGTCGGTACAAAAGATCCCTTTCGAGTTGTGGAGCGGGCACAAACCCGGTATGCACCACTTAAGGATTTGGGGTTATCCCGCTTATGTGCTTGAATAGGCGGCCGACAAATTGGAATCACGTTCGAAGTGATGTTGTTCATAGGGCATCCGAAGAAAATGAAGAGTGGATACTTTTATGATCCTAAAGAACGAGAAGATCGTTGTTAGCCCTAACGCTCGGTTCTTAGAAGAGGATTACACTAGTAACCATAAATCTCGAGTCGACATCATCCTTGAAGAATTACAAGGTGGTCGAGTTCCACTTGAACGGCCAAGTAGTGCAAGATAGTACTCCACGAGTAACCGCACAATCCGTTAACACGGCTCCTAACACCGTTCGACGTAGTGGGAGGGTGATATTTACACCTGATCGGTATGTTCACGGGGAGACGTTTGATTATCTCCCGGCAGATGAACAAGATACCGTGGATCCTGGACTTACAACGAAGCAATGGGAGATGTAGATGCACCATGGACTCGAAATTTGAGTCCATAAGCGATATGGATGTATACGAGATCACCGAACTACCCGAGGGCTGCAATGCTATTGGTAGTAAGTGAGTATACAAGAGAAAGAGAGAGCACCGAATGAAGAGATCATGGCGTTTAAGGCCAGGCTAGTGGCGAAGGGTTTTACCCAGAAAGAAGGTATCGATTATGAAGACACCTTCTCGCACTGTAGCAATGATCAAGTCCATTCTCGATTCTCCTTGCCATATCGGCTCACATGAACCTAGATATCCGGCAAATATATGTCAAAACCGCATTCCTAAACGGTCACCTTGAAAAAGGTAGGGACATCCACATGAAACGACCGGATGGTTATGTGAAGGAGGGCGAAGAGCATCTAATTTGGAAGCTTAAGAATTCTATTCATGGACTTAAGCAAGATTTCCGGTTATGGCACCGGCGTTTTGACGAAGTAGTCAAATCCTATGGATTTGTATCCTGTCCTAACGAGGTGTGTGTAACGTATTTGTGTTAACGGATCAGTGGTGTTTCTTGCATTTTACGTAGATGACATCCTTCGCATTAGCAATAATGTTGAAGTGTTATCGAGCGTAAAGACGTGGTTATCCGAGCGAGTTTCAAATGAAGGACTTAGGTGAAGCCGCTTACATCCTTGGGATCAAGGTTATTCGAGATCGCCGGAAAAAGGATGTTAAGCTTGTCACAAGTGTCCTACATTGACACCGTTATTGCTCGTTTTAGCATGCAAAAGCCAAGAGAGGTTTAGTACCTTTCGGACATGACATTTTTCTATCCAAGAATCGGTGCCCGAACACGCTCGAAGAGATAGAAAGTATGAGGCAAGTACCATATGCTTCCGCTCGGTAGCCTCATGTATGCGATGCTTTGTACAAGAGCGAGATATCTCATATGCCGTAGGCATGGTCTCAAGATATCGGTCTAACCACGGAAAGGAATACTGGATCACGGTCAAGTATATTCTCAAGTACCTTAAACGGACTAGAGATTATATGCTTGTTTACCGGTCGGACGGTCCTAGTGTACATGGGTTATACGAGAATCGGATTTCTAGGGCCGAGAGACGAGTAGAAGTCTACCTCGGGTAATGTGTTTACCTTGGGAGGTGGAGCCATTTCATGGAGGAGTGCAAAGTAGAAATGCATTGCGGACTCAACCATGGAAGCAGAGTATGTGGCTGCTTCAGAAGCTTCGAAAGAGGCAGTTTGGCTCAAGAATTTCCTCCAAGATCTTTATATTGTTCAGAATTTGCCTAAGACGATCACGATTTATTGTGATAATGCGGGTGCAGTGACAAATTCTAAGGAACCTAGATCTCACAAGGCGTCTAAACACATAGACAGGAAGTACCATATTATACGAGTATTCGTAAATCGAGGTGACGTAACCGAAGTCAACCTAGCTAATCCTTTCACGAAGAGCTTACCACTCCCGGCGTACGATAAGCATGTTCGTGGCTTAGGGATGGTAGAGATGCCCCCCACTTAGGACTACAGAAACTTTTGTATAAGTGGGAGAAGATGTCGTGATAGATAGGATAGATAGCTAACATATAGCTGGGTACTAGTTTGTACCTAGATAGCTGAGATATAGACACATTGTATACTAAAAGTTTACTTTAGTATAAGTGGGAGAATTGTTGGGATTTTGTATACTGGAAGCACTTTTTATGCTTGTATACAATGTGTTTTTGTCCTTACCACTGTTTTATTCTCCTATCTGATAAATATGTATATTTGCACATGTTATCCTTTATCTTGTATAATAGTTAGATTTGTGTGGTGTGTCGGGTATCACAGAAGACAACACAAATTGGTTGAACTAACAAGATATAAACAGTTAACACAGCTGAGACAACTTAAGGATGAAGTTGTCGGTTTAAGCTGCAGTTTAGATAAGAAGTGGCTTGTCTTAGCTGCTTGTCTTTACTGGTACACTTAAGGTGGTGTATTGACGGATCACAGTGAGATGTGTTTTCCTAACTGACATTAGTGGAAAACCAAGATCTCGGTGACTTAGCTAGTCTTAAGCTTGGTAAGACTTCATTGAGTGCATTTGGCTATCTATCACTTTGACCTACTATGGTGAACGTCCAATGAGCGACCGGATCTACGTATCTTGGGTGTTAGTAGTCATTTGTGGCTCAGGCTGGTTGTCTGTATCTTGCAGCCGTATCCCATGAATGGGTTGATAATATCCCCTGAGGAACTCGAAAGGATTAGCACACTAAACCCGGCCGGTTGATTAAGTTCAGGTGTGTTAATAAGGTCGAGTGGTACTACTCAGGAATATAAGATGTTAATTAATTTAAGCGATCAAGAAGCTTAATTAATTAACGGATATTTCTATCTTAAATACGGAGATCGATTAAGTCTAAAATACAAGCCCTTGCTCAAATTGGGATAAAGGGGTAAGTCAACACGAATTCTCTAGTGGAATGAATCGTGTTAATTAATTAATTTTGCTCTGGGGTGAGCATGGATAATTAATTAATTGGAGGCCCAAACTTTATTTCTTGTATTGGATCCCACGATCCGGCCCAATTAGTTGCCTAGTAATTTATTATCTCTCGAATTCATTATTAATGGATTAATGTATTTTACATTATTTAATAATGTTATTTATCTCGGAATTAATTGGTGGGCCAATTAATTGATAAATATTAGTAGCCCAATAAATTAATTAATTATATTATGGGCTGATTTAATAGAAGCCCATTGGATTATAATTAAATTAATGGGCTACAAATATATTAATATTATATAGGTTTTTGAAGCCTATATATATTAGTATTCTGTTCAGAAACTCATACAATTGATTCATAAAAATTGAAATAGGCGTGAGTTTATAGAGAGAGAATAAATTTATTTTCTTCAGATCTCTGACCACCCAGAGGGAGAAAAAGGCCGGGACACAGATCAGAAGATCTGACACAGGAGCAACAATCGGAGCCGCGACAACACACCAGGAGGAAGGTAGCCTTACTGTAAACCCTATTATTCCTACATTTCTATCGCATCTTGATTTTCTCCCATGTCTTCTAGCATTCTCTTTAGCCATATAGCTTGGCATGCTGCTCCGGATGCTGCTACATATTCATCTTCTGCTGATGATAGTGCAACTGAGTCTTGCTTCTTCGATCCCCATGAGAAGATGGCTGAACCGAGTGTGAAGGCATAATCGGAGTTGCTTTTCATGTCATCCTTAGATCCTGCCCAATCACTATCAGTGTATCCGCAAAGTTTGAAAGATGAGCTTGATATGTACCAAACTCCAAAGTTAATTGTTCCCTGTAGGTATCTAAGAAGTCTCTTTGCAACTCCATAGTGCATCTCGCTTGGCCTTTCCATGAATCTGGAAAGCAGGCTCGTGGCGTATATAATGTCTGGCCTTGTCACTGTTAGATAAAGTAGGCTTCCTATTAGGCTTCAATAGCTGGAAGCATCTACAAGTTTTGTCCCGTCTTCTTTCTTTAACTTCTCATTTGGAATTAGCGGTGTTCTGACGGACTTGCAGTCCTACATCTTGAATTTCTTCAAGATATCCTCAATATACTTCTTCTGTGATAGAAATATGCCCTTTTCTTCTTGGCTTATTTCCACTCCCAGAAAGTAGTACATCAATCCCAAGTCACTCATCTCGAAAGTGTTCATCATGTCTCTCTTAAAGTCTTCTATTAGTTTTGTATTGTTTCCCGTGACTATTAAGTCATCAACGTAAAGAGAGACGATTAAGATGTCGGAATTACCTTGGGATTTGACGTAGAGTGTAGGCTCATTTTTGCTCTTTGTGAATCCTTGACGAGTGAAGTATTCATCAATCTTACTATACCAGGATCGTGGTGCTTGCTTGAGCCCATATAGTGCCTTCTTTAGGTGGAGGACTTTACCTTCTTCTTTCACGAAGCCTTCTGGTTGTTCTACATATACCTCCTCCTTTAGTTCTCCGTTGAGAAAGGCAGACTTGACATCTAGTTGAAATATTCGCCACTTCTTTTGAGCTACAAGAGCTATAAGTGCTCTAATTGTGTCCATTCGAGCAACTGGAGCAAACGTTTCCGTGTAGTCGACTCCTGGCACTTGAGCATAACCTTTTGCTACAAGTCTCGCTTTATACTTTTGTATGGTGCCATCGGGATTCGACCGTCTTGAACACCCATTTAACTCCAATTACTTCCTTGTTACTTGGAAGATCTACCAACTCCCAAGTATTATTCTTCTCGATCATTTTTATCTCCTCCTCCATTGCTTTAATCCAAACAGCCTTTTTTGATGCCTCTGTATAGTTATGTGGCTCTAAGGCACAAAAGTTGCATGTTTCATAGACGTCAGTGTTTGCATATATATCTTGTAAAGATCGATACCTTAGTGGTGGACTTTCTGGTAGGGAGTCCACTTCGTTGTGTGCCTCTTCTTCTTCTTGTTCTGTGGCCACCTCGAGTTGTGTTGTTACTGTATTCTTTTGTGTATTTTCCGTCTCCCAGTTCCAAGTAGCTTCCTCATCGAACTCCACGTCTCGACTTGTGATGAGCTTCTTTGTCTCGAGATTGTAGATTCTATAGCCCTTTGATTTAGAGCTATATCCAAGCAAGATTCCCTTTTGTGTCTTGTCCTCCAGCTTATGTCTTTTTACTGAGGGGACATGGATATAACAGATACTACCAAAGACCTTCAAATGTTTAGCTGAAGGCTTCTGACCGGACCAAGCTTCAATTGGTGTCTTATTGAGGACGGTTTTGGTCGGACACCTGTTTAGTAAGTAGACTGAGGTATAGACAGCCTCCGCCCAGAATTGCTTTGGCAATCCTTTCTCAGCTAGAATGGACCTTGCCATCTCCATCACAGTCCGATTCTTTCTCTCCGACACTCCATTTTGTTGTGGAGTGTAGGCCACCGTTGGTGTTCTACGCCTTCATCTTCACAAAACTTGTCAAATTCTTTAGGGTTGTATTCCGTACCTCGATCGCTTCTTAACTTCTTAATTTTGTGACTACTTTGTTTTTCTACGAAGTTCTAGAACTTCTTGTAAATTCCAAAAACTTCTGATTTTTCTCGGAAGAAATAAACCCAAGTCATTCTTGTGTAGTCATCAATGAAGAGTATGAAGTACCTGTTATTACTGAGTGAAGGCGTCCGCATGGGCCCACATACGTCCGTGTGGACAAGCTCTAGAATCTCCTTAGCCCGCCATGTTTTCTCTTTTGGAAATGGTTGCCGATGTTGCTCGAACATGCATCCTTCACAAACACTTTCCTTTTCATTTATGAGCGACAAGTCTCTCATCATCTCTTTTTGATGGAGTAACCTTAAGGCATTGAGATTATAGTGTCCAAATCTTCGATGCCATAGGCTGGTATCATCGAGCTGAGCCACCATCGCCTTTTGTGGGTATCGCCAATAAATGGGAAAATTCCTATTTTTTCCCATCTTGATGCTCGCAATTTCTTGATTATTTTTCTTGTCATATATTTGACATGATTTATTTTCAAAGTGTAGGGCATAACCATTTTGCATCATTTGGCCTACACTTAGCAGATTTTGTGATAGACTTGGTACGAGAAGAACATCTTTAATAAAACGCGTACCTTTCTTAGTTTCAACGGCAATGGTTCCTTTCCCTTTCGTCTCCACTAGCTTGTCGTTTCCCATCTTGACCTTTCTCTTGATAGAGGTGTCTAGATTGCAGAAAATATCATCATTGAAGGTCATGTGATTGCTGCACCCGCTATCAATATACCATTCTTCTTTGTCTGTCTCTGTTGCAGAATGGCATGCGTAGAATAGATGTTCGTTCTCCTTTAGATTTTCAGAGTAGTTGGCCTCATGGTTCTTCTTTAATCGGCAATACTTTTCAACGTGGCCAAACTTTTTGCAATTTCGGCATTGTGGCTTTCCTCGATGGTAGCAGTCCTTCTCCAAATGATTTGTCTTCTTGCATGTTCCACATGGTGGATATTTTCCTTTGTTCTCCTCCATGTTTGAGCTTCGTTCTCCTTTCGGATGTCCACCGGATTTCGACTTATTTCCTTTCACATTGAGCTTTGACTGAAAGGCACTCTCAAGCGAGTTTTCATGTTGCCTGCTCAATCTTTGCTCGTGTGCTTCTAGAGAGCCCATCAACTCGGCGGTAGACAATGCTGATACATCTTTTGTTTCTTCGATAGCGGCTACTATAGGATCATACTTCTCTGTGAGGCTAATTAGTACCTTCTAGATGATTCTTTCGTCGGAGATCTTGTCACCATAACATCTCATTTGATTGACTATTTCCATAATTCTTGAGAAATAATCTTTTATAGCCTCTGAATCTTTCATTTTTAAATTTTCTAATTCCCTCCTTAGACCTTGTAACTTTATAGTTCGGACTTTATAATTTCCCTTAAACTCCTCCTTAAGGATATCCCATGCTTCTTTTGCACTAGTAGCATTAATAATTCTTGGGAAAATAGTGTCGCTAACGGATTGTTGGAGAAGATAAAGTGCTTTAGCATTGAGTTGCTTGAGCTTCTTGCTTACCTCAGAGGTAGATGCATCATCATCTTTATCTTCTTCCGGCATAGTGATCCCTTCTTCTACTACATCCCAAAGATCATGAGATTGTAGGCAAGTTCTCATCCGGACACTCCAGTGGTCGTAGTTTTCTCCATTGAATACAGGAGTTGTAAGAGATGAGCTTGATAATGCCATCTCGCCCGTTTACGACCGAACGAGGCTTTGATACCACTTGTTAGAAAATGGGAGGTTGTTAGAAGATGAAAGGGTTATTTAGTGTTTGGAATGTGGAAGGGTCTTTTAGTGAAGTGGGTATTTTAGTGTTTAGAATGTTGGAAGGTCTCTTAATGTAGAGGGTGTTTTGGGATGGAGCACTTCTCTCCAAAATATTTGAGGCTTTATTAGTTTGAATGGTTTTGGATTGTATTACAAATGGTAGCTCTCTTGAGCTATTTATAGATATGGGAGGATCTTTCTAGATCCTCTCTTTTTCTCCTATATTCTAGATTATTCTTATTATAATATCTATCTAATATTTTTCTAGATACTTCTTAGGATTCTTCTAGTAATTACATAATGATCTAGTATTTGACACTTCTAGGATTCTCTTGTAGTTTCTTCGGTATTCTAGAAGTTTCTAGATAATGCATCACTTCTTAATAGTTGACCTATCTCTGACAACCTTGACTTACTTTATAAGCTCTTTTCTGGTGATGGAAGTGTTGGTCCTGAGATGTGGTTCAGGTGTAGGGGGGGTGAATACACATGAATACAAATTCGTTCTCAAACGCGAAGTCAGCTCTAGCTGAGTTTGCTACTGACTGAGTTAGACGGGCCAAATATACATCAGATCGCGTGGGTAAGAATTTCTTCTACTGAGTTCAGCTCTACTGACTGAAGTCAGTCGAACAGTCGTTTAATATTAAAGTGTGTGCGAAAGTGTAGGCCCTATTAAACCTCTCGATTAGAAAACCGGTTTTATGCTGAGTTTGATGAAATACAGTTTTAGTGCAATATGAACAGTTAGAGAAAACAGTAAATCAACACAACAAATTTTTAAAGTGGTTCGGACACGCTGGGTCCTACGTCCATTTTCCTGACCAAAGCAGAATACTTGTTATATTTATACTGAGCAAGTCTCAGTGATCTGCTCTCAAGACAGAAACAACTTGAAGCTTATACTGAGCAAGTTCTCAGTGATCTGTGTGTTGGACAGATTCTCTACTTATAGTCGTCGTAGTGACTTTACAAGGGTTTCAAACTTAAAGAGTTTGAGTCTTCTCCAACTAAGAGGAATTTCTTACAATAAGAACAGTTTCGCAAGGATGTGAACTTCCTTAAGGTTTCTAAGCTAAAGGTATTACAATGAGGCTTGCTTAGATAAGAGAAGGGGAACATATATAACTCTAAGTGATGAACTAAAGGTTTCTTCTATGAATGCTAGTTTTTCACTGGATTCTTCGTTGAGAGTGTTAAGAGTTTTGTGCGTAGATAGCTTGGATTCCCGATAGTGTCTCTGCATGGACTTCTCTTATATAGTCGCGATGGTGAATAGATCTGTTGGAGGAAGGTCTAGTCACGTGTCGAAACGACAAGGAAAACGGCTCCTTTATTTTGAACGTTGGTGAGTAGGTGCACTGTAGAGATTCTACTCTTTTTCAGTCTGGGAGCAACTTTTGTCAGAAAAGATAGGTCGTTGTCGGCTCCTTATTGGTCGAGGTAGATTGGTAGGTGACACTTGTCAAACATCAAGGTTGACTTCCTCTGAATCCTCGGACCGTCAACTGAAGTGAATTCCTACTGACGTTCTTCTGAGCATTCAGTACATGGCCACGAATTCTTGTGCAGATTGGTGGTCGATTGACCAACTGACTTCTTCGAACCTGAGTCCACCAACTGAGTGCAAGATCTTCTACTGAACTCTGCAGCTACTGAACTCTAGCCTACTGAGTTCCTAACAACTGAACTCGAAACAAAGCTATTACAGATTCGAAGGTACAATATGAAGCTAGGAGTTTTGGGATCTATCAAATCTATCAATTCTTCTATTGAATCCTTATCCCAACAGGAAGAAACATATTCGTCCAATTATAATTTGTATTAATATAGGTACCAGAGACAGAGATGTATGAGAAGCAGAACGATGAAGATACAGATGACATGAGTTTTGAAGATATTCTCAATGGAGCAACTAGTGTTGGTGTGTAGGATTTAAATGAGGCTTAGTTGGAACCTTAAAAGGGTATGATTTTACTTTGACTTGTAACTTACATGATTTTGTTATTATTAATTCATTGCCCAACTGTTGTAGTTATATGAAAACGTGGTCTTAACAAAAACCTTCAATTGGAGAAATTAGTAAGAGAGGAGAAGAATAATTCGACTATTCTAATTCATGAAGATGAAAATCATGCAGTCGGTTTGCATAGCAGTTTGTTCGTGAGAGGACTTGGCATTATAGTGAGACAATATGCGCCTTTGATGGTCAAGAGTTGGACCGCTATACCAAAAGCTGATAAGGACATGCTGTGGAAATTGGTAAATTTTTTGAACTTTTTATGACCTGTCATTGCTTTGATCATGAATTGGTTACATATTTTTTAAATTATGAGAGGGAGAAATTCGATTTCGACACCATTACGTCACATGTAAAGGAGGTAGTGTTTGATACCTTAGCACGGTCATATAGCAACTCGAGATGACATGATTATCAGTGGTATAAGAAACAAGGGGTTGGGGAAAAGGCGAAGGTCACACCACCATTATCACTAGGACAGACTAGATGAGTGGAATTGGGTCTGCACATATATTTATGATAACGAAGACTGGAAGGTATATACAACATATTGATTTATGCATGTTTGACAAATCAATTCGATTGAGATATATGTACGATAACGGTCAAAGACAAATGCTGAAAGTAGAAAAAAGTTGCAGATACTCCTTAGGACGGGATCAACCTCTTTTGCCAAAAGACGCCACGAAATGGTAAGTGTATTATGTATATTGACCCTTTCATGTTATTAGAGTTCAATTTTAAGTTGCTATATTTTTTAGAAAACATATTAAATTTGTATTTTGTATTATTTCTTTTATTTTGTGGACCAATCTCGAAACCAATACTAAACCTGCAGGGGCCATTCAATATTTTGAGACGACAATATGAAAATGAATGGCCCCTGCAGCTGGAGAAGCCTCTCATTTCAGATGTCTTTATTATATAAATAAATTTAGTGGAATTTATACATACCTGATATTTTAATTATTTTCCTTATTCAAGATGAAAATGAAAGAAAATGTATTGGCAAAGGTGTTTGGTAAAACTTCAAAGGAGGTCACAGACACATGCAGTAGATCAAATCTGCAGAGTGTTATAGAACGACAAAGTTGTGAATTAGCAATTACGTGGGCTGAAATTCAAAGATAAAGTGAAGAACATGAGAACCATTGCCCCTCAAACTGATCTATTCAAAATTCAGTAATTGTTTCTTTATTGTATCTTCACACGTTTTAACTATGTTCTTACCCTTTTCTTACATCTCCTTAGTGTAAACTTGTTTGGTTGAATACCAATCATTAATTTAGAAAAAGATATATTTAACAATGAATTGATTTCATAATTGTTATTCTGAAAAAAATATGGATATACTTTTGGGTAAAAAAAAATAAAGTTAAAAGTAGGGAAAAGGTGCAAATATACCCTCAAACTTTAACTCAAAGAGCAAATATACCCTTAAAGTATGTTTTGGGGCATAAATACCCTCCAACTTATTAAATTAGTGCAAATATAACCTTCTGTTAAACAACCTAAAAAATCCGTTTGCACTATGAATAATAAAGCAAACTTTAGAAACCATCACAACCAAAAAATCGACAAAGAGGCATCACAAACACAACCAAAAAACCATGAAATTCCGTACCATCACAACCTAAATGTCCGTTTAATCATCATGCATCACAAACACAACCAAAAAACTATCAACAATTCTTATACTAAATAATAGGAAAAGGTGTTCCAGATTGTTGTCCACCTTGAACTGATCGTTTTGTTGTTCGTTGTTCCAACAACTGCCTTGTGGTGATAGCTGATGCTCCGTTCCATTGCAAACCTGGAGGTCGGAACGGCAAAGAACTTGGCATTCTCACTTGAGAGCATTCTCCACCAAACCTTATAGATCGAAGTTGTGTCTTATGTTGATTAATCTCTCTCTCATTTGGAATCGGACCTCTAACAACAGGATCACTGTCATGTGGAATTGATTGCTCAGAATAAAAGCCAGGCTGCAAGGAAGTAACAATAACATCAATAGTGAAATAGCTTACGCATACAAAATAAAGTTCATAAAGCAAGATTTCGTTACGTTAATGGTGGTTCTTCCACTGTTCAAGTCCACATGACATCCAACTCCTACAAGTTGTGTAGCTGTCTTATTCGATTTTCGAGGCTGCATTTTTGTTGGTCTACTTGATGTGCTTGCAAGAGTTGTTGAGTTTCGGCTTGCAGCAGTTGTTGAGTTTCCAACCAACTAACATAAACACCGAAAAATAGTTAGAACCTAATTATAAAAAACGTATAACAATATAAAATATCATATTACCATAGTTGTTTTGTTTGGACACCCGACTTTCTTGTGACCGGTTAGCTTGCAAATGCTGCATTGCTGTGGTCGCCCCTTCTTTGAGATTTTGTTCCCAGATGACATTGGCTCATTAGCAGCTCGAATCCTCTTCTTCCTAGGCCTCCCTGGCATCTTCTCTGTTGGTGGAGGTTCAATTGCTTGATGATTATCTATCTTCATGAACTTACTTCCAGGAACATGTAAGATTGGATTCTCATAAGCCTTTTGGTAAGTCGATTTGTGGTACCATTTGGACATCATTGATAGGGGATCGATTTTTGAATAATGCATAGCACTTATAGCATGTACACATGGTATCCCAGTCAATTCCCAAGCTCTACAAGTGCAAACTCTTTTATCCAACAAAACTGTGTGCTTATCTTCCCATTCCCCAATTTCATAACCAGATTCGCCATTCCAAAGAACCCTACACCCAATTGATCTTTCTTTGTTATCTTGGTAGATTTTCATGGCAGCAGGAGACCATTCATTGACCCATGTACCGCACATATTTTTCCTATCTTTTATCCTAGTCATTGTGTTGATTCTTATTTCTTCAAGCATGCTCATAATGGGCTTATGTCTTGCATCAACTATAGTTGAATTGAAACTCTCACTTATATTATTGTCAACCATGAAAGTACCACACCCGTTGCTTTGATACGCTCGACACCAAGCTTGTCTCTGGGTACTTCAACAAATCTTGTTCGCTTGTTTCTGCACTTCACCAAGTTTCAACAAATTGGTTTTCAAATCTTCTTCAAATGTACTCCATGCACAAATCCAGAACCTTTTCTTAAGTTCATCTCCTCTCCATTTCTTAGACCAATTGGCGTATATGTGTCTAGCACACCATCTGTGCTCCGCCATAGGTAATATTGCTGGAACTGCATCGATTAATCCCTAAAGCAGACAAATTGAAAATGGTTATAAATAAAAAAAATTGAAACCTTTTATTTTAAGGTACCAAGTTATAAACTAACCTTTTGCATATCCGAGATAATTGTAACTTTAGAACCATCACCAAGTCCTAACTCCTGTCTTAGCCAACATAAAAACCATCTCCAATTCACCTTATTCTCTTTACTGACAATTGCCCATGCAATAGGCACTACTTGATCATTTCCATCTTTCCCAACTGCTGTAAGCAATTGCCCTTGGTAAACACCTTTCAAAAAACACCCATCCAAACTAATTATAGGTCTACAACCACTCAACCAATTCCTCTTACAAGCGTCCAACATAACAAACATTCTTTTGAAGATTCGCCTACCATGTGATAAGCCGTCTTCACACAATTGGATCTCAGCTTTTGTTCCAGGGTTGCTTTCTTTCAATGACTCAGCATATGCTGCCAGGTTGGCAAACTCTTGCTTGAAGCTGCCTTCTAATTCATGAACTATAATTTGTTTTGCCCTCTTACATTTATCCAAACTAACACGTAGCTTCAAATACTTCTCAACCTCAGTTTGCATGTCTTTAACTGAGAACTTTGGATTCCTATAAATTTGATTCTTGAAATACTTGGAAAGAAGTTTTTGGCTAGCACTTGGTACTGAGAATTGTCGAAAGCATTTGTGCTCCATCATTGCAGTTTTCACCATCATTCCACCTCGTTTTCCATCGTTTGATACTAATAGTTTGAACGGACAATCTGATTCATTTATACAATGCACCCTTACTCTAGTAGGATCGCTCTTTTCAAACTTCAATTTGTATCCAAACTTCACTCCATACTCATTTATTGCATCTCTTGCCTCTTCTACATTAGCAAATGTCATCCCCACGGTAAAATACACTGAACCAAGTTCTGAAAAAGGATTTGTATTACATATATTTGCATCCTCTTCTTCACTACTACTATATTCAGTATTCTCATCATCACCTTCACTAACATAACCCATAGGATTAATGTAGGTGGTCTCATTAGCATTAGGCCGATTGCATTGTATAACAAAATCATCAAAGTTGTTCTCTTCAACATAACCTTCTGTCCTCTCATCATCCCATATGCCAACTATTTCTTCATTGTCCATTCTTTCACCTAATAAAAAATTGAACGTAAAAACATAACCTTATGTCCTCTCATCATCCCATATATAGCAAACCCTTATAATAAAAAAATTGAATGTAAACCCTTCTAAATTGAATGTAAACCAAAATTGAATAAAAAAAATTAGCTACACACAAATTGAATGAAACGAAACGAAACGAAAGAAACAGCTTGAATGAAACTAGAAGAGGAATCCGAAAGAAACAGCTTGAACGAAACGAAACGAAAAAAATTAGCTGCACACAAATTGAATGAAACCCTTCTAAACAATTCCTCTTACAAGCGAGACAGAAACGAAACGAAACCAGCAAGAAACACCAGCAAGAAACCCTTCTAAGCATACTTCTCAAGAAACGAAACCAGAAGAGGAATCCGAAGAGGAACTTACCGCAAATAACAGAAACTTACCGCAAGAAACAGCTAGGCAACCGAAGAGGAATCGCTGAAGAGAGGAATCGCTGAAGAGAAGGTCGCTGATTTTGGGCTAAAATCGCTGAAGAGGCATAGCTGTAGAGAAGAAGAGGAATCCGAAGAATAATCTTTGAGTTGGCGGTGTAGAGAAAAAGTGGACTAGGGTAACGACGTTAACTCAAGGTTATATTTGCACTAATTTAATGAGTTGGAGGGTACTTGTGCACTAAAACATACTTTAGGGGTATATTTGCTCTTTGAGTTAAAGTTTGAGGGTATATTTGCACCTTTTCCCTTAAAAGTAAAATTTGATGGAAATATTTTTAAATAATACAATTTGTCCAAGATGATGAAATGGTGGTTAAATTAATCACTCGGCCGGTGGGATAATATTTTACCTTAAATTAGTACAATCATTAGATCTTGATGGGCATGTTTTGCACGAAAAACAACAGTAAGGTGTAGTTGTCCAGCATACGAAAAACTGTCCTTTTTTAATTTGTAATACTGTACTTTTTTAATGCTCGTGCACGTTTTATAATTTTCCAGCTATATATATATTTTATACATGGACCTACCCATGCATGGTTGCGTGTCCTCATTTTATTATTATTTAAAACTATAAATTTCATTATGATTATGTTAACTTGTCATAAAGTACAAAATGGAAATTATGTAAATTTATTATCAAATGTGAAACTAAGAAAATGATTAGAATAATATGAAAATTAAAATAATGCTAACTTACCATCAAAATATTGGATAAAGAAAATAAAATAAGATATTGTTAAAAAAAATGCTTAACGAAAAAGAAAATAAAAGAATCATTAATACTTTTATTTTATTTTGAATAATTATTTATTAGAATTACGTTAAGTTCATTCCTCCAAAAAATACTATGTATTTTAACTTAAAAAATGAAATAAGAAAAGAATATACAATATTACGAATAGTAAGCAGATATGAAAAGTGAAAATATCATGAATAATAAGAAAAAGTTATGTTAATTTAAATACAGTAGTAAAAATGAAATTCATAACAGAAGATATTACAAATTATAAAAAATATATATAAGAAAATTATGAAATGTAAAAATTATTGAAAATATAATAATAATTAAAAAGCAAATAAAAGATATTGTGAATAATAAAAAATATGAGTAAATAAAATAAAACAAAAGATTATGAATAGTAAGAAATATCATATTAACTAATGATAAACAATAAAAAAAATTGATGAAAGGATCATTAATTCTTTTATTTTGGAAAAGTAATTATTGAAATTAGAATTGTTTTATTATTACAAAATAGGAAAATTAAAATACTATGTTAACTTACTATAAAATAAAAAATAAAATATGTAAAAGTAAATTTTATGTATTGTAGAAAAAGAGTATGTAAAACAGAAAAAGTAAAACTAAATTCATGAATAGTGATTTGTAATTATCAACTCTTTTCCTTTAATTATTATAACATGATTAAGTCACTATTATTTTTGAAAATATAGAAACCATAAAAATTTCCATGGCGAATCGTACGAATTAGATATATGAAAGGTGTTAATAAATTAATTTATCATCACCAAATTGATTTATGCCGATTGATTTATCGGATAAATATATCACTACAAAAAATCTGTCTTTTACCGACGGAAAAATCCGTCGGTAAACATTAAAAAATCCGTCGAAAAACGGTTTACCGACGGATTACCGACGGAAAATAATCCGTCGTTATAGAGCTTGTCGGTAAATTTTACCGACGGAATTGAGGTCCGTCGGTAATCCGTCGGTACACTTGTCGACTAATTTTTTGAAATTAAGCCGACAATTGACCCGCCGGCTATCGGAGTTGGTATTCGGCGGCGATCAGGTGGAGGCACTGGCCGGCGGAGATCGGACGCTGACGGTGGCCGGTTGTGGAGGCCTGTGCGCGCGCGTGCGCACATGTATAGCAAGATTCTTAATAGGTTAGGAAGTAGTTTGATATATAAAGGTGGAAAAAGTTTGTCAAAATTTCGATGTGGGATGCAGAATTTTAAGTGTACCGACGGATTACCGACGGAATTTTCCGTCGCTAAATACCGACGGAAAATTATGTCGGTAATCCGTCGGTAACAGATGAAATAGCGACGGAATTTTCCGTCGGTATTTAGCGACGGAAAATTCCGTCGGTAATCCGTCGGTACACTTTTGAATTTCCGTCGGTAATCCGTCGGTAAATGCCGACCCGTGTTTTGTCCGTCGGTAAATCCGTCGGTAATTAGCGAAAATTTTGTCCGTCGGTAAATGCCGACCCGTATATATAAAGGCGTTGACCAATTTTCTATGAATATTAGTTTTTTTTTTAAAAATAACTAGATTTAGAAAGAATCATATAAATAGAGGGAGTGTAATATTCTAATATAAGATTTAGTGTGATTTTTGAATTCTTTCTACAATTATTAGCGAGAATAATAGGGCGAGGAATGAATTAATTTCTAGCTAAAAATATTTTGAATTTAAAATTTGTTTTGCAGAAACTAATAGTGAGGAGAACATGTCGAAGTTCCTTGCAAATCATATTCGAAATTTTGAATTTTTTGTTCAATACTATTAGCGAGGAGAACATGTGAAGTTCCTCGCAAAAAAAATATTTAGAATTTTGAATTTTTTATTTGAGACAATTAGCAAGGAGAACATATTGAAGTTCCTCGTAAAAAAAATGTTTGGAATTTTGAATTTTTTTTGTGTGAGACTATTAGCAAGGGGAACATAGCGAGGTTGGGTATTTTCTCGCTAATTATACAAAAATATTATTTCCTCACTAAAATATTTTTTAGTGAGAAAATGCAAAATGACTTCCTCACCAAAGCCCTTTATTCTTGTAGTACCTTAAATCAGAGTCATTTGAAGTTTGATGTATAAGGTTGGTTAGGTCATTAAAGTAGAACAGAGTTGGATAATTATAGCTCCTTAAACATTAATATATTGGAGAATACTTTCGAGTTTCGAAACAAGTATTTATAAATAATAATCCCTCCGTTTCACTAATTAAGTTACAGAAATTTAGAAAGTGGGTGAAAAAAAAAGTGTGTGGTGTAAAAATTTTAAAGTGGTAGAGTCTATTTGTTTAGAGTGGATGTGGTCAACTCATTTTTTTCTATTTATAGAATATGACTTGTTTACTAAGACATTCCAAAATAGAAATATAAAACTCAATTAATGAAATAGAGGGAGTGCAATTTGTTCAAGATGATGAAATGGTGGTTAAAGCAATCAATTGTTCGGTGGGATAATGGATGTTTTGCACGAAGAACAACAGTAAGGTGCAGTTGTCGAGCATACGAAAAACTGCCATTTTTTAATTTGTAATACTGTACTTTTTTAATGCGCGTGCACGTTTTATAATTTTCCACCTATATATATAATTTATGCATGGACCCTACCCATGCATGGTTGCGTGTCCTCATTTCATTATTATTTTAAACTATACATTTCATTTGAACCTAATTGCAGGCGAAAAGATTGAGCTTTTTGAATTTGATGGAGGAGTACACGTGGGTAGGTCGGGATCTAGATCCCACTATATATAATATAAAATGTATTCCCTCAGTCCCACCCGATTTATCTTATTTTCTTTTTCGGGACTCTCACCCGACCTGTTTTGTTTTCATAAAGGAAAATAATTATTATACAACCTACCACTTTTTTTTGTAGGGCCTACATTTTTATATACAATCACCAATTCATCTACGCATAACAACACAATCATTTTAATCTTCATACCGAAAAAAACAAGACAAGTCGGACGATATGGAAGAAGTATTATATTTCACTGAACTCTTACAAAGTTAATGAAGTCTACTCCCATTTGAGAAGTCCACATGTCTAGAGATTCATATATACATTTTGATGCCTAAACATATTGCTCTAATTCTCACTCTTTGAGCGCTGCAACCTCATACCAAATTAAAATCAAAACCCATGTCGGTTTTCACCATACTCGAACGATTAGCCCCTCATGTCGAAAGGGAAGTTAACCTAATCCTCAACTCCAAACAAGAAGCCCAAACCCTCAAATCCAAGTTAGAGAGGATTAACGAAGGGCTGCAAGACGCCGAAAGGCATGGCGTCACCGACAACAACGTCAAACACTGGCTCGGACAGCTTGAAGACGTGATGAACGAAATGGACGACGCACTGGATCAGTGGGAGACCAAGAACATCGAGCTGCAGATAGAGCAAATGGAGCTCGACAAACTCGTTGACCTATGGCACAAGGTACCTTCCCTTTACTTTGTTTAACTGGTATTCTCACTTCTGCATAAGTGGTTCATCTAGTATTCAATTCTTATTAGGGTCGATTTAATAATAATAATATTTTTTAAGGTACCTTCCCTTCTACTCTCTGTTTGTTCATCCTTGAAACAAGTGGTGGGGCGACGAATGCTCGTCCAAGAGTTCATAGCTCTAAGTGGGAGACTAGATTGAAATCTTGGAAGAGAGGGGTAAGTATAGCTTTGTGAACGTAGATGGAAGCTCATTACAACTCGACAGACAAGAATCCACTTCTTCGGTCGACAAATCCAAGACATATGGTCGGAAATCCGACACCGATAGCCTTGTTGATTTGTTGCTATCATCATCCAAGAATGATTGTCCTCTAGTTGTCTCAGTTGTTGGGA
This sequence comes from Lavandula angustifolia, assembly GCA_028984105.1. Taxonomy (NCBI): domain Eukaryota; kingdom Viridiplantae; phylum Streptophyta; class Magnoliopsida; order Lamiales; family Lamiaceae; genus Lavandula; species Lavandula angustifolia. The sequence continues at coordinate 3,176,011 of CM054812.1, forward strand.
TCGAAGGATTAGGCAAAACGACTCTTGCTCAACTAGTATTTAACGATGATATAGTTGACAAGCATTTTGGAAGGCTAAAAGCGTGGGTTAGCGTGCCGGATCCTTTTGATCCTTTGCTGGTCGCGAGAGGTATTCTTGCAACTTTTGACCGAAGTTTGACTGGTGATTCCCCTATGGAGATTTTAGGACAGCGTATAAAGGCTATTGTATAAGGGCGGAATTTCCTTGTTGTCCTAGATAATGTACGGAGAGTGGATCGGGTCAAGTGGGAGTCTCTCATGAATTTCCTTGTCGGACAAACCGGATTCAAAATCTTGGTCACAACAACTGATGCAATATCTGCGAGGACGATTGGCACTACCTATTCCCCACACTTGAGCTTACTATCCGACTCGGATTGTGCCAAAATATTGACTACGATAGCATTGAAAGAAACAGAGGGAGAGGAACAAAAGGAGTTTCTTGAAATTGGTTTCGAGATTGCAAAGAAGTGTAATGGCTTGCCTCTCGCTGCAAAGACTGTAGGTCATGCTTTAAGTCAAGAACTAAAATAAAAGAGTGGAGAGATTTACTAGAAAGCCCCTTGTGGATGTATGAGGATGAGATGAGTGATATGTTACGCCCATTGAGACTGAGCTACATGGAATTATCTCCATTACTCAAACGTTGCTTCTTGAGCTCGGTTTTGTACTCAAAAGGGTTCAAGTTTGATTCGGAAGGGCTGATCAGGATATGGACGGCTCAAGGCTACTTAGAATCGAGTTCCAATTGGGACCGAATCGTTTCCAAGGGAGAGAAATACCTAAAAAGTTTGTCCGAAAAATCTTTCTTTCAAGTGTCGGGAAGCAACAACGAAGGTAGCTTGACTTACAGAATGCACGACATACTGTTCGATTTTGCAAGTAACTTGTCAAGAAGTGAATACTATGTTATTGTGGACGGTAGAACCGATAAAAGACCCTACCGTGTAGCTACCAGTGGGAGAATACGCTACTTCTGTGCAAGATTCGTCTCCCAAAAAGATCTACCAAGAAATCTCTTCAGACTCTTGAACCGCGCTAGAGTGTTGTGTTTGAGTGATTGTGATTTCGAGGAGTTTTCAGAAGATTTAGGGAAATTGGTTCACTTGAGGTATCTTGACTTGAGTGGGAATCCTATGAAATATCTCCCAGAAACTGTAACCAATCTTTACAACTTGCCAACGTTGGATCTTCGAAGATGCCGTAATCTGATCAAGCTTCCTCATGGGCTTGAGAAGATGATCAAACTCAGACACCTTCTCATTTCCGATACAGACAATCTGTTGGAGCTTGATGAGGAACTAAGCAAGTTAAGCGGTTTATGGACGCTGGATAAATGCGCGGCCACAAGAGATTCTTTGGTGTATTCTGCACCGAAGGATAGCTTCACATGCCTAAGCCTCCTCGGATTTGTACGTGCATCCATGCAAAACAGAGCAGAAATGATATGCAATGAAGAGGAGTTAGCAGAGCCATGCGCAGTCTCAGTAGATTGCTGTGATCAAAGAGGAAGTGGCGGAGTCATCGGCCGGAAAAGCACAAGATTGGAACAGAGATCTGGATTCGAAGCTTCCTCCTATCAAGATGGCCACCAAGTATCTCAACGATGTCAGAACTCTAGAAATTAACGGCTCCGAATATCCGCGTCTGCCTCAGCTCGAGAGCCTTCGGATGCTCGTCACGTTTCACATTCAGAAGGTGGACTTCCGAGCCCTGACGCTTGAATTCTTCGTCGGCGGATTTCCAAAATTAGAAACCTTGCCGTTTTCGGAATGCGGATTGTGGGAGGAGTGGGAAGATTTGGAACAAGCTGAAGAAGTAATAATGCCGTGTCTGAATTATTTGGCGGTTACACTGTGCCCTAACTTGAAAACGAACCGAACCCTATAAGAAGTGCCAAGGATATTTAAGAATGCATCCCTAAGTATGGATCCAGTGAAAAAACATATTTATATAGAAAGGTAGGAAGTATACATATTCCTTATATGTTTTATCAATATTCCTTAATTTTTTATGCATAAAATCTTGTAAATTTTACATTTTTGCCCATATGCATAAAACATATAAGGAATATGCAAAAGAATATTCTATAACATATTCAATCTAAACCATCAAAAAAATGAAATAAATGGTACAAATTTCTTCTTATTTCTTATTTTATAGAGACTTCTTATATGATCCATCCCTATATCCCTAACATCAATAAATATGAACACATTAACTTCAACTAACCCCTCATAGGTTGCCAAATAGTAGAACAACTTACTTGTCATCATGGAGAGATCATCTCTTCAACTCCCCTTAACTTTTCTAGCTAGATTGGTATCCAATACTCCAATTCATGGCTGGATATCAAGATGCTTTATTTTGGATGTAAAGTCCCACTTCCGGATCTTGGCAGCAACCCTTTTGGTCGTAAACATCTTTAGCTCTTTCATTTCATAAGAAATTATATCTTCCGGGATATTTTCCAAATACGGGCAGCTTATGATTTCTAATTTAGCCAGCCAAACTGTATCAACTTCAACTTGTATATTCCTCAGATGCCATAACTCTTCAATGCACATGACTTTAAGATTGAGAAACCCTGTGCACGGGATCTTCATTTGTTCACCGGTGTACGCATTCTTCAGTCTAAGGTACTTTAAATAATCCACCTTACTCAGCTCTAACATGGGGTCTTCATCAAGAAAGCTATTAATCAAGCTCAATTCAGAAATGTACGGAGGGAAACTATGAGCACTTGGTAGCTTGGTAATGTGCCCATCTAATATGATTTCTGTGAGATGATTTAGAGTCTCAAGCCCATGCAATGAAGGTAGGCTTCTGAATTGAAACCCTCGCAAGATAAGGCAGTTAAGCTTCCTCAAATTCGCCAATGATGCAATGAGCTTTCTTATATCTAAGTCCCCATCTACTTCTTTTATACCCAATTTGCGGAGACTAGTCATCATTTCCAAGCTTGAGACCTCGTATGTCCAATTACTAACAGAGATGTAGGTCAAGGTCTCGAGATTCTTCAAAGTATCAAGCTTCAAGGGCTTTTGGCAAATTATATCGGACATGTAGAGGTGATGAAGGCTACCAATTTCCCATACAATGTCAGGCACTTGCACCATAAAGTTCAGTGCTATATCAAGAACCTCAAGGTTTTTCAGGCGACCCAGCGACAAAGGGAGCACTTGTATATAATTGTCTCTCAACCCCAAGTATCTTAGCTGAGTCAATGCGCCAATGGTTTCTGGTAACTTCTTCAAGCCAAAACCTTCGAAATCTAGTGACCTAACTTGCTCAAAACATTTCCAGTAAAGTTCACTAGCATCAAGATAGCCACCTCCGCGGAACAAAAGTGAAAAAATAAATTCGTCATGATCAGTGAAGAGATTGAACTCATCTCTACTACAATAGATAGCACGATGACGAGGTTCCCGGGAGGAGGGTGGATTACCCTCACCCTTCTTTAGGGTTTCAAAAACCATTTCCTTATTTGCTTTTGCCATGGATAGTGTGGAAACTTTCATTGATGCGAATACATTTTATGTGTCGGTTTGTTTTGCTCATGTCAACTTCAATAATAGACTCATCAGCTAGTTTCATCAAAGTTGTCTTATACCCTTCCAAAGAATCCAAACTGAACTCAGCATAATCAAAATATTGATCTTTTCCTTCTTCTTCTTGTGGATCACTTCTCCAGCAGTCCAGACTTGAATCAACTTCTCTCTCCTGATAGATGTACCTTTTTCGAAAAAGCTCAGGCACAAGAAACATGACTTCAATTTTGGAGGCCATTTTTGGTAAACCGATTCCAATACGGCTAATGTAGTGCTCAAATCAATTGATTCTAGAAGTTGTTCCCATTCACTCCCGTTTTGCCTCTTTATTACAAACTGTGTTGCCACCTCTTTTATTGATAATGGAAGACTGGCACAACTTCTCAATATATCCCTCCCTTTTCTCTGCAACTGCTTTGGAAAAATCTGGTTCCCAAAGAGCAATAATTCCCAGAACAATTGCCAGCTCCGATCATCATCCAGAGGTTTCATCACAATATCAAGGAGGCCTTTATCTTTTATGCTATATTTTGTGCTCCGAATCCGACTTGTGAGAAGCAACTTACTTTCCTTATCCGCTTCATTGGGGAGAGCCTTGTAGATAGATTTAGCGTATGGAATTTTCCCCATGTTGTCCAAAACTATAAAATATTGCTTGTCCTGCAGATGTTGGCGAATTATCCTTTGGAGGCTTTCATTGTCCGCATTCTCCATTTCCTCCACTAACAGAGAGTGATCCTTTAGCACCTGTAGTACTAATTTCATAAGCACCTCTTTATTACTCTGTTCACCCGAAGCAGATACCCAAAAACGGTGCTCATATCGATCAATTATGGTCGGATGGTTGTATACTTTCCTAGCTAGAGTTGTCTTTCCAACACCAGCCATACCCACAATACACATTGTCTGAAGACCTCTACTCTCACAGAGAATCGATTTTTGTAGAATGGATTGGACGTCACTCTCCAAGCCCACCATACATTCATCGAGAGGAGACGAAGATATGATGGGGCACTTGTTCGCTTCTTCGACTACGAGTTGAAGAATGCACTTTCTGGTTGCTTTGAGCTCATCACATATGGTTTTGAGCTTGAAGTAAATCAAGGAATCTGTATCGTGGGTGAGGATATTGGGATGGCGAGTCATCTCGAGCACGTCATCTACCCAATACTTGAGGTTGCTCCCTTGTTCAAATTTCTTGTCCGCCACGAAATCCAGAATTAATCTCAGTTCATCTCTTATAATCCTGACTATGTATTCTTTGATAACTCCCGGCTTCTCATTCAGAAATATCTGCCGTTGCCATGGTTTTTACTTTACTTCCTCTTCTACTTTGACCTACTCAACATCTTTAATTAGCCCGTCAATCTGTTGATTTTACCATCTTTTTTTCTTCAACTTTCTATCGCATAAGTAAGTTTATATCAATCCTTACAACTAGCAGAAAACCATATTGGATTAAGATCAATTTTGGATTAATTGTATAGTAGAACATGGTATATGGATATAAAGTTATGCCTTAATTCATTATTAGATACAATAAATGAGAGAAATCAACAACAATAGTGATTCCAAATAAATGATATCACTAACACACAATTATCACTACTAATCACAACTTACTTATTATATTAATTTATCCTATTTGACTTTATGAGTATTACATGAGTTAACACAAGTACTGGTAAATTGAATTCTACTTGTAAAAAGGAAAATAAATAAGTCGGTATACATTTTTGCAGTTCTTTTTTCTTCTTCTTCTTTGCTAGTCTCAGTCTTCCGACTTGATCCTCCCTTCTTCCGATGATGAAGCTCGCCCGCCTCCGCGATGTGTTCGATCTTTGCTACAGAATGAGATATCTTTGAAGGTCGCCAGTTCAATTGGATTTTGAACTAGACTATATATATAACCACACAAGGAAGAAGAAAAGAGTCCCGTTGGGATGGCATAGCGGTGAAGGTGGTGGCCCGGGACCAATAGGTCATGGGTTCAATTCCCACTGGACACGCTATGTGTGAGTCTGTCCCCCTGTCACATTAAGGGTGGTTTAACTCTTCTGTGTGGTTTGCAGACTATTACTCAGGAGCGAAGTTTACAAAAAAAAGGAAGAAGAAAATAGGCCAAATTCGATCAGATTTTGTAATGATTAGCTGACGATTTTAAGTGCACCAAATAAATGTGCAATCGGACTATATTGTCAACGAATCCAGAGAATAATCCAATGAACAGCCCAAGTTGACAATTAATTAGTTCTGCATGAATAGGGACGTTTTACCCTCTCCATTAGTTTTTGTTTGCCCACCAATAATTAAACAAATATGAACACCCAATTTCAGTATGAAAGTTTTTATATATACTTGAATTTGCATCTAACCCTGTACTCGTTCATACAATTCTGTGTGTAACGTGAAGTAATTAAAATTATTTGTCTTACTTATATATATATATAGTATTAAAAATGAGTTAAAAATACTTGAAAATCTTATACAGCTAGCTAGATTCTTTGGTTGTTATAATGTAAACCTAAAATAGTTTAAGGAGGGCTGCCAGCCAGCCATTTTCCTTTTTTTTGTCTACTTCCGACAGGTAAGAGACCTCGCAATTATTGTTAATAAAAACCTAATTTTCAAAATGTGACAATTATTTTTTATTTTATTTAAATACTCATTAAATATGTGCATGTCGACTTTTGATCCAGTGATAACAGGTAAGCAAGAACAACTTTTTTGGTTGGATTGACCGTAGCATGTGATCATGGAGAAAAGCTATGTGGTTCCATTTTTTATGTAATAATGCTTTGAAAAAAAAAAAGCAAAAAAGAAAAGCACTATGGAACTTTCTTCTCTCATAGCCAAGAACAGTATTGTTATTCACTCAAGCTCCCAAATTCTCATCCCATTTAACTTCTTCACCTGTTTCAGTTTATCTAAGCCAAGAATCTCTCCCCCTCTCCTAGATTCTTTTCTTTTCCACCTCTCTCTCAAAATTTAGCTTTATTAATAGTACCATCCCCCCCCTCCAAACCACCCAAAATAAAATAAAATAAAATAAAAACCTCGTCTACCAGTAGTCTGATGCTGCCTCATGCCTTCTTCAAAATGTCAGCCAACTTGGGCAGCCTTGCATTTTTTTATTTTATTTCTCAAATTAACTAACTAATAGAATATGTATCAGCTAATTCTAGTGTTATTTGGGGCTTTCTCAGAAAAGCCCTTTTGATTGCTGTAAGAACTCTCAGGACATGAACTTTAATGAAACTCATACTATGTACTGTAGATTAGCTTGAGGAGCTTGGAGACTTTGAAGTTGAAAGTGGTCATTTGAACCACGTCTTTTAGGCTTGTAACAGGTGTACTGTAGAGAGTTAGCTAGCCACGTAACTACTCGGAAGCTTCGAGATACTCTGCCTATTCCAGAGCATATAAAGCTAGCTGGTGTAATACAACTGGATTGATTTTAGCCATATATGAAATTTACTTTCTGCTTTATTCTCTCTTTCGTTTCCAAATTCTTCATAGATTTCTGCATGATTTCCCAATTTAGAAATGCATCATTCTCAAACTTTGAAAGAAAGAAAGAGAGAGAGAGAGAGAAGTGGCTTCTTTAAGTTCTAGAACCATAACGGCTTAGATAAATTCCAGCAACGATATATGAATAACACAATAACCAAATAAATGCTATAAAAACTGCCAAAGGAATATAAGAGAATACATCCAACTATAAATACATCAAACATATCAGTTTCAACAAACCCGTAGACAAATAGGTGAACGACTTACTTGTGATCAAGAGATTCTGATAACATTTCTGGATTGATATCAAACATGCACTCCCGTACGTTCATGGTTGGATATCCACATGCCTTATTGTAGATGTACGGAACCGCGACTTCCGAATCTTGGCTGCAAGCCTCCTAGTCGTCAACATCTTCCACTCTTTCGCGTAATTTGAAAAAATATCTTCCGGGATGTTCTCCAAAAACGGGCGACTTTTTGATTTCCGGTTTAATCAACTCACAACTATAATATCCAACTTTTATATCCCTCAGTTGACACAACTCTTCAAGGCACAGGACTTTAAGGCTGCTCAAAGATTTGCTCATGATCTCCATTTGTTGACCTATATATGCATTCTTCAGTTTGAGGTACCACAAATTATTCAGCTTCAGCAGTTCTGGCATATGGTCTTCCTGAAGACAACTATTAATCAAGCTCAAGTGAGTAATCTTTGGAGGGAAAATATCATAACTTGGTAGCTTGGTAATGAGCCCATCCAGTCTGAGTTCAGTGAGATGACGTAGAGTCCCAAGTCCATGCAACGTAGGCAGACTTCTGAAACAAAACCCTCTCAACATAAGACATTTAAGGTTCTTCAAATCTGCTAATGATGCAAAGAGCTTGCTTGCATCCAAGCTCTCATCCAGTTCTTCTATGCCCAATTTGCGGAGACTTGTCATCATTTTCAAGCTTGAGACTTCGTATGTCCAATTATCAACAGAGATGTAGGTCAAAGTCTCGAGATTCTCGAGTGCATCAATCTTAAAAGGCTCCCTAGAGATTATATTGGACATGTAGAAGTGATGAAGGCTTCTAATTTTCCATACAATGCTCGGCACTACCACAGTAAAGTTAAGTGCTATATCAAGAACCTCGAGGTTTTTGAGGCGACCTAGTGACTCAGGAAGCTCTTGTATGTAATTGTCTCTCAATCCAAGATATCTTAATTCAGTCAATGCGCCAATGGTTTCCGGTAACATCTTCAAGCCAAAACCTTCGAAGTCGACTGACCTAAGTCGCTCAAAACGCTTCCAATAACGCTCACTAGCATCAATGTTGCCACCTCCGCGGAAGAATAGGGAAACAAGGCGTTCATCATGATCCCTGAAGTGATTGAACTCATCTCTGCTACAATAGATAGCACGATGACGAGGTTCCAAGGTGGTTGGATTACTTTCCCCATTTTTTAGGGTTTCGAAAACCATTTCCTTCTCTGCTTTTACCATGGATAGTGAGTGGAAACTTGCATTCACCCGAATGCATTTTACACAATTGTTTTTCCGTATGTCGACTTGAACGATGAATTCATCAACTAATTTAATCAAAGTTGTTTCATATCCTTCCAGAAATTCCAAATTGAAGTCAAATTTCTTAAATTCTTGATATTTTTCTTCCTCTTGTGGGATCACTTGTCCTGCAATCCAGACATGTACAAGCTTCTCTCTCTTGATAGGTATACCTTTCTTGAAAAAGCTCAGACACAAAAAACACAACTTCAGTTGTGGAGGCCATTTCTGATAAACTGATTCCAATACAGCTAATGTTGCGCTTAAATCTGGTGATTCTAGAAGTTCTTCCCATTGACTCCCGCCTTGTCTCTTTATTACAAACTGTGAAGCCACCTCTTTTATGGATAATGGCAGCCCGGCACAAATTCTCAACATCTCCCTCCCTTTTTTCTCTAACTGCTTTGGAAATTGTTGATTACCAATGAGCAACAATTTGAAGAATAATTGCCAGCTCCGATCGTCATCTAGAGGCTTCATACTATAGATACCTCGATGAATTCTTATTCGATGGTTTATGCTCTGAAACCGACTTGTGAGCAGCAATCTACTGTATTTGTCTACTTCAATACATAGAATATTGAGGAAGGCATACCATGAAAAGACAAAAGGTGACATATAAGAGTAACATAAACCAGGGATTAGTCTAGATAAGAAAGAAGCTGACCATACCTTCATTAGGGAGAGCCTTCTGGATAGAACTAAAGTATGGGATTTCCCCGATATCGTCCAAAACTATTAAAAATTGCTTGCCCTGAAGATGTTGGTGAAGCATCTGTTGGAGGCTTTCATTGTCCATTTCCTCCAATAATGACACATGAGATTGATCCTTATTGTCTAGCACCCCCTGTATTAGTTTCATAAGTACCTCTTTGTTACTCGGATCGTCAGAAACACATACCCAAACACGGAGCTCAAATCGATCAACGGTGGTCGGATGGTTGTATACTTTCCTAGCAAGAGCTGTCTTTCCGACACCAGTCATACCCCCCAATACACGAAGTGGAAAGGCGTGTGTTGCGGATAAATAATTCGCTAAGCACGGCTTCCACGTCTTGCTCCAAGCCCACCACATCTTCGTCGGGAGGAGACGATGATGTGATGGGGGACTTATTTTCCCCCAAGACTCCAAGTTGAAGAATGCGCTTTCTGGTTTCGCTCAGTGCTCGAAGGATGGGACTGAAATGGCTGCTTGTCCCGAAGTAATCCGACTGATATTCTTTGTAGAAGAGGAGATGGGCGTCGTGAGCAATCTCGACCACGTCAAATATCCAATACTTGAGCCTGCTCCCTTTTTCTTCTCCTTCTTCCAACTTCTTGTCCGCAGTCAAGCTCATAAGTTCATTTCTTATCTTCTCCACTATCTCCCTAGTTTTGCCGTACTGACGATTCTCCTCCCCATTCAGAAAATTGTCCATCGTTTCAATCGCCGGTAAGATCTGTGCCTTCGCCATATTTCTCATTCCACTTGCTCCTCTACTTGTACTGGACAACATGAGAAAAAGATTAAAATCTGTTTGTGGACAAATTCTACTATATTGATAAGCCTCTACTAAAATACCGAGTCGAAAATAAAATACTCTTTCAACTATAATTCCCAATCTAATTTATTTTGCCACGGTGTCTAGTACTCTTATTGTAATTATTTTTGTCTCGCTGATATATGTCCCAGTTGGATAAATTATTATCCAAAACAATATTTCATATCAACTAATAATTCTTTTTTTAAAAATTATTGACAAAAACTATCAATTATTTAATCTAAATACCAAAGCCATATAATATAAATTATCTTCAGAAGGAATTTGAAGTTTAATAAACTCACTAGCTTTATCAAAATAAATCTTCTTGAGAGAATTGAGTTATTTATTACTTGAACCAATAGTTATAACAAGTGCTACATACTTTTTTTAGATATCAAGTAAATCATGAAAATTCTTTTATTAAGAGATTTTTCAGGATTTCTGTGTTGCGTCCATATAAATTTTCAATTATGTTGTGCATTATATATAGTTGCTCGTAAATGTCCAAAACTATCATGTCAAGGCATAAAACCCTTTGAACTTCTGGTTCATGACATGGTTTGTCTCACTTGTTTTCATAAATGTGTATTACATTTAAAATGTTAGTGTGAAAACTTTTCTTTTGTTAGCTTCTGGCTAAATACAAAAGAATCACTACCTTCTTATAGTATTTCAATGGGTTATTAGTGAAATAAGGCACGAAATATAGTCGATTAGAATATTTAACACGAATTAAGGCACGAAATCTGAAAAAAGCACCTTGAGAAATAAATGGAAGGGGAAGGGAAGAAAGAAAGCTTGATTTTAAACCTACGCCATCCCCAACCAAATCTGAAAAAAATCCCCGTCTTCACTAAGTCTTGGTTTATGTACTTGCACAATTAGAGGTCTAACTCGTACGTATGCATGACAATTGATTGAGCCTAGGACCCTTAGGACCCCACCTTCACAACATGTTTCGCGGTCCTTGGCCCCATTACAACCCAAGAGAAAAGACCTTCTTGATGGTGCGAGATTGATTGAATTAATATGGTGAGTGCGTGTGCCTAGGTTTACATGAGCGGCTAGTCCGGACTAGTGTAGATGAGTGATGAGTGAACCGTGAGAAGGACTCAATGCTTGCCCTGTTTTGACTTAGCTGATTTTCCTATCTATGTGGATGCATGTTCTTGCTTAAGAATTTCTCTGTTGAGCTTATCGGTTTTGGCTAGGGGGTGTGTTGTAGATTTCGGCATTATTGTTCTGCTTGGTTGCTTGTTTATTTTCTTCTTGCCTTCGTTTCTTTCCTGTCCCGTCTGTTCTTGTGTTTCCTTCTTGTTTTCCTTTTGTCTTGAGTCTGTTTGTTGAGTCTTGTTGGGGGAAGAGTTGGAAACCGAGCAAAGCAAATCCAAGCTTTGAAATTATTCTCATACTTGAGGGCAAGTATTGCTTAAGTGTGAGGAGGTTGATAAGCCCGAATTTGTTGCTCCATTTTACCGGATTTTATGCGCGGTTTCTTCGTGTTCTATGCGGGAGATGGTCGTATTTGGAGATAATGGTGGTACTTTTGGAAGGAGTGCTAAAGGAGAAGAAAACATCTTCTTGTGTAGATTTGTGTCTTCTTTGGGCTAATTTACGGGCGTTGGGGAGTGTAATCGGGCGAGCCGTTTGGGCTGAAATTGTCAAGAAAATATCCGGAGCCCACTCTCCAATTGTTTAAGCTTGGAAAAGAAATTGGAGGGAAAAGAAGAAAGTCTTGAAGGCCGCTTGTTGAGAGGATGTGCCATGTCACATCGCGGGCTTCCTACTACCCGGACCACACCTCTACTCCAAAAGGCCTGCCAAGAATTTAATGTGTGAAGACTAAAAACATTATATCAACTCTTTTGGATCTAATATGGACATAACTCGTTTTCTGCAAGTAGTAGTAGAAGAAGAAGAAGAAAACACTCTCTCTTTTGTTCTTGAAGTTTTTAGCTTTTAATTTTCGTCTTTAATGTTTTGCACCGAACTTCAGATTGTGAAGACGATTTAATACTTGGCCTACGGTACTTGTTTACGCATTTAATTCTCTTTAAGTTTTCGCGAGTTATTGCTTCGTTTTCCGGTTTGTGGATGTTCTGTTCTCTCTAGTCGCCTGCCACAATTATTCGCAGACTTTAAGTCTCGTGCATGTTAAATATCAAGTGTTTGATAGCTTGACTCATTTCTCTTCAGTTTTCCTTATGTCTTCTTTAAATATGTTGTCTGCTTTTATTATGCCTAGGATGTGTAGCTAAATCTTGAGATCTGGCTAGATAATGAAATTCTGACTCCACACTTCGTGAGACTTCTCGTGCTTATAACTGGAAAATAGGATTTCGGGTAGATTTGGGCAGGTTGAGCATGTTGGTAGTTTGAGATTGATCACCTTAGGCTAGTTAACTTTTTAATCACCTAGATCTACTTGATAGTGAAGTCACTTTGTATGATCAACATCGGTGGCCTAATTAATCCGGTTCCTTCGGTTAAATGCTTCTTAATGACCTTTCTTTCGTTGATCAACAAGCTAGAATCGTTGTTAGGATAGGGAGTTGGTTCATGATCAACATGCCTTCTCCACAGCAAGAAAAAGGAGTGGATGCGTCCATGATCAACACGGCATCCAAGCTAGGTAGTCTTATGATCTAGTTAACCTTTTGTGTCGAGGATGAAGTAGAGTTGGAGTGGATTTATCTGGCTAGGTCCCTTTCTTTCTGTAATTGCCCAGTTTCCGATTTATAAATTATTGTGCCTAGTGTTAATCAAAACTCAAAGTTAATGGTGGTTGCTGACCAAACCTTTTCCGGTCTGTAGAAATAACCCGTTTATATCTACCCATTTCCTGTGGATTCGACCCTGCTTACCTCTGTGCTTGTTTTAAGTTAGTGTTGTGCAGGAAAATAAATTGTTTTTGGCGGCCGATTTTAACGATGAAATCGCGCTCCGACCACCATTTTGTCTTATTCTCACAAGCATGCAGAGGTACGACACATTTAAATACATGTATTTTAGGAAAATTTTAATGAAAGATTTGAGAACAAGTCTTATCCTTAGATTATGAGAAGATATTTGTATATTTTTCTCATGAGTTTAAAATAAAACAGTATTATGCTGTAATTATGGGTAGTTGTGATCATAATCCATGGAATGGCCTAATTATGGAGTGAACATCAAGAATTTGAATTCCAAAAGTACATAAAGCTAGGTAGCTATTCTAATTAATTAACAAACTCATAGGTCAACTCTTGCATGTATCTTACAAAATTGAAATAAGTCAACGGTCAAGAATTGGAAGTGGGAACTGGGAATACAGAGATTCAAAACTGGGTCATGGAAAATTTATTTATTTAATGATCAAGTTACACATCACCAATTCTTTTAATAAGTATATATAAGAATTAACTACCCCTTAAACTAATCTGTAAATAGTGTAGAGGCCTTAATCAGAGGAAATAAGACTTTCTCACTTCAAACTGAACCAAACACCAATCTTGATTCATGACAATCACAACTGAAATCCATAACCTCGGTTTTAATTACGAGCTCTGGCGAAACAAACGAAAATCGACGATGAATTTCTGCAGAAAACAAACCTGAAATTATTGTAATGGTTAGCGTATTGCATGCCAAATCACAGTCCCGTGGGCAAAAATACAAGCCAAGAGGCGGTGAAGCATCTAATTGGAGGAGGAACACTTGGGCCTCTGAGGTACACGTCGATGTCGGTGTGGCATTAAGGATAAGGACAACGATGGAGGGAGAGGGCGTGGTGGCGACTCTATTATCCTTCGCTGTAAAGACGGCTGGATTTTGCATGGAGGAGCGCCAACATCATCAGTATCGCGCAGCACCAGCTCAGACTTACCACGAGCAAAGCCCCGAGACTACAAATGAGATAGTCTTTGGAGCTGTACAAGAGCAAGACAAGAGGAGAGGAAGTGTGGCGATCATGACAATATTCGGTCTCGGTCTAGCTACAATCACGGCCGTTGATCAGCACACAACTTGCAAGATTACTTGCCATTCTGTTTATGTAAGTAGTGGGGTGTGATTGCTATGTGTTATATTTGTTGTAGCTTTTGAGAAATCAACTTCACCAGTCTTATTATAAGGGTAGAAGTTGATCCAAGTTTTCTTCTCTCCCAATATTTACTTAATTTATTAAATTATGATATATGAATAATCCTTTATGAAGCTAGTTTCCAAAGAATGTCTGCATAATTAATATATCTCACGTTGGAAATTTTTTAGTTTAAGCCAAATGTAGACCCAAATCACGTGCGCACGCACCCAAGTAATAGCAAATAATTAGCAAGTTGCAGTTAAACAAATTCCTCTGTTTTCTTTGTGCTGATTAACAAACCAGACTGTAACATATCCACAAACTACAATTTGAACTGATAAAGTAGATTGCATTGCATGGAAAAACGGTCATTACATAGTCATATGACACACACATATTTACTACAAAGATGAAGAGCAAGACAGCGCGGCTCCACGTCTATTTCATCTTCGCCTAACCACACCCAAGATGCAGTCTGTAGAATGAACTTCAGGAGCTTCATCTACAAAGTTAGCTAGATTTGCTTGTATCATACCATCTACCTTCTTGTGTCCACCCCATGAAACATCTCTGCTTTCTCTTTCCTCTTCTTGCTCAACTTTTTCATTACCATTTACAGGCCTCATCAGCCAATCCTCAAAAGTGATCGGATCTTTTAACCGATCGGATACCCGCTCCGATATGACCTGCACTAAGTAGGCTACTACTACTATCGCTACCAACAAAATCCAAGTCCATTAAAGACAATGGTTTTTGACTTGGACTAGTATGAGACTCCAATGGCATGCGGCGTCCGAACATAAGAGATAAGTGGGAGAGGAACAACGGAATGATCCGTTGAGAGCGTGAATATACGGCCGACTTAACAACTACGCTTGTTAAGCCCTGAGTAGAGCATCACTACTTGTCTCTCCGGACTCATTTGGCAAAGTTTCCAAGTCCAGGTTGATCGACGAGGTTTGACGCCTTCCCGCCTAGAAAGTATAGTTAGCCGGTGTTGTGCGGGTGTATTAGTTATGTATGAGGCAGACTTACATATGGAAGAACGAACGGGCGAATCACAAAGCCGAGAGCAAGGCCGATTAAGCAAGAGAGTCCCAATACTAGAAGCCAAGCAGAGGTGGTTCCAAGTACTTGCAAAAGATATATGCATACATGTTATTCTTCGAAGCAAGATCTAATAACGAAGCGAGGTTTAGAATTTGCAGTCTTCTCAAAGAATTTATGAAAGCTCTTAAACTCCTCGTATATATAGCAAGTAGGAGAACAAAGCAATCTACATGCCAAATTTAAACTTAATTTATTTAATAAAAAAGGATTTGGATAACTTGTTCGCAATGAAGCCCATTTGTGGAACAACGAAACTCAAAATGCTCCAACTCTTACCGGAGCCGGAAGGCCTAATACAATCTTCCGCCTTCAAACTTATTTGTCGAACTAATCTGTTGCCATGGTCGGATATCATCAAAGCACATATTTCGGGAATAAAAGTCAACTCAAAATCATCGGAAAATGTTGCATCACGAGCGGGTCCATCTGCATTGCCGGGTTTTTGTGAAAAACCTCCGGCGATTGTGGTCACACCCGCAACATGCCATCTTTAAGAGAAGCATCGATCATGACTTACAAGGAACATAATAGGGAAGAACTAGTTCAAATTATTTAGAACAAAATGATTTCGAGAAAAATACGTAACATGCACATCGGTTGAACAACCGTCATCACGAGAAAGTCTAATGCAAGCATTTTTGCTAATAGAGCCGCATGTTCATGCTAAAAACCATTAACATCTCGTTGATTAGGTATACATAATACACTAACCCGAACATTTTAGCAAATCCATTCACCTTTTATCACCCATTATCTTCAGTTCAAGAAGCATCAAGCTATAACCAAGTAAAAACAGTTATATGCAATTACACATCACTATATGTTTCAAAAGGTACATTGTATGCCTCCTCTTACACTAGTAAGCTTCAGGATTCCATTTGATAATCTGAGTATTAATGCATTGATACATGATTCTAAGCATGCATGGAAATGCAGGGTACTTAAAAATGTATTACATGCCCACCTGATTTGCTGATCTTCCGGATGGCATGGTTATGAGGATCAGCAACATATACATTTCCTTTGAGATCAACCGCGAAACTCTTTGGCTTATAGAACTCCGCTGAAGCCAAATCACCATCCACGTACCCAGACACGCCATTTCCAGCCAGACTCTTTATCACAGTCTCTACATTACAAAAATCCTCATAAATACTCATTGTACAATCATGAATCCCCTTCATTACATTGTTATGATTACCAAATACAGAAAAAGTTTCATTGTGACTTGTGAGTAATTTATTCAACTAGAAACATGAGTTCCAAGATAAGGATGTCTAGATTTCACCATGAAAATAGCATCTTTAGGCCATCCCCAATCTCCGAATTTACATACCCAACTCTATCGTACCCATCATACAATTTTATACAACCAATTCCAAACCATATCTCACCAAATTTATTGTTGGAGAATTTCCATCAGTTAAAGTTTGGTTGAAAGAATATGGTGCAGAAATCACATAAAGTGGTTACAGAGGGCCTAATCACCCATTTTCACCCATAATATATGATAACTAAAAAAATTAAAGCTTTTCAGCACATGCCGTTGGAGGTGAAGGGAAGCGATGCGGTGTAGAAAGTGCTGGCAACGGAGTCCAGAATGATGAAGAGATCCGACAGCGGAGATTGGTGGAGGATGGACTGAGGGTTTACTTTGATGTTCGACTTGTCTCCATTCAGCACTGTGCTGACCGTGTAGCCATCTTCAAAGACGAGTTGCGCACCTCCAACTGCCGCTGTACGTACAGACAAAACCAGATCAAATATATTTTCGAAATTTATAATAGCGATAGCTTAAGTTTTTTACTGCACTATTTTTTCTTCTTCTTCTTCTTCTTGTTTTTTTACCTTGAGATGATTGCAGGAAGAACGAGAAGAAGAAGAGGGGAAACAAAACAGACGCCATGGTAGATAGGTAAGGTGAAACAGAGAGAGCTGGTGGCAATTTTGTAGCGAAATGGGGTTTACCAAGAGCATCTCCAAACAAATGGTATTGGAGCGTGTAACAGGGATGTAAAGTGAAATTTTTATTAATAGATTTTGGTGTTACATAATTAAATTTTATTATATTTTTATAAATTATTTGATATATAAAATATATTTTAATAAAATAATTAAATTAAAATTAATTATGATTAATCATATGTACTAATATTAACACTTTATAAAATGTGAGGAGTGTATTGTTTGACACAAAGAATATTTGCTTTAATGGAATACGTTTGTTCAACGCTTGAAAAGCGGCGGGCCCGCTAAACCACTTTTTCTTTTCTTTTTGCTTTTTTTCTTTATTAATTATTTTACTTACTTTTTTCTTTTTTTCAAAGTGTATAATTGACTTTCAGCATTTACTTTTTGATAAGAATAAAAATCATTGTTTCTTCTTTTACACTAAAATAAAAATACAACTATATAAAAAGATATAAACTTTAACATAAATTGAAGATGCGTTGATTAATTATTTATGGGGTGAGTTTTCAAATTCAAAAAATTATGATATCGTGTAATAATTTTTCTAATATTATGTAGTTTATGATTTATACTTTTGCAATTGTTGTGTATCATTAGTTTTATTATTGTAGAAACAAATTTATCATTTTGTAATTACTTAAATATATTTTTATAAAATTATTTATTTTAAAATTTTATTTTTTAAGTGAAATTAAGCTTTAAAATAAATAAATTTAAAGATAATATAATATTAGGTGATAAAAAATATCAAAATAGAATATTTCATTATAGAGTTAAATATTGAATTGTTAGTTGGAGATGAATTCGAAAAAAAACTCTACATTTAATTGTATAATTATGTGAGGGAACTCTACAATAGAGTTGCCTCTTGGATATGCTTTAAGACCATTCCCATTGGAAACCGTAAAGTGACAAAACAAGATTTTGAAAGTAAAAAAGAAATTAAAGTGAAAAACGAGTGCGCAAGGGTAGGGACCCATTTTATACACATGGCAGCCTTTTATTGGTTTTCTTATAATTTTGTATTTTAAGTTTTTAATAGGTATAAATTACGTTACATTATTAAATAGTAACTAGCACAACCATTAATCGTGTTATATACGACGCTGTAATTCGCCCTATTTAGATGATAAGGTATGTGTTTTATAATCGGTATATAATACTAAATAAAATGCATAAAGCAACCAATGAAAAAGTATCAATTTGAGTTGCTATTACTACCAAGAGCATCTTCAAAGGAACGGTATTGGAGCGTGAAACCGTGATGTAAAGTGGAATATTTACTCCAATAGAAACCACTTTTTCTTTTCTTTTTGCTTTTTTTTCTTTATTAATTATTTTACTTTTTTTTTCAAAGTGTATAATTAACCTTCTGCATTTACTTTGTGATAAAAATAAAAATTATTGTTTCTTCTTTTAAACTAAAATAAAAATACAATATAAAAAAATATAAATTTTAACATAAATTGAAGATGTATTGATTAATCATTTGTGGGTGAGTTTTCAAATTCAAAAAATGATGATATCATGTAATTTTAATTTTTCTAATATTATTTAGTTTATGATTTATACTTTTGCAATTATTATGTATCATTAGTTTTATAATTGTAGAAAATCATTTTGCATTTACTTAAATATATTTTTATAAAATAATTTATTTTAAAATTTTATTTTTTAAATGAAATTAAGCTTTAAAATAAATAAATTTAAAAATAATATAATATTAGGTGATAAAAAATATCAAAATAAAATATACTATTTTAGAGATAAATATTAAATTAACAATTAGAGATGAATTCGAAAAAAATTCTACATTTAATTGTAAAATAGAGTTAACTTTTCAAGATGCTTTAATACCATTCCCATTGGAAACGGTAAAGTGACAAAACAAGATTCTAAAAGTAAAAGGAAATTAAAGTGAAAAGCGAGTCAAGCGACGACTCATGCTTCCTGAAACCTGACAAGTGCAAGGGTGGAGACCCATTTTATACACATGGTAGCCTTTTATTGATTCTCTTATAATTTTGTATTTTAAGTTTTTAATAGGTAATTATGTTAGATTATTAAATAGTAATAATGAAAAATAAGAGATGTTTTGGATAGGGGTGTAACGGTTCGGTTCGGTTCGGTTTTTTATCTATTTTAGGAACCAAACCAAACACATAGAAATGGTTCGGTTTGGTTCGGTTCCATGGATTTTTCAATATCGGAACCAAACCGAACCGAACCGCTTATAAATGGTTTGGTTCGGTTCGATTCCTCGGTTCACCTTTTTATTTATTTATTTATTTTTTAAATCCGAAATAATGCAAGAATAATAGTTTATAGGATGTCAATCATTTCGAACTCACAAGTATAGAATTGTTACTCATTTTTCTTCATTTGTATAGATTAGAATTGATCTTAACTTAAATCTAATATCTAAATTCAATAATATTCTCATATAAAAAAGACAAATATTAAATAAAAAAAATAAAAAATAGGATATTGGTTCGGTTCGGTTCGAACCGTTCAAAAATTCTTGAAATCGCGAACCAAACCGAATGTAAACGGTTTCTAAAAAAATTAACCGAACCAAACCGCAAAACCGAACCGAACCGCGTTTTTCGATTTGGTTCAGTTCGGTCCGATCGGTTTCGCGGTTCGGAGCGGAACCACTTACACCCCTAGTTTTGAAACGCAATTAGAATATATAGTTTCTCCAAATATTAGCTAATATCTTCCATTTTCCTCTAATTCTCAACATTATTCATACTAAAAAAAATTCAAAATTCTAAGATAAAATTTACAAAAGGTTCTCTTAAAATTCCATAAATTTATGTAATTAAAATAAATAAATGAAAATTAATAATATCTATAAATAAGAGTGTAAAAAAGAGAAGGCGAACGTGATGGTGGGGACGGGAGAGAAACTAATTTAGTTGGGTTGATTGAATTGAATAGTTTTTTCAAAGAGCAGTCCGACTCCAACTAAAGAACTCAATTGTTTTATTAATAAAAATACATTAATGTTATTTTTTAATGAAGTACGTAAAATATTCCTTAAAAAGTAATTGCTCTACTTCACAAAATTTACATGATTATATCTAAAGTTATTGGAAAAAATTTCTTTAGAAAATTTATTATTTCGTCTCTTTGAAATTGTATTTTGGATCATTGGGTGCAACAAATAGAATCGTGTCTTTATTTGCGTATCCAACCGCAGTTAGAAGAATATAAGCATAGTAATTGTAGCTGGTAATAAATCATTATACATCTTATTCTGGAGCAGGAACACCATCAAACAACCTTACTCATCAAGCAATAAACTACTAATCAAACACCACCACCAAAATTCTTAACATCAAAACGAATGATCGAATAAAGTATCCAAGACCTGAATTACCAGTCTGCTGGTTTCCTGATGTAGCTGGAGGCGGAGTTCTCCGGAGTGTAGAGCGGGCGTCAAATTTCAAATTGAACAGAGAAAATCAAATGGCTGAGGATACAAGTTTACGCGCGATTAATCCAAACTGAACCAAACACCAATCTTGATTCATGACAATCACAACTGAAATCCATAACCTTGGTTTTAATTACGAGCTCTGGCAAAACGAACGAAAATTGACGATGAATTTCTACAGAAAACATACCTGAGGTTATTGTAATGGATAGTGTATTGCATCCCAAAATCACAGTCCCGTGGGCAAAAATACAAGCCAAGAGGCAGTGAAGCATCTAATTGGGGGAGGAACACTTGGGCTTCTGCGGTACACGTCAATGTCGGTGTGGCGGTGGGGGTAAGGACAACGATGGAGGAAGAGGGCGTGGTGGCGACTCTATTATCCTTCGTTTGTAAAGACTGTTGGAGTTTGCATGGAGGAGCACCATTGGACGGTAGATGTTTGAAGCGGTGCACCGAGAGGAAGATGAATTATGAACAAAAGGTGGTGGTTAGTTGTGGAAGGAGCGGCATAACTGAAAAAAAAGGTTAGAAGGAGGGGTATTTCCGGTAGTTCGTGTGAAGGATTGGTAAAGCAGGTGGAATCAATAATTGTATGTATAGGTAGATCAGATATTCTCAATATTAATATTCGAAAAAGAATAAATTAATAAATTTAAATATTTATAATAAATACTTATACTGTGTTTATTCATAAGTGCCTTATTTAAACTATTTTTCTAAATCGTCGAGGAACTGGAATTGATTTTTCTCACTTCTGAGATAAACAAGCGCATTGTTCAACCGGCTTCGCACGGTGGTGGGATTATACCCTGTGTATTTGTTTAGATTAGGCCATAAGAGTAACAGTAATAGGTAGGTAATATTTGAAGGATAATTGATGGTTAGAAACGTTACCTTCCTCCATCGTATGTTGTCGCGACTTTGATTGTTGCTCCTGTGTTAGATCTTCTGATATGTGCCCGGCCTTTTTCTTCCTCTGGGTGGTCAGAGAACTGAAGAAAATAAATTATCGTCTCTCTCTCTTACTCGCGTGCGTGCGTGAGTTTTTATGAATGAGTGTAATCTATTTCTGAACAGAATACTAATATATATAGGCTTCAAAAGTCAATATAATATTAATATATTTGTATCCCAATAATTTAATTATATTTCTAATGGGCTTCCACATAACCAGCCCATAATATAATTAATTAATTTACTGGACTACTAATATTTATCAATTAATTGGCCTAGCCAATTAATTCCAGATAAATAACATTATTAAATAATGTAAAAATACATTAATCAATTAATAATGATTTCTGAGAGACAATAAATAATCAGACAACTAATTGGGCCAGATCAGGGATCCAATATAAGAAATAAAGCTGGGACTCAAATTAATTAATTATCCATGCTCAGCCCAGAGCAAAATTAATTAATAAACATAGATTCATTCCACTAGAGAATCCGTTAAGGGGTAAGTACCCCTTTATCCCAAATTGAGCAAGGGCTTGTATTTTAGACTTAATTGATCTCCGTATTTAAGATAGAAATATTCCTGAGTAGTACCACTCGACCTTATTAACACACCTGAACTGAATCAACCGGCCGGATATAGTGTGCTAATCCTTTCGAGTTCCTCAAGGGATATTATCAACCCATTTTACTAGGATACGTCTGCAAGATACCGACAACCAGCCTGAGCCACAAATAACTACTAACACCCAAGATACGTAGATCCGGTCGCGATGACGTTCACCATAGTAGGTCAAAGTGATAGATAGCCAAATGCACTCAGCTGAAGCCTTACCAAGCTTAAGACCAGCTAAATCACCGAGATCTTAGTTCTCCACTAAGGTCAGTTAGGAAAACACATCTCACTGTGATCCGTCAATACATCACCTTAAGTGTACCAGTAAAGACAAGTCACTTCTTATCTAAACTGTAGCTTAAACCGACAACTTATCCTTAAGTTGTCTCAGCTGTGATAACTGTTTATATCTTGTTAGTTCAACCAATTTGTGTTGTCTTCTGTGATACCCGACACACCACACAAATCTAACTTTTATACAAGATAAATGATAACATGTGCAAATATACATATTTATCAGATAGGAGAATAAAACAGTGGTAAGGACAAAAACACATTGTATACAAGCATAAAAGTGCTTCCAGTATACAAAATCCCAACAATTCTCCCACTTATACTAAAGCAAACTTTTAGTATACAATGTGTCAGTTCTAGGTACAAACTAGTATTTAGCTGCAAATCCTATCTATCACTCCTCTTCTCCCACTTATACAAAAGTTTATGCAGTCCTAAGTGGGGGGCATCTCTACCAGTCCTAAGCCACGAACATGCTTCTCGTAAGCCGGAATTGGTAAGCTCTTTGTGAATGGATCAACTAGGTTGTCTTCAGTTCCGATCTTTTCTATGAGTACGTCGCCTCGATTTATGAATTCTCGTATAATGTGGTACTTCTGGTCTATGTGTTTAGACGCCTTGTGAGATCCAGGTTCCTTAGAATTTGCCACTGCACCCGCATTATCACAATAAATCGTGATTGCCTTAGGCAATATCAAGATCTTGGAGAAAATTCTTGAGCCAAACTGCCTCTTTTGAGGCTTCTGAAGCAGCCACATACTCTGCTTCCATGGTTGAGTCCGCAATGCATTTCTGCTTTGCACTCCTCCATGAAACGGCTCCACCTCCCAAGGTAAACACATAACCCGAGGTTGACTTCTTCTTGTCTCTGTCAGCCTGGAAATCCGAGTCCGTATAACCCAAAGGCACTAGACTGTTTGACTGGTAAACAATTCTATAATCTCTAGTCCGTTTAAGGTACTTGAGAATATTTTTAACCGTGATCCAAAGTGCGCTTGTCCGAGATTAGGCCGATATCTTGAGACCATGCCTACAACATATGAGATATCTGGTCTCGTACAAAGCATTGCATACATGAGACTACCGACAGCGGAAGCATATGGTACTAGTCTCATACTTTCTATCTCTTCAGGCATTTTAGGACACTGATTCTTGGATAGAAAAATGCCATGTCTGAAAGGTACCGAACCTCTCTTGGCATTTTGCCTGCTGAAACGAGCAATAACAGTATCAATGTAAGATGCTCGTGATAAGCTTAACATCCTTTTCTGGTGATCTCGTATAACCTTGATCTCAAGGATGTAAGCAGCTTCACCTAAGTCCTTCATTTGAAACTGCTCGGATAACCATGTCTTTACGTCTGATAACACTTTAACATTGTTGCCAATGAGAAGGATGTCATCTACGTAAAGTGCAAGATACCACTGTTCCATTAACACAGATGCGTTATACACACACCTCATTAGGACATGATACAAAACCATAGGATTTGACTACCTCGTCAAAATGCTGGTGCCATAACAAGGAAGCTTGCTTAAGCCCATAAATAGACTTTTTAAGCTTCCAAACTAGATGCTCTTCGCCCTCCTTCACATAACCATCTGGTTGTTTCATATAGACGTCTCTACCTTTTTCAAGGTGCCCATTTAAGAATGCGGTCTTGACATCCATTTGCCAGATCTCTAGGTTCATGTGAGCTTCTATAGCAAGGAGAATCCTAATAGACTTGATCATTGCTACAGGCGAGAAGGTCTCTTCATAATCGATACCTTCTTTCTGGGTAAAACCCTTTGCCACTAGCCTGGCCTTAAATGCCATGATCTCTCCATTTGATCCTCTCTTTCTTTTGTATACCCACTTACTACCAATAGCCTTGCAGCCCTCAGGTAGTTCAGTGATCTCGTATACATCCATATCAGTTATGGACTTAAATTCTGAGTCCAGACGATTCTCCATGAATCTGCATCTACATCTCCCACTGCTTCGTTGTAAGTCTAGGGATCCACGGTGTCTTGTTCATCTGCCGGGAGATGGTTAGAAGTCTCCCCAGTGAACATATACCGATCAGGTGTAAATATCACCCTCCCACTACGTCGAAGAGTGTCAGGATTTGTGTTAATAGATTGTGCAGTTGCTTGTGGAGCTCTATCTTGCACAATTGGCTCTGTGAGTGGATCTCGATCACCTTGTATTTCCTCAAGGATGATCTCGACTCGAGACTTACGATTACTAATATAATCCTCCTCTAAGAACCGAGCGTTGGTGCTAACCACGATCTTCTGTTCTTTAGGATCATAAAAATAATCCTTCGGATATCCTATGAACAGCATAACCTCTGAACGTGAATCCAACTTGTCGGCCTGTTTATTCAACACATAAGCAGGACACCCCCAAATCTTTATGTGGTGCATACTGGGCTTGTGCCCGCTCCACAACTCGACTGGAGTCGTGTTAACCGACTTGGATGGCACACGGTTCAACAAGTATGCTACAGTCTCTAGGGCATATCCCCAAAAGGAAACTGGCAAAGTTGCATAACTCATCATGGATCGAACCATCTCTAGGATAGTTCGGTTCCTTTTCTCTAACACACCATTCTGCTGAGGCGTGCTCGGTGCTATCAGTTGGGATGTAATCCCACATTCTGTCAAGTAGTCCTTGAACTCATTAGACAGGTATTCCCCACCACGATCAGATCGCAGTGTTTTGATTTCTTTACCTAACTTCTTCTCCACTTCTGCCTTGAATTCCTTAAAGGTTTCAAAGCAATCCGACTTGTGGCGAAGAAGGTAAACATATCCATACCTCGAGTAATCGTCAGTAAATGTGACGAAGTACTCATACCCTCCACGAGCTTGTGTAGACATAGGTCCATACAAGTCAGAATGTATCAAACTTAATGCTTCTGTGGCTCTATAACCCTTTGCCTTAAAAGGCCTAGTCACCATCTTACCTTCCAAGCAGGATTCGCAAGTTGGAAATGGTTCAACTTGGCGAGACTCCAATGATCAATATTTCACTAACCTTTGGATCTTATTTAGATTGATGTGACCTAGTCTTAAGTGTCATAGATAAGTTTGGTTTACCTTAGAAGATTCTTTCCTCTTCTTAGGATTTAATGATGAGGAAGCAACATTAACAGATGTACATGGATTAGACGTAATAGTATATAGAGATCCATTTAAAGTCCCATTACAGATAAGATCTTTCCCTTTTGAAATTGAAATTTGATCATCAAAAACAGATCTATAACCATCCACAATAAAAAGTTTTGAAACGAAAATAATGTTTCGCCTAAACTCAGGCACCAATAAAATATCTCTTAATACTAAACTAGAGTCTAAAACAGATAAATGTAAATCTCCTATGGTAATAGCTGGAACTCGCAATCCATTGCCCATGGAAACCGCCACCTCCCCATCAGCCAGAACCCTTTTCTAGCAGAAACCCCTGCAAGGTGTAACAAACATGATCAGTTGCTCCGGAATCTACTACCCATTCATAGGTAGATGCAGTAACAAGCACAATTTCAATTACTAAGGCGATGCGTGTACCTTTCTATTTTGCCTTGAAGTCGGGACATTCAATTTTTCAATGTCCAACCTTACCACACTTGAAACACTTCCCCTTATGTTTTTGAACCCCTGCAGTGGGTGCTAACTTCGTGCTCCCACTATTCTTCTTGACATTCGTAGCATTCTTGCCCTTTTTCTGGAATCTACCCTTCGGAGGGTTCCTTGAGCTGCTAGTAGTGTTCAAGATTTGGGTTCCTTTACCTTTAGTCTGACCCATGATTCCTTCTGCAGTAATTAACTCACTCGAAAGTTCATTCAGAGTGTAGTCTTTCCTTGACATCACTACATTTAGGCGGAAATTCTCATATGACTTAGGTAGTGAATGTAGAATGACGTCTATCTTGATGCCAAGATCCAAGACACCACCAACTTTTGCAAGACGATCTAGCAGGTCGATCATATGTAGAACATGATCCTGCACGGATGCCTTCAGCCATTTTGCAGGTAGTAACCTGCCTCAGAAGATGAAATCTCTGAGATTTGTCGGTCTCACCGAAATTTTCAGCCATGGAATCCCATATCACTCCCGCATGAGGCGTGTTCTCATACTGTGAAGCAAGAGAATCAACCATAGTGGATAGAATGACAAAACGAGTCTTGTCATTATCCTCTATCCACTTTTCAGATTCCCTTATCTGCTCCTCAATCGCCTCTTCTTCGGGGAGTTCAGGTTCAGGGGTACTGAGAACATACGAGATCTTATCATTTTGGAACATTAGTGTAAGGTTTCTCTTCCACTCTTTAAAATTGTCAATATCCTTTAAGGGTCGGCTCATAAGACCATTAACAACAGCTTGAACAGACATATCTGAAAAATAATTAAAAATAAAGCATGTAAGGAAAAATTATTTGCACATAATTCGTAATTAACGATCATTGTAACCTTTTGAAAAAACAATGATGTTAAAAACCTCGAACGGCTCTAGGAATTCCACTAGCAAAGCCACGCAGTTGGACGTTTACAAGCGTAACCCTAAACCAAGCTATTTACCTAGCTCTTTAATTCCAATCCACGTCTAGGTTCTTAAGACGAATGGAATTAATTGTTCGATATTCTGGACCATGTCACTATTAAAACACGCGAAGGGACTTCGAGGGAAGTGAATTGTACTTGCGGTGACATCTAAGCATTGACCATTAATTTGGCCAAAATATAGTCAAATTCTCGAAATTGACATACTTACTCGAACCATGCCGCATTTAATTTGATCTAATTAGCCATTCTATTTAATTATTATCTTCTAGAGTACTCGTGTTTACTAGACACGCAAGCCACGCAGGTGGACGTTTACGGCTTCGCTCCCACTACTCAATAATAATCAAATATTGTTTTTGGAAAACTCATCTCACAAAACTTGTAGCTCAAAGATGTAAGCAAGCTACGCAGGTGGACGTTAACTCACATAATCTTACTACTTTTGTGTAGAGTCCAATTAATAGAGGTCCAATTAAGTGTTTAATGTCCAAATTAATGAAATCTAATTAAACATTTAATTTAATGTTGCTTAGTCTTTTTAATCAAAAGGTTTGTTACGAATCATGCATATCCACATAAGGGATATTAGCCTGTAAATACACCATCTTTGGTCCGAATTTGGTTTTGCACATGACATTAAAAACGCTCTACAAAATACACCACTTTTAAAATGCGCTCAATTTACACCGGCGAAATTTCGGCAACATCGAAGGCGACTGTCGGACGACATGGCATACGGTTCTCGACGGGGAAGAATAACTATGACACATATGAAATTATAAAGGATTGGTTAGCTAATTAATACACGAAGTTTGCTATCTTTTGGTTTTGCACATATGAAATTATAAAGAATGGTCAATTTGATCAAAATTTAATTATCAATTTAGCAAAAAAATTGAATTGATGATTAATTTAATCAAAAATCTTAAATTTCTAGATCATTTAATTATTATTTTGAAATACGTCTTGCGTCATTTTTCGTCAATATCTGATCAAATCAATGCAACTATAATCAACAGACTATACAAAATCAAAGTTGAAATTCTTCATATTGATTTACCAAACAGTGACCTTCAGATTGTATTTCAAAATAATAATTAAATGGTCTCTAAATTTAAGATTTTTGATTAAATTAATCCTCGATTCAATTTTTTTTGCAAAATTGATAATTAAATTTTGATCAAATTGACCTTTCTTTATAATTTCATATGTGCAAAACCAAAAGATAGCAAACTTCGTGTATTAATTAGCTAACCAATCCTTTATAATTTCATATGTGTCATAGTTATTCTTCCCCATCAGCAACGATATGCCACGTTGTCCGACAGGTCAGCTTCGATGTTGCCGAAAATTTCGCCGGTGAGCAAATTGAACAGATTTTAAAAGTGGTGTATTTTGAGGAGCGTTTTTTATGTCATGTGCAAAACCAAATTCGGACCAAAGATGGTGTATTTACAGGCTAATATCCCTCCACATAATTCCTAAAGCATGCAATTTCTAAGCGCACATAATAAAACGTGCTCGCGAAAAATAAAACATGCTTTAATAACGACATAAATCCTATTTACATGTTTTTCTAAGCGTAATTAATTACATAATCGCAAGCTAAAGCTTAATAAAAAATAAATATGCTAATAGGAAATTTAAAGTCGTTATCGGGCTTTAAAACACGTAATCCCTAACTATTACATTGCCCGGTCAAAATACAGATATTCGAAATCTTCAAAATCTTCGAATCTGGAAACTGCATCGAAAACTGTCGTTCCCACGTCATCAGGGGGTCTGCCACGTGGCAGACACATGGACAGTGAATCAGCAAGGGCTGACGTGGCGCGCCACGTCAGCTTCGTCTTCTTCACGAAATCGCGCCGCCACCACTGGAAAACCGCCGTTCCGATCTGTTCCTTCGCCTCGCCGTCGTCTGGCGAGGCTACGCCGCCGAGATCGCGGCCTGAAGCCCGCCACCTCGCCGCAATTCGCTGCTGGAAAAAACCAGCTCGCGACAGCATTCGAGTGCGCGCCGCCGCGCAGCCCACAGCCATCTTCCGACCTCCTCCGCCGTCTACACATCTCCCCAACGTCACCCAGACATCGGATCGCAGCTGCGCCGCCGTGAAGGTATCTGCGCGATAAATCGTGCCTCCACCGCCGCCACCTTCGCCGCCTGAATTCTCCCTTTCCGAGTCGCGATTCGATCAATTGAAAGAGGGGAAACGTAATTGGAACACTCACGACCACCGAGTAACGGATTCCGTCCGAGATTAGTTCCTCAATTTCCCGAATTTCAAATGATTCGCCGGAACGAATTCATAACGAGCAGCCAACTTTAGACGTCAATTTCGATCGCATCCGGGATTAGATAATCCCATATGGCCTATCGACGCGAAGCTCGTAAGACGAGGATTCCTGAGATTCAAGCCGATCGTCGATCAGACATCGGACGCGCCGGGAATATCCGCCACAAGATGCGGCGGAACACTAGAAAACTAGGGTTTTCGCTGCGAAAATCAGATTCTTCTTCATCTCATGTTTCGTGTCTCCTGAACCAATTACAGTACATAAATAGTACAATCACATAAAAAATAGGTCCTATAATCTACTCGTGGATTTTCTCATGAGAAAAACGTTACAGCAGAGTCAAAACAGTGGCTCGCAGGCCGCCCCAAACACGAAAATAACCCGATAACGACGAAATAAAACCTAATCGTCATACATCTAACAGCAACAATCAGAGCCTAAACCAGGCTCTGATACCAATTGAAGGATAATTGATGGTTAGAAACGCTACCTTCCTCCTTCGTATATTGTCGCGGCTTTGATTGTTGCTCCTGTGTTAGATCTTCTGATCTGTGTCCCGTCCTTTTTCTTCCTCTGGGTGGTCAGAGAACTGAAAAAAAATAAATTATCGTCTCTCTCTCTTACTCGCGTGCGTGCGTGAGTTTTTATGAATAAGTGTAATCTGTTTCTGAACATAATACTAATATATATAGGCTTCAAAAACCAATATAATATTAATATATTTGTATCACATTAATTTAATTATATTTCTAATGGGCTTCCACATAACCAGCCCATAATATAATTAATTAATTTACTGGGCTACTAATATTTATCAATTAATTGGCCCAGCCAATTAATTCTAGATAAATAACATTATTAAATAATGTAAAAATACATTAATCCATTAATAATAATTTCTGAGAGACAATAAATAACTAGGCAACTAATTGGGCCAGATCAGGGATCCAATACAAGAAATAAAGCTGGCCCTCAAATTAATTAATTATCCATGCTCAACCCAGAGCAAAATTAATTAATAAACACAGATTCATTCCACTAGAGAATATGTGCTGACTTACCCCTTTATCCTAAATTGAGCAAGGGCTTGTATTTTAAACTTAATCGATCTCCGTATTTAAGTTAGAAATATCTGTTATTTAATTAGGCTTACTGACAGCTTAAATTAATTAACATCTTATATTACTGAGTAGTACCACTTGACCTTATTAACACACCTGAACTTAATCAACCGACTGGGTATAGTGTGCTAATCCTTTCGAGTTCCTCAAGGGATATTATCAACCCATTTTACTAGGATACGGCTGCAAGATACAGACAACCAGCCTGAGCCACAAATAAGTACTAACACCCAAGATACGTAGATCCGGTCGCGATGACGTTCACCATAGTAGGTCAAAGTGATAGATAGCCAAATGCACTCAGCTGAAGCCTTACCAAGCTTAAGACCAACTAAGTCACCGAGATCTTGGTTCTCCACTAAGGTTAGTTAGGAAAACACATCTCACTGTGATCCGTCAATACATCACCTTAAGTGTACCAGTAAAGACAAGCAGCTAAGACAAGTCACTTCTTATCTAAACTGCAGCTTAAACCGACAACTTATCCTTAAGTTGTCTCAGCTGTGATAACTGTTTATATCTTGTCAGTTCAACCAATTTGTATTGTCTTATATGATACCCGACACACCACACAAATCTAACTTTTATACAAGATAAATGATAACATGTGCTAATATACATATTTATTAGATAGGAGAATAAAACAGTGGTAATGACAAAAACACATGTATACAAGCATAAAAAGTGCTTCCAGTATACAAAATCCCAACAATATTAGCATTGTAAACCATAATAGAGTTACATAAACCTGACGATGTCGTAGTGCTTATTTAAAACGTTGTTCTCATCTTGTATTGTCACTTGTAAGTGTTTTCGTATCTGATTTATCAAATATGAGTACGGTGAATTTCGTGTCCGTGTCCGGTATAAAGACAAGCATGTCGTTGTTCTGCAGGTTGTGGTCTTCGACGAACAGCTTCCAGTTGAAGTGTAAGGTCTTGTTCCATATTCTGATGCAGTATTCTTTCGTTCCGCTTTTGATGAGGATTTCATTTATATCACCTTCCAACAGAAGTACGTCGGCGGATCGCGAGATGGGCTGAGGAATTTATAAGTACCAAAGCTTAAATAGAGATGTAGAGGATAATTTAAAAATATTGATCTTACCATGTGTTTTAAGTATATGTTGTAGTTTTGGAAGAAGCATTTGCTCAATGTATTGTGTCGTCGGTGAGGTACAGGTGAAATGGAAGAAGAGATGTTGCCTGATAGTAATGCATTGTAGGAGCATTTATTATTTGTTTAACTGTGTTTTGGTATACGTTAAAGAGTAATGAATTACCATTTGAGTCTTCTTGGTAGTGCAATAGAGTTGACAACGGTAGGTTGTGAGATGATCTGTTTTCACCTTGTGTGCGTACATTCATTGGGATGATGTCATAGTGCCATCTGCTAGTGTTTTGCAGCATCAACATGTCTCCTATAGTTAGATTGTTGTCGATAAAAAACCTTTGCCACCCATCTTCAAATGAATTGGCTCCGACTGTTATTATCCATACTTTTCGTTGGTAGTTTAGGGTGATCTGTTCTTTTCTTCTGATGCCCAGCACCACGTAGATTGCTAAAGGTATTATCTGGTGATTATTGGACTGGTTAGCGTACATAGAGTCCACATAGATTGCTAAAGGTATTTCTTACTGTGTTGTGGGTCATTCAAGAGTCCAAATTTGTTTGATTTGAGTTACAATTTGGTTGGTTTACTTTTCTTTGACTACAAAGACATCTTAGTAACTGGGAGCGCAACTCCGGCCTATTCTAAAATCTTTGTTTAGAACTACAAAATCGAACGGCTATGCTAAGTAATCTATATAACCATTCGACCATTCTTCACACACCAAAAAAGAAAAAGACAACCCAAAATTCGAAATCTTATGAAAAAAACAACCAAACAATCTATCTATCCACCAACTCACTAAAATAAAAGAGATATTCAAATTGATACACCCTTTCTCTAGGAACCTCGACTATCTATATATTTTCCATAATATAAAAGAACAAGAAAAACATTATACATTCACCATGGGTGCAAATAGAGGTAAAGGGTTTGCAAAGAATTATTTTTCTTCAATTTATTCTTATGAGACCGTCCTAATTGTTAAATTTGGTGCTGCAAACATCTACATGTATTCTTAATTTTTTTTTCCCTTTTTGTAACTCGAAGCGCACACACACTGATTACACGCACAAACACACACTGAGTGTTTATACATGTTGGCAGGGAGCAAACTTATCTTCCAAAATCCCAACAGTCACTGATTACACACACAAACACACACTGAGTGTTTATACATGTAAGGGAGCAAACTTATCTTCCAAAATTCGTTTATATATATATATATATATATATATATGTATATATATAGGGGAAGGTTCTTTAAGGAACACCTCCTTAATGAAGGAACTAGGAACAAATCATCTCCTTCCATTTTAGAGATGTGTGGTCTATATTGAAGGAGATATTTTTAATTTTTAATCTCTTATTTAATTTCATTAAGGGTATAAAAATCATTTGATTACTTGAATTTCTTACTTTATTATTATATTTATTTTTATTATATTTAGAGTAAGTTTTATAAATCATTTAATTTAAATAAATTGCTTAAATTATTTATATATTTTATTCATAATTTTTATGCACTTTATTCGTAATTTTTATGCACTTTACTCGTAAATTTGTATGCACTTTATTTGTAATTTTTATGCACTTTATTTAATTTTTATGCACTTTACTCGTAAAATTTTATGTACTTTATTCATAATTTTTATTCACTTTATTAATAATTTATACACTTTATTCATTTTTTTTGTACACTTTATTTGACTAAATCTGCAGTTAAATCTCATTCACCGTAGAAATTCATCATCCAATCACTTTCTGCAAAATTGAATCTCCATGAACACCAAATAAACAATTTCACCAAAATTGAATCTCCATGAACACCAAAATTGAGTCAATTTTACAACACAACTAATACCAATTCCAAATCCATGAACAATTACAAAAATCGACAACATTCTCGGCAATTCAATCTACAAACTATTTATCTCTATCGATTTCTTCCTTAATTGAAAGATTGCAAATCCTAAAACAAAATTAAAATAATTTGGGGAAAATTGGGCAAATAGCTTGAAACTAATTGAAAAAATTAGGGTTTATCTCTAGCAGGAAAATTTCTGCAACGCGACAGCGCTGTTGTGGTTGACGTCAGACGGATCATCGGTGCTCTCCTCTGCAGGTGGCGCCGGCGCACGGCTGAGTCAGGTTGAACTCCTTGCTACTCCTATGGCGGCGGCGGAGAACATTACGGCTAAGAGAGAGAGATAATAGAGAGAATAGAGAGAGGAGATGAGGCAGGGACGAGAGAGAGAGGAGATGAGGCAGGACGAGAGAGAGAGAGGAGATGAGGCAGGGCACGAGAGAGAGAGAATAGAGATAGGACGAGAGAGAGGGAATAAAGAAGAGAGAGAGGGAGTTATTTATTAGGATTATATATATAATTTTATTAAATTAGTTTTAATAATATTAGTAATATTAAATAAATTATTTTTGAACAAAAATCTTATAATTGATCTGAATCGTTCAGCTTATAAAATGGAGGGCTAGGATATGTTCTTAGTTCCTTCAATAAGGTGTTGTTCCTTAATGATCCATCTCCTATATATATATATATATATATATATATATATATATATATATATATATATATATATATATATATATATATATATATATATATATAAGAGGGATTATTTGAGAACACCCTCCTATTGAGAGAAAGGATAACAAAACTCAACCCTTCCTTTGCAAGATGTGTGATCAAGATTAAGGAGCTCATTAATGGCATTTTCGTAATTTTTTCAAACCTCATTAAGGGTATTTTTGTATTTTGTCTTTCTAATTTAGTCAACAAGGGATTTTGAAGAAGGAGATCGACTGATTTTCGTCAATATTTTCTATGCACATTTTGTATGTGTTCTATGCACATTTTTTTTAATTTATATGCACATTTTATGTGTGTTCTATGTACATTGTTTTTAATTTATATGCACATTTTGTGTGTGTTCTATGCACATTCTCTATAATTTGTATGCACATTGTTTATATGCACATTTTCCTATAATTTATATGCACATTCTTTATATCTTCTATGCACTTTAACTATAATTTGTATGCACATGCTTCTCGAATTCGCAAAACATTTGTTGAATTCCAGATTCGAACTCTAGATGCATACGCCCCAAACACCACCAATCTCGAATTCCAAATTATCAACTGATATACACCTGCGACTGGACCACCGTCTTACCGATCTTAAACCCCGGCACGACGGTGAATGCCACGCGCGGATCGAAGAAGGCAAGGCAGCGGAGCAGCCACACGCGGCGCGCCATCTCAACAAACGCCGCGAAGAACGGGATTCCGGCAGCTCTCCCGAGCTAATTAATCTCCTCTGCTCCAGATCGCCAAAGAAGGATTCCTCCATCTTCGGATGAATCACGCGGAGATACTTTGATCGGCAGAAGGCGGCGAATGTGAATTTGTTGAAGAAGCGGCGGCGCCACCGCGGGAGTTCTTCCTTCTCCGGCGGCGAATCGTTTGAATCATCGTCGCCTACCGTTGCGCCGCCTCGGTTGTGGATGGAGAATGAAGCTTCTCAATGTGCGAGATGATGAAGAGAAGAAAAGCCCTAAATCTAAAATATAATCCCACCCCTAATTTCTTTTCTACAAAACTTTGCACTTTTGTTCCTTTAATGCCCTTAATGAGGCAAAAATGTGCAAAAGAAAAGCAAAAAAGAAATGATTTTATAAGACGATCTCAACCATCCATGCATCTTAATCAATGGTCTATGTGTGTTCTTAGTTCTCTTTATAGGAGGTGTTCTCCATATAACCCTCCCCTATATATATATATAAATTGATATTATGGAAATTAAGTTAGCATTAAATGCTAATTTGACTTCGGCAAAATTCAGCCCGTTTAATCATGCTTTCGAGCCTCAATATATATCCGATTTATGAATTGAGATATATGATGTCGATCTACGTTTCGAGTAGATAATTATAGTATGCTTAATTTCTCGATTCCGATTTTCGGTGAGTGAGAAATAGTGGCTCGAAGTTTGGGGGGACAAAATCCAAATGTTATCTAAAGTGGAAAAACTTACCTTGTACGGGATTGAGAGTTATTACATTAATCAATGTCCCACGTTGATTAATGTGCAAACTTTACTGTGGTATTTAAGTCTCTACCACTTTGTAAGAGATAACTAAGTGACATGTGGTGGGCTTGGTCTACACATGTTCATGCGCGCGAGCCTTTTCGCCAACTGCCTCATTTGCGACGCACATCGCCGCACCGCGCCCGTGCCCGGCTCCGGCTCCAGTTCCGGTTCCAGGTCC
Source organism: Lavandula angustifolia (assembly GCA_028984105.1). Classification (NCBI taxonomy): domain Eukaryota; kingdom Viridiplantae; phylum Streptophyta; class Magnoliopsida; order Lamiales; family Lamiaceae; genus Lavandula; species Lavandula angustifolia. The sequence goes on from CM054812.1 coordinate 3,211,997, forward strand.
GTGTACTTGGACTTGGATCTTGATAATTGGTCTTTTGGATGGTCCGTACGCTTGTCTGTTGGGCTTTGACATTGAGCTTGGTGGACTAATTGTGGACTGACCCAACTCGAATTTGTGGTCTGGCCCAGCTTGGTGTAGTGCTCCCCATACACAGGATAATGACTTTTTGGATGGTGCTGGAAGAAGTCTCTTCAGCAACCAACCTTCCACTTTCTCCACTTTCCTTTCCCACTACCCGCTATAATTGACAGTATTTACTTCCAACGTAATTCACCTGGGTGGAACAACCTATAAATAGGCAAGTCTGCATGTCATTTCTGCACAACAAATTCTTTTCTTGCTCTGCATTGCATCCTAGTGTCCTAAGTTGTCCAGCAGTTTTGTCCTCGCCGGAAATCCAGTTCGCCGGAGCTCGTTGTTCTGCGGTGCTGCAATACTTCGAGAAGTCGTCATTTCATCTTTGAGGACGATACACCAGAACTGAGAGCACTACCGAGACGTATTTCGTCTTGCGGAGAGATGACTCCTCGACTCGACAAAATTTTTATTTCTACATTCTGTTTGTTTTAATTTTCCGACTTACCGAATTACATTCTAATAGCAGCTTGTATTCAACACAAACAAACTCAAAGAATTCAGAAGTAAGAAAGAAGAGCAATCTTCTACGCCTTTGCAACAATATAATTTATAAACGTCACCCGAAAAATTAGGGCCAGCATAAATTAAAAAATTATGTTGACACAAAGGGAATTTATTCTAACCCTTTGAAACTGAAACAAAAATCGTAACAAAACAAATGAAGAAGTATGTGAACATTGGAATTGCCCCAATTTGTTTTATACCTCTACACAACAAAAGAATTCGAAATTGACAAGTTATGGGGTGAAGATTTGGAGAAAATTCAATGAGAAAACACAATTAATTACTGCAACTTCTACTGATACTACTAATGCTATACTTAGGAACAAAGGAAACAAATAACATTACATGTATTTCAATTCGACGACCATCAACCAAATCCCAAACGTTGTAAAATGCACCAAAGACATGAAAGAAAGAAATTTAAAACAACAAAACAGTTCGAAGATATTGGGCTATACCAACACATTCGTTAAAAAAATGAAAAAAACAAGCACTTTGATTGAATTAGAGAAGAATACACCACAAAATTTGAAAGGACCAAAAATAACATAAAAAAATATCGGGTTCACACTTACAGCTCGTGAATGATGATCAGGTAAACTGAGACCTTGAATCCGAAAATTTTAAGAACAAATGCGATAGAGAGTTTTCTCCAGATCTTCACCCCTCGCAGGAGATATTCATCATCTCGCTTGTGGTAAAGGAGGTGATTGGGAAGTGTGAATCAACATGTGGTTGTGGTGTACCTCAATCAAATAAAATATGTAATACCAAAGTTACCCTAGTAGGCTGTGTTCTTAAAACCGGCCCGATCATTGACCCGGAAATTTTTTTTTTATCGATTGAATCGGTCAAACCGGTTCAACCGGTGGGTCGACTCGGTGTGACGTCATAAATATATGATTAAATTATATAAATATATAGCTATTATTATTAATAATTTTAATTATTATTATTATTATTATTAATTAATTAATGAAAAAATTTAAAGAAAAAAAGGAAGAAGTAGATAGTTATATATAGGCTTATGTTGTCTCTCATTTCTCATATATATTCGATGTGGGATGGAGGAAAGAAATAAATGGGTGTTGTACACTTCTTTTGTTCTCACTTCCAAAGTGTTGTCATCCCACATCGAAAATGAATGGAAGTTGAGAACAAAATTTTTCTATATAAACCCTATCCCCTCCTTTCATTGCTAATCCCACTTGAGTGAAGTTTTGAGCTTTGGTACCGAATTCGAGTACCGAATTCGAACTTCTGTATCGAATTTGAGCTTTCAAGCTTGAATTAAAAAATTAAAAATTATTTTATTTTTATATTTAATCGAGCTTTCGAACCAAGTTCGAACATTATAAAATTTTATCGAGCCGAGCTCGAACCCATATTATCGGTTCGATAACAGCCCTACATAAAATAACACATTCAAAAAAAAAAAAAAACCGAGTCGACCCGGTCACCGGTTACCGGTTCAACCGGCCGAACCGGCCGGGTCACACCGGGTCAATTGGAAAACCGAGTCAACATGTCACTCGGCCCGGATTTTTGACCGATTCCGGGCCAAACCGGTCGAACCGGCCGGTCCCGGCCGGGTTTCAAAACACAGCTCGTAGGTTGGCAATTTAGAGGGAACAATTGCTTTGGTTTTCAGCTTTATTCTTTGCTCCAAAAAATTAAAAATACCAAAGTTATCCTTATAAATTGGCACCGCAGATGGGAACAGTAGCCTTAGTAATCCAGCACTACTGTTAATAGGAATAGTAAGGAAAATTTTATCTTAGATCGGGTCTACAATTGAAGTTGTAAATCATATGGTGTAAAATAATGTCACTTCATTTGTTTTTAAAAAAAGAAATACTTATAAAATTCAAAATGTGATGTGGCATTGCTCCACACCACAAAGTCTACAAGACTTAATTTATGGTAGAAATTTTTGGAACAGTAACATGGCATACTGCTTTATATATAAGGGTAATAAATTTGTTATGGACAACATTGAGAAAGAAATTCTGGAAAAGCGGATTTTGCTTCCCTAATAATCCAATGGTCAAATAATCATAACTTGCATTTGTAGTGGATATTATCATTATTCCCAATATTATCCACAACAGTTTGAGTGTATTAGAAATGTATATCTTGGTGTATATCATACCACATGAGTGTTGACATGTGCATATATGATCCACTTTTTTTTTTTTAAATTAAAAGCGTCACATATTAATATCATTATAGTATGGTACATTCAAAATATACAAGGTGTGATACTAATCCGCCCTAATTACAGTTACCTAATTATTGTTGACCAAGTCTTAGGAAGGCAATGTAACGCGGAAGCACATTGCACCCTCTTGACTAGAGGTGGCAAAATGGGCGGGCGGGCCGGCCCAGCCCCGGGCCTATCGGGCCAACTTAATTTTGAGGCCCGCCCGAGCCCGCCCGGTACTTTACCGAGTCAAGATTTATGAAGCCCAACCCGACCCCGGGCTTTCGGGCGGGCGGGCGGGCTTAGCCCACTAATTTATTTAATATTTTTTTATAATTTTATAATTATATATTTATTGTTTAAAAATAAATTTAATATGTATAATTTAAATTAAATATATTAATGTTGAATAAATTATAAATTATGAAGTGATTAAATATACTAAATAGATCATATTATAGATTTAAGTACAAATAAATATCAAAATTCAAAGCCGTATGCAAGTAAACATTACAAAAATTCAAACTAAGACAATAAACAACTTAAAATCGTCAAGTTTCAATATATATTAATTGCATTTTGAATCTTTCTTTGAGAAGTTTTTCTCTCCTATCTTTTTTTCATTTATATTTATGTATTAATATTAATATTATCTAATAATTATGCATTTTTTTCGGGCGGACTTTTTAGCCTAAAAACCCCGGGCTTTTTTAGCCAAAAGCCTATAGAGCCCGTGGTTTTTTTGGGCTGGCTTTTTAAGCCCAGCACACCTTCATGCTTTTATTTTTAGAGCTCAACCCAATCCTTTTTTCGGGTACCGCGGGCCGGCCCATCGGGTCGGGCCCATTTTGCCGGCTCTACTCTCGACTCATAATGTGTGATGTAAGAAGTAAATGTACAAAGCAACCTAATTTATTCTAATTCAACATATTAAAATGCTTTCACAGAGTTGACTTGTTGGTTCAGATCTTGTTTATGGTCGTGTTTTTATCTATAAAATAATGCTAAGCACGTGGTTCGCAACTAATCCAAAGTACTGTTGAATATTATATAGAGTCGCTCAGTTGACTCAATCCTCCATGTTCCTTAAAAACATCCAACGACTTCACGATCAAAATGGATCTAAGTGATATATTAAATTACTCAGTAATATTTTTTTTAAAGAAAATACTAGAAAAGTAATTTATTAAAATTAATAATATGTATTTAATAAATTATAACAAAGCAGAATAAAATGCATGGCATTTTACTATTAAATGATAGTTTCAATTAAACAATTAATTTCATTTTTTAAGATTCCAAAATAAATGATCTTCTGGAATCCGGCTTTAACTCGATAAAAAGATATTAATTTTAAAAAAACTAATATTTTGTATTTCTCTTTCTTTTCCTCACTTATTAAGAGAGTTGTTTTGCTTTTTCTTTTCATTATTATCTGTTTGATGACTTAATATCACTCGTTGTTTCATACGTGCATTTCAGTTGGACTAGCTAATTTACTGCCAGTTTTTCATTTTTCGTTTTTTATATTTATGGTGGAGGAGGATTATCAACCATGTGGTAGGAGAGGATCCGAAACCCACGGTATAATTAGTGGAATGTACTACTGTTGACCAAGATTTACGAAGTCAACTGAACGCGGATGGCAGTACAAATATTTAGATGTATACACATGAGAGTATATGAATGTGGTACATCCAAAATAAAATGGGTCACATTCCCCTTAAACGGGAAGAGATATCCAAGCTAGCTTATATAGAGGAGTCATGATATTCACCAAGTCGATGTTTGACATAATAATGAGCTCTAATACGCCACTCACGTGCAGGTAGGTATGTACATCGGACTACTACACGTGGAAACAAATGGTCCATAGGGTCCGGTACAACATAGGGACCAAATAAACCAACATCGCTTGAGCCTGCTCTGATACTATGATAAATTGGGTCACCTTCACCTTAAAATGACTTATAAGGGAAAGAGATATTCAAGCTTATATAAAGGTCACGATATTCACCAAATCGACGTGAAACATAATAATAGACTCTAACACAAACCACTCTTGCACGGAAGCACATTGCATTCATTTGGCTGTGATGTAAGGACAAACTTAAAATTAAAAATTTGAATGAAAAGAAGGATGAAATCTGCAATTTTCGAATAAGGATGCAAATATGTCCTCCTTGGATCACCGCAAAACAACATTTCAGTACTTTAACATGATGCTCAAATTATTTATTGATTTATTTTTCCTAACAACCATAGCTATGCATGCGAGGGTTTTAAACGGGAACCACCCACATGGGCATAATATAAAACATGTTGCACAAGTTGGTGACCGATCGAAATTCTATATCTTCGTTCACTTTCTGCTGCAAGATCAATACAAAAAATCAAAAGCCATGTCTGTTTTCACCGTACTTGAGAAATTGGCTCCTCATATCGAAAAGGAAGTTAACCTAATCCTCAACTCCAAACAAGAAGCTCAAACCCTCAAATCTAAGCTCGAGAAGATCCATGACGGTCTGCAAGATGAAGAGAGTGTTAGAATTTTAATAATGGAAATTAGATTATTAAATTAATTAATATTAATTAATTTAAAGGATGCATTAGTTCATGAGATTTATGGGAATATTTGAAAGGATGCGTTGGTTCCTAGATGAATGGACACGTTACTTTATGGAATGGACACATTGTTTCGTAAATTAAATAATGAATGAATGTGTTGATTCATGAAGGGATATGTTGGTTCATGCCAAGAGGTACTTGGAAGTTGAACAAATGCAACCATTCACAATTCATCTTATTGTGAAGAGTTGTGTCCAATACGAAAAGTTGTGCCCATTATGAAGAGTTGTGTCTTTTGCTTCATATGAGTTTGTGAAGAGTTGTGTCTTTTATGAATGAGTGCTTCAAATCTATAAATAGGACGATTTGTAGTAAATGAAAAAAAAAATCCGAAAAATATGATTCATTCTTCTTTCCTTTATCCCTATTGTTTCACTCCATACATATAAATTAATTAGTATCTCCTTAGTCCTGAGATATCAAGTAGTTCGCCGGAATTACGAGAAGTAGTGCAACTACTCGTAATTGAAAAAAACCGTTGTATCTTGGAGACGAATGCTATAGACCGCTTGCACTGAGTAGCGGAGCATTATCGTCTTGCGGAGAAAGAGTCTAACTCTTGCCTCGGTTTGCATTTCGTTATTTTCGTCATTCAATTTTTCATATGTTGTTTGTTATATTGTTATAGTATTTATACTAACATTTGGTTTTATTGTTGCTACATTTCTTCACACCTAATTTTTAATAACAATCGCAAGACGATAATTGTGTTGAAGAAATGACGACAAGTAGCAGTGATGTCAAAGTGATGACAAGCAGTAGCAACGTGCCGCCGAACTTTACATCGGCAACAAACAACCAAATTCCAAGCGCTCCTGTTTATGCGGAAAGGCCGGAAAAGTTCTCAGGTTATGAATTTAAGTGTTGGCAATCTAAAATGTTATTTTATTTAACTACTTTGAATTTGTCTCGATTCTTGAAAGAGACACCTCCAATTGTGGGGGAAGATGAAACAAATGAACAAAAACGCATAGCGTCTGATGCATGGCATCATAGAGACTACGTATGTCGCAACTATGTCCTAAACAATGGGCTCCTTAGAGGATATTCCTTGTTGGGAAAAACTCGTGCCTCCCGTCTTGATACATTGTGATAGTATGTCTGCGATATGGAGAGCACAAAGTAGTATGTATAATGGTAAGTCTCGACATATTCGTTGAAGACACAATACCGTTAGACAATTGATCACTAGTGGAATAATATGTATTGACTATATGAAGTCAAAAGACAATATTGCGGATCCGTTTACTAAATGTATTATTCGTGATCAATTGTATAATGCAGTTAGGGGAATGGGATTAAAATCCACACTAAAAGAACGCTCTTAATGGTAACTCTACCATGATGATTGGAGATCCCATGAACATGGTTCAAAGAGACAACTAAGTTAAGAATGTTCAAGTTATGCACTTGGAAACACAACTAACAATCCATTCTCGAATCTGCCCCAAGTGCAAACCTACAGCTTGTGGTAAAAGGGTAAGTGTATAAGCTTTTAATGATTCCTATAGCCTTATTGGTGGAGTATGGCAGGATACTCTTTATGGGAGATCACCTATATAAGTGAGAAGTGTGGCCGTTTCAAATAGAAAAACACTTATGAATCCAAGATATGGTCCAACGCCAAAATGGACACAACGTGAGAACGAAAGATATTGTATCTATTATTGTGTATATGTTATTGTCTTGGTTTACACAAAAGTTGACCGGTTCAAGACATCGCGTTCACCGAGCAGCGAGTAAATCCGATAACATTATACTAAGGAATGTTCAAAGCAAAAAACTACCTATCCTGATGCAATAATAGGTCATTGTGACTTTGGTTTGCATAACATTTTGCATTTGCATTTAATAATCTAATGTGGGGGATTGTTAGAATTTTAATAATGGAAATTAGATTATTAAATTAATTAATATTTAATTAATTTAAAGGATGCATTAGTTCATGAGATTTATGGGAATATTTGAAAGGATGCGTTGGTTCCTAGATGAATGGACACGTTACTTTATGGAATGGACACATTGTTTCGTAAATTAAATGATGAATGAATGTGTTGATTCATGAAGGGATATGTTGGTTCATGCCAAGAGGTACTTGGAAGTTGAACAAATGCAACCATTCACAATTCATCTTATTGTGAAGAGTTGTGTCCAATACGAAAAGTTGTGTCCATTATGAAGAGTTGTGTCTTTTGCTTCATATGAGTTTGTGAAGAGTTGTGTCTTTTATGAATGAGTGCTTCAAATCTATAAATAGGACGATTTGTAGTAAATGAAAAAAAAAATCCGAAAAATATGATTCATTCTTCTTTCCTTTATCCCTATTGTTTCACTCCATACATATAAATTAATTAGTATCTCCTTAGTCCTGAGATATCAAGTAGTTCGCCGGAATTACGAGAAGTAGTGCAACTACTCGTAATTGAAAAAAACCGTTGTATCTTGGAGACGAATGCTATAGACCGCTTGCACTGAGTAGCGGAGCATTATCGTCTTGCGGAGAAAGAGTCTAACTCTTGCCTCGGTTTGCATTTCGTTATTTTCGCCATTCAATTTTTCATATGTTGTTTGTTATGTTGTTATAGTATTTATACTAACATTTGGTTTTATTGTTGCTACATTTCTTCACACCTAATTTTTAATAACAGAGAGGCATGGCGTCACGGACAAGAATGTCAACCGCTGGCTTGGACAGCTCGAAGACGTGATGAACGAAATGGATGACACACTCGATCAGTGGGAGACCAAGAACGTCGAGATGCAGATGGAGCAATCGGAGCTTGACAACCTCGTTGATCCATGGGAGAAGGTATTACAAGCTTATAAACTATTGTCTTTTTAATCTATATTAACAATAATAACCAAGATCAATAATTTCTCCATCATAGGATTCGCAACATTAATCCACTTGAATTCGTTAATTGATACTCGAAAAGGCTAGTGTTTCTTGATGTTCTATGTTTTCTTCGTGCACGTAGTTTGAATTTCTAGAGATTTTTTATATATCGATAACTTATATAGTCATGTCATAATCGGCCAATAGAGCTTAATATTGCTAGTTATGCATGTCGTGATAGTACAAATATGCAGAGCAAATTTTCACCTTTTCACTCAAAAAAAAAAAAAAGCCTAAAAATATTTATAAAAGAATTCTCAATCTAGCTACTCACTTCTGGAAAATGAAATATCTTCAAAATTTCAAATTAACATGTCTTTAAAAAAAGAATATAACTTCAGTTTTTCTCCTTGCTTTTTGGATTTTTATTTTAAAAAACTTATATTTATTTTAAAATATTTTAAAATATTTAAATAAAATAAAATATCAAGTGAAAATTTTTTTGAATGTGCATTCAAAATTCTAGGGGAAGAAATTAAAAACGGAATGAAAAGCATGTGACTTTTCGTTTCCATCACAAATTTTAAAACCTTTTATTGCTACTTTCTAGTATTTTGTTGATAAATTACTTAGGTCTAAGCATCTAACTAATGTTACTTCAAACAACAAATGCATTGAAAATTGGTTCCATTTGTGTTAATCCCAAAACTAAAATTTAGGATATTAAGCAGTACTAAACTTATCTCCTTTTTAACCTTGATGAGGATCGCTTTTCCATTTAATCGCTCTAGTACATACTTTATGAATATGTGTTTTCTCTCAATTTGATCTCTTCCGGTATATTTTTATTACTATCATAAGAACCGTTGCCAAAGATAGCTACACCGGTTGAAAAATGGTTACGACTACAGTTAAAAACCGTTGTCAAAATAACCTACGATAATGGCTAAAAACCGTTGTTCATGAGCGTTTTTCTTGTAGCATAGGTTGTTATATTTTATATTTCATCCACTAAGGCCTTAGGAATTTTGAATGATGGCTAAAGTTGATCTTCTTAAGGACTCGACCTTGGTTCTAACTATCCTACTTAGAACTATGATAAGAAAACAAGTAAATTGTCCCCGCGGTTAAGGTGCTAAGCCTATAGCCAAATGTCATGGGTTCAAATTCCACCGAAACAGCTATGTGTGACATTACCCAGTGCGTACCAAAAATAGCGGCTGCGGGTTTCTCAATATGTAAAAAAAAAAAAAATCCAACATTAGGGAAAAAAAAGTAAATTATTCAGAATCATCATCTAGCTTGTAATTATTAGTTGTTATATTGGCCCTAGCGATTCTAGAGATACCTAAATATGATAGGAGATCTCTAACTTAGGCTACTCGTATTGATGATTCTCAACCAACACTAGGACAAAAGAGTATGAATTAATCCCTCTGTCTCAAAATTCTTGTCAATTTTCTTTCCGGCGCAGTTTATATGAAAAATTGTTTGTTGTGTGTGAAGTTTTGTAAAGTTATGGGTCCCATAAAAGATTTTTGTATAATAATTTGCTAAAAAGGAAAGTGGACAAAAATTTTGGAACAACCTAAAATAATACAATTGACAAGAATTTTGGGACAGAGGGAGTACAAAATAAGTTGAAAATGGAGGAGTAAGGTGACACATTGATCGATATGCCAATCTTGAGGCCTTCTACATTAGAGAATGTGGTGGAGTTAGTGGCACGCGGCGTGAAATGGTGGGTTATGTATGCTTTAATTTAGGGCTGGGAAACGGTGCAATTTCGACAAACCCGAAACTGACACCCGATTAACCGCCACCGAAAACTCCCTTTCCGTTAACCGTTGCCAACACTGATAAGTTTATATAAACAGATTCTACCATTTTATACCTCTACATCTATTTGTCTTAATTTCTTAGTTCAATCCCACTAGAAGATAAATAATGAGACAAATTGAGTAATTGCTAATTAACGTCCATAAGTTAGTAATTTATTTGAATTATTTATTTATTTTTGAGTTTGGGTTAGGGTTAATGGTGAAATAAAGTAAAAATTGTGTTTCATTTGCAATTTTAACACGAACTTAAATTTATTGACGAATTAATGCACGAGCTTACATAATATGATCCTCTATTTTTTTCGATCGTTGGAAAATATTAAAACAACATTATATCGCTTGAAATATCACGTCACTATCTGACTCTCTCTATCTCTGACATACTACTCCAAAAACAACTATAATCTCAAGACAATTAAGACCCAAATAATCTCGAAGTGAAGCTGAGTTCATTAATTTATTCATATTTTCATCCCAAAATCACAACACAAGTCAGATTTTGTCCAGCTAGACGTCCAATTCAGTAAAATGATGTTGTCATTTCGACAATTGGGGATCATATCATGCCTCAATTGCAAAAATTAGAAAGTTTTTGCATTAATTCACCAAAGTTTAAAAATCGTGTGGAAATTACAAATGACCTCTAGATTGTATTTTATTTCACTGATAACTCATTATTGTTATAGTAATTCTTATAAGTCATACATGAAACTCACAGGTACATACCCTTCTATTGTCTGTATGTTCATCCTTCAAACACGTGGTAGGACGACGGAACCTCACGAAAGATATGATTGCTCTAAGTGGGAGATTAGATAAGATCTTGGAGGAGAAGGGTAGATATAATTTTGTAAGTTCTGATAGGAGTAGCTCTTCAGAAGGTGGGAAACAAGAGACTACTTCTTTTGTTGACAAGTCCAAGGCCCATGGTCGGAAAGACGCCACCGATAGGCTTGTCGATTTATTGTTGGGAAAGGGCGTTGAAGACAGTGGTCCTATGGTTGTGTCGGTAGTCGGGACGCGAGGGTTAGGCAAAACCACTCTCGCTCGACTAGTCTACAATGATGATCGAGTTAAGAAGCATTTTGGCCGGTTAAAAGCGTGGGTCAGTGTTCCGGACCCTTTTGATGCTTTGCCTGTTGCCAAGGCTATCCTCGCCACTTTTTACAAAACTTCTGTAGGGGAATATACCTTGGAAGTTTTAGAGCAGCGTATAAAAGCTATTGCGTCAAGGAAGAATTTCCTTCTTGTCCTAGATAACGTAGGCACAGTTGATAGGTACAAGTGGGAATCCCTAGAGAATCTCTTTGTTGGCGAAACAGGATTTAGAATCTTGGTCACGACAAGAAATGAAAAAACCGCGAAAACTGTTGATACCGACGACTTGAACGGTTGGACTTTCTATCGGATTCGGATTGTGCAACAATCTTGAATACAATAGCGTTGAAAGAAACAAGAGGAGAGGAGCATAAGGAATTTCTTAAAACTGGTTATGAGATCGCAAAGAAGTGCAATGGCCTGCCTCTCGCTGCAAAGACAATAGGGTATGCGTTGGCATCAAGGGCTACCATAAAAGAGTGGAAGGATATACTAGAGAGCCCTTTGTGGAAATATGAGGATGAGATGAGTGATATCTTACGCCCATTGAGATTGAGCTACATGGATTTGTCTCCATTACTCAAGCGTTGCTTCTTGAGCTCTGTTCTCTACTCAAAAGGTTTCAACTTCGACTCTAAAGGGCTGATCAGGATATGGATGGCTCAACATTACGTAGACTTGAGTGGTGATCCGGATCAAGTGGATCCTAAGGGATATGAGCACCTAAAGAAGTTGTCCGAGCGGTCTTTCTTTCAAGTGTCGGGAAGAAATGATGAAGGTGAGCCGACGTATAAAATGCATGATATAATGTATGATTTTGCGACGCACATATCAGGAAGTGAATACTACATTGTTATTGATGGTAGAACGGATAAGAGACCGTATCGTATACCCAACAATGGGAAAACACGCTACTTTTGTGCGAGATTCGTCTCCCAGAAAGACCTACCACAAAATCTCTTCAAACTCTTGAACCGCGCAAGAGTGTTGTGTTTGAGCGATTGTGAGTTTGAGGAGTTTTCCGAAGATTTGGGAAAATTGATTCACTTGAGGTATCTTGACTTGAGTGGGAATCTTATGGAAGTGCTCCCAGAAAATGTAACCAATCTGTACAACTTACAAACTTTGGATCTCCGGAGATGCCGTAATCTCATCAGCAGGCTTCCTCTTGGGCTTACGAAGCTGATGAAACTCAGACATCTCCTCATTTCTGATACGGAGAATTTCTTGGAGTTCCCTGACGAACTAAGAAAGTTAACAGGTGTGTGGACTCTATATGACTGTGCCGCAACAAGAGATTCTTTGGTGAAATCGAATCAACTCGGAGAATCTCTACCAAAGGATAGTTTCACATGCCTAAGTCTCCTAGGATGTGTAGGTCTATGTCATGCAAGATACGAGGCAGCAGATGGTCAAAGTCCAGACATGACATGCAAGATTGAAGAGCCGCTGCAAGAAAACTTTCAAGTAACGAATTCACTAGACGAAGAAGCAATCGCGGAAAAAAAATATTACCGCCGCACGGGAGCAATAACCCCTGATGGCGACATAGAATACGAAGAGTGCGCGGAAGAAGCTGATGATGAAATGGCAGAAGACGAAGCTTGGCGGCGGCTACCCTATTTGAACAAAAAGTTTATGAACAATCTGAGATCGCTGGAGATTAATGGATCCAAATACTCTCATCTGCCCCACCTGCTAAACCTTCCAATGCTCGTGACGCTTCGTATACAGAAGATGGACTTCCGAGCACTGACGCTTAAATTCTTCGTCGGCAGATTTCCAAAATTAGAAACTTTGACGTTTTCGGAATGCGAATTGTGGGAGGAGTGGGAAGATTTGGAAGAAGCTGCAGGAGGAGTAATAATGCCGTGTCTGAACTATTTGGCGATTACATTGTGTCCTAACTTGAAAGCGCTGCCGCATAAACTCCTCCGCGCTGCCGCGTCGCTGCAGGAGTTGTTCGTCGCCGGCTGCCCCCATCTCGCCGCCGCCTATGATAAAGAGATGGGAGGTGATAATTGGGATCAAATTTCTGAAATCCCAAACACCATCATCTTGGCCGATTATTAGAAATCACATATATTATGCATGGTCGTTATATGTTTAGATCTCTACCGAGGGTTTTTTTTTCATCAACTTCATCCAAGTTGGTTTTTTCCCTCATAATGATTATGTATGCTCATAATAATTATTCATGTTCTTTTAAATTATACTTTCTTACTGTGGTGTCATCCAAGAGTCCAATTTTGTTCTGCTTTGTTGCAATTTGGTTGCTTTTCTTTTCTTTGACAACAAGTAGGCATCATAGTAACCCAATGTTGAAACAATTTTAAGTTAAAAAAAGCAAAGTTATTACAGTATTAGAAATTCAAGTCTTGGCATTACACATATTTACGTTTGGTGATCGTCATTTTCACCAAATAAATCTTGTAAATATGCTAGAACTCAGATTAGTATAGCAAACCGGTATCTAACACAGGGAACGAATATTTTAACATTAAATTTCTACAAATCTAAGGGTTAGCGACCACACAATTTTGAGGGTTTCTAACCCTAAAGAAAGAAAGTAAATAGCATAAATAAATTCGAATAAAATAAGCAAAGAAGACGGGTCCAGCAAGATGATTCACACACAAGTTCGATCCTCGACACTAAAAGTGAATTAATCCCTAGAAATCAATTAATTGTAGGCCGCCGTAATTAAACTGACACGTCCCCTATTCCCCTTAATTATTCGATAAACGTCATGGTGGGCATTGAAACGATTACTTCTCTAAATTAGATGCAACCTATGTTGGTGGGCAATCAATAGATTTAACACTTAATCAGCCTTAAAAACTAAGGGAACCTAATTTAGGAGTCTACTCGTATGATGGACATCTAATAGTCTCCTACCAAATTAATCATATTATTCTGAGAACAATTGTGCTACTTATTTAGCCTAATCCCATTAGAAACGATGGAAGTACCAAATTAGCTACGAATTAAACTAACCTAGGTGATCAAGCCTAGATTAATTAACCTATATTAATTCGGACTTTCAGTGATTAATTATCGAGCTTCTCACGAAAACATGAAAGTGTGTGCTTCACATCTCGCCGACCCCTAGCGAATTTAGCTACGAATACTGGTCCGTGGTCGGTGCGCGATCTCGTCGTTAAAACCGGCCGCCAAAAACAATTTATATTTTCCTGCACAACACTAACTTAAAACAAGCACAGAGGTAAGCAGGGTCGAATCCACAAGGAATGGGTAGACATAAACGGGTTATTTCTACAGACCGGAAAAGGTTTGGTTAGCAACCACCATTAACTTTGGGTTTTGATTAACACTAGGCACAATAATTTATAAATCGGAAACTGGGCAATTACAGAAAGAAAGGGACCTGGCCAAATAAATCCATTCCAACTCTACTTCGATCCTCGACACAAAAGGTTAACTAGATCATAAGACTACCCAGCTTGGATGCCGTGTTGATCACGGACGCATCCACTCCTTTTTCTTGCTGTGGAGAAGGCATGTTGATCATGAACCAACTCCCTATCCTAACAACGATTCTAGCTTGTTGATCAACGAAAGAAAAGTCATTACGAAGCATTTAGACCGAAGGAACCGGATTAATTAGGTCACCGATGTTGATCATACAAAATGACGTCATTATCAAATAGATCTAGGTGATTAAAAAGTTAACTAGCTTAAGGTGATCAATCTCAAACTACCAACATGCTCAACTCCGCCCGAGATCTACCCGAAACCCTACTTCCCAGTTATAAGCACGAGAAGTCTCACGAAGTGTGGAGTCAGAATTTCATTATCTAGCCAGATCTCAAGATTTAGCTACACATCCTAGGCAGAATAAAAGCAGACAACATATTTAAGGAAGACATACGGAAAACATAAGAGAAATGAGCTGAGGCTAACAAACACTTGATATTTCACACTCACAGACTTAAACTAGCAGAATAATAATGGCAGAAACTAGAGAGAACAAGAACACTCACAAAACCAGAAAATAGAAGCTATAACTCAACAGAAAACAGAAGAGAAGTAAATGCAGAAAAGAGTACCAGGAGCTGAAGCATTAAATCATCTTCACAGTCTGAAGTCCGTTGCAAAAAACATTAAAGACGAGAATTAAAGGCTAAAAAAACTTCAAGAACATTAGAGAGAGTTTTTCTTCTACTACTACTTTCCTAAAAACGAGAGTTATGATCATGTCCCAAATTACATCCAAAAGAGTTGATATATTGTTTGTAGTCTTCACAGCATTAACTTCTTGGCAGCTTTTTGGAGTAGAGGTGTGGCTGGCAGGTAGTAGGAAGCCTGCGATGTGACAGGGCCCATCCTCTCAGCAGAGGCAGCTTCTTCTTTTCCCTCCAATTTCTTTTCCATGGCTAAACAATTGGAGAGTGGGCCTGGATATTTTCTTGACAACTTCGGCCCAAACGGCTCTTGCCCAGTTGCACTCCCCAAAGCCCAGAAATTGGCCCAGCAGCACACAAATCTGCACAGCAGCATATTTTCTTCTCCTTTATGCACTCCTTCCAAAAGTATCATCATCATCTCCATAATAGACCTTCTCCTGCATAACACATGAAGAAACCGCGCGTAATTTCCGGTAAAATGGAGCAACAAATCTGGGCTTATCAGTCCGGCTGGGCAGGCGGACGACTAAACTGGGCAGAAAGTAAAATATGCTTGAACTCGAAAACAACATGCACGATATTAAATCAACGAACTGAAACGAAACTGAAACACGAATAAAAGAGGTAAGAAATTGAATATTAAAACAATACCAAATGATAAAATCTGATCCTTGGTTTGAAAGCAATAAACGAGAAGTCTCCAAAAGCGAATGATAAATAAAACGAAAAGATAAAGTGTTTGTTTCTTCCAATCTCCTAACTATGATGAACGAATCTTCCTTCTAGGCTGTTCTCCTCTCTCTCTCTTTGTTCTCTCGGTCGAATGGTGAATCAAAGCCTCATAAAATTTGTGAGTCTCTTCCGTTACATATGACGGCTCTCTTTCCTTATCCTTGTAGAAGTAGGTTTTCTTCAATTATGGAAATATTTGATTTAGATAAAAATATTTAAATCTTTCCATATCTTTCTCTCTCTCCTCCCAAACCTTCCTTCCTTGATATTTTCATCCAAAAACACTCCTTAAGCCTTCAAAACGCGTCTGTCACCTCAGCACCTTGTCATTCGCCAAATCAGCCCCAAAATCTGCAAGACAACTCAGAAAATACGGTCCAACTGCCCAGGTGGGCGCCAAAACAGACAAAATTTACATAGTACAAATTAGACTCAACAAACCTCCTTACACTTGAACTATACTTACCCTCAAGTATAAGAAAAACAAAAGAATGCATACTATTCAAATTCAGTCAATCCCCAAGACTCGGACTCTAAAATAAAAGGACACAAGACGCAAATAAGACAAGGATAAAGACTCAAAACAAATACAAGAAGCAACACCAATCATATCCATAATCTCCACACTCAAGGAACTAGCCAAACATGTAAAACCGTGCAAATATAAATCTCAACAAACAACTAGTCGCAAATTTTGGACAAGACACACAAATATCAACTTGGTCAAAAACCTAAGCAAAAGTGGATCCTTTCCTTCTCACGGTTTACTCAACACTCTCTAATCTAGGTCCGATCAAGCCACTCAAAGAATATAGTCCACTCTATCACGATAAAAGATTGTCACAACTGCAGCATCAATGAGGTCTTTCTCTTCCGGTTGTAATGGGGCTTAGGACTTGAACATTTTTTTATTTGTAAGGGTCCTAGGGCTTCTAAGCTCCATCAAATGTAAATCAATGACATGCATGTTATACTTTCTCATCATGAGATATTAAAAAAAAAAGAAATAAACATCACCCACCACTTAAGAACTACACACCAAATGCTACTAATTTTTTTTTCATGGTTCAAATTTTCTCTCTTTTATAAACAAAACTGGGTACATACTCATCTATCTGGGCAGTGAGATCATAATTATTGCTATGTTACGTACAAATTTTTCAATGATTTTGGCCAATTAATAATTTGTAGCATGCATCAGTTGTGCAGGCAGAGGACTTAAAATTGTTGGCCTCACACATAAAATAAGATCAATCTCAATAAAGCGTGTAAAAAATGCAATGGCATGGGACAAAAGAAAGCTAAAAAGGCCTCGGCTAATATTTTATGACTAAATCAAAGAATCGATCAAGGCTCAATTGGGCTTACTAAAGAATAATGTAAGGTAGGAAAACATTGTCACGGCCAAATGATTTAACCCCTAGTGCCTCCTATCATGTATCGCACGTGACTCACCTTTATTGCAACTTCGTGAATAAACACTCTCAATGAAATTATTAGGAAATTATTTTTAGTATTATCTTATTTCGTTTTAGGAAAACATCATATTATTATTAGGAAATCTAGAAATACAAGACAGTATTATTGGGGGGAAGGGAGAAATTGATTTAGAAACGTGATATGTTTTTGCACGCTGATATATGCATTGCTGCTTGTTAGATTCAAATGAGTTGATTGTAGTTACTTCCATCTTGAATTAACAATTAATCAAATCACATGCACCAATTTGTCAACTTGTCCATAGAAAATATAAGAAAAATTAGTTGTTTTATGATATCAACTTGTAGTATTCTTTTAGTCTGACTATATGCAGCATTTTTGGTTCTCTAATAGAGGTGGCAAAAAAAGCTCTGAAAACTTTTGAAAACTGAATTTAGTCTCTTCGGACTTTCTCACTTCAAAAATCTTGAAACTTGGGACTTTTTGCTGACATTTTCAATATATATTCGCACGCTATTAAATGAATTAGTTTTTATCTGAAAATCTCCTTTGTCAATGATGTTGACTAGGGTCACTGCCCCTCCAAGAAGAGGCTCAAACAGGCTTGAATACTTGCACGAAGGCATTCAAATAGACCCATGTTCATTCATATTCAATTCTTGGTGACTAATTGTGGTATTTTCGGCCTGTATCTCTTGGGCCCAGAAATTGGCAGTCCTATTAGGTTTGAGCATTAAAAAAAAAAAAGGTCCAATTCAAATTTGAGGACGAATTTCTTCAGAGAATGATGCGAAAAGAAATTAATTTGGGCTTTAATTATTTCATTTATTTGTGCTTTTTTTTCTTGGGCTTTAGGATTTTATTTTAGTTTCTTTATATTTTTATCATTTGAATTGTAATATGATAGATTTGAAGATTGACGGCCGGTTTGTTCGTCCCCCATTCCCCTCCGTTAGGTGACTGGCTTTGGATGCCATTGTCCTAGGTATTCTTGCGTTGAATCAATGGTTAATGA
The DNA here is from genome assembly GCA_028984105.1 of Lavandula angustifolia. Lineage (NCBI taxonomy): Eukaryota > Viridiplantae > Streptophyta > Magnoliopsida > Lamiales > Lamiaceae > Lavandula > Lavandula angustifolia. The sequence goes on from CM054812.1 coordinate 3,230,580, forward strand.
AAATCAAATCCGGCATTCGTACGCGAACCAATGGATTTTGATTAATATTTATAAATCGTTTCCGGCATTCCGAGGAATCAAGGGATTCGATTGGTATCACCTCCTATTTATCTATTTTGTTTTATATAATCTTCTGCGGCATCACGACTACATGAAAAATGGTCTTTAGCGAGGAAGTCATTTTAAATTTTCTCGCTAAAAAAATGTTTTAGCGAGGAAATCCAAATTTAAGATAATTAGCGAGAAAATATTTTTTTCCTCGCCATGTTTTCCTCGCTAATAGTCCAAAAAAAGAAATTTGAAATTACAAATATTTTTTTGTGAGGAACTTCATCATGTTTTCCTCGCTAATAGTAAATTAAAAATGCCAAATACTTTTTAGTGAGGAACTTCACCATGTTCTCCTTGCTAATAGTTTAAAAAAATTCAAATTTTTTTTGTGAGGAACTTCATCATATTCTCCTAGCTAATAGTCTTCAAAAAAATATGTTAAATTCTCAATACTCTATAGTGAGAAATAAATTCATTTCTCGCCATATTTTTCTCGCTATTAGTTATCAAATAAAAAAAATTCAAAAATCCCGCTAAATTTATAATCGAAAAGTACAATCCCTCTATTTATATGATTCCGCGCTAAATTAAATCTTTTTTTTAATATATATATTAATAAAAAATTGGTTAAGACTTGGTAAAAATTGATTTAGTCGTGGACTAATTTAAAAATAATATTTAAAAATATTTGTATTTATTTTATTTTTATGATATTTTCTTAATAATTCAACATAACATTATTTCTTATTATACTTAACATTTTTTTCTTTTTTATTTTCTTATAATCAGATAATATAATATTTTCTAACACAGTTCCAATTACTAATTTTTCAAAATAAAATAATGGTAATTTTTTTAAATCTATTTTTTAAAATTTTCTTACTATTCTTATTTTATTTATTTGTTTTTTTTCTCTTTACTGTATAACACCTAATTTATTTTCCCTATTTTTCAATAATCAAATTAATATAATTCCAATAATTATATTTCTAAAAGTAAAAGAATGAATGATGTTTTTTTAAAACAAGTATAGTTTATCTATTATTGTTTGATAAAAAAATTTCTACTTTCTGTTTTTAATTTTTTGTAATAAGTTAACTTAATGTTCTCTTTTTATTATTTTTTGGAATAACCAATTTAAGATAATTCCAAATAATTTGGCAAAATAAATAATTTTTGATTTGTTTATTTTTTCTATTCGTTAAAAACTATTAATTATATTTTTTTTTATTTTTTAATTTCAAAACACTATTCAAAATTTTTTTATTTTATTTTTCTCATTTTTTCTAGTAATATGTTATGAAATAAAGTAAACCCAACAATTAATTTTCTAACTTAATGATTCTTTTTTTTCCTTTGTTATTCTTTTTATTAGATTAACCTACGGATGATTCATTTATTTTTTTTCCCATTTTTTAGTATTTTATAATATACTAACATAATATTTTTTTTCTATTCATAATATTTATTGTTCCGTATTTTCTAAGTACCATTGTTATTTCTTTAACTTTCTTTTTTCATTTTTTCATTTATAATAAGCTAATATGTTAGTATAATTATCCTATTTTTTAAATGATCAAATTTATATAATTATCCTATGTTAGTATAGATTATCCACATTTATAGGTAATATAGTAACTAATCGGATAATTTTCGATATCTATATCTTACTAAAATCTCGTTTCCATTATCTTTATGATTATCCAAATTTTTGCCAAAATTCAAATTCTAAATGAAATTTTTTTGAGGGTTATTTAAATTTTTGGAACCCACCAATTATATATGTTAACTACCACAAATATATATAATCTATCCATAATCATCTCCCACATTTTCACATCTTGAACCAATTATATATGTTAACGTGATTCGATCATGATATAATAACTAAAGGAAAATAATTGAATTGATGATAATTAATTTTTTATTTTCTTTTTACAAACCATTTTTCATGGTATTTTCTATTATTCTATAATAAGTTGACTTATTATTTTTGTACGGTTCATATTTTTTTTTAATCTTTCATTTTTTATTTTATAATAAGTTAACATGTTGTTTTACTTTTCCTATTTTTTATTAATAAAAAATATAATGTCAATAAATGAATTTTCAAAACAAAAGAATTAATGATACTTTTATTAATTATCATTAGTTAATATGATCATTTGCTACTATTCATAATTTTTTGTTTTATTCTCTTTACTCATATTTTTTTACTAGTCACAATATTCTTTTATTTGCTTTTTAATTTTTATTTTATAATAAGTTTACATAATCTTTTCTTTTTCCTATTTTTTAATAATTCATTTAACATAATTTCAATAATTAATTCAATTAAAAAAGGAAGGCTTCTAATTATAATATATAGTAATATTATAGCTAGGGTAGTAAAAAAATTGAATCAAATATTCATTCGAATGTTAAATTTGATTTGTATGTGATTCAATGTTGATATTCGAATTACTCAATTATTTCTTTGTCTGTTTTATTTTTTCATAAATAATATTGCTCAATTTGATTTTGATTTGGTTTAGCACCTATTCAATTCAATTTGAACTCTTCAATCCGAAAAAAAAGATTTCAAAATTAAGTACTAAATTTATAATATAATTTAATCTAGATTTCCTATATATGAATATAGTTTATATAGGTGAGATATATTGATATTTAGTCGAATATCATTAAATTTGTATTTGTAGTTGAATGCTTCTCGAATCGTATATAATATATACATTTGAATTCAAATATCAAGTTCTCGAATATGAAGATCAAAGTTGGAGTTCAAATACAAAATCGAAGAAAAAGATTTACTTTTTAATGGTGCTAGCTACAGAACTACTAAGAGATATACAAACATTATTACGAGAAATTTTTTTATACTACTTCATCTAGTAATTTGAGTTTTAAAACTAATAATCTAATATTTCATATAGTATTTGAACAAAAAATATAAATTAATTAAAAACTCAAAACAATTACTACTTAATATATTAGTATTTTATTAGCTATATATGTTTGTAAAAAAATCGGATCAATCCTATTTGTATTCGATTCGATATTCGAAAGGCCTTATTAATTTATTATTAAAGTATTTAATTTGATGCGTATTCATTTACAAACCTAGCTAATAAAATTATTCGTATCTTACAAACAATATTATTTGGTTTGAACTTGATTGGCTTTGATACTATTCAATTCCACTCGAGATTGTATATTTAAGTACTAAATTTATAATAAAATTTAAAATATATTACATATTCAAGATTTAAGATAAAGATTGAATTATACAAAATGATGAATTAAGATAAAGAATAATATTGAATGGAATTGATAAGAATAAAAATAAAAATAAAATTATAGAAAAGAATACTCCTAAACGTAAAAATACTTGAAGGAACTAATTAACTCAAAATTAGCGTTAGCTATTTCTGAAAATTAAAAATAGTTAGTGTTTGATAATCTTGAAAATTAGCGTTAATCCTTTCTTATTAAGATAAAAAATTCAAATTTTCCCTAAAATTTTGGAGGGTTGTTTAAATTTTTCAAAACCCGCTCCAATTTTTAATATATCCTCCTACCTATAATAAATGCCCACTTTTTTATCAACATCTTCCCACTTCTCTAGTCCTCTACAAAAACGGTATTTTTTTTCTAACATAATGGAACTGCATCCTCATCACAATTGAGAGCGAGGAACCTTGATGGGGAGAAATTGGGGTCTGAAATTCTGGAAAAAAGCATGTTGGCTGGATCCGGGAAACCATGGGAGGAGGAGGATTGAGTTAAGAATCTCAAATTGTGAAAATGGCAGGAAAAGAGAGCAACATTATCAGTAGAAGTGGGCACAGTTGTTCCTCTCTCGAAATCTTAGTGAAGCACGACTGGCGATCTTCTCCGACGATTAGAAGACGACATCGCATAGAATCCCCTTGCAGGAAAACTACTATCTCACGGCGACTTGCGTTGATTCCGCCGTTGGTTTACGATCTCTACAAAAACGGTTTTTTTTCTTTTCTTTTCTTAATCTTCAAACTTCATCTCACGATTAGTCGATTTTGGGGCCATAAATTTTTTTTTTTCCTTAATCTTCAAACTTCATCTCTCGTTAGTCGATTTTTCCTTTAATTTCTTCATCTCTCGTTAGTCGATTTGCGTGATTTTAAATGAGTAGTGTTTGATTTGATGAATGCAGGTGAGTTCTGGAGTTAGGGTTGGCATCGCTATGGAGTTCGGTTGTGGAGTTGGGTACAAGATTGTCTGGTTTGAAGTTGCGTTTGCTTCTGCTTTTAGAGTCAATGAAATATGTTTGCTTGTACGGATGATGCTCTGTTTTTCCTCCATATTTTGTGTTTGGATTCCACTATTTTTATCTCTATGTTTTGTTTCAACTGTAAATTTGGAGTGTGACAACTTTATATGCATGTGTTTCATGACAAAATAAAATATGATATTTCTCTGACGTGGAACAAAGTAGCCTAAAATTATTTGGCAGCTAAGAGTCGACTGAAGGATGAGAAATTAAAATGAAAACGAGCGTATTTTTTGGAGTTTGGCTAGGAATTACTATTATACTCCCCCTTTCCTTCTTGATTTCTTTCGTTTTTTTTGTGTTGTTCCACGTGATTAGTCTCATTCCTAAAAAGAAAAATAATTATTATACAATTTTTTTTTTGTTATTGTGGAATCACTCATCTATACACAACTAATCACTCATCTTAATTTATATAATTGTTGCAGAATGTTCATTTTTTGTATGGATGATTTGCAATGGAGTAAAGCTACCAGATACATTTGGGAGTAAAGCTTATTTCTTGATCAATGAAGATTACCAGAACACTACCAAAAACGCCTAGTTCTAGGGAGTGTTATTAGATGATCAATTAATTAATTATCACAATGTTGTTTCTATCCAGTAAGGAAGTTTAATTTTAGTAACTTATAAATCATAAATTATTAATTTAATTTAATATATTCAACTGTAGTCAAGTTTCATTTTCAATTATTTAGTCTTTCTTTTGTCTGATCTCTTCTCAATATTTTTTAATTTTTATTTTTGTACATTGTACCGAATCACGATTCTGAGTTAGTGTTCTGACTGTTTGCAGATAATTGTGTAATTGTTATTTTTTAATGTAATTTTAATTTCGTAATTCTTACTTCCATAATTACTACTGTGGAGTTTTCTTCTATTTAAGATCTTACTAATTAATCAATTCGTACGTAATTTGTGAATAACTTTTTCCATTTTTGCAAAATATGGTAGTAATTAATCAATTCATTAATAAAATAATAATTAATTTTAGATTTTTTTGGCAAAAATTAAATCGTTGTTATTACTGATAAAATATCCTTGCTAATTAGTACTCCCTCCGTCCCATTGGAAGCGTCTTGTTTTTCATTTTGGGCGTCCCATTGGAAGCGTCTTGTTTCTAAAAAAGGCAAGAATATGTGGATAAGATTTAACTACCCAAAAGTCAAACAATATATACCACACATTATCATTTTCTTAACATCCGTGCCCATTGGAAACAAGACGCTTCCAATGGGACGGAGGGAGTATCAAATATATAATAATATTTATTTGCAATTGCATTTTAATAATTAAAAAATACAAAAATATACGTTTATTTAGTGAGGAAAACTAATTAATGGCGAGAAGGGGTATACTTGACATTTCACATTAATGGAGGGTATTTTGGTATATTCATATCAACCATTTGGCGAGGAAAACTATTTATCGGCGAGGAAGGGTGGTATAATAGGCTTTTCGCATTAATGGAGGGTATTTTGGTATATTCACATCATCCATTTGGCGAGGAAAACTGTCTATCGGCGAGGAAGTGTATATTGGACTTTTCACATTAATGGATGGTGTTTTGGTATATTCACATCATCCATTTGGCGAGGAAAACTATCTATCGACGAGGAAGGGTATATTGGACTTTTCACATTAAAGGGCCTAATTGATAAGGGTGTTTTAGTAATTCTATATCATATATTGGCGTCGAAATTCTTCCTCGCTGTTGAGTTTATACATTAGCAAGGAATGTTATTTTTTCCTTGCTACTGAAATTGGGTATTAGCGAGGAAAGTCATTAGTGACACAACATTGGCGAGAAAACAACGTTCCTCGCCAATGCACTATTTCGTCGCTAAAAGTATACATTTGGCAACAAAATGCGCCTCGCTAAAAATCAATTTTATTAGCGTAACAGTCCACATCAAATATCAATTTTATTTATGCGTATTATAAAATCTTTACATCGAGAGGTAAAATAGGAGATGCCGACTTGCCGGTTTCTCCTACAAGTATGGCCAGCTTGCTCAACTTTGTTAGAAGTCTAGACATTAATGGCTCCCAATATTCCCATCTGCCTCAGCTGGAGATTCTTCCAAGTTCCAATGCTCGCATAACTGACGCTTGAATTCTTAGTAGGCGGATTTCCAAAATTAGAAATTTTTACATATTCGGAATGCAAATTGTGGGAGTGGAAAGATTCGGAAAAAGCTGCAGGAGTAATAATGCCGTGTCTGAATTACTTGGCGATCACATATTGTGCCCAAACTTAAAGGGGCTGCTGGATTTCCTATTTCATGAAAGAAAATGTAGTAAGATCTTAAGTTCTAATTTTAATAAATCTTTTGTTGGCATGAAGCAAGATAGAAGGAAATGATACTAAGAGGCTGAAAGCAGTTGGATCTAATGATAATCATGAAAAGAAAAAAGATAGGGGACGCAATTCGAGTTCGGCGGCAAATTCACTTGCAAGACAAACTAAACCACCAAAGTAAGCCTACATCCACGTACGAGCAAGAAGAGGTCCAGATACTGATAGTTAAAATTTAGCTAAAAGGGTAATGACGAAACAAATGTCCTTTCTTTGTTATATAGCTAAGAAATGCATTTTCAATAACGACAAAAAAACCAAGGGAGGACAAACTGTATCCTGTCGAGAGATATACATTTTCGATAGGTTTGGGCTATATGAATTTTAAATTAATAAGGCTGCATCACAAGCTCCAGTTAGATCCAACTAAAAAAAGAAAATTATGAACCGAACATCTTAAGTTGGCTTAAATTTGTTCGATTTAAAGTGGTCTATTTCTTTTTTAACTGTACCTGTATATTTATGTTCAAAGGAGGGTGTTTAAATATTTTATTTTATAGTATATGTTTAATGTTTTACTGCTTTTATCGAGTAGTGCTTTGTGGTTTCTTATGTAAAGTCTCTTCTTTAATTTTATATTATATTGCAGCACATTTTGTAGAAGTTCTTTCACAATACATCAAAAGTTGACCTATCTCTCACAACCTTAACTTACTTTATATGCTCTTTTCTAGTGATGGAAGAAACATATTCGTCGAATTATAATTTGTATTAATATAGGTACCAGAGACAGAGATGTATGAGAAGCAGAACAATGAAGATACGGATGACATGAGTTTTGAAGATATTCTCAATGGAGCAACTAGTGTCGGTGTGCGGGATTTAAATGAGGCTGAATTGGAACCACAAAAGGGTATGATTTTACTTTGACTTGTAACTTACATGATTTTGTTATTATTAATTCATTACCCAATTGTTGTAGTTATACGAAAACGTGGTCTTAACAAAAACCTTCAATTGGAGAAATTAGTAAGAGATGAGAAGAATAAGTCGACTATTCTAATTCATGAAGATGAAAATCATGCAGTAGGTTTGCATAGCAATTTGTTCGTGAGAGGACTTGGCATTATAGTGAGACAATATGCGCCTTTGATGGTCAAGAGTTGGACCGCTATACCAAAAGCTGATAAGGACATGTTGTGGAAATTGGTAAATTTTTTGAACTTTTTATGACCTTTGTCATTGCTTAGATCATGAATTGGTTACATATTATTTAAATTATGAGGAGAAATTCGATTTCGACACCATTACGTCACATGTGAAGGAGGTAGTGTTTGATACCTTAGCACGGTCATATAGCAACTCGAGATGACATGATTATCAGTTGTATAAGAAACAAGGGGCTGGGGAAAAGGCGAAGGTCACACCACCATTATCACTAGCACACAGACTAGATGAGTGAAATTGGGTCTGCACATATATTTATGATAACAAAGACTGGAAGGTATATACAACATATTGATTTATGCATGTTTGACAAATCAATTCGATTGAGATATATGTACGATAACGGTCAAAGACAAATGCAAAAAGTAGAAAAAAGTTGTAGATACTCCATAGGATGGGATCAACCTCCTTTGCCAAAAGACGCCACGAATTGGTAAGTGTATTATGTTTATTGACCCTTTCATGTTATTAGAGTTCAATTTTAAGTTGCTATTTTTTTAGAAAACATATTAAATTTGTATTTTGTATTATTTCTTTTTATTTTATAGACCAATCTCGAAACCAATACTAAACCTGCAGGGGCCATTCAATATTTTGAGGCGACAAGATGAAAATGAATGGCCCCTGCAGCTGGAGAAGCCTCTCCTTTCAGATGTCTTTATTATATAAATGAATTTAGTGGAGTTTATACATAATTGATATTTTAATTATTTTCCTTATTCAAGATGAAAATGAAAGTAAAGGTATTGGCGGCTGAAGTAGCGGGTGCAGACAAAGTGGATGAAATTGGGATAGTGAATTCCACCTTCACGAAAAAAATAAGAGTTGTAATTGGTCAATCACGATTGGCAAAGGTGTTTGGTCAAACTTCAAAGGAAGACACAGACACATGCAGTAGATCAAATCTGCAGAGTATTATAGAACGACAAAGTTGTGAATTAGCTACTACGCGGGCTGAAATTCAAAGACAAAGTGAAGAACTTGAGAGTACTAGGAGGCAGATTGCACTACTATTTGAGAATCATTGCCCCTCAAACTGATCTATTCAAAATTCACAAGACAAACATTGATAGTAATTGTTTCTTTAGTTCATTAAAACTTATTGTATCTTCACACGTTTTAACTATTGTTCTTACCCTTTTCTTACATCTCCTTGGTGTAAACTTGTTTGGTTGAATACCAATCATTAATTTAGAAAAATAAATATTTAACAGTGAATTGATTTCATAATTGTTATTCTGAAAAAAAATATGGATATACTTTTGGATAAAAATTAAAAAAAAGAAGCAAAGTTAAAAGTAAAATTTGATGGAAATATTTATAAATAATACAATTTGTCCAAGATGATGAAATGGTGGTTAAATTAATCAATCGGCCGGTGGGATAATATTTTACCTTAAATTAGTACAATCATTAGATCTTGATGTGCATGTTTTGCACGAAAAAAACAGTAAGGTGTAGTTGTCGAGCATACGAAAAACTGCCCTTTTTTAATTTGTAATACTGTACTTTTAATGCTCGTGCACGTTTTATAATTTTCCACATATATATATATATATATATATATATATATATATATATATATATATATATATATATATATATATATATATATATATATATATTATACATGGACCCTACCCATGCATGGTTGCGTGTCCTCATTTTATTATTATTTAAAACTATACATTTCATTATGATTATGTTAACTTGTCATACAAAATGGAAATTATGTAAACTTGTTATCAAATGTGAAACTAAGAAAATAATAAGAATAATATGAAAATTAAAATAATGCTAACTTACCATCAAATATTGGATAAAAAAATAAAATAAGATATTCTTAAAAAAAATGCTTAACGAAAAAGAAAATAAAAGAATCATTAATACTCTTTTATTTATTAGAATTACGTTAAGTTCATTCCTCCAAAAAATACTATGTATTTTAACTTAAAAAATGAAATAAGAAAAGAATATACAATATTACGAATAGTAAGCAGATATAAAAAATGAAAATATCATGAATAATAAGAAAAAGTTATGTTAATTTAAATACAGTAGTAAAAATGAAATTCGTAACAGAAGATATTACGAATTATAAAAAAATATAGATAAAAAAATTATGAAATGTAAAAGTTATTGAAAATATAATAATAATTAAAAAGCAAATAAAAGATATTGTGAATAGTAAAAAATATGAGTAAATAAAATAAAACAAAAGATTATGAATAGTAAGAAATATCATATTAACTAATGATAAACAATAAAAAAAATTGATAAAAGGATCATTAATTCTTTTATTTTGGAAAAGTAATTATTGAAATTAGAATTATTTTATTATTACAAAGTGGGAAAATTAAAATACTATGTTAACTTACTATAAAATAAAAAATAAAATATGTAAAAGTAAATTTTATGTATTGTAGAAAAAGAGTATGTAAAACAGAAAAAGTAAAACTAAATATCATGAATAGTGATTTGTAATTATCAACTATTTTCCTTTAATTATTATAACATGATTAAGTCACTATTATTTTTGGAAATATAGAAACCATAAAATTTTCCATGGCGAATTGTACGAATTAGATATATAAAAGGTGTTAATAAACTAATTTATCATCACCAAATTGATTTCTGCCGATTGATTTCACTACAAGAAATCTTGATTTTACCGACGGAATTGCCGACGGAATAAAAACACGGGTCGGCTTACTGACGGAATAATGACGTCGCCTTTTACCGACGGAATATTCCGTCGGTAGATATTGTATTTTATTTTTTTTTAAACAATAATGAATAGGCTAAAAATCAGTTTCAAGGGATGAGAGAAACTAACCACCAAATCAGCAGTGCGAGGGGACGGCGGCGCGAGGATGGAGGCGGCGCGAGGGGCGACGGCGGCGGCGCGAGGAAGTGGCAGCGGAAGCGGCGGCGAGGGGACGGCGACGACAACGACGGCGGAGCGGCGCAGAACTGTCGGGGAAATGTGTTCCGGTTCAGCGGCCTCGCCCGAATTAATTTAGGTTTCACCGACGGATTTACCGACAGCATTATTTCTTTCAGAGATTGGGAACATTGCTTGATGTCTTGTTCTTGTTACAAATTTTATCGATATGGAAACCTAGGAGCATTTCTAAGTATGAAATTGTAGTGAAGCTACTATATTGGCTTTAGTCTTGTTTTGTAGGAGCAATTCGTAAAATTTTATTACATGTCATTCTATCAACACTCTAAATACAATCTAGGTATCAACTCTTCACAGAGTTAAACAGTCCCATAAGTGACTTCTGAAGTTTCTTGGTAATCCCTTTGAAATTGCTTTGAAATTGGTGCAATTATTCGAATGAGTTGGCTTATTATTCGAATGAGTTGGCTTATTATTCGAATGAATTGCTTTAATCTGAATCTAGGAAGTAATCCCTTTGAAATTGCTTATTATTCGAATGAGTTGGCAATATGTGAAGCTTAGTATTTGGAGCCATTCGTAATTAATGAAGTAATTACTATAAACTTGTGTTGTATTGTGTTTCTTGTTAGTGCAATATAGCTGGAAGTGTCAAAGTAAAAACTAGCAATACAAAGTTAAAAAAAGTCCACCTAGTGCACTTTAACTTCAAAACTCGAATCAGTTTAATTTATCTTTGTATGACGAGGTACGCGTACGCACTTTTTAACATTTAATGCATAAAAATGTGGATATGAGTAGCAACAAATTAATTATAAAAATGTCGAAGTAAGTTACAAATAATTTTTTACTTGTTGCAATTATAGAAGACCAATTCTTAATTCCTTTTTTCATATTACCATGCTGTTCTGGGTCTATATAATGCATTAGAACTTCGTGATAAAAAATATTAAATGTTACAGAAGCGTCTTGTCAATAACTTTTCATAGGAAAGACAAATCAATAACGTAACGTAATTCCTTTTTTGATTAGCAACGGATATACAATCAGGATTTGAAATAATGAGTCGTTCGTGGATGTATACACGGTGGACAGTAGACGGTTCATTGAATCCTCAATTTGTGAATGGCATTGAGGATTTCATTGATTGGGCAAGTAGCCAGACAACTTATACGGACGGGGAAAAAATTATATGTCCGTGTAAAAATTGTAAGAATAAGCTGTTTTTGTCTACACAAGTTGTAAAAGAGCACGTTTATATGAAGGGATTCGTTAAAAATTATAAAGTTTGGTCATCTCATGGGGAAAAACACGTAACACTAAATGAACAAGCTACGAGAAATGTGCAAAATGTGGCAGAAGCACTTCCGCTGGCCTGCTTGGCCAGGACCGGGACCAGTCAGTCCACCACATGTGACGAGAAGAGGGCGTCCAAGAGGTTCGATGATTGGCACTTCGAAATGAAGAAGGGCCGCCCTCAAAAACCGGACTACATCAACACGTAGAGGTGGGCGGCCCTCAACGAGTATCTTGGATGCGGCCGAGGTACTCCGGAAGTCGAGACCGCTTCCCGGTGCCGCGAGTCGGAGCGAGCCGGGCGCCGGGATGAGCAAGCACAAAGCGGTGGTCCCGGTCCACCCTACAGTACTCCCGGTCTACGGTAAGTCTCATTTTATATGTTTTTTAGCTTCTTATGTCTTTGTTTTTTACATAATTTTGTTTATGCATGTGATGAATAAGCTTCTCGAGGGGGATGCTCCTTAGAGTCCACCGCCTTTGACACTTTTCAAAGTCTCCATTACAAGGGTGGAGACTTCTCCAACATGAAGGCGGCGAGACTTCATGTAAGCACACAATTACAATATATAGAATATTATTCTAGAATTCGAGTTTGACTAATTTCTATTTTTATATTGTAATAGGCGGAGGTGGAGCGGATTGTCTGGCGAAGAAGGCCCCAACGCGGATAAAAACGCGATTTATCTCGCGGTTGGAAGGGTTTCGGGACAAGAAGCGGCGGGTACATCGGTTTCGGGCGAGGAAGGGAGCGGCTACATCAACGCCGCCCGACCGCTCTTCTACTTCTTCACTTGTGCCATCCCGAGCAATGCCGAGATCATGCGCCGATTGGAGGAGGAGTCGGCGGCTAGGAGGAGCCTCGAGGACCAGGTCGCATTCATGAATGCGCAGATGACCCAGCTTATGGAGATGATGGGTTCCTCTAGCCGACGACAGCCTCCGGACAACAGCACTGATCAGTCCCCTCCTGCCACCTCTTTATGATAGACTTAATTACGTTTTATGTATATATACTGAATATTTGGATTTTATGATTTATATATTTATATTTCCGTTTCGGTTTGCTTTTTGACTTGATTTGAATAGTTATATGTATGTGCTGTGTTGGTTGGTTAAAAAATGCAGGTTGTCGAGAACAAGGTACGAAAAAACAAAAAAATTATTTAAAAAGAAAAAACTATATCGACGGATTACCGACGGATTTCCGTCAGTAGAGTTCAAAATTTACCGACGGAAATTTCCGTCGGAAAATTTACCGACGGAATTTATCCGTCGGTAAAACGTCGGTGATACATCCCCGACAGAATATTCGGTGACAGTCTTCCGACGGAATAGTTCCGTCGGCAATCCGTCGGGAACTTTACCGACGGATTATTACAGTTTACCGACTGAATTTTCCGTCGGTATACGGTGAATTTCTTGTAGTGTTTATCGGATAAATATAAAAGAGTTGACCAATTTTCTATGAATATTAGTTTTTTTTTTTAAATAACTAGATTTAGAAAGAATCATATAAATAAAGGGAGTGTAATATTCTAATATAAGATTTAGTGTGATTTTTGAATTCTTTCTACAATTATTAGCAAGAATAATAGGGCGAGGAATGAATTAATTTCTTGCTAAAAAAATATTTGAATTTAGAATTTGTTTTTTAGAAATTAATAGTGATGTAAACATGTCGAAGTTCCTCGCAAAATCATATTCGAAATTTTGAATTTTTTGTTCAATACTATTAGCGAGGAGAACATGTGAAGTTCCTCGCAAAAAAATATTTGGAATTTTGAATTTTTTATTAGAGACAATTAGCTAGGAGAACATATTGAAGTTCCTCGTAAAAAAAATGTTTGGAATTTTGATTTTTTTTTTGTTTGTGATTATTAGCAAGGGGAACATGGCGAGGTTGGGTATTTTCTCGCTAATTATACAAAAATATTATTTCCTCGCTAAAATATTTTTTAGTGAAAAAATGCAAAATAACTTCCCGCCAAAGACCTTTATTCTTGTAGTACCTTAAATCAGTAGATTCATTTGAAGTTTGATGTATAAGGTTGGTTAGGTCATTAAAGTAGAACACAGTTGGATAATTATAGCTCCTTAAACATTAATATATTGGAGAATACTTTCGAGTTTCGAAACAAGTATTTATAAATAATCCTTCCGTTTCACTAATTAAGTTTTATTGTTTTTGGGCACAGGAATTTAGAAAATAGATGAAAAAGAAAATGTGTGGTGTAAAAGTATAAAGTAGTGGAGTTTATTTGTTTAGAGTGATTGTTGTCCACTCATTTCTTTCTATTTATAGAATATGACTTGTTTACTAAGACATCCCGAAATAAAAAATAAAACTCGATTAGTAAAACAGAGAAAATACAACTTGTTCAAGATGATGAAATGGTGGTTAAATCAATCAATTGTTCGGTGGGATAATATTTTACCTTAAATTAGTACTATCATTAGATCTTAATGTGCATGTTTTGCACGAAGAACAACAGTAAGGTGCAGTTGTCGAGCATACGAAAAACTGCCATTTTTTAATTTGTAATACTGTACTTTTTAAATGCGCGTGCACGTTTTATAATTTTCCACCTATATATATAATTTATACATGGACCCTACCCATGCATGGTTGCGTGTCCTCATTTCATTATCATTATAAACTATACATTTCATTTGAACCTAATTGCAGGCGAAAAGATTGAGCTTTTTGAATTTGATGGAGGAGTACACGTGGGTAGGTCGGGATCTAGATCCCACTATACATAATATAAAATGTACTCCCTCAATCTCAATCCCACCCGATTTGTCTTATTTTTCTTTTCGGGACTCCCATCCGACTTGTTTTGTTTTCATAAAGGAAAATAATTATTATACAATCTACCACTTTTTTTTATAGGGCCTACCTATTTACATACAATCACCAACTCATCTACACATAACAACATACTCATTTTAATCTTCATGCCAAAAAGAAACAAGACAAATCGGGCGAGATGGAAGAAGTATTATATTTGACTGAACTCTTACAAAGTTAATGTAGTCTACTCCCATTTGAGAAGTCCACATCTCTAGAGATTCATATATACATTTTGATGCCTAAACATATTGCTCTAATTCTCACTCTTTGAGCGCTGCAACCTCATACCAAATTAAAATCAAGACCCATGTCGGTTTTCACCATACTCGAACGATTAGCTCCTCATGTCGAAAGGGAAGTTAACCTAATCCTCAACTCCAAACAAGAAGCCCAAACCCTCAAATCCAAGTTAGAGAGGATTAACGAAGGGCTGCAAGACGCCGAAAGGCATGGAGTCACCGACAACAACGTCAAACACTGGCTCGGACAGCTCGAAGACGTGATGAACGAAATGGACGACGCACTGGATCAGTGGGAGACCAAGAACATCGATCTGCAGATAGAGCAAATGGAGCTCGACAAACTCGTTGACCTATGGCACAAGGTACCTTCCCTTTACTTTGTTTAACTGATATTCTCACTTCTGCATAAGTGGTTCATCTAATATTCAATTCTTATTAGGGTCGATTTAATAATAATAATATTTTTTAAGGTACCTTCCCTTCTACTCTGTTTGTTCATCCTTGAAACACGTGGTGGGGCGACGAATGCTCGTCCAAGAGTTCATAGCTCTAAGTGGGAGACTAGATGAAATCTTGGAAGACAGGGGTAAGTATAGCTTTGTGAACGTAGATGGAAGCTCATTACAACTCGACAGACAAGAATCCACTTCTTCGGTCGACAAATCCAAGACATATGGTCGGAAATCCGACACCGATAGCCTTGTTGATTTGTTGCTGTCATCATCCAAGAATGATTGTCCTCTAGTTGTCTCAGTTGTTGGGATCGAAGGATTAGGCAAAACAACTCTTGCTCAACTAGTATTTAACGATGATATAGTTGACAAGCATTTTGGAAGGCTAAAAGCGTGGGTTAGCGTGCCGGATCCTTTTGATCCTTTGCTGGTCGCGAGAGGTATTCTTGCAACTTTTGACCGAAGTTTGACTGGTGATTCCCCTTTGGAGATATTAGGACAGCGTATAAAGGCTATTGTATCAGGGCGGAATTTCCTTCTTGTCCTAGATAATGTACGGAGAGTGGATCGGGCCAAGTGGGAGTCTCTCATGAATTTCCTTGTCGGACAAACCGGATTCAAAATCTTGGTCACAACAACTGATGCAATATCTGCGAGGACGATTGGCACTACCTATTCCCCACACTTGAGCTTACTATCCGACTCGGATTGTGCCAAAATATTGACTACGATAGCATTGAAAAAAACAGAGGGGGAGGAACAAAAGGAATTTCTTGAAATTGGTTTCGAGATTGCAAAGAAGTGTAATGGCTTGCCTCTCGCTGCAAAGACTGTAGGTCATGCTTTAGAGTCAAGAACTAAAATAAAAGAGTGGAGAGATTTACTAGAAAGCCCCTTGTGGATGTATGAGGATGAGATGAGTGATATGTTACGCCCATTGAGATTGAGCTACATGGAATTATCTCCATTACTCAAACGTTGCTTCTTGAGCTCGGTTTTGTACTCAAAAGGGTTCAAGTTTGATTCGGAAGGGCTGATCAGGATATGGACGGCTCAAGGCTACTTAGAATCAAGTTCCGATTGAGACCGAATCGTTTCCAAGGGAGAGAAATACCTAAAAAGTTTGTCCGAAAAATCTTTCTTTCAAGTGTCGGGAAGCAACAACGAAGGTAGCTTGACTTACAGAATGCACGACATACTGTTCGATTTTGCAAGTAACTTGTCAAGAAGTGAATACTATGTTATTGTGGACGGTAGAACCGATAAAAGACCCTACCGTGTAGCTACCGGTGGGAGAATACGCTACTTCTGTGCAAGATTCGTCTCCCAAAAAGATCTACCAAGAAATCTCTTCAGACTCTTGAACCACGCTAGTGTTGTGTTTGAGTGATTGTGATTTCGAGGAGTTTTCAGAAGATTTAGGGAAATTGGTTCACTTGAGGTATCTTGACTTGAGTGGGAATCCTATGAAATATCTCCCAAAAACTGTAACCAATCTTTACAACTTGCAAACGTTGGATCTTCGAAGATGCCGTAATCTGATCAAGCTTCCTCATGGGCTTGAGAAGATGATCAAACTCAGACACCTTCTCATTTCCGATACAGACAATCTGTTGGAGCTTGATGAGGAACTAAGCAAGTTAAGCGGTTTATGGACGCTGGATAAATGCGCGGCCACAAGAGATTCTTTGGTGTATTCTGCACCAAAGGATAGCTTCACATGCCTAAGCCTCCTCGGATTTGTACGTGCATCCAAGCAAAACAGAGCAGAAATGATATGCAATGAAGAGGAGTTAGTAGTGGCAGAGCCATGCGCAGTCTCAGTATATTGGAATGACTTGAGAGACGACGAGGGTATGCTAAAACACATTGCTGTGATCAAAGAGGAAGTGGCGGAGTCATGGGCCGGAAAAGCACAAGATTGGAACAGAGATCTGGATTCGAAGCTTCCTCCTATCAAGATGGCCACCAAGTATCTCAACAATGTCAGAACTCTAGAAATTAACGGCTCCGAATATCCGCGTCTGCCTCAGCTCGAGAGCCTTCGGATGCTCGTCACGCTTCACATTCAGAAGGTGGACTTCCGAGCCCTGACGCTTGAATTCTTCGTCGGCGGATTTCCAAAATTAGAAACCTTGACGTTTTCGGAATGCGGATTGTGGGAGGAGTGGGAAGATTTGGAACAAGCTGAAGAAGTAATAATGCCGTGTCTGAATTATTTGGCGGTTACACTGTGCCCTAACTTGAAAGCGCTGCCGCATAAACTCCTCCGTGCCGCCGCGTCTCTGCAGAAGTTGTTCGTCGCCGGCTCCCCCCATCTCGCCGCCGCCTACGATAAAGAGATGGGAGGCAGTGATTGGGATAAGATTTCTCAAATCCCAAACACCATCATCTTGGCCGATTATTAGAAATCAAATGGTCATTTACGGCATGTGTTTCTGTTTCCCTGTTATAGTTGTATGTTCAGATCTCTACCGAGGGTTTTTTTCATCAACTTCAGCGAAGTTGGTTTTTTCCCTCATTATTATGTATGCTCATTAATGTTCTTATAAATAAGGGGTTTGGTCATAAAAAAAAACATATATTTATCCGCAATTGCAATTTTAACACGTTTAGTTAACCTTGTCAATTAAATCATAAACTTTTTGTTATTAATAAATTAGGTGTGAAAAAATGTAGCGACAATAAAACCAAATGTTAGTATAAATACTATAACAACATAACAAACAACATATGAAAAATTGAATAGCGAAAATAACGAAATGCAAACCGAGGCAAGAGTTAGACTCTCTCTCCGCAAGACGATAATGCTCCGCTACTTGGTGCAAGCGGTCTATAGCACTCGTCTCCAAGATACAACGGTTTTTCATTACGAGTAGTTGCACTACTTCTCGTAATTCCGGCGAACTACTTGATATTTGGGACTAAGGAAATGAAAGATGATATGAATGTGATGAATGAAACATTATATAAAAATGGAGAGTTGAATTAATCGTGTTTGTAACTCACGTTGGTATCCTATATATAAGCATGAGATGCCTCTTCTTAAATGGGCACAACGTTTGGCAATTAAAAGGAAAGGAAATACATGCAACGACTATATGCTTACTTCATGAAAGGTTGCATGTTTTCACATGCATGAAACAACGTGACCAACCATTCGTTTCAAGCATCACATGTATTGTTACGTGGCTCTTCATGAATTGAAGGAAGCCACCAACCAACGTATACTCATGCAACGTTTGGTTAATAACCAAGCCACCAACCGACGTAAACCAACGTATTTAGTTGTTTATTAGCCAACCAACATATCATTTCCATTAAACAATGCAACGTTTAATTGAAGTAATTTAATAATCTAATAAAGTTGTAACACTTTTAAGTTCTTGCAATTTAACGCAATGCTATGCTCGACATATATACAACAATTGGAATAATACGGAATTTTTGTGGTGTGATTTCAGTGGCCAATCGCCGAGGACGTGCTGAATCGGCAATTCAGGTTCGAGTTGTCGACTCAAAGCGAGACTATGTAATTCTCCGCCGCCTGGGAGACGGAGAAGGAGAACTGGATTAACTCTTGATCGGCCAATCCATCGTCCAGCACTCGAGGTCCATTACTGATAATGAACAAGATTGCTTTATCATAAAGATGTTATCTCCAACATCAGTACATTTTGGAAATTCGAGGATGTAGGAAGCCGTTTAAAGCAATCAGTGAAGGTTTTCCACAATTTCGCATTGAATCGTCGCTTGCATTCATCATCGGATTCCGGAGGGAAACCGCCATACTAAAAAAGCCAACATCACTATATGGTCCACGAATGCCACTTGAAATATAAAAAGATCATCATCATCGATCGATCGTCATCATGTAACTAGGCAGTTTTTCATGTAGCTAGACCTACGTTCGTTTTTTTATGTATAATCCAGAATTTGAGAAAAAACACTTTAATTTGGTCAAGAACGAGACATGTCATATTTTCCTCACAAATGTCCGCTTTTGCTCCTATAATTTGACCTATATTCGTCTTTTATGCATTGTCATGTGTGAACCAATCCGGATCTTCTGACCACTACATAGCCCACTAATCAGGTGGTGTCATGTGTGTTTTTAAAGTTAAATAAACACTATAATATTAACTACATGATCCACCAACATACACGTGGCACCACCTATAGTGGTCCGGCCAAACGGAGGATGTGTAGCGTGCGTGAACTGCACTCTCTACTTTGCATATAGAGTTGTGGCCGCACACGACAATCAATCAATCAATCTTCCTCTCGATTCTGGTAATTAATCCCAAATATCTAATCTTCCTTTGCATTTTCATGTTCTAGACATTGCATCTCATTGATTGTTTTATGCTTTGTTATTAGTTTTGGATAATTCACCTTGGGGCAAGTTCTGGCAAAAATTTTAGTGTAACAATGAGCATAAGGAATTCAAAAGTACAATTTATAAAAGCAACAAAAAAAAACGAGTCCAAAACGAAATACAAAAAATTACCAGATTACAATATCTTCTTAGGCATTTGACGGCGTTCTTGAATAGCTCGCCGGTGAGGTCGATTTTGTCCGACGA
This sequence comes from Lavandula angustifolia, assembly GCA_028984105.1. Taxonomy (NCBI): domain Eukaryota; kingdom Viridiplantae; phylum Streptophyta; class Magnoliopsida; order Lamiales; family Lamiaceae; genus Lavandula; species Lavandula angustifolia. The sequence continues at coordinate 3,250,803 of CM054812.1, forward strand.
CGGCGAACTCGCATCCTTCCCCTTTCTCGCTCTCTCATCAATCGTCGGACGGGCAGAGTGTTGCAAAAGAAGATGAACAAGATATATGTAGATCCAAAATTTGGATCTAGATATGAAGGATGCAAGGAAGAAATAAAACTTTTAACTTTATTAGAAGCAAAACCGACTCAAGATACAAGAGCAAGCTCATCTTAATATATGAGCAAAAAACGTAAACCGCAACGAGAAGAAAAACGTGATAATGAGAAACACGATTTTATAAGTGATTTACAAAACATATATGAAATGACGAGACATATCCGTAGTGTATTTAAACACAATCCAAAATATGGGCAATAAATGCGGAATAAATTGAGCAAATTAACACCGAGAATTTTACGTGGAAAACCCCTCAAATTTAGGGTAAAAATCACGGAACTCTTGTCCAGAAAATCTCCACTATGTAATGTCAATTACACAATTTTCTCCCTACCACAAGTAGGGGAACCACCAAATAATAGCAACAAGCAAATAACAATAATCCTCTAAGAATTTCGAATCGTTCTTTGCTTCTGTTTTCTCGATTTTAGCTTCGACTCAACTTATGCCTTCGACTCAATTTAAGTCTCTCACGTCCGACTTCTCTTTGTTAACCAAAGATATTAACAAAACATCAAATGGGCCATTTCTTTTAATTCTTGATGGGCTAAATTAATAACAACCATTATGGGCCAATTTTTCGAGCCCAAATCCCAACAATATCTTCATCTTCTTCATTGGTTGCTTTGATTTTGCAACACAGAGTTCCGCTCTTCCGGCGACAAGCCGATCAATTTGATCAACTTGGATCCCAACTGTGTTGGAAGCTCGATATTGTCGGGCAACGCCGCCGATTTGCTTGCGTGGCCTCTCGAAGAAAGTCCGGGGGGGCGGATTCCGATCAATTGGACGGCCGACGAGGCGAGGAGGAGGGAGACGTGCGAGAAACTCGAAGAAAGTCCGGGGGGGCGGTCGCCCCCACGCGCCCCCCCTGTCTCCGCCATTGCCCATGAAATTACTAAAATACACTTTTATCAATTCAAACCAACTCTTCAAACTCCCGAGCACAAAAGAAACAATTAGACAAGTTTAACGGAACAGAAGGAGTATATTATAATCTCTCAACATGTATATTCCACAAATACATTACATTCGGAATTAGATTTTCTTTACGAACATCACTAACAAAAAATTGCTTAAAATTCAGAAAGTTCAGGAGAAGTAGATCTAGTAGAAAAACTTCTATTCGTGCTTCCGCTCTGTTTAAGTATTAGCTTCTTTATAATAGCTTGAGCGGATTTCGTCTTTGGTTTTGCTGCTTTTGTTTAGCGTGAATTCAGAAAAATATATATCGAAGACAAATCACCAAAACACTCACGTAAATGAGGCTCATTTTATCATTGTATTTCTTTAAAATTCAATAAAAAACTTTACAATAATAGATAAATTATAATTTCAATATTTCTGAAATATTAAAAAAAGTAAAAGATAACATTCATATGGCATTGTAATTTTTATGTATTTTATAATTTTACCTCTCTTGATTAAAGCGAGTACGGCCGTCCCAAGGCTTGCGCTTCCAAAGTACATGGTTCTGCAAGTAGAGGATCTGGACTGCATTAAATACGCGAGTCCGAAGAAGGTTGTACATGCAAAAGACGGGAGCTTGTACGACATCTTCGCCAAGATTGAAGTTTGGTGTTATATGTTTTCACCAAATAAATCTGCAAATATGTTAGAACTTAAATCAGTATAGCAAATAAGTATCGAATATAGAGAACGAATTTAAAACATTAAATTTCTATTAATATATGGGGTTGGTTAGAGACCACGCAATTTTTGGGAATTTTCTAAACTAATGCAAGAAAGTAAACAACTAAAATAAATTCGGAATAAACGTATGCAAAGAAATGGGTCCAGCAAGATGATTCATACACACACAATCGATCACCGACGCTAAAGATAAATTAATTCCTATAAATCAATCAGTTGTAGGATGCCGTAATTAAACTGACACATCCCCTATTCCCCCTTAATTATTCGATAGTCGTCATGGTGGGCATTGAAACGGCTACTTCTCTAAATTAAATGCAACCTACGTTGGTGGACAATCAATAGATTTAACACATAATCAGCTTTAAGAACTAAGGAAACCCAGTTTAGGAGCCTACTCGTATGGTGGACATCTAATAGTCTCCTACCAAATTAATCATATTGTTCTTAGAATAATTGTTCTACTTATTTAGCCTACTCCCACGAGAAACTATGGAAGTGCCAAATTAGCTACGAATTAAACTAAATTAGGGTGATCAAGCCTATATTAACTAAACCTATTAATTAACCAAGATTAATTTGAAACTTAAGTGATTAATTATTAAAGCGTAAGTCTCACGAATCCATTAAAGGGTGTGTTTCACATCTCGTCGGCCCTTAAAGATTTAGCTACGCATGCAGGTCCGACTGGGCATACGGACGACAAAACTGGGCAGAATGCAAAACATGCTGGAATTCGAAAATTAAACGCGTGAAAATTATGACAACTCAACGAACTGAAATTAAACACGAATGCAACTGAAATTAAAATTGAATAATTAAAGAGTACCAGTACGAAGAATCCAAAGCATCCAAACGATAAAGTGAGTTCGAAATCTCCAAAGGAAACTAAGAAACAGAATTGAAATTCATGTTTGTTTTCCAAATCTGAACTAAGATAAACGGTAAATTCTCCAATCTCGGTTGTCTCTCTCTCGTCTGTTGTTCTTCTTCGCTTCGTCTCGAGCCGAATGGTGATCGCGTTTCTAAGGGGTGTAAAAGAAGTCATTTTCATCCGTCTTCTGCTCTTATATATGGTTGCCCTCCTTTCCTTGTAGAAGTAGGTTTTCTTATCCAATACGGAAAGATATTTATTAGATATATCTAATTATTTCCATATCTTTTTTCCCTTATCCTCCACCTTTCTTCTTTAATATTTTTGTCCAAAAATCAATTCTTTAACCCCCAAAATGCGTCTGCCATCTCAGCATCTCGTCATCGCCACATCAGCACGAAAATCTGCAAGACAACACAGAAAATGCGAGCCAACTACCCAGGTGGGTGCCAAAACAAACAAAATTTGCATAGTACGAATTAGAGTCATCAAACCTCCTTACACTTGAACTATACTTGCCTTCAAGTATAAGGAAAACAAAAGTATATGTACAATTGAAATTCAGTCAATCCCCAAGACTTAAGACTCTAAAATAAACATACACAAGACACAAACAAGATAAGAACAAACAAGAAAAGAAAAAGACAAAGACTTGAAACAAGACAAGAAGCAACATCAATCTTATACATAATCTCCACACTGAAAGAACTAACCAAACATGTCAAACCGTGCAAATATGAATCTCAACAAATAAGTAGAGTTGCAAATTTTAGACAAAGCACACAAATATCAACTTGGTCAAAAACCTAAGCAAAAGTGGATCATCCTCACGGTTCACTCAACACTCTCTAATCTAGGTCCGGTCAAGCCACTCAAAGAACATAGTCCACTCTATCACGATAAAAGAATGTCACAACTGCAACATCAATGAGGTCTTTCTCTTTTGGTTGTAATGGAGCTTATGACTTAGACAAATTTTCGTTGGTAAGGGACCTAGGGGGTTCTAAGCTCCATCAAATGTAAATCAATGTCATGCATGTCATACTTGCTAAACATGAGATAATCAAGAATAGATAAACATCACCCACCACTAAAGAATTACACACCAAATGCTACCAATATAATCACAAATACCCTTCTTACAGTCTGCATTTTCCACTTTTTTTTTTGAGGTTCAACATTGTTCACTATTCACAAAATCTGGGTACATATTCGAACTGACCATAAATGTTGCTATTCGTACACAATTCCGACCAACAATTATTTTTTGTAGCATGCGACAATTAAGTAGGTAGAGGATACATAATAAGATTAATCTCAATAAAGCGTGTAAAACATGCAAAGACACAGAAAGCTAAAAAAGTCTCAGCTAATATTTTCTGACTAAATCAAAGAACCGGTCAACGCTCAAATGTGTTCACGAGGGGATAATGTAAGGTAGAAAAGTATTATCGCGGCCAATGGTTTAATCACTAGTGCCTCCTATCACGTATCACAATTGACTCACTTTATTGCAACTTTGTGGACAAACACTCTCAAAGAAAGTAGTAGGAATTATCATACTTTAAAGGCTCAAATCTAATATATGGAGTGTGTAAAATTCAATCCACTAATTAATTATTTATTCCTCATCCCAAATTACATACAAATGTGCACCAAGTCCTACTCTTCACAACAACTAACGTGATTGCATATTGAAACATAAAGCACAAGTCAAACACGCTGAAACAAAGAACAAGAGCGCATCAAAAACTTCAAAATTTGGCATGCTTCGACGACATAAAAGAAAGGACGACATAAAGTAAAACGACGTAAAGACCTCCCTCCTTACACTTAGAACGTGTGTGCTCTCACGCAAGAAAAGAGAAATATGGAAGGAGAAACATAACAAAATCACAAAACAAAAACAAGAACGACCCTCCTTACACTTGATCTTTACCGAAGAGCAAGTGAAGGCAAAACAAACACATAAAACACGAAAAGAAAAACACAAACACAAAGAACAAATAAAAACAAAAGGGGATAATGGCGTCACCTTCCGCCCCGAGGCGGCAATCGGGACAAAACAGTCTGCTCCAACACATCAAACCGATGCAGAAGCGCGACAACCTCTCCACGGAGCACCTGGACTGAATCGCCACCAACCTGCTGACCTACAGGGGAGCAGCACTCGGGACTCTAGGTCCCAGTAGATAGAACTGAACAGCACCGTTAGGCTCCCTATAATAAATCCTAGCATGCCTCATCAACTCAAGATCAAAGAAGGGGGAATCAGACAGGCGGGTCATCTCGTCATCGCCACATCAGCACGCTCAACACTTTCCATATCTTTTTTTCCCTAATCTTCCACCTTCCTTCTTTAATATTTTCGTTCAAAAATCAATTCTTTAACCCCCAAAATGCATCTGCCACCTCAGCATCTCCTCATCACCACATCAACACGAAAATCTGCAAGACAACATAGAAAATGTGATCCAACTGTCCAGGTGGGTGCCAAAACAAACAAAATTTGCATAGTACGAAGTAGACTAATTAAAGTTGAGCCATCGGAAACTAACGATGCTTATTTCCACCTACGATTCTCCCACACCAAAAAATATTGGGCCCGCGGCCAGGGCACCGACAGGGGGTTGCTCGTCGCAAACTCCAACGAACCGGAGGAAGACACATGTCCAACCCGTCATGCACCTTGTTCTCTCTAAACCGCACGAGCAAGAAGTACTGCTTCATGAACCACGTCCAGAGCAGAGGCCTCGTGAGACCAATCGGACAGGACTCTCCAGTTACTGTTTACGATAGCCCCACCAGTTTCTTCTACCGTAAATTCAATTGGGTGAACTGGGAGTCGTTAGTTAAAATGCCTAAACACGTGGCGTCAAAGGAGACAACGGGAAGTATCTTAAAGCAATCACGGTCGGAGGCTACCCTTACCTGCAGTTCTCATCATCCTAACGCTAACGAGAAAGCATCGGGACATGAGGTCTCGATGTTGTCTAATGGACTCCTCCGGATCAAGTCCGATTACTTCAGAAAGTTCTGGAGGCGCAGCCCTAATTGGATATGGGCAAATGTGAACGATGATGGGAACTTGAGCATCTTCGACACACACTTCTGGTCGGACAAAGTCAACGACACGACCATCGCACTTAAAGCTAGACAGAACCAAAACTACTGCAAACGTCTCACTTTGGACGGGGAGACTGATTGTCTTAATGCTGCAGTTGATACTATGACCAATGAAGCGAAGTTGGAAGTGGAGGAGCTTGTGCTGGAGAGGAAGATCTACAACATCAGGCGATGCAGCGGATATTAGATAAAACGAAATAGATAAATATGATAAAATGGATACCAATCGAATCCATTGATATTTGGAATCACGGAGACGATTTACAAACATTAATCAAAATCCGTTGATTCGCACACGCATGCCGGAAGTTAATCTTCGTTAACCCATTGATTCGACGCATGAATACCTAGGATAACGGCATCCAAAGCAGGTCGCATAGTCAATTTTCTTCGATTCATCAAATCTATCTATTGCAACTCAAAACTCAACTATAAATAAAACATTGAAAACCCTTAAAGCCCACAAACAATTAATTAAAACAAGCATAATCCTCTCTTCATCATCAGGTATCAGATGGACGATGCTCGAATCTACAACAAGAAGCCTTTTATGGCGGGCACGGCTAGAGCCATCAATGACGGAAACTCGGAGGCTTCCATCATTGTGGAAGTCGAATATCAGGACTCAAGGTCTTATTCTTTCAGCCGTAGCTTGTCGATCACGAGCGGCGTGAGCGTCACGCTCGAAGGCGATGTGTTGGGGATTGTAGGAAGAGCGATCGAGTACTCGTTTTTGATAGGCGGTGTATTTGAGTGGAACAACACTACCACCATTACCAAGACTTTGATGGCGACGGGTTCGGTTAAAGTGCCGGCGATGACGATGGCTTTAGTTCGGTACGTAGGGTCGGAGGGGACGTCCGATGTTCTGTTCTCGTACACGCAACAAGATAATAGTTGCACGGAAGGCAAGATGTTGAGATTTTGATCTGATAAGAGAGAGAGTTGTGTGCTGGAGGAGGTTGAGAGGGAGCAGTTATAACAGCAAACGGTTATGAAGTGATGAGCTGGAAGTGGTTGTTAATAAACAACATGCTGGCAACCGTCGAATTGAAGTAATGAGCTGGAAGATCGGGTGGTAGCGTGTTAATGTTTTACTAATAAAATCGTGTTCTACACGATTATGTTTTTAGTAATAGTTAGAGTTAGTTAGTCAGTTTTCACACGGTTTGTTCAATGAAGTAGATATAAATACAAGAGTGTATCTCATATGCTGTATCTTTTCCAATATGTTGCTCAATGAAAACATTTTCGATCTCTATAATCTTCTTCTTAGATCTGAATTTCATTCTTCTACTTGTTCATCAAATTCTGAAATCTCGATCACAACATGGTATCAGAGCCACATGGTGCGATCATATCACACAAATTGGAGTGTTTTGGTTGATGAAGAGCTTGGAGAAAGCAGTACGCAAGGAGAGTTTAGGAATCGGCGAGGAAGAAGGACAAATCCACGCGGACGAGGATCGCAAAATGGAGGTGATGGTGAATCTGGTAATGATCCTTCGCTTTTAAACACATTCAGTCCAAAGAGGGAGATGGAGAGAGGTGAGCAGAGCTCAAGGATTAATGATGTCTATTATTTGAGTCCACATGACATCCTGGACTTAAAATCGTGAATGTTATGTTCAATAGGAATAACTACTACGCATGGAGTCGCGCAATGAAGTGAGCGCTTGCTGGAAGAAATAAGCTAGGTTTTATTGAAGGTAACATACCTAAACCTCTGGAGAATCATGCTAGTTATAATTTATGGATTCAAGTTGATTTTATGGTTACCTCTTGGATAATGAATTGCATAGCTTCAGAGTATTCAAAATCATTCCTATTAATGGAAACATCTCACCAATTATGGAATGAATTGAAGGTGAGATTTGACCATAGTAATGGTGCGAAAATTTTTAAGTTGAAAAAGGATTTGTCTGCATTTATCCAAGGAAATCAATCTATCATGAAGTATTATAATAGCCTTAATGTGATGTGGGATGAGTTTAGGCTACCTAACACAGTGTGTACATGTGCTGTTGCGGCTACTTGTGTTTGTGGGGCAATAGGCAATCTCAGAAACTGCAATGAGACAGATAAACTGATGCAGTTCTTACTAGGGCTCAATGATACTTATGACACGGTGAGGAGTCAGGTTTTATTGATTGAGCCATTGCCTACAGTTAGTAGAGCATATGCTATGCTGCTTCAAGATGAAGAGCAGAGGAAAGTGACATCTAAGCATGCACATCCTCAGGAGCAGATGGCCATGAATGTGGGATGTGGTAATAAGGAACCAGATAACACGAATATAGTTGTCATGAATGTTGGTTATAAAGGGACTGGAAATACCTTTAAAGAGAGAGGGAATTGTTTTAAGCCTAGACTAAACAAGGAAGAGAGAAGAAGGCTGAGGTGTAGTTATTGTGAAAAATGGGGCACGAAAGGAGTGAGTGTTTTAAATTGAATGGAGTACCTGATTGGTTTAAAAAACTAAAGGATCATAAATCAAAAGGACAAGTGAATTGTACTATGCAGCAAGAAATTTCACAAAATTCATCTGGAGATTCTAACATCAGTCAATGCAGAAGTCAAAAAGTTGGAGATCTAATCTCAAATGTAGAAAGAGCTTTGTCTGCTCAAAGGTTTAGGGAATACAGGTAGTGTAAACAATGTTGAAACCTATACTCCCTTAGATGTGATGGAAAAGCATTACTCCTTCAGTTTGCTTGATGCATTAAGGAAAGAAAAAATTTGGATCATGGATTCTGGTGCAAGTAGCCACATGTGCTGTAACAAGGATCTTATGCTAGATGTTCAAAAACTGACTTGTCCCCAAGGTGTGTTTCTTCCTAATGGGGCAATGCAGACCATATATGAGATTGGTAAGGGACAATTGACTGAAGAGTTGACTCTGCAGGATGTATTATTTGTTCCAGAGTTTACACATAACTTGATTTCTACTCATCAATTGAGTAATGATCTCTAGTTGAAATGTGTTTTCTTCCCTAGTTACTGCATTGTTTAGAGACTGTCCAATGATCATGTGGTAATAATAGCCAGGACAAGCTCAGGGAAGGCTATATATCATTGATCCAGAACAAAATTTGGAGAGGATCAATCAGATTTCTAAATCCCAATCTGAGTCCTTAATGGATTGGCATGTTCTTCTTGGACATGCTTCATATACCTCTTCAACATGTTCCAGAGCTGGCAAGCCTATGTGAATAGGAAACTCACACTATCCTTAGCTCATGTGAGATATGTCATAAAGCCAAACAATGCAGAAATCCTTTCCCTACTTTGGAGCATAAGGGTACAACATTGTTTGATCTTATTCATGTGGATGTATGGGGGCCATACAATGTTGAGAACATAGCTAATTCATCCTATATCTTGACTATTGTTCAGGATTGCAGTAGAAGTACCTGGACTTATCTTCTGCATTCTAAGAAACAGGTAAATAAAGTTCTAGAGATCTATTTGAAGATGGTAGAAAACCAATACAACAAAAGGGTAAAAAAGGTCAAGACTGATAATGGATCTGAGTTTGTGAATCTACAGATTCAAGAGCTTTTCCACTCTCTTGGAATTATTCATCTCAGATCATGTGCCTACACACCACAGTAGAATGGCACAATAGAACGCAAACATCGTTCATTATTGGAGATAGCCAGGGCATTGATGTTTCAGAGTTGCTTACTAGAGTCATTTTGGCCCTTTTCTATTTTGACAGCAACTTGGATTCTGAACATATTACCAAGTAGGGTGCTTGGTTGGGTTTCTCCCTTTTCTGTCTTAACAAAATCCTTGGTTGATCTAACAATATTAAAACCGTTTGGTTGTTTGGTATATGCAGCTAATACCAACCCTCACAAACGGAAATTTGATGTTAGAGGAGCTAAATGTATAATGTTGGGAATTGCAGCAGAGCATAAAGGTTACACCCTCTTTGATTTGGACAGCAAAGAGGTCATTATTTCTAGAGATGTTAAAGTTTTTCCTCACATTTTTCCATTTAATGCCTCCAGATTCCCCTACTACGGATGAGGCAGAGCCTAGTCCATCACATACAGATGTCATTCCTTCTATTGATTCTGGCCCCTTGGAGATTTCTTCTACTGATGCAGCTTCTTCATCTGCATCTCCCTCCTCTGTTCACCAGTGGAAGCACACTCATCAGCTACAGATACAGAATCACCTGTTGAACAGATTACAAGGCCTAAACGTTCAACAAGACCTCCTCTTTGGTTTAATGACTTTGTGAGTCAAATTCAACTGACTTTTCCTAGTCAGTCTTCTACCACATTAACCCCTCCTACATTTCCTTTCATTCATTCTTCTCCTTTTAGTCAAGCACTACAAAAATTATGCAATTTATCGACGGAAATGCCGACGGAATAAAAACACGGGGCAGCTTACCGACGGAATTTTAAATCCTCAATTTACCGACGGATTTATTCCGTCGGCAAGTTTACGACGGAAAAATCCGTCGTTAAATTATGAATTTCTTTTTTTTACTTCTTTTATTGCCGATGGCTGAATTTTAATTTTTAATTTATTAAAGTTTTCAACATTTTTTTAATTTATTAAAATTTAATTTATTAAAATTTTCAACATTTTTTTACCGACGGAAAAATCCGTCGGTAATAAGTAAAAATTTTACCGACGGAAAAATCCGTCGGTAAATCCGTCGGTGAAACCTAATTTGATATATGGGCAGAAGCCCGCTGAAGCAGCACAATTTGCTGCTTAATTCGAACCGCGCCACTGCCCTGAGCCGTAGCCGACGTCGCCGCCCCCACGCCGCAGCCGACCCCCCCCCCCCCCCCCCCCCCCCCCCCCCCCCCCCCCCCCCCCCCCCCCCCCCCCCCCCCCCCCCCCCCCCCCCCCTCTCCCCTCCCCCCCCCCCCCCCCCCCCCCCCCCGCACGCCGTCGTCGCCGCTGCCGTCGCCTTCGGAGCTTGAAGGTCCCTGCTGTTTGTTTTCCAAGAAATCTCGGGCATCAAGCTGTTAGGTAATCAAGTTCATATCATTTTCGGTTTACAATATTCTTATCCATATATATATTTTTGTATTCGTAATTTCTCAACTAAGTTTGATTTCTATTGTTTCTTGAGTGGGTTTGGGATGGTGTTATTATGTTTATTTCACTGTAATGTTAGACGGATACCAAGATCATGGTTTGTTATTTTAAATATTATTAGTGGTTTGTCAAGTGGTGATCGATTTGTGCATTCAATGTATTAGTTTTGTTTGGATGCTTTCGATATGTAGAGAACGGGTGTGTCTGGTTCCCTGTGATTGATTGACTAATTTGGATCTAAAATTTTAAGAGAAACCGGTTGAATATGCGAACATATTCCGAAATTCAGCAAAGCTGCAGTACCTGTTGTTTCCTTCTCATGATTTATTGTTATGTACTGTAAATTTTTGTTTATTGTCTTGTGCTTTGTTTATTGTCCAGCATCTCTCATTATTAAAAAGGGTAAAGATATTATTAATGTAGTTTGGGTAGATAGTATGTACCCTTCCACATGGACATAAGATCTGCTATGTTTCCAGTTAAAATCTAAACTCAGCTATTAGCTAAATATTAGCTAAAACAATAATTTAGGCAGGCATCTGGAGAATAAAAAGCATAGTTTACAATTTCCACTAATCACAATATAATTGTAAGGTATAGTAGCGCGATAACCATGCGCCACAACTACCTTTACAAATGACTTTTCCTATATTTTCCATAAATGAAAAACATATTTAATGAACAATATTAATCAGGATTTGAAATAATGAGTCGTTCGTGGATGTATACACGGTGGGCAGTAGACGGTTCATTGAATCCTCAATTTGTGAATGGCATTGAGGATTTCATTGATTGGACAAGTAGTCAAACAGCTTATACGGACGGGGAAAAAATTAGATGTCCGTGTAAAAATTGTAAGAATAAGCTGTTTTTGACTACACAAGTTGTAAGAGAGCACGTTTATATGAAGGGATTCGTTAAAAATTATAAAGTTTGGTCATCTCATGGGGAAAAACATGTGACCCTAGATGAGCAAGCTACGAGAAATGTGCAAAATGACACGTCGACCTCCTATCAGAGGATGGTAATGGATCATGCTGGGCCAAATTATAATGATGTGGATATTGAGGAGCCGCCAAATAATGAAGCAAGCAAGATCTATGAAATGTTGCAGGCAGTCGACACGGAGTTGTGGCCTGGTTGTGAGACCTACTCACAATTGTCTGCAGCAGTTCAGATGATGAACTTGAAGGCTGAGAATCATATGTCACAGAGGGGCTATGACAGGATGAGTCAAATGATCAAGGATATGCTTCCCCAAGGAAATTTGATTCCTAATAACTTCAACGAGTCTAAGAGATTGCTTAGTGGCATGGGGTTACCGGTAGAGAAGATTCACTGTTGTCCAAATTCTTGCATGATCTATTGGCGGGAAGATAATGAACTGGAGAGTTGTAAGTTTTGCGGCACTTCGCAATATTTAGATTACAGTCCGAAATCTAGTAGGAAAGGGAAGAAAAAATTAGTGGTCGCTAAGAAAATGTACTACTTTCCTATATCCCCTAGACTCCAGCGGATGTATTCATCTAATGCAACTGCTCCTCACATGCGTTGGCATGCTTCATCAGTGGACGATGGAGTGATGCGTCATCCTGCAGACTCTCCAGCATGGAAGCACTTGGACTCAACGTTTCCTAATTTTGCCTCGGAGATTCGAAATGTTAGATTAGGTCTTTCTACAGACGGTTTTCAAACATTTACTCAATTTGGGAAACAATACTCTTTGTGGCCAGTTATTCTAACTCCCGCCTGGCATGTGCATGAAGGATCAATTCATGTTTCTCACGGTGTTGGTGCCTGGACCTCGAAATCCAAAAGATAACTTGGATGTCTTTCTACAGCCGTTGATAGCCGAATTATTGGAGTTGTGGGAAGATGGCGTGTCTGCGTATGATGTTTCAAAGAAGCAAAATTTCAATATGTGAGCTGCTTTTCTTTGGACCATTAGCGACTTTCCGGCCTACTCAATGTTGTCTGGATGGAGTACAGCTGGGGAATTCGCATGCCCACAGTGCATGGAACAATCAGATGCATTTTATCTTGAGAAGAGTGGTAAGATGTCGTAGTTTGACAATCATAGGAAGTTTCTACCACTAAGTCATCCTTTCAGACGAAATAAGAATGCTTTCTTGAAAAATAAAGTTGTAGCACGTTCACCCCCTGACATGAGAATAGGAGAAGATATACTTAGTCAAATTGAGGCTTATGGTTTTGTGAAAGTCACCGAAGACTACGATGGTTATAACCAATATGCCTCTAAAGAAAATGTTACGGGATGGAAGAAAAGAAGCATATTCTGGGATCTTCCTTATTGGAAATTATTGTTGCTTCGACACAATCTCGATGTCATGCACATTGAGAAGAACGTGTTTGATAATGTGTTCAACACTGTCCTCAATGTGACAGGTAAGACCAAAGACACGCCGAAGTCTAAAGCAGAGTTGAATACATATTGTGCTAGGCCTGAACTGAAGAAGCTTAACTAGAGTGACAGACATTATCCGAAAGCATGTTACATGCTAGGTCGTACAGAGAAGCAGGCGTTATTAATGTGGGTGAAGCAGCTCAGACTACCAGATGGTTATGTGTCCAACATGAGCAGATGTGTAGATATGAGTAAGTTGAGAATGTTTGGGATGAAAAGTCATGATTGTCACGTCTTCATGCAACGGCTTCTACCGGTTGCATTTCGTGAACTTCTCCCACAACCTGTTTGGACGACAATTACAGAGTTGAGCTTATTCTTCAGAGACTTAACTTCTCGTGCTATAAGAATTGAAGATATGGCGATACTAAACGAGAGTATTCCAATTACTCTTTGTAAACTGTAGCGCATATTTCCACCAAGTTTCTTCGATTCCATGGAACATCTCCCGGTGCATTTAGCTGATGAAGCTCGTTTAGCCGGTCCTGTTCAATATCGATGGATGTATCCATTTGAGAGGTATAATATCATTCATATTATCGTTTCCCTATTCAATATCCCAGTATTAATTATTATACATTGAACCACCCTTCATCAGATATTTAGGGAAATTGAAAAAATATGTTGGCAATAAGGCTCGTGTGGAAGGATCAATATGCAATTCTTATTTAGCCGAAGAAGCATCAAATTTCTGCTCGTACTATTTTGAAGATCATATCAACACTAGGATGAGGAGGATGCCTCGAAATGCCGATGTGGAACAAGAAGGCCCAACGTTGGACAGCATAGATGTCCCCTCTATATTTCGTCCAAAAGGTCGTCCAATTGGCACGAAGTCAATGAGATATCTTGATCAGAAGGAGTATAATGCCGCCCACTTATACATCTTGTTGAACTGCGACGAGGTTACAGAATATCACACGTGAGTGTCCTCTATAATGAAGCTTGTCTTATTTTCTAACTTGTGTAATATATTTAACGACATCAACCAACTTTACTGAAGCCTATTTGAGGAAGAAATTCGGCGTGCATGTCCAAATATATCAGATGAAGATTACCAAACATCGGTTGAGCAGGAATTCAGAGCTTGGTTCAAATCATATGTAAGATTCAGTGTCCCCTCTAAATAATTTCCAACAATGTTTTCTTTTCCTAATTAGCTTCTTATGTTCTTAGGTTTCATCCCCTTATTGCAATGAGATGAATCTGTATATACGGGATTTAGCAAAAAGATCCATTAGTAGCGGTTTATACGTACCCTGGTTATGTTTTGAACGGATATAAGTTTCATACTTTATCACATGGGGTAGGAAAGTCCACTATGAATAGCGGAGTTTGTATACAAGGGCATAATTATGGTTCCGATGCACTTGATTATTATGGACAGTTAGTGGAGATATGTGAAGTTGAGTACCTAGGTTTACCAATAAAATAAACCATGTTGTTCAAGTGCTTATGGTTTGACCCGACCCCTAGAGGGACTTATGTACATCCACAATACAAGTTGGTTTCTATCGGTCAAACGAAACTGTTGCGGAACTATGAACCATTTGTCATGGCATCACAAGCGCATCAAGTGTATTACTGCTCATATCCTAGTGTGAACAAATCTAGGAAGGCGTGGTTGGAAGTATGTAAAGTTAAACCGAGATTTAAGATAGATTTGCCAACTCAATCTTCATTAGATGAAGCATTTCAAGAGGATGACATACTAAACCCACCAGTACGGAACCACGCGACAGTAGAAGCTGATATAACATTATCTCATCCACGTCAAACAATAGAACTCGATGAGGAAGATTTCGACGAAGGAGATAATGATGAAGAAGAACATGTTCTGACCTCAGAAGAGGAGGACTTTAGTGATGACTAGTACAACTTACAGGTTTTAAAAGCAATTATGATCTTTTTTTGGCCAAAAGCAATTAATGATTATTCGTTGTTTTCAGGTACATGGCGCCTCCCAGAGGTCGTGGCGGCAAGACTATATCAGCTCCTGCTAGGCGTGGAGCACCCCCATCGTCATCGGCCTGGGACGGGGCAGTCCCCCTGAGTCGGCTGGCCACTATCAGGGTTCTACCGACTCTTACTCGGTGGATAGCTGCCGTTGTTTCGAGATTTCATCTGAGAGGTATGTAATAATTGGTTTTATTATTTTTAAATATATAAACTATAACTTGGATAAACCATTTTTCAATAATAGGCGATTGCTTGAGCCATCTAGATTGGCCTCGACTATCGTTGAGTGTTTTAAGAAGATTAATAACCCGACTGGGTTCACTTGGAAGCTGACTCCTCCTGAAATTAAGGAGAAGTATTTTGAGGAATTTAAGGTTAGTTTTTCTTTCAAGTTCACAATATTACAATTTTTAGCATTCACTTGTATCTAACATGTATCTCAATGTAAATTGCAGAAGCACTTCCGGTGGCCTGCTGACTGGGACCAGGCAGTCTACCACATATAGCAGAAGAAGGCGTCGAAGAGATTTAGTGATTGGCACTTCGAAATGAAGAAGGGCCGCCCTCAAAAACCGAACTACATCAACTCAGAGAGGTGGGAAGCCCTCAACGAGTACTGGATACGGCCAGAGGTACTCGCTAAGTCGGAGACTACCAGTGCCGCAGGTCAGAGCCAGAGCCGGGCGTCGGGATGAGCAAGCACAAAGGAGGGTCCCGGTCAGCCCTACAGTACTCCCAGTCTACGGTAAGTTTCATTTTATAAGTTTTTAGCTTCTTATGTCTTTGTTTTGACACAATTTTGTTTATGCATGTGATGAATAGGCTTCTCAGAGGGGATGCTCCTTAGAGTCCAACGCGTTTGACACTTTCCAGAGTCTCCATTACAAAGGTGGAGACTTCTCGAACATGAAGGATGCGAGACTTCATGTAAGCACCCAATTATAATATATAGAATATTATTCTACAATTCTGAGTTTGACTATTTTCTATTTTTATATTGTAATAGGCGGAGGTGGAGCGGGTTGCTGGTGAAGAAGGCCCCAACGCGGATAAAAATGTGATTTATCTGCGGTTGGTAGGGGTTCGGGACAAGAAGCAGCGATTGTACGGTTTCGGCGAGAAAGGGAGCAGCTACATCAACGCCGCCAGCCGCTCTTCTACTTCTTCACTTGGGTCATCCCAGAGCAATGCCAAGATCATGCGCCGACTGGAAGAGGAGTCGACAGCTAGGAGGACCCTACAGGAGCAGGTGGCGTTCATGAATGCCAAGATGGACCAGCTTATGGCGATGATGGGTTCCTCTAGCCGACGAGACCCTCCGGACGACAGGAACCATTCCCCTCCTCACACCTCTTTATGATTTGCTTCTATATGTTTATGTATATGTATATACTGAATATTTGAATTTTAAGATTTATGTATTTATATTTCTGTTTTGATTTTGGTTTAGATTTGAATTTGATTTATAAATGTATACATGTATGCGTTTGGTTGGCTGGTAAAAAAAATGCAGGTTGTCGAGAACTGGGTACGAAAAAACAAAAAAAAATTCAAAAAAAAATTACAATTACCGACGGATTAACGACGGATATCCGTCGGTAAACCATCGCTGATATCATCCTGTCAGAATGGCCGGCGACATTCTCCCGTCGGTATATTCCGTCGGTAACTTTTACTGACGGATACATTTCGTCGGTAAAATTTACCGACAAAACCTAACCCGACGCGACATTTCCGTCGGTATTCCTTCGGTAATAGAAATACCGACGGATAATAACGGTTTACCGACGGAATTTTCCGTCGATAAACCGCGAAATTCCTATTGTGAAGATTACACAGCATTCCTTACCAAGGTTAGCAACCTACAGGAGCCTTCTAGCTATAAGGAGGCAAGCAAATATGTGGAGTGGGAAACTGCTATGCAGGCTGAATTAGATGCTCTGGAACAGAATGACACATGGGAGCTGGTTGATCTTCCACCGGGTAAACATGCTATTGGATCTAAATGGGTTTATAAAGTGAAACTAAAAGCTGATGGATCTGTGGAAAGGTTTAAAGCTAGGTTGGTAGCTAAGGGATACAAACAAGAATATGGGATTGACTATGAGGAAGTTTTCTCTCTTGTGACCAAACATGTTACTATCAGACTTCTACTAGCTTTATCATCTTCTTGTAAATGGCATCTGCATCAAATAGACATCAATAATGCATTCCTCCATGACATCCTTACAGATGAAATATATATGTTGCCTCTATAAGGATACACTAAAGCCTCTGCTGGAAATGTTTGCAAATTGGTTAAAAGTTTGTATGGCCTTAAACAAGCATCTCGAGAATGGAATGCTGAATTGTGTAAGGCTCTTTCTTCCTATGGTTTTACTCAATGCCCGCATGATCATTGTTTATTCTCTTTGGGAGTTGATAACTCATTCATTGCCATGCTGGTATATGTTGATGATATTCTGGTTGTTAGTCCAGATTTAGAATTGATTTTTGCATTGAAACTTTTTCTGCATAAAAAGTTTTCTATTAAGGATTTGGGTGTGGCACGTTACTTTTTAGGAATGGAGTTGGCTAGAGGAGAGCAGGGATTGTATTTAAATCAGAGGAAGTATATGTTGAATGTTGTAGACAATCCAGGACTTCTTGGTTGTCATCATGTTTCTACTCCTTTTCCTCAAGGGGTTGATCTGTCTATCACTTCTTCCCCTTTGCTTACTGAACCTGATAAATATAGAAGACTTGTAGGGCAACTCTTATATCTTAATCTGACCAGACCAGACCTTACTTATGTTACTCAACAACTAAGTCAGTTTGTGTCTTCTCCTCGGGAAAACCATTGGTTTGTTGCCTTACATGTTCTTCGTTACTTAAAAGGATGTCCTTCTATGGAGTTATTCTTCTCTGCTGATAGTTCTCTTATACATTTAAATGCCTACGATGATGCTGATTGGGGAACTTGCCCTACTACTAGGAGGTCATTAACTGGTTTCTGCATCTCTTTAGGTTCATCTCTGATCTCTTGGAGATGCAAGAAACAAGAGACTGTGTGTGCCTCAACTGCTGAGGCTGAATATAGAGCAATGGGCTCTACTGTCCATGAGATCTTATGGATCACTTATCTCCTGCAAGAGCTGCATATAAAGGTTTCTAGACCTATTCCCTTATACTGTGATAATTTTGTTGCTATTCATATAACCCGGAACCAAGTGTTCCATGAACGAACTAAACACTTAGAACTTGATGCCACATTGTTCGGGATCGTTACAAAGAGGGCCTTATTGTTCCTACTGCCATTCACACTACTCAAAAGCTTGCTGATGTGTTTACCAAGGTATTGGTCGGCCCTCAATTTCGCTTCCTTCTTTCCAAGATGGGGCTTGTGGATTTCCACCGCCTCCATCTTGCGGGGGGTGTTGAGATTTTGATCTGATAAGAGAGAGAGTTGTGTGCTGGAGGAGGTTGAGAGGGAGCAGTTATAACAGCAAGCGGTTATGAAGTGATGAGCTGGAAGTGGTTGTTAATAAACGACATGCTGGCAACCCTCGGATTGAAGTAGTGAGCTGGAAGATCGGGTGGTAGCGTGTTAATGTTTTACTAATAAAATCGTGTTCTACACGATTACGTTTTTAGTAATAGTTAGAGTGAGTTAGTCAGCTTTCACACGGTTTGTTCAAGGAAGTAGATATAAATACAAGAGTGTATCTCATATACTGTATCTTTTCCAATATGTTGCTTAATGAAAACATTTCCGATCTCTAGAATCTTCTTCTTAGATCTGAATTTCATTCTTCTACTTGTTCATCAAATTCTGAGATCTCGATCACAACACAAGATTGTCCAGTCTGAGGACATAGATGGTATTTTCACTGGGGTCAATTACTACGACTTCGACTTTGTGTTTGATGAAATGGAGTCTCTCTAGCTTAACATGCATGATGACGATCATATATTCCTCGCTTGGATTTCAATATCTACCTTGTTTCGTGTTTGGTGTTTGAGTGTGCATGTGGCTCCGAGTTACTTACTGCTGTGTGGTTTGAATAATGGGCGAGTTGTCACTTGTCATCAACTTGCTAGTAGTTGGTTATATGTACATCATGTATTAGTGTTCCTTTTAATTTGAATAAAACTTGTACTGTGTGCACTAAATCAATACAAAAATATTATGTTTTCTCAGAGTCTGACTAAATTTTTAACATTAACCAGTGTGAATATTCATGCGGTGTGGTACACAAATGTAATATACTCAAAACGGTTTGGTTTAGAATTTTAAATAATAAACTAGCAATATTTTTAAGCCTACTTCCTATGTTTATATAATTTGTGTAATGTAAGATTTTGAATGAAAGAGTATGTTACAATCACTTGTAATACTGTATATGTCGAATCAATATTTGAGTTTGTAATCATATTCCAATTAATTTTTTTGACATATGGATATATTTGCAGCGTTTGTAAGTTAAGAATAGCTGGTAATTTAAGACCTGAGGTAAGTATGATAAGGCTTACGGGACCGATAGGTCCTGGGTTCGAATCCCACTAGAAGCAACTTTGTGGAGCCTGTCACCTATGGTTAGCCTAGGGTGGTTGAACTCTCCTGTGTGGTTTGCGGCTACTGCACAAGGAGCGGGGTTTACCCTGGTGCGCAGGTAGCGGCGGGTTCCACGTATCAAAAAAAAAAAAGTATGATAAGGCTTAAATGCATTTTAATTTATTAATCAGAATCTTAAACTCCTTAAAATTCCGATTTAAATTGTATTTAGTGGTTCGATCTCATCATTCCATCTACTGAAACGTTATATAATGTTTTACTTTTCAAACTTCAAGCAGCCAAGTTTTATGGGAACAAGGAGTGCCAGAATCATTTTCATCAGCATACTATTTTAGAAACTGCACAAAGTAAAAAATGAGCCAACAATCCATATTGATAAGTACGTAATTGTTGGTTTTATGTTACCGGTATTATGCCTTTTTTTTTTGTGTGTGTGTGTTTGCTCGTATAGAATGTGAAGAGTGACTATTGTGTGGTTTGAAGAATGGTTTGATATATAGACTGTCAGCAAAATAATGTTATAAAACTGAAGGTGTATTAAATTAAGGGTTAGCGCATTTGAAATTTTAACATAAATTTCAATCCTCGACGAATCAATGCAAAGAAAAATCTATTTTTTCGATTGAAGACATGTTCAAGTTCAACCCGTTAGACCCCACGACACAGTTTGTTATTTGTTCGAGTTCGATGTGGATTATGTTTCTATTGCTTATTGGGCTTGTGGTGCTTGTAATTCAACTGGACCGTGAGCCGATTACGATTTCGTCCAAACAAGCCCAAAATTACTTGTACTAACATTTTGCCATCCAACCCAATTTTACTTTCCATCATATGCAAACGAGACCATATATTACATTACATATACAATAAAACCATACAACTCGACCATTCCATCTCTCCTCTCACATGATTCTCAGCTTCTTCACCATCTCAGTTTCGCCGGAAAATACTGCAAGAGAGAGAAAGAGTCAGAGAGATCACATCGGAATCATAAACAAATACCGCCAAATGTTGATTGCCGGCAAATTAATTAATCTACCTTGTGAATGAGAGAGATGTAGTATGGCTTCACTTTCTCCACATCAATCCGATCCTTACTCTTGCTGTACAAATCATACTTGCTGCAAATCAACCACAAACCATTTAACAACAACAACAAGCTAGGGAGGATTGATATGTAGATAACTCATGAACAATTAAATTAAAGTCAATAATCTTTACTTGAAAATTTGAAGCCACTTGAGATTCTCCTCGTCTTCCTCATTCATCAAGTGCTTGTAAGCTCCAGATCTGTGCAATGCTGCAAAGCCAAACTCATAGCCAGACTGTTACATACATGCTATGTCAAAATTAAAGTCCTAATTAATCTTTTCTCACCATAGAAGGAATGGTATCTGATGATGAAAAGGCCAGCAGAAGGCAGAGTCGATTTATTCTCCTTAGCCACCTTCACAAAATATATCAAATCAATATCAATAATTAATTAAACACATCATTTAATTACTACATGTTATTTTGTATACCAAGTACATATAGTCGTCATGCCCCCATGACATGAGCACATTGTCAAGCCCGCAACCTTCCTTGTACACTCCGAACTTTGTATTGTAAGAAGGGTTGTTGTAATCCAAGTTTTCCTCAAAATACTTCAAGAAAATTTCACAATTTCAATATAAAAAAAATAAAACATTTAATTCACATATTCAATCTTGATTCATGGATAAAGACCTTGTGGTGAACAATGGATTGATCGAAAGCACATCCGACCGGAAAAGTGTCGCCTACAACGGCCCACTGAGGGAGTTCCCCGAAGGTAGGATGAAGAAGAACTTTCCCAAGGTCTAAAAACAAGTTAAAAGAAATATTAATCGAATCGAACTCGAGTTTAACATGTAAGAAATTAATAATACCGTGGATTAGGCCGGTCAAGTGGAGCCAATCCTCATTAGGGTAGTCTTTTCTGATGGCTTCAGCAGTCTGCAACAAATGCTCAATTTGAGGCTCATCCAAATCAGGATCACTCTCATCGACGACGTCGTTTAGAAGTTCGCAGCATTCCCATATGCTCATTTCCACCTTGTCCAGTTTCCCATAATCTGCTCTCATTGTCTTCACCTGGAGTAAATAAAATAATTTTAATGAAATATTCTTCTGGAAAAATTGAGGGAAGGAGAAGAAATCTTGACTGGGAAATTACGAATTCATAAGTCTGGTTAATGTGATTGGTCCTGTAGAAATTTTCAACTCCTTTCTGCCTCTCGCTTTCAGCATCATAATCCCTGTTAATTTTACATTAAATGTAAGAATTAGCTAACTACAGTATGAATATGAATAAGAATAACTACACACATGCACATAGTGATATCAATTAACTTTAATTCTACAAGATTACGAGGATTAATTACATGGTTTAATTGATATCATCCTACAGAAATTAAATGAAAATTAAGGGAATAATTATATAACTTTGTATAATCCGAAAAAAAAATGTGTTAAATCATCATCAAAGTAAATTGTGGAAGAAAAGACCTAAAATTATGGCCAAATGAATTGGCAGATGGCATCACAAATCCTTCCTCCACTTCAAATCCTGTTTTTCCAACAACAAAAGGGAATTGACAAGGATAAAAGAAACTGCAAATTAAGTATAAATAAATACTCTACTATAAAATAAATAAAACGGATTAAATGTTACAATTACATGTAAGAAAATCAGAATGGGTTAAAAAATAAATAATTTAAACATTTAGAAACAATTATAATAAAATCGACGCCTATAAATCTGAAGTAAACAGGGAAAAACAGAGAAAAATTTACCAAATTGGGGTTGGTGATCAATGAGGATAGTCATGCTTAATTCTTGATAATTTCAAGAAAGATAATTAATATGAAGAAATGAAGAAGAAAAAGAAAATTGTTTGGTGGCATTTTTCAGACAAGAAAAAGAGCGGTATTTATAATTGCCGGAAAGTCCTTCCCTGAGAATTCCAAGGCAAGAAGTCCTTCCCTGAAAATCTACAACTCTTTATACTTTTTCCTCATTATAAAATATACTAGATTTTATTAAATATAAACACTTTGTCGTATTACAACTTGCCAACCAAGAACCCAACCCCTGTCCATGCAATAAAAACCAATTGTGTCGTGTCTCATTGGGATGACATAGTGATTAAAGTGGATAGTATGTGGCCGGAAGATCATGGGTTCAAAATCCACCAAAACCGTTATTTGTAAGTCTGTCACCTATAATTAACCTACAGTGTTTTAACCCTAATTATTTGACTTCAAAAGTCATAAACTCGAATTAACGGTGGATTCACGTTAGGTTCTTGAAATCAAGTCTATCAAGTTAGGTTCTTGAAATCAAGTCTACCATACTTGATAGGATTTTCAATATACTACTCCCTCCGTCCCATTGGAAACGACGCGTTTCCAATGGGCGCGGGAATTAAGAAAGTAGATAAAGTAGGTGAGAGAAATGATAAAGTATGTGAGAGAAATGATAAAATATGATAAAGTAGGTGAGAGAAATGATAAAGTAGGTGAGAGAAAATAATTAATATAATGAAAGTAGATAAAGTAGGTGAGAGAAATGATAAAATATGATAAAGTTATTTCCTTTTTTGGAAACGTGTCGTTTTCAGTGGGACGGCCCGAAAAGGAAAACGTGTCGTTTCCAGTGGGACGGAGGGAGTATAAAACTTGCAGGCTGCCGACATGCTTGGTTTATCATATGAAATCAAATTCAAATTGGTGATCATTTATTCATGATTTAAAATGATAATTATACGTAAGTTTTTTTTAAAAAAACACTGAAATTTAAATGTTTAAAAAACTATAACTTTTTAAATAGTTTTACAATTAATTTCAACAAACTTAATTCAAATATCTTAATTAATTACAAATAAATTGCGTTAAGCAATAAAATTGAGATATAGTATTATAATGATCGTGGGGTCCCACGCTGACTCAGCTTCAGGTTGGATATCACATCTTTACATAATTCCGAGCCGAACGATGGGTCCCAGCGAGACTGGATTCCAGTCCGAATCCGGTATGAATAATGTAATATTCTCAGTTCACTCCCAAATATTCCAAAAATCATCAAAATAGTGCATAAGATAAGTAATATGATTTGATAAATATTAGTTTTATTAGTTATTTCGTCAACTGATATAACAAAAATCCAGAAAAATAATTCACACAATTATGGGAGATACAGTCTATTTAAATTAGGAGGCAGACGTAATTTCAATGTCAAACGAACAATTAATTCTAGAACCTAACTAAATCTGATAAAAATGTGTATTTATACATGATTAAATTAGTGTGTGCCGTTAAATATACAAACAAATAAGTATATACTACAAAACTATTGCGACATATTTAACACGACACTTAGTATAATGTGTTTTTACTACAAGTGTGAAAAACTGGTTATAGTCTTATAGGTAAATAATACTCCATCCGTCTCATTATTTATGTCTCATTTACTATATTTGTTAGTCTCATAAAATATGTTTCATTTCAAAAGCCAACATAATGAGTGGGTCACAAACATTTAAATAAGTGGACTCTACCACTTTATACATTTTCACCACCATTTATATCTTTCTACAACCCACCTTAATCTTCATGTCGAGTCCATATAAGACATAAATAATGGGACGGATGGAGTAATAAATAAACCTACACATAAAAATATATAATAGTACATTTGAATAGATTTGCAATCAATTTGAATCATTTGCAGACGCTATCGTCAATATACGCACTGTGCAAACTACATTTAGCTAATTATGTATAAAGAGGTGTTTATGATTAAAAGAGGTGAAAGTTGAAATTTATAATTTTAAAAATTCGAATATGCGATTTTTAAGAGACAAAGTAGGATTTTTCTAGAAAGATTAAACTTTAGTAACTATTTTAGATTTTGGCGGGGCAATGGATACGCAGCCCTATATTGATTAATGCTGGTAGCTTTGTTGAGATTGAAATCCATAAACTTTTAAATATACGTGGAATGCATGGAATTAATATAAATGAAATCTACATGCTACGTGACAAAACATGATGGTTGTCTTAAATATCTTGGTAATAAATGTAAGTGCAAACCTTTATTGCATGAACAAGTCAATGCATGTAATCTTCAAGGGAATTATCTACAATTTATTAATAGGAAGTTGATTTTAATTTATTAAATAATTAATAGTATCATATGGTTCTGAGTCATCTCACGATTTGGACGGTAGACATTCACAAGTTGGCAAGTTGGATTTGGACCTTCTTCCTACATTGTCGTAATCATTTATTGTCTTATTTGTAATTCAATCTTTCCAAGTAAACAAATATTATACTTTTCCACCCAATATTTACTGGAACAATAAATTCAATCCGGGAAATTGACTGAAAAAACAAGATAAGTTTATCCATTTATAGTAGATTATATTGACTGAAAATACTTACTTTTTTTTTATCTTGTATAAGAGGAAATATAAGATTTTTAGCCCAATTATCTCTTCTTAGTACATATGAAAAATTAAATAAGTATGTCAAAAAGGGACGGAGAAAATATTATCTTTCGAAATTACGTATTTAAGTACCTATTAGTAGGAGCGGATCTAGGATTATAAGAAAGGGGACGAAATTTGAAAATTCGATTAAAAAGAGGACGAAGTATAAATTTCGAGGGGACAAAATACAAAAAAAATCCGAAAATCACACATAAAAAATCGAGTTTCGACATAAATGGGGGGATCGACCGCCGTGGGCGACCCCCTTGGCCCCTGCCTATTGGCTCCAGTAATATTATACCCACCCAAGTACAAGTATGTTTGAACCAACTATAACTGATTTAATAAGTCGTTAGCCAAATTAGTTCATACGTATGCACGGTTTAATCTTTAATACACAGAAATTAACTACAAACATGGCATGGGGTTAGTCTGAATTAAGGCAGTCTATAATTATCAGTAACACTGTTGAGATCATTACATTTTTATTTCTATTTTTTTTATTTTAAACAGAAAAGAACAAAGCATAGCACGACTTGTTTGTTATAAATTTGAATGGCATGTGATACGTCATCACTAGGGGTGAAACCGGATCGGATAATATCCGCTCGATCCGGAGCCGTATCCGATCGAATACAAATTCGGGGAGCAATTCTAGTATCCGATCGGATACGGATTCGAATCCGGATATCTTGAATCGGATACGGATTCGAATTCGGATTTCACATTATCCGTCCGTATCCGATTTTTCCCGTATTTAATCGGATATTTTCCGGATTATGAAATCCGATATTCAAAATATTTAATAATTAATTTTATAATATAATAATAAATTAAAATTAAGAAATATATTAAAAAAAAAAAAAAAACTTACCACTACCACCTACCGTTTCGGATATTTCCCCTTCCCCAGCCCTCTCTCCCTCAAAACTCACCGCCGTCCGCCGGCGTCCCACTCCTTGGCCGGAGGAAGGATTCGACCTCTTCACCGCCACCTTCGTGTCGCCGTCGATCAAGCCACGGTAGACTTTTCCGAAGCCGCCGACGTTAGCCTCGTCGAAGTTGTTGGTGGCGGTGTTGAAAATTCTGAGGTAGGAAAAGGTATTAATGAAGTTAGCTATTTTCGGTAAGTTACTGTGCTCACTTCATTTTAAAATGGAAAGGGTAATGATTTGTGAAGGTGATTATTCCTATAAGATACAGTCAAGAATTAATCTTATAATAGGTTCATCCTTGTGTTTTGTTGGTCCCGAGTGTACGGTCAGGTGTAGAGGGGGGGGGGGTGAATACACCTGATTCCGATTTTCTCAACTTCGAACACGAACAATCCTGTTCAGGAAAGTGTCGTACTGAAATAATTCAGCAGACCAAATAGCTGTTTTGAATCGTGTGTGGCAAAGAGTCTGACTCTACTGAGATCTGCTAGCTGACTGAGTCAGAATTCAGTATCAAAACAGGTAGAGTTCAGCGGTGCGGAAAAGTGTAGGCCCAAATCAGTTGAGTGGAAAAACCGTTTTAGCAAGTCTCAGTTCAGCAAGTGGTCAGTTCAGTATGCTGAGACAGTTGAATGACTTTAAGAAGATTTTCAGTATGAACAGTAAAATCAATGCAACAGTAATCAGAAAGCAATAACAAGACACAGATTTTTAAAGTGGTTCGGATATCACACAATCCTACGTCCACTGTCCCGAAAAGTTCAGGAGGCTATTTATTATACTGAGTTAGTCACAGTCAGCTTGTACACAGGACAAAGCCGTGGCTTGGGGATTATATTGAGCAAGTCCCAGTTTACAAAGGCATCAAACTAAAGTGTTTGACAAACTTCTCCAACTATGAAGGAGTCCTTTTACAATAAGGATTGGGTTCAAATATGAACTCATTCGTCTAAGCTATAAGTATATTCTGTTGAGCTTAGGGTTAGAGGGATAGGGAATGAGAGTGTGGCTTCTAGATCGTCGAACAGCTGAAATAAGCTTTAGGTTCGTGTATCGTCGATTTGGATACTAGAGGCTCTTCTAACAGTTTAGCTTGGTTCCCTATGAGCTGAGAATGTAGTCTTTCGCCGGAGATAGATCTTCAAATTCTTGCGGAAGACTTAGGGTTTTCTGGTTCTAGCTCGTTTGAATGCTTGTGTTTGATTTCGTCGTTAAGCTTATGCGCATTCTCGCTTTCTCTTGAAATGTCCCTCTATTTATAGAGCAGAGATTGGAAAAGATCCGTTGGAGACGATCTTCCTTTCTCTCTCTCTTTTGGTAGCAAACGGCTCTTTTGAAGTAGGTAACAGTGTACTTTCCCACCTTTTTAGGTAAAGGGTTGGATGCAGCTTTAGCGGTGAGAAGACACGTGTGTTCTTGTCATTCGTCGAGGTGGATAGAGTGGTTGAGACAAGCCACGAGACTTCAAGGCAAACCGAAGCCGACTTCTCTCTTCCTCGTATATGACAATGCTGATTGTCTTTCAAAAGTATTTGACGCTTCGACCGTCCGCCGATGCCGAGTCCGATTCCGTATTCGGTAGGTAGATAGCCGAGGAAAGTCTATCGAAGATCGGCTACGAGTTCGATTAAGCGCTCCCGCCGAGTCCGGTTCATCGACTCTTTCGATATCTTGCTCCCGCTGAGTCCATGATCACCGAGTCTTCTACTTACGGTGTTAAGGCGGATAATCTACTGAGCGCCTTGATCAGAGCAGAGTGTCTACTGAGTCTGAAACCTTAGAGACAAATAACAATTACCACGGAATGGTTCACCAATCAGATAGGGTTTTGGGATCTTCAAATCTTCTCAACAATCAGAGCACTAGGCTGCTGAGCATGGTTCAGTATAGAAGATAGAATCATTTCCCACTAAGTAAGACTATGCTGAGGATAGAATCATCACCCAACAATTTCCCCCTATTTGATGATGCCAAAACCTATCATCTATGCTAACACTAAACAACAGAAACAGAGCCCCTTACAATATTACGGGTAAGATCGGTGGAGTTGTTTCAACAGCTTCTAGACTATCGATAAAACAAGGGCAAAACACAATTTCCCCCATTACATAGAAACTAGACTAGCAGAATCTAACAAAGTAATAAACTGACAAGAAAGTAAATAGTGAGTGTGTGAGTCAGTAATCACTTCAGTGATTCTGAGTGTTAAAGCATAATACAAACACGGCTGTATAGACAACAAGTGGTTGTCAGAGCCAAAATCAGATTTGTATATATGAGTTATTCAGATCAGTACAATTACAAATCTTGCTAAGCTAGGAAGATCAGAACTAAGCCTAGGAGCCCTTAAACTGCTTGATCCTATCCATGAATCCTTGAGATTGCGTCTCTGGCAGTGGTACTCCATACATCCGGTATGTGTTCTTCCTCAGCTTCAAGTATGCAGCAAAGTCTGCTGGCTCATCTTCGTCCAGTTCTCTCTTTGATGCAGCATACTTCACTTCAGCTTCTATTACCCCAAAGTGGATTGAGTCATCATTTCTTCTAGGTGGAGGTATTATTCTGGGCTCCGGAACACTAACCTCTATACCTTCAGATACGGCTTTATGCAAGTATATGTATAGATCAGGTTCACTTATCATCATCCATTCTGTGTAGGCATCAGCCTTAGTCATGTTGGGCCAGAACCTCCAGAAATAATTGCGCTTGATGAACTCTATCTTTGCCGATTCCCATCTCTGAGTAAATTGAGCAGGTATCCAATTATCTGTCTTTGGCCATCTGTGTGATTTCAGATCAGCTGGCTTCCTGAACCTTCTGTATCGATAAGGAATATCAGCTTTTGAATGTACTCTCAGCCTTGCCTCTTCCTCAGTCCTTTTTCTCAGTGCTTCAAGGTCTGCCTCCCAGATTCTGTCTCTGGCAGCCTGAACTTGTCTAGCCTCTTCGCCTCTGTATAAGTATCTGTTCATTTGGTCAAATATGGCCTCAATCTCATCATCTTGGGCTTCGGTGGCTTTCGAGGAATGTCTTCGATTCAAGCAGGGGTACTTGATTTTTCTTTTGATGTACCACGCTTCTCGGTGCTTTCTTTGCTTTTGCTCCTTCTCTTTCTCCCTATCTTCTTCATCCTCGATAATCGTTTCCTTGGAGGTAACCTAGCGGGTTTTCTTCCTCCTCGAGCTGAAGATTTTGTCTTTCCTTTGACAAAGCTTAGACTTTGGTTTATTAGCGGCTTACTTTTCGCAATCTCCCTTGCCAGCTTCTCATCAGTTGCAATTTGAGCCTCCTCCTCAGCTGAAATGTATCTCTTCGTTTTCTTGGCTGGAGGGGTTGGGAGAATCAGCACTTTCTTGCCTTTTCCCTGAACAGGTGGAGGGAGAGGAGCCTCTTCCTCTTCTGACTCTTCCTGCTCAGCATACTCTGCAACTTCCTTGATAATATCAGTCGGAGTCTGGGTTGCATGAGTAGCCTGGGTTCCTGAGCCACTTGGGCCAGTCTCAGCTGTGCTCGCAGCCAAGACACCCTGGGCCTTACCCTCTGTCTGAGTCTGAGTCTGAGTCTTGCTTATCTCAGTCACGGACTTGGTCTTTTTCTCATACCTCAGTGAAGCTGTCCCCTTAAGTAATTCAGCAGTTTTGGTAGGGGTCGGCTTCTCAGTACTCTTCTCTTTTCCTTCAGTACTCTTCTCTTTTCCTTCCCCCTTTTTGGCATCATCAATTACAGCCGGGGTAGGGACGAGTACCTTCTTGTCTAGACGTTTATAGACAGCGGACAGTTCGTCCAGTCTGTCATGGATCTTTGTCAGCGCCAAGTGCAATTCATTCCTCTCATTAGTCAGTTCCTCCGAGTATTGCTTATGGGAGAGGTCATTGCTCGCCTTGAATTGCATCGACTTCTCAGAAATCTTATCCTCCACGACCAGTTGAATGTTGTCAAGTCGGATTTCTGTGGCCTGGGCTTGTTCATTGAAGGACTCAGTATGAGTGGACATTGAAGCCTGGAATGCTTCGAGAAGTTTGGCTTGTCCTTCCTGAATGATTCTGAGCTGATCATCAAACTGCTTCTGTTGCTTAGCCAAAGCTTCAGATACAATTGCAGAGACAACATGGGCAGCTGATTGTGATACTGATGTTTTCAGCCCCTGTAGCTCAGTGGTTGTGGCTAGCGCAGTCTGTTTCCACACCTTGTGGATGGCCTTCGCAAGAGCTCGATTATGGATTCCCTGAGCGGTGAGAGCTTTCGCTATGGATCGAGATCTCTTGGCAGTTGGGCTGGGCGCTGCTTCGTAAGTCGACTCCAGCAAGAGCTGAGCGGGCTCTGTTGAGGACGAAGCACCAGCCGTGGACTTCGTAGGTCCAAGGATACGGAGTGGAGCTTGAGCTTGTTCAGTAGCATGTGTATCCTTGTCCTGGGTATTTCCCTCATCAGGCTTTCCAGGCCCTGAATCACTGGGTGGATCTTGACCATCGTGGTCTGATCCATCTGAGGGTGCTGGGCTGGTTGCTAGCTGCCTGTCATGTATCATTGCCAGCATAGCAGCCCTCAGGTTCTCCATGGTGCTGAGGTCGGCGGGCTCGAGTAGCCTATTTGCTCCCTCAACTTCAATTCTTCTTCATGAAGGCTGGCCGGGGAGTAGTGGAGTACTAGACGTTGTAGATGGGGCCACTCCTGAAATCGCAGCAACATGTGGAGCCTTGCTGATTTTGCAATGAGCAACAAATCAGAGTAGTCAGCAAGCTCTGGAATCTGTTGAAGAATCTCTCGGGATGCTCTGGATATGATCACTGAAGCTTCCATCCCAATTGTCTCTTCTTCGAATCTTTGTCTCGGACTCCAAGTCTATGGGAGACGCCCGAGTCTCGGCGGAGAGGCACACCGCTCGAGTGGTGGAACCGAGAGGGGGCTGTCAAGACGCCGAATCTCTTCGCTATGTGCTTACGTAGCATCCCCTTGTTCCACTTCTACGGGTTCCTCGGTGCGGACGGCCTTCTCCACCGATTGAGTCTTCTCGAGATGATTCGACTCGTCTATCGCCCGCCGAGACCGAATAGGTTGCCGAGTAGCCCGATCGCGAGAACTTCGGGAGAGACCTCGGGTTCGGTAGGCACGTCCGGAATGGCTTTCCTCAGTTTCTTAGTTGGTGCCTTTGGAGTTTTTGCAGGAGGTGTTCTCTTCTTCGAGGGTGTAGCCTGCTGAGGCTTAGTCTGCTGAGTTACGGCTGAGGGACCTAACCCGATCTGCTGAAGAGCAGCAGTCTTGTTGTGGAATCTGACCTTCTTTACATTAAAATACTCCTTGTCACTGTAGGTTATTGGTTCAGATCCGCAGACATCCTCTATCATTATGGACAGCTTCAGTCCATAAAGGAGCTTGCCCTTTGCACTCAGCGTACAAGAGGCCTTGTCGAATTTGGCCGCCTGAGCCATGAATTTACGGATAAAGAACTCCGTCCAATTGATCTGAGCTCTATCATATATGGCCATCATGAGCTGGATCTTGAGCCTCGATACTTGATCGAATGAGCCTGCTTGGCTGGTCAGTAGCTGCGTCACAATATAAGCCAAAGCTCTATACTGAGGCAGCATGTTGTTTTTAGGAAAAGCAGCTCTGAAGGTCGTGGGCTTTCCACAGAATATTGTCAAGTAGTCATCTACAAGATCATCATTGTACCCCACAGTACTGGCTCCTTCAAAAGGCAGATCAAAACTTCTCGTTAGCGCCTCCTTGATTGATATTTGCTTCAGTATCGAAAAAGCATTCTTGATCTCGTGAACGGCGAATCTTCCGATTATGTCCCCGCCTACTGAGTTAGAGTTAAGATAAACTTCGTCCACCTACCTCGGGAGGAAGTATGTCGGCTTCCTTGAAAGAAAACTTTCAAGCCCTGACTCTCTGAGAGCTGAGAAGATCTCGTCCATATAATCGAGATCACATGCGTCGAACTCCATGGTTGGCTCGAACCAAACACGGTCCTTGTCCAGGATTTCTTACATGTTAGCTGGAGCAGACACCAAAATATTTATACTAGCCATTGTACCTGTTACACTAGCATTTATCAGTATCGATTTAAATAAAATAGTTTGTATAGCGATTCTGAAAAAGAAAATTAATTCGTGTAGCAGTTGTAATAAGCATACCGAAAGAGAGATTGAGATTCTGAAAGGATATGCAAGAGGGGATTTGCAAGAAATGATCTCAGAATTTTCGGATGCAGAGGATTTTAAGTGCGGTAATGGCGGTTTCTAAGATATGATCGAAAATATATATCTAACGTGAAGGTGAACGGTTTTCGATCAAAGGCTGAGTTTAAACTTGCTTTATGAGATGGACGGTCAAGATTAAAAGATATACTAAGTAATGATCACATATGCCGCCTAAGTCAAAGCCAGTTGTAAATATGCCTAAGTAGTAACTATGAGATGACATACATTAAATGCGTGCAGAGTTCAGCAAACTTATGTATGGAATGTCGTGCAATAAATATAAGCCGTTAATAATAAATGACAAACTTAGGATATTTAATAGCATGCTGAATCTTCATCATAAATGCATTACTATTTTATTCGTTACTACTGAGTAGAGATACGCAAACCTGTCAGCTGAACATAGTAGTCAGCTGATACCTCGTGTAGATGGTTTTCTGTCTCTACGTACTGAATTTACTCAGTAATGAGAGTGATCATTCCCCCTTACTGAATGATCTTCTCTTGGAACCTTCTTACTGACTGGGGTCAGTAGGATCCAACAGACCTAGCTTTAACGGAAGGTTCTTTGAATTGGGATTCGGCTAGAGGCTTGGTCGGAATATCGCCCTTTGTTTGTCAGTATGGATCTTTTCCATCCTGATATCCTTCTTTTCGACATGGTCACGAATGAAGTGATGCCTAATGTCCACGTGCTTGCATCTCGTGTGTAGTACGGGGTTACGAGTGATTGCAATCGCACCGGTATCTTTGTCGCGAGAATATCGGCACTTCATTCCGAATGACGTCATAGTCTCTTAGGCCGTTGTCTCGGCCAAAGGATTTGGGCGCAACAACTTCCGGCAGCCATGTATTCGGCTTCGGTAGTTGACGTGGCTACCGAGTGCCGCTTCTTTGAAAACCATGAGATCGGCTTCGCCTAGGAACCGACAAGTTCCCCGAAGTTGATTTTCGGTCAATTCTACATCCTGCATAGTCAGCATCAGAATAGCCAGTTAGTTCAATATTATCATCAGCTGGATACCATAAACCTATGTCAGGTGTGCCTCTGAGGTAGCGGAGAATCTTCTTTGCTGAATCCATGTGGCTCTGCTTAGGATTCGCCTGAAATCGAGCGCATACACCTACAAAGATAAGTTATGTCGGGACGAGTAGTGTTAGATATAATAAGGAACCAATTATTGCACGAAATTCAGTTTGGTCTACTGATACTCCCTCTTTATCAAGATCGATTTTCATATTCGTGTTCATCGGGATCTTGATAGGTTTGCCGGATGTGCAACCGAATCTTTTGATGAGGTCTCGAGTGTATTTACCTTGATTAATGAATGTTCCCTTTTCAGATTGTTTGACTTGAAAGCCGAGGAAATAGTTCATTTCACCCATCATTGACATCTCGAACTTGTCCTTCATCATTTTCTCAAACTGCTGACACATGACGATGTTCTTTGATCCGAAAAGAATGTCGTCTACATAGATCTGCACGAGTAATAAGTCGTCTTCCAGTCGAATGCTAAACAGCGTGCGATCTACTGTGCCTTCTGAAAACCTTTCTGAAGAAGAAACTCTGACAGGGTATCGTACCAAGCCCTGGGTGCTTGTTTTAACCCATATAGAGCCTTTCTGAGTCTGTAAACCTGATGTCCCTGCTGAAGCCGGGCGGTTGTTCTACATAGACTTCTTCTTTCAGTACGCCGTTCAGGAACGCAGACTTCACATCCATTTGATAGACTCTGAATCTTTGATGTGTTGCGTAGGCTAGGAATAATCTGATTGCCTCCAATCTTGCAACTGGAGCGAATGTCTCATCGAAATTTATTCCCTCAGCTTGACAGTAGCCTTTCACCACGAGCCTTGCTTTGTTCCTTACTATAACGTTGTTTTCATCTCGCTTGTTCTTGAAGACCCATTTTGTTCAAATGACGTGTTGATGCTAGGGTCTGTCAACAAGCTCCCAAACTTCGTTTCTCGTGAACTGATTTAGCTCCTCCTGCATAGCTATGATCCAGTCAGCATCTTTAAGTGCATCCTCAATCGTCTGAGGCTCTTCAATAGACAAGAAGCAGGAATATAATGCGCTTTCTCCTTGACAGAATCTGGATCTTGTCTTGACTTTTGCTGAATGATCTCCAATGATTAGATCAGGAGTGTGAGCATCTAGCCACGATCTACGATGTTTCAGCTCTTCATCTGAAATTTGATCAACACAGATAGTAGGTGAGTTAGGCATTTCAGTTGTACTATTCTGAGATTAAAGCAATTCAGTAATGAGAGTGTGATCTACTGAGTTTCCGGGGTTCGGGGGCATTCGGCTCAAGAACATTAATAGATGTTCCCCCACGAGTTGTTACTCTCGGTAGTAGTCTCGGTTACCTCTAAGGTTTCTTCATCGACTGAGTTACACGGGATTGACTCGTCGGGAGAGTCAACTGTTCAGCCTACTTGCTCTGCTGGTTGAGATTCAGTAGACTTGTCTTCAGTTTCTTCGTCTGAATCATCATCCCAACATAGCTGGATCTTTTCAGGTTTTTCTTTTAGGTTCAGATCCTGTAGCTGCGTACTGATGTCCTCAGATTCAGACTTAGAGTTATTGCTCCTGTCTTCAGTACCAAACTCATTAAAAACAACATGAGGGCTTTCTTCCACGCAAAGGGTCCGATAGTTGAATACTCTGAAAGCTTTGCTGACCCGAGAGTATCCTAAGAAAACTCCCTGATCTGACTTGCTATCAAAAGTCTTCAGCTGATCTTTCCCATTATTGTGAATAAAGCACGAACAACCAAAGATATGGAAATAAGATAAAGAAGGCTTCCTGCCGTTCCATAGTTCATATGGTGTTCTCTTATGCTGCTTTGTCAGTAGAGATCGGTTCTGAGTATAACATGCAGTGTCAGTTGCTTCTGCCCAGAATTTGGTTGGGAGTCCTGAGTCTGCGAGTAGAGTTCTAGCTGCTTCTTTGAGAGTCCTGTTCTTTCGTTCAGCAACTCCATTCTGCTGAGGTGTGCGGGCAGCCGATGTCTCATGCTCTATTCCTTCTGCTTTGCAAAACTTCTCTACCATGGAATTAAGGAACTCAGTTCCTCTGTCAGAACGATTTTTTCTAATTCCGGTGTTCTTCTCGACACTGAGCCTTTTCAGAAGCGTTGGTAACTCTGTTTTGACGTCAGACTTGTTGGCAATGAATATGACCCATGTGTAGCGCGAGTAGTCATCGATGACCACTAAAGCATACTTCTTGCCTCTGATCGTCACTGGAGAGACTGGACCGAACAAATCCATATGTAGCAGCTGAAGAATTCCATCAGTGGAAGGAGATGGAACAGGTGGATTTTGATTCCTTGTTTGCTTTCCCTTCAGACATGCTTCACACTGAGTGTCTTTGCTGAATACTTCATTCGGCAGTCCTCTTGCTAGAGTGTTTCTTACTAGCTTGTTGAGCGTCTTAAAGTTGAGGTGGCTGAGTCTCCTATGCCAAAGCCATCTTGTACGGTTGTCGTTTTTCGCCAACAGACAAGCTTCAGGTTCTGCTGAGTTCCAGTCAGCTACATATATATTCTTTTTACGCGAACCTGATAACATTGTTTTCCCTGTGGATTTATCAATGACATCACAGAAACCAATTGACTAACAGAGAGAAGATTATGCTGAAGTCCTTCAACATATGATACTCTAGGAACTGTTGCAGTTCCAATGCTGAGTGCTCCATATCCTCTTGTATAGCCTTTTGCATTGTCTCCAAACTCGATTCTGGGTTCTTCTTCAGCTATATAATTCTTCAGTAGATTCCTTTGGTACGTCATATGTCTTGAGCATCCACTTGTCCACATACCAAGGATCTTTGTGCACCCGCAAAAAGCAATTATATTCGGGTACCCTTTATTTTGTTTTTGGGTCCTTAGATGTTAGTTTTAGTAACCCAAATCGTCTAACAACCCCGGTGGTTTCGGGCACGGTTTCTTTCCACTTGAGTCAATATACTTGACCACTGGGATCGGTCAAAGCCGACTTCTTAGGTTGTTCGAGGTTCGGTAGTCCGGATCTTCCGAGCGGTGGACTGCCGACCTTTGCCTTTTGTGCGATTTTCTTCTTTTTCGACTCTTGGAACCTCTTCGACTATAGGATCATAGTAATATGACCTATCTCGAGCTGGATGTGTCAACCGAGGTGGTCCATACCGATCGCCCCACCGAACTCTGCTAGTTCCCCCTTGGCGACCGGGGTGTTTGAGTACCGATCTTACGGTCGGAATACGATGCGTAGGATGAGGTGCTTTCATCTTTTGTTTGTTCTTTGCTTGAGGGGTTCGAACATTTGCATTAATTGTTTCTCCTCGAACAAACCTATCGGTTAGACGCACTTCTGAGTGTACGGGGGCAGATGAGGAAGCTTCCTGGTTGAAGCCAAGTCCTTCCTTACAGTGCTTGGGCTTGTTGCTTGCAAGCATAGCCTCCAGCTTCTTTTCAGCGCCCATGTAACGCTCAGTCATCAGGCTCTTCCAGACATCATCACTCTTTTTCAGTATGTCGTGCTTGGTCTGAAGTCCTGACAGTTCTTGCTTCAGTAGACTCAGTTCAGTATCTTTCTGAGTCAAGTCATTGGTCAAAACTGAAATCCGATCTTCTTGATGCTGAGACTTGGCCATCAGAGAGTTCATCTCGTCCCTGAGTCTCAACACAAGTCCTTCGGCTTCAGTAGCGGTCTGACTTTCCTGTATCTGATTCTCCACTTTCAGGGTATCCAATTCCTGAAGAGCCTTACTGAGCTGCAGACTCATTTGAATTTGTTCATCTAATAATTCTTCATATGCGGTCGTGATGTCCAAATTCCCATCCGCACCTGAAACAGTGTCGTGTGTGCAGTGTGAAGAGGAATTAAGTGGTTCATGAGAGTTTACCTCATCCTCTTCTCCTGCTATTAGGCACTTTTCAGTTGTTTCTTCAGCTTCAAGCTCTAAGGCCATAAAAGCTGCTTCATCATCCGATGAATTCATGAAGGAGTCGACTTCTTCTGAGTCGTCTGAGATTTCGCCGACTATGTAGGATTGTCTTTTCTGGGCGAATTTCTCTCTCCTTACCTTACGTGCTGCGCGTTCAGCACTACTGAGCTCAGGAAAATCATATTGATAGTGTCCTGGCTTTTTGCAGTTGTAGCAAGTGATGACTCTTTCTTCTTTGCTTTCACTATCCTTTGATGGTGCTGAGTCATCCTTCTTTTACGCATTCGGAAGATTGTGAGTCAGGAGTGCGTTTTGGCGTATAATCTGACTTACCTTTTGTGTCTCGGTATGCTTTAGTCAGTTTTCTGCGCCTCTCCTTCTCCTTCTGATACTTCACAGCGAGCAACGCGTACTTCTGAGCGAGACTTCCTTCTTGTAGATCATTGAGTGAAGGTTCAGTCTTACTCGTTGTCTTGCTCGTCCCTGGCGATGCTGCGCTGACTGATGCTTTGAAGGCATGGTCAATTTTATTGTCAGCTTCAGCTCTTTGCTTTTGTTGAGGTCTGTCGAACTCAAATTCTTCTGCCTGAAGTTCTGAAAAGATATGGTCAGAAGAGACGATATCTAAATCAGAATGTCGCAATAAAGTGGCAAAAGGTGTCCAGTGTCCGTCCGGCAGTGCCCTCAGTATCTTGAGATTCATCTCTCGGTTACTGAATGTCTTTCCCAGCCCGTTGATGGAGTTCATCAGATTCGTAAATCTGACGTTCAGATCTTCTATTTTGTCACCAGGCATGTGAGACAAGCTTTCCAGCTTTTGGAGTTCCAGTGCCAGTTTGTTAGCTTTTATCTTCTGAGTTCCACGACTCAGTAGCGCTAGAGCGTCCCAGAGTTCCTTTGCAGTTTTGCATTCCTGAACCCTGCCAAGATAAGAATCACTAAGAGTGGTCAGTATGGCATTTCTGGCTACTCGGTCTAAGTTGTGAAGCTTCTTCTCTTCAGGAGTGAAGAGACTTCTGTCTTTAGGGATCTTCTTTCCAGTCACCATTCCTCCTCCTTCAGCTAGGGCCTGAGTCACGACACTATCGATCATGGGAACAATAGGTCCATCTTCAAGCACTTCAGTCATACTATCATGGAGGGATGTCAGATGTGCTTCCATTCTGACTCGTCATACCCCATAATTCTCTACCGAGAACATGGGTACCATTCTTATACCTGATATATCAGCCATAAGGAATAATGATATGAATGTAGAGTGATATGCAGTGAAAACGATTTTCCGGATCCGTTCAAGTAGACCAGTTTCAAGATAACAAGAGTCTTAAAGAACTCCTGCTCTGATACCAATTGTTGGTCCCGAGTGTACGGTCAGGTGTAGAGGGGGGGGTGAATACACCTGATTCCGATTTTCTCAACTTCGAACACGAACAGTCCTGTTCGGGGAAAGTGCCGATCTTGAAATAATTCGGCGAGACCAAATAGCCGTGCTCGAATCGTGTGTGGCAAAGAGTCGACTCTACCGAGATCCGCTAGGCGGCGAGTCGAATTCGGTATCAAAACAGGTAGAGTTCGGCAGTGCGGAAAAGTGTAGGCCCAAATCAGTTGAGTGGAAAAACCGTTTTAGCAAGTCTCAGTTCAGCAAGTGGTCAGTTCAGTATGCTGAGACAGTTGAATGACTTTAAGAAGATTTTCAGTATGAACAGTAAAATCAATGCAACAGTAATCAGAAAAACAATAACAAGACACAGATTTTTAAAGTGGTTCGGATATCACACAATCCTACGTCCACTGTCCCGAAAAGTTCAGGAGGCTATTTATTATACTGAGTTAGTCTCAGTCAGCTTGTACACAGGACAAATCCGTGGCTTGGGGATTATACTGAGCAAGTCCCAGTTTACAAAGGCATCAAACTAAAGTGTTTGACAAACTTCTCCAACTATGAAGGAGTCCTTTTACAATAAGGATTGGGTTCAAATATGAACTCCTTCGTCTAAGCTATAAGTACATTCTGTTGAGCTTAGGGTTAGAGGGATAGGGAATGAGAGTGTGGCTTCTAGATCGACGAACAACTGAAATAAGCTTTAGGTTCGTGTATCGTCGATTTGGATACTAGAGGCTCTTCTAACAGTTTAGCTTGGTTCCCTATGAGCTGAGAATGTAGTCTTTCGCCGGAGATAGATCTTCAAATTCTTGCGGAAGACTTAGGGTTTTCTGGTTCTAGCTCGTTTAAATGCTTGTGTTTGATTTCGTCATTAAGCTTATGCGCATTCTCGCTTTCTCTTGAAATGTCCCTCTATTTATAGAGCAGAGATTGGAAAAGATCCGTTGGAGACGATCTTCCTTTCTCTCTCTCTTTTGGTAGCAAACGGCTCTTTTGAAGTAGGTAACAGTGTACTTTCCCACCTTTTTAGGTAAAGGGTTGACTGCAGCTTTAGCAGGTGAGAAGACACGTGTGTTCTTGTCATTCGTCGAGGTGGATAGAGTGGTTGAGACAGCCGAGACTTCAAGGCAAACCGAAGCCGACTTCTCTCTTCCTCGTATATGACAATGCCTGATTGTCTTTCAAAAGTATTTGACGATTCGGCCTTGTCGCCGATCTCGAGTCCGATTCCGTATTCAGTAGGTAGATAGCTGAGGAAAGTCTATTGAAGATCGGCTACGAGTTCGATTAAGCGCTCTGCCGAGTCCGGTTCATCGACTCTTTCGATATCTTGCTCTGTTGAGTCCAAGATCACCGAGTCTTCTACTTCTGGTGTTAAGGCAGATAATCTACTGAGCGCCTTGATCAGAGCAGAGTGTCTACTGAGTCTGAAACCTTAGAGACAAATAACGATTACAACGGAATGGTTCACCAATCAGATAGGGTTTTAGGATCTTCAAATCTTCTCAACAATCAGAGCACTAGGCTGCTGAGCATGGTTCAGTGTAGAAGATAGAATCATTTCCCACTAAGTAAGACTATGCTGAGGATAGAATCATCACCCAACAATTTCCCCCTATTTGATGATGCCAAAACCTATCATCTATGCTAACACTAAACAACAGAAACAGAGCCCCTTACAATATTACAGGTAAGATCAGTGGAGTTGTTTCAACAGTTCTAGACTACTGATAAAACAGGGCAAAACACAATTTCCCCCATTACATAGAAACTAGACTAGCAGAATCTAACAAAGTAATAAACTGACAAGAAAGTAAATAGTGAGTGTGTGAGTCAGTAATCACTTCAGTGATTCTGAGTGTTAAAGCATAATACAAACACGGTTGTATAGACAACAAGTGGTTGTCAGAGCCAAAATCAG
This sequence comes from Lavandula angustifolia, assembly GCA_028984105.1. Taxonomy (NCBI): domain Eukaryota; kingdom Viridiplantae; phylum Streptophyta; class Magnoliopsida; order Lamiales; family Lamiaceae; genus Lavandula; species Lavandula angustifolia. The sequence continues at coordinate 3,291,498 of CM054812.1, forward strand.
ATTTGTATATATGAGTTATTCAGATCAGTACAATTACAAATCTTGCTAAGCTAGGAAGATCAGAACTGCTTGACCCAACATGTTTCAAAATCATTGGATGTAGTGGGTCATTGCCGGAGGTGTCGCATTTGGGATGGGGAAGGTGGACTTTTCAGAAACTTCCTCATTAAATCCGAAATTATTGGGTTTGGACCGGCGAGGTTAGATCTGGAATTATCACTAAGTTTGAAAATTTCAAGTCCATTCAAAAGAACATCCATGAATTCGGATAACCAGTAGGCTTATTGCTAGGTATTTTATTTTGAATTTCGGATTTTTTTCATATTTTATTGATCTTAAAAAATGTGTTATTTATAATGGATAGTATATTAACTATAATTTGCATTAAAACTTCTATTAAATATTGTATACGTGATTTTTTAATGTGTTGCAATCACAAATAGATGATTATTTATGAATCATACTATCCGATTATTGTTATTCGAATTCGATCCGAATCCGTCATATATCCGTCCTGTATTCGTATCCCGAATATTCAGAATCCGTATTCGTATTCGGCCTTCCCGTATTCGACTCCGAATCCGAAAAAAAAATATGGGATCAAATATGGGAATAGCACTATCCGTTCGTATTCGATCCGTTTTCACCCCTAGTCATCACAAACCATATTTTATATGACAAGTTTGAATAGATGCAAGGATTAGTCTAAGCTTATCAAATTGGTATATTTTAATTCGGTAAAAGTCGGTTAATTTTGACACGCATTTTGAATTGTATGTCATATGACATTTGTTATATCCATTATGAAAATTTAGAAAAAATAAAGCTGCTACTCAAGAAAATATAGGCCGTGCAAATGTAATATTGCCCATAAATCAAACGAATATAAACATCTAATAACCGTTATAGAGATGGGCATTTTATTATTTGCCCTATTTAAGAAAGATCAACTGATCTAAATTCTGATAGGTGTAATTACACATTTACCCTCCGTAATAATTCTGTTCAGTAGCTAAGGCATATGAAAGTCGAAGACTATATTTATCAATGAACACTCAAACACCCAACCATCTTAATATTTTATTAATTTCTCTCCTCCATGTACTCTACTTTCTTACTAAATATATCATCTCTATTTTTTATAGTTTATCCGTGACCACCCAACCAAAGCAACCACCCAACTAAAATATTATCTATTCACATTATTTTTTATAATTATTTATTTCAACATATTATTAATTTGAATAAAAAGTATTAAAATTAATTTTCGATTAATGAAAAACTCGAAAAAAAAACTCAATATCAATACAACTCATATTAATAAAACAAAGGCGCAGCACAAATTGATGAAGTAAAAAATTAAAACAACGAAAAACACACAACTACAAATACGAAGTAGGAAATTTATTTAGCTATCATGGCCGAATTTTTGCCATATATGCTCGATCAAGTCGTTTTGAAGCTCTTTATGCCCTTCTCTGTTCCGAAGTTGTGACTTAGTTCTCATATAAGAGACTCGGTTGCAATCCTATTTGTAAAGTATCCAAAATTATTATTTTCTTCCCCGTCTTCAGTACCTCGATTACTCTGATTTTGCAGATCTTGTATAAATTCTGTAGGATCTTGGTAATTTAGATAAGAGCTTCTTTCGTCTTCCACTATCATATTGTGCATGATGATGCAAGCTCTCATTATTTTTCTCATAAAATCTCGATCCCAGATAAGACATGGTTGCTTGATAAAAGCGAAACGAGCTTGTAGAACGTCAAATGCTCGTTCAACGTCTTTTCGCGCAGCCTCTTGATGTAGAGCAAATAATTTATGCTCTTGAATGAGAGGAACTCTAATAGATTTGACAAATGCTGCCCATTCAGGATATATACCATCAGTGAGATAATATCCTATATTCTTCTCCTTGCCATTTACGACATAACTAACCTTTGGTGCTCGGCCTTCCAAAATATCATCAAAAACAAGCGATTTATCAGGCACATTGATATCATTTCTGGAACCCGGGGTTCCAAAAAATGCATGCCAAAACCACAAATCCTATCCAAGATTATAGTTGGTTTACCACTTCTTCTTGCAAACTGGCCCGCCCAACCAGATGGACAATTTTTTCATTCCCAATGCATGCAGTCTATACTGCCCAACATGCCTGAGAAGCCACGTCGTTCTCCTAGTTGCAGAAGATATGTCATATCTTGTTCAGTTGGCTTTCTCAAGTACTCGTCACTGAAGTTGGAAATAATGCCTTCTACGAATCTTTTGAGTGATTTCCGAATTAGTTGACCGCTCATTCGCAAATATTCGTCATGTAAGTCGGCTGCTGTGTCGTATGCCAGCACCCTCATCGCATTATTGGTTGCTTTTTAGGCATGTGACACCCTACCATGCGTGAATGTGAACACTGTCACATGCATGTGACTCAACACTAGGCATTATTGGTTGCTTTTTAGGCATGTGAACACTGCCATGCGTGAATGTGAACACTGTCACTATTGCTTTACAGCTTTGATTCCCATAACTTAACACTAGACATTATTGATGAGAGAGCATTATTGTTGTTGCATTATTGTTTGAGTGTAGCACTATTGTTATTGCTTTTTAGGCATGTGAACACTACCATGCGTGAATGTGAAAGCATTATTAATGAGAGAGTAATAATTGAACTGACATATTGATGAGAAAGCATTCAAAGTTATAAATGTATCTATAATCAAAGTACATGTTTTAAATGCTTAGAATTATTAATGCGTTGAATGATTTAAAAGATCAAATGCATACTATTACACACCATAAAATCCTTGATAATGAAAATATATTACAACACGCAAATGTTACAATAATAGCTACTAGACAATATTCAGACCGACATTACATAAAACAAACACTTATAAACTTAGATATCCTAAAACAACACACTCATAAACTTAGATAAAAAATTATTAAAACATGCATACTTAAACAACAGACTCATAAACTTAGATATCCTAAAATAATTCATGCAGCAGACTCAATTTCAGTTGCTCTTCTTCTGGAGTTAATGCAGTTTTATTTAGCAGCGTATTCAGCGTAAAGGTCTTCATCTTCTGGGCCATCTCTTCTTTCCGTGCCTCACGATCCAAGTCACGCTTCTGAAGCTCCTTGTCACGCGTGATCCTCAGTTCACGAATTTCAACAATGAAATCATCAAGTATTATAGAAGACGAAGATGAAGATGCTACTCCTTTTCCTTTCTTTTTTGCCGCAGCCTTGGCCTTATCTCTTCCCATAGGGCGACGAAATGTTGATGCATTACTCACAGGAGTTTCTGGAGTCGAGTCCGTTGGAGGATCGCCTTCTTCATCGGTCCTTGTTCTTTTCGAGCTAGCACGACTTTCTCCAACACTGTCTTCATCGCGTGGTTCTCTCTGCTGTGTAAAACCAGTTGACTCTAAATTCAACTCCCATTTCGGATAAGTACTCATAACCTTTTTATATACCTCAAGGTGAGTAAACTTGGTTTTTCCGTACAATAGTTGCGCTTCTTGCTCAATGTCATCATTTGACATTCCGCTCCTTCTACGGCTGTATGCTGCCCTATATGCACCAATCCACTTAATCACATTTGCATTAATGCGTCTGTAACGCTGTCTCAACGACTCGCTTGACCTTTCTTCACTCAATCCTGGGTTTTGCTTTCGACCTCGTTCATAAAGCGCCCAAACCTTTTTCCATAATGCGGTAGCATTTTGATTCTTGCCTACAATTGGATCTCCACTTACATGACACCATGCAGACATTAATGCCATATCTTCTTCAGGTTTCCAGCCTTGTGCATTGTTTTTAGAGTTGACATATTTTTCATGATGAGTCTCTTCAATGGAGGTTGGGGGGGGTTTGAATATGATTATCAGGAAACTGTGATTTCAACCTAACATCTTGCGATTCGAATTCGCTCGAGTTAGGAAAATTATCGAAACTAGGGTAATAATCGTTGGAGTTGGGAAAATTTAGAGAATTATAGAAGTTGTTATAGGGATCCATAGTGAAAGAGTGAGGAGTAATTAAAAATGTGGAGAGAAAATGAGATAATTGTAGAATATGGAGAAATATATCAATATTGGTGTCTATTTATAGAGGATGAAAAATCATGAATTTTGGTATAATTTATTTTTTAATATATACTATAAAAGATATAATCAAATTATATTTAGAATAAAATTAATTTCATGTGACCAATGGGATAATGAGAAGTGTCACCATCCCAATGGCCACAACAATCAAGAACGTTCGTTCGCTTGTTGGCTTGGAGGAGAACGCGTTCTGTGTTCTTCTCTCTCCTCATCTTGTATTTTTTTTTTTAATATGTCAAATACGGTTGAAGCGAACGAACGGCCAACAATCCAAACCAATAAACACAGTCTAATGTAACAACCAACCAGAACTATTGATCTAATTTAAGACAAGGGGCCTAAACTAAACATGTATCCTACAAATATCAACTGGGAAAAAGGAGAAAACCGAGCTCGATACAACGAGAATCTACTCGTCTATGCTACAACACGTAGATGAACCTCAAAGTAACTAACCATCCCTACAATCAGCGCAGTTGGCTGTCCATTATCACAAGTCAGAAACTCACAGTGAGAAAGACGCTCTTCAAGAATGTGGTGCCTCCAAGTAGTTGGAAGTGGATCTCTTGCTATATTTTCATTCTTTTAGATGGGCCTTGATCGATGATAGGATCAACAAGCGCCAGCTGCTCTGTTTGCTGGGTATCGGAGCTTTTCTCCCCTTCAGCAGTGGGAGGAGCATAGCCATCCGGAAATGGTGGTGGTGGTGGGGCCGGAGGCAGCTGCTCAGTATAACAATGTCTATTAGCAATCAAACTCCATACGATAAATTTCGCAGCAAATTGGCATAGAATGTACAGTGCTTAGTTGATATGTAGTCATTTAGCAATTTGAAAACTGGTTGAGCTATGTCACTTTCATGATATATTTCCACATGCATTAAACAGACTGATACCAGAGAAAACAAAATGCAAGATATATGGTATGAGCCTTTCTTCTTCACCGGTCATTAAAACTTCTTTACAAATTACAAGAGCTTAAAATGCCGATACAGAATAAATAATGGAATCACGATCAGTAAAGCAAGAATGTGATATACCTTGCGCTGCAGTGAAGCAAGAATATTGTCTACACGCTTAAGTTCAATGAAGTCAATGGTCTCTTTAGCAGCTTTTGGTTCAGTGCTTGCACTCTCATTTTCAGGATCAACTGTGTCGAGGAAAAGGCACAAGTGAATGTTGGACAAAATGGAGGAGCAACTAAAAGTTACAGTTGGGTTTGTGAACTACATTTTATTATGAAATGTTGAGCTTTAAACTAATTTGAGGTTCTACGTGATAATATATAGCAGATTTCCATGCACCTCTCTACCAAGTGTCAATTTTCCTGCTCGCTAATCATATCTGGTAAGAGATTCTGCAATAATGTATCCGAAGTGTTTGTTTTCTGGGTCAGGCATGTGCAGATCAAACGGGAAGTAGTAAACGGTGTACAAAGATACAAGGAAGAATGAGAATAGATTCATTTGAACATGCTGTATTTGTAGTTTTTTAGTTATTACTGCATCCCTTGTCGTATAAATTGAAACTGGAATATACCGTATCCAATTTTCTCCAATTTTGATGCTGCAGAGTTGAAGGCCTTTGATATATGGTAGAGTGCACGTCCCTGGCAGAAGATATGCTCATTATTAGACAAGGCAAAACCTGAAAGTCTAACATTATACAGAATTATATATCATCTCAATGCTCCACAAGAAGATGATCCATAAATTAATAGAGGGGAGACGAGAATTGGAACACCAGACTGTTCAAAAAAAAAGAGCAGAAAAGTAAATTATGGATCAGTATTGGTTATATTTGTTCTAACAAATGCCGAAATATTGAGCTTTAAGTCTCCATAATATCTCCAACTACATTTTCATTAATGATTAGATAGCAACAAAAAAGTGACCCTGCAAAGAGCTCTATTTAATTCAAGGGAGCAGCACCAGAAAGACCAAATGATACAGGGTATCCACTTTCTTCCTACTCTGTGAACTTTAAACCTTGAAGTCGCGCAACAGAATATCAAAATTCAGGGGGGAAAAAGATGAATTACGACACCCAGAGGAGTTAAAAGAGAAAAAGTAGTGAATGGGACTATGATACAGTGTAACCTAACGACATAGGACCTTGCCGAAAATGACATTGCAGGGATGAAACTTTAACCAAATTATCCGAAATCCTAGACTCCATATCATCCAGAAATCTCATAAATCTTCAACAAAACATAAAAGGAGAAGGAATACTAACAACTCGGGAAGCGAATACGGTGCAAAGCTGAGGTGCCTGGTATATTGATCCATCCAAGATATAATAAGTCAGCATAGGCGTCACTTTCTCAGGTCCATCCCTCTTTTGTTTTCTAAAAACAAACAAATGAGGCTCCAACACTTCACTCAACATAAACTCCATTCCAGTCATCTTCCTTCATGCAGAAAATACTCAATCAATTACATCAAACATCAATGTGCAATACTAACTCCAACCTCATCTTTCACGACTTCTAATTTTTAACTACTGAGCAACATATCAGACAGACAAAAAGCTCTTGAATTTATAATTGAGGCAAATTACTCAATAAACATCATACTGCGACTAATTCCCTCTATCAATTGATAAAATAATTCTCTCATTGCTTCTTTCTGTGTTTGTCTGCATACAAATATAAATAATACTAACCCAGAATTTTATGCTACAAAAACATCGTTTCAACTTAAAACTCTAAATGTAATCTCAAACAAAATATCATTTTCCCAATCGCTTTTAATTGAAATCAGAATTCGAAATTGGCAGATATAAATATCTATTAATTAAAATAAAATATCGCACTTACGAGAGGTGAGAGAGGTCGAGGGGGTGAATAGCGCGGATGCGCAGCTGCTCATTATTGCAAGTATAATCGTAGAACGGAGAGAGGGCGAAGTAATCGAAAACTAGGTTTCGGTCGAGTGGATATGTATTGAGCCACAGCTGGTCGCGAAAACAGATACCCGTCATGTCCGTCCCCGGAGGCGGTGGCGCCGCCATGTTTGGCGGAGGCGCGCCACCATCAGCCGATGGAATCATCGGCGTTGTTGCCATGGCTGTGCCGTTAAATTTGATTGTACTGAAAAGTAAAAGCTCCAAATTTTTTTTTTTTTTTTTTTTTTGATTTGAGGAGCCGCATACGCTACCGGTGCGGCTGCAGTAACCTCAACCTTTCAGCATAGCCGAAACCACACAGGAGGTTCAACCACCCTAAGGTGACAGGCTCACACAGATAAAAGCTCCAAATTTGTGTCTACTAGAAAGGTGAACGACAGCGAAGATTTGAGGAAAGAGAGAAAATCATTTATTCCGATTTGACCCCGAGAGATATGGGTAATACTCATTAGGCCTAAAAGAGTTAGTTTATTACTCACGTAAATAACGGCTATTAATTTATTTCTTTTATGCAGTATTATAATTTTCTTTAAGAATTTATAGGGCTATTGGAGGGAAATTGTAAATGTATTAGATTTAATTGTATACTTTTATAAAAGAATACTGTCTTCATCCCATCTCAACTGTCTACTTTCTTTTCGGGCACCGTTATTTAGACGGGTTGATATAGTTAATTAATTGCTTAGAATTAGTTTGTATGATAAAGATGTGAGATTCATATAATTATTTAATTATTTATAATTTAATTTGAGTTAGTAAATATGTGATACTCATTTTCTTATTAGAAATTGGACAAATGAGATCTGACAGTCGAAAAGAAATACTAAACAAGTATAATAGGACAGATGGAGAAATAGAATCATCAAATTTGTCCAGAATATTATAATTAAAGTCAATCAAGTTTTCCATTCCAATTTAGCGAGCTAGATACAATTTCCATTTGTGGTTTCGAAAAAGTGTAATTGTCCATATGGTTTAAAAAGGTGCAATACACATATTTGTGTGAGTCTGTCACCCTGTCACATTAAGGGTGGTTTAACTCTTCTGTGTGGTTTGCAGGCTATTGCACAGGAGCGAGGTTTACCCTGTGCGCACCAAAGATAGCGGCTGCGGGTTCCTCGTCAACAAAAAAAAAAACGTGCAATACACATATTTGTGGTTTCTATTTAGTTGCACAATACTCCATGTCATGTTATTTTGTGTGATTTTCAACTTGTAAAGAAAAAAAATACCTTAAACACCTAATACATATAATAAGATAATATCATAAATATTAAAAATTTAAAGCACGAGAAGATTCAATACACGTATTTTACCACGTCTGAGTAAATGAGGCAGATTGCACTTCTTTGCAAATTATAAAAAAACTCAATACACATGCAGAAATCATAGGAGGAATTTGCACCTACGTAAAAATATAAAAAAATAAATGATACCTCTTTATAAACCATAATAAATGGACTTATTAATACATCCTCTAGAATTATCGGGGTGATTTGCATCTAAGTAAAATCAAAGTGCTTTAGCTGCTATTAACCCCCAACTTATAGCCTCCTACATTTGTGGAGAACCTCTTCCCTAATAAAACTGAATAATCCTCCACAAATTGAATCCGATTTCTTAACTTTTCCTGTAAAGACAAAATAGGAAATCCCAGAAAAGAATTTCCATGGAAAATTCCTAAATTGCTATCAACCTGTTGGAAGTCTAAGAGTTTCTTATTGTTTACAACAAACTCATTGGATTCCAACAGACCAAAATTCTTTCATCTAATTCAGACCAAATCAAAAAACCCTGAGGCCAACATGCACGCCAACTGTTTGTGGGAATGCCCCAACGGAAAAGAGCCATCCTAGCCTCTTGATGATGCAATAGGCAAGAGAATTTATCCAAAACTTTCAATCTTTGGTTCTTCGCATTGAAGATTTGATCAAGATTGTTACTTTTCACTCATCATACGTGGGAAAAGAAAATCAAGAATGGCTAGCATTCGTTCCTCGAGGTCGCATTCTATGTCGTCTCCGCAGCAGTCTCCAGCCGAGAAGCATGTACCAGACTCACATCGCCTGCTACTGGAGAAACGTGACAGTCACGTGGAGCAAGAATGCAATGGTTTACTCACTCTGCATCTCCGTGGAGAGCATGGACCATGGCCGAGTTTGCATGTTCAAGATCGAGCTTAAACCCTGGCAATTCTGGGCTAGGAAGGGGTGCAAGACATTTACGGTTGATGGGAATCTTCTAGAAGCCTATTACGACTTCCGAGCAGCCAAATTCTTCGGCCCGGAGCCCACTGAAGACTTCTACATCACCTTAGTTTCGGATGAAGAAACTGTGTTAATGGTGGGAGACATGAAGAAGAAGGCGTACAAGAAGACGAAAGCACGGCCTCCGTTAGTTGAGGCCGTGCTGTTCTACAAGGAGGAGCATGTCTTCGGGAAGAAATCATTCGCCGCAAGGATGAAGTTCGATGAGAGTGAGGACCGATATCATGATATCATTGTGGAGGGCTCGAGTGGGGATAAGGATCCGGAGATGCGGATTAGCGTAGATGGGATTGTGGTGATACACATAAGGAATTTGCAGTGGAAATTCAGGGGGAATCAGACGGTGCTTGTGAAAGAGCAGGCGGTTGAAGTTTTCTGGGACGTCCATGCATGGCTGTTTAACCCTCCCGGCTCCGGCCGTGGCTCGTTCATCTTTAAGCCCGGCGGAGGGGATGCGGATAGCGATGGAGACGACGAGACTCAGTATGAGGGGAGCGAGTGCAGCGGGCAGAGCAAGTACTACTCGATGAGGAGCTACTCCAAGGCTGCGGATACTTGTCTTTTTCTATATGCATGGAAGCTTGAGTGACAAAGTTGAATGAGGGAAGATAAAGGCAAAGTATATACATATGGTGTAATCTTGTGAGATTTGTAGGAAAAAGTTCTTTTGAGAATGCACCTCATTTTTTGCTCTGTTCTTTCAATCTTGTTGATTTAGCTTGCAATTTTGGTGGTAGAATGGAACTTGATTGAATATATTTGCAATGTATGCGGGTCAATTAGGCCAGTGAAAATGTGAATGAACAATCAGATAGTGACCATAAAATGAAAATCACATTCTTTGTCACATAGTAGGATAAGGGTGAATTCAGCATTTTCAAGCACCTTGAACTAGATGGCCTTATATTGGGACGAAGGCTAGACTATGAAAATTGAAACAATTGAACCGGAGCCTCGATCTGCCCTAGTCAAAATATACACATTAGACCTAATTAAGACTGGTTGAACTTGATCTATATTTTGACGGTGCTCATGAGGAATCCATATGATCCTCTATCCCTTATTCTCGTGTTTCACTTATGTTCCACTACTATTTTCAAGTATAAACCCATACGGATTTATGATTTGAAATTAGAGTTGTCATAAACTTGTATGGATTTATAGTTTAAATGTTAATGGAACATTAGTTGGACACGAGATTGTGGGACTGAGGAATACCAAGAATCTAAACATTTATTGATTTGCACCATTTTTTTTTTCCTTGTATTAGTACATGTTTTTTTTCCAATCTACTTTTTCCAATTCAATTCAATTCCAATCCACAGCAAAATTGTCCCATCTGGAACTCATTCTTCATCATCTGCAGAGGCGGACTCATAAATTATATTTCGGTGTTCTAAAATTTAGAATTTATAGTTTTTCACGTGATAATATGCAATTCAGGAAAAACAAAATAACAATTTTTCAAAAAAAAAAAAAAAAGGGTAAATTGAAGAAATACTATTGATATGATTTATTTAGTTTAAACTGAAAATCTTGATATAAAACTTAATCAAGCATAGACCTGAGAAGGCAGGCCTATCTTCAATCAGTCTTCGCCTGTTCTTTCTTGGACTCCTAACCCCCCCCCCCCCCAAAAAAAAAAAAAAAAAAACTTTTCCAAAATCATTTTCGTTTAATCGTGATCTAATTAATAATCGAGTGACCAGCAGCAGACGTATGCACGTGCAAGTTGGGGGGAGATGAGTCCAAACAGACTACCTTAAAAAATGCCAAAAAAGAAGAATAAAACACGTGGTTAGCATTAAGGTTCTTGTTCTGCGAAGGGTGAGTTTCAAGGGCCACGCCTTGGATTGAATCAAGGAGACAGGACCACTGACTAATAATGCACGACTATTAAGAGAATGTTTGCTGTTTTTATTACTATATTAAAACATTAATTATTTCAAAACAAACAAACTCCTTCATTAGCATCTCCGAGATAAAGTGGCACTTAAGTACAAAACACCCCATTAAGATATGTATCTTACAGTACTTGACCTAATTGCATAGAGTTGTTATCACTTTCCTACCCCTATATACTAATTTAATCTTGTAAGTTATAATTACTATCATGTTAGAATTTGAATTTCAGCATTAGATTCTTTAAATGAAGATTTCTATGTTGGTCCTTAATGTAGTCTATGTTAGTATTTGTTTTTGGTCCCTGATATTAAAATTCGTCCATTGTTGGTCCTATGAGGGAGAGTGTATTTCTGATAATTATTAATTTACTAGTAAATTGTTTGGTTTGCAGGTGACTGAAAAAGTTATGTGTGGATACGTTTTATATCGTAGAATGACAAAACAGATAATTATTTACATCACATGATAAAAAATAAACACAACCATATTATAGAACCAAAAACCGACAAAGACTATATATACTGTGGGACTAAATTTGATTTTTAATTTTTTTTTATCATTTCTATAAACATCATTAGAGATCAAAAAGTTCGTCTGGAAACCGAAAGATGGAGTAAAGTAGTAGCAAATTGATTAATTAATGCTTGGAGTGCCATTTCTGGGTTCTTGCATTGTGGGTGTCATGATTATACTCATGATTAAAGATGTATAATTAAACAATTAATATATCAAATGAAAAAGGCAATATTAATGATGACTTCATAATTATGATTCTTGAACTTTTGAGCAGTTCAAAATGCATCTTAACATCATCATCTAATCATGATGAACATCATTACAAAATCATAAAGGGTCAATACCAATTTATCATGTCAAATACACTCATCTCTAGATCAGAAAATTAGCAAATCATAATACAACTTAAGAAAAGAAAAATACGAACTTTTTTTAGTCCCTAATAATATTTTTTTCTCAACTTCTGGGATTATGATTATGAATCTGAAACTGGGGCTGCTGCATGGCAAATGAGTAGTTAAGAAACGGCGAAAATGCAAGGCTTGCATTTGCTAGAAAATTATTGACCGTTGGATCAAGATTCTTCTGCCCAAATGCTTCAAGAGCTTTGATCTGCGATCTGAGGAATTTGAGATAATTTGCTGCTTCATCAAGCATCGATGCAGTGTCCATCTTGCTTCCTCCGGGAACCAGTTTCTGCAAAACCCTAATTCTCTCACTAATCCTCTCCCTCCTCTGCCTCGCCGCCACCGTCTGCGGATCGTTCGATATCCTCACGTTCTTTCTCTTGGGCTTCTCCGCCGCCTCCTCGCCGAAGTTCACCGGCCTAAACGCCGCCGCCCGGTAGATTATCTCCTTCATCTGAGCAATCGCCTCCGCGTCCGGCTCGTCGGCCGACGACGCCGACGAGCTGGGCTGTTGGAAATTGATGTTTGATGATGAGATTGGTCGATATTCCGTAGAATAATTCGTCTGAAAATCAAGATTTTGTTGCTTTGATGAGCCGATTTGGTCGATAATTTCTCCTCCTCTCCTTCTCTTGTTTCCGTTAGAACATGAAGATCTTGAGCCATTAATGATTTCTTTAGAATTTTGAGGAATATTCTCTGCAAATTTTCTGGGTTTGTTGATTTCAGACAAAGATGAAGAGTTGGAGAAATTCCATAAATTCTTGCAGTCGGAGAAGATGAGGGAAATCCCATCATCTTGATCGGCTGAAGTGATAGTTGTATCGGTGGATGCGGACAGCAAGCAATCGAGGGACTCGAACGACGCCGTATTCGTCGTCTGCTGATCAAGAACATTGGAGTTCTTGGCCACGGTTGAAAGACCAAAATCAAGAATCTGTGGAGGAGGATTAATGGGATTCAATGCGGAAGGCCTACTGTAATCAGTGAATGGTCCTGCATTGACGGCGACGCCCCAACCGCCGCCAGATCCTAATCTTGAATTCCATTGTGGGAAGAAATTGGAGAGCAACTCAGTTGTCGGAATCGGTTGAGCAGTTGTCAGAATCTTGTTATTGAAGTATGAAACGGCGCCGTTTGGCATCATGCTTTGTTCAAACTCACTGCTCCAATCAAGATTATCCATTTGATTCATCTATATAATGGAAAAATAAGAACAATATTTGGGATATTTGAGGAAGCAAATTCAAAAAAATATATATATATATATATATATATATATATATATATATATATATATATATAATTAAACAAGAAAAATTGGCTAACCTTGTTCAAGAACAGTATGAATTCGAGTCGATTATATCGAAGAATTGAAGAATCTTCAACCACCCTTTAGCTTATAAATTCCAGAAAACCTTCAAGAAAAAAGAGGGGATAGCTAACGTCAATCTCAGCTGCAAAATTTTGTCCGAATTTCCAATTCCGAGACAGAAGCAGAAATTCATGTAACTGCTTGATAGCTTACAAAGAAGATAAATCCAAAAGAACAGTAAATTTTCAACTGAAAGAAGGGAAAAAAAATCGTTTCGAGATAAAGATTAGACGATGTTCGGAGAAAAAGGGTTCATTTCTTGACAAATATATATACATACCTTAAGTATACAAATTAGTTATAAGATGTTGAATGGAAGAGATGTTTATATAGAAAGAATGAAAAGAGGGTTCATACTTTATTGTACATGGCAGCAAAAACTGAGCAGTACTTGGAAACATGTTGTGTGAATGAGAAATTTAATAAGAATAGTGACATTATTTTTTCAAAAAAATGACATTTTTGACAGTAGATGCAAATGGGGTTTGAAAAAAGATAAGACTTTCTGCTCAGTACTTAGTGGGGCGGTAAGAAGTGAATTCTGCAGATCAAGAGCTAGCATGAGAGAGAGAGAGAGAGAGAGAGAGAGAGAGAGAGAGAGTTTTTGAATGTTAATTATTAACAGATTATATAAAGTACTTTCTTGAAATATTAAAATGAAGTGGGAGAAAGCTCTGTGCTTCCTTTTTGGCTGCTGCTGCTTAGCCATGCGCTCTGTAAAGATTCAGACAACTGCACTGAAGAATATAAGATTAATTTAAGTTACCTTTTGTGCAGCCGCTTCAAAGATTTCTACTAATCATAGTTTAATCATAGCAAATTTCTGTTGTAAAAAATTAAGTTATATTAGAATTTAATTATTCCAGAATGAGATATGAGCGTTGATCACCATATTTCTTGACTTCGTAATATTGAACTAGGAGTAATTAATTAAAGTGTATTATTTGAACCAAGAAAATCAGCAAAATCTTGAGAGATAAGTTTATTTAGGAATGAAACATCATAGTAGAAGGTGATGAGTAGTGGCAATGATTTGGAGACTTTGGCAAGAAAATACAAATTAGTGTATGATTAGAATCAGATAGATTGACCAACAACTTGCTCATAGGATTTTGTCTCTTCACATTTCAACTCAATTATTCTCCCAGTTTCCCTTTTCTTTATTTACCTGAATATTAGTAGTATTAATCAGCGCACACGCACGCACACAAATGTAGACCCGGATGCCTCCCCCCTCTCTCTCTCACACACATATAGAAATTAAGAGAGAGAAAGAGAGCAAGACAGAGAGAAGAAGCTCAGAGAAGGCTCATCTGGTTTCAGAAGGGTTCCCCACATGCACCCCATCAATACAGCTCACTGAATGGGTTGCCATTGCATTTTTAGCTGCTTTATTGAAATTGTACACTAGAATTTCATTTTAATGTGAGATTTTTATTTTTTTCATGTTCAAATTTGCAAGCATGAAATTTATGTTGCATTTCGATTATGTGCTATATATTGTCAAGTGTACCTAGAAATTCATGATAAATTTAGAAATTGGTTTTATTTTATGAAGGAAAGAAATATTGGGCATTATAACAATGTTGACCCTAAAATTGGGCAGTCTGGCCTAATGCTAGTTGTGGCGGACTAGTAAATAGTACTCCCTCCGTCCCATTGAACATGATACTTTTCTTTTCAGCGCGAGAATTAAGAAAGTGGATGATAAAATAAGAGGGAGGGGTAAATGATAAAGTAAGAGTGAGAAGATGAATGAGTTTGTGAGAGAGTAAAGAATAAAGATGGAGAAATAAATGAAAAAGTAAGAGATAATTTAGTAATATTTTTGAAAGTTATTTTTTAAGGAAACGTGTCATTTTAAGTGTGACGTCCCCAAAAGAAAAATGTGTCATTTTAAATGGGACGGAAGAGTATAAAGCAAGAGTAATGGTATGGTAGAACAATATTGAGTATAATGTTGTTCCCTTGGGATGGCATAACGGTGAAGGTGGGTGGCCCGGGACCGATAGGTCATGGGTTCAATTCCCACTGGACACGCTATGTGTGAGCCTGTCACCCTGTCACATTAAGGGTGGTTTAACTCTTCTGTGTGGTTTGCAGGCTATTGCACAGGAGCGAGGTTTACCCTGTGCGCACCAAAGATAGCGGCTGCTGGTTCCTCGTCAACAAAAAAAAAAAAAATATTGAGTATAATGTCAGACTTAATGTCGATATTTGAAAAACATTATTTTCTGATTTGTTTGCTTGAAATATCGCCCTTGCATTGAGTTTTAGTGTCAGAATATAAAAAAAGTCATAACCCGCCCCTTCTGTAAAATTAAGGGTGCATATATAAAACACGGAGGGAGATCAACTATTAACATTCCATATCCCAATATTATCTCACAAAAAAATTGCTTCTAAACACCTTGCTAGGTGTTTGCTGTTGATTTAATAAATCAATCATAAACTCGTAGGTTTTTATAGATGTGGGACAACAATGAGACATAAAATTTGGGGTACAATTCATATCTCAATTTGTATATCCCAATATTGTCTCATTACTATAACCACCTAGGTATTTACGACACAGTTCTACGACCGTAACCATCTAAGTGGTTACACTAATGGGACAACACTGTGACGTGAAAATTGGGATAG
This sequence comes from Lavandula angustifolia, assembly GCA_028984105.1. Lineage (NCBI taxonomy): Eukaryota > Viridiplantae > Streptophyta > Magnoliopsida > Lamiales > Lamiaceae > Lavandula > Lavandula angustifolia. The sequence continues at coordinate 3,307,635 of CM054812.1, forward strand.
AGGATCTTATTTCGGGGATCTGCTCCCCTATAACACCAATTCCAATTTTACAACATTGTTATGTTCAATATTATCTTCATATGTTCCGATATACTATAATATTTTATCAATTTATGAACATTGTAACTTCTTTATTCGCATAGTCTTACCATGCTTAATATAGAACTATCACTTTCATGTTCCTTTTCAAGTCATGTCATAATCTTTTTTACCTATCTAAAATCTTCTTAAATGTAATTATTTATGTCAAACTGAATCCGGGCCCAAATCCAGGCCGGCCCAAGTGGTCCATTCGTGCAGCCCCCCTTCTACACTCCATGTCAAAATCCACTAATAAATGCACCTTCTACCTCCGGTTCCCTCCGATTAAAGCCAATGGCGTGTTGGCTCCAAGCCTACATATATCCATCCACTCGGCTAAGCCAGTTTTCCCTCCACCGGGCCCCACAGCGCAATTATTAGACGCGTCACACGTGAACGCAAGGCTCTCACGCACACGTGGCATCCTATCATTGGCAGGCAACACTAATCAGATATGTGTAGCCCACATGGAACTGATCAAGAGACAAATACATGGACCATGAGGGTTTGATTCAATTCCAATTCCGACATTAATTAGAATTTGATTTATTTATTTATATTAAAGTGTCACATTATACTGATTACTGAAAAATGTTCATTGCCAGCTCAGCTAGATGAGATGCAATGGGAGTAGGACGCGTGGACAGATGTCGGCAGAAATCTTGAAGAGGTTAATGTCGAAGATTGTTGATGAGAGTAATACAACATTAAATAGGGGAAAAAATTCAACTCCTACAATAATAAGGTTGTCAAGATCATACTACAGAGCAAGATTTTATGCGGAGGATTCATGCATACAATAAGAATTTTGTCATATTCAATGGGACTTGTGTCTCCTGCAGAAGGAAACGTCTCTTTCCCAACATTTTTCTAGAACTTACGACTGCCGACTCATACTCCGAGTGCACGAGATCTTCTATTATAATATATCTGTATATGAAATGGTTTCGTCGATATATGACACGAGACGATAATGTAGAAGACAAATGCTCTTTACACGAAAGAGAAATATGGCACAACCATATGACCTATTCAAAGACCTAGAATAAACCATAATTATCAAAGGAACTAAAAACGGAATTTCTGAAAATAAAAAAGGGCTTAATATGCCCTTATCGTCTTAAAATAGTTGGAATTTGGGTGATGACCACTTATAATAGTGATTTAAACCCAACTCCAATAGTTATGCCTGTTTTGATTCTTTTGAACGTTTTATCATTTGATTGATCAGTTGCCAAAAAGTCATATGTTGCTTGCATTAATATACATGTATCTGCAAAATCTGCAACCATGTTGACCCCTTGGGAGCAAAGTAATGTAGTAATTGTACTTAAATTTACATATACGTACACCCAAATCCAAAACAAAAATTATACTTGGAAGAGGATCCAGCTAGAGCATAGAATTCGGGAGACAATTCATTTAGGGTAGTATGCAAATTTAAAGGGGCATTATATTAAATATTCAGAAAATTCGGGAAAAAATGACAATTTAAGAGTTTGGTGGCTCCACACGCACTCGTCTGGATCAGCCTATATATGGTCCACAATGGTTTGGATATACCATATTTGTGTTCCCTTATATGTACCACACCACAAATATGTTGATGTGTGGAATACACAAAGGTAAACGAATCTGGTACACCTAAAACGTTATGATATATGATCACACCCTAGGATGGATATATAGTGTTGGTTGGTTGTTGGGGACCAGGTTAATAATTTTTTTTTGGTAAAAAATAATTTTAGTCACTAGACAGAGTTTGGGTTGTAGTAGGCCTCTAAATTTATGAAGTGGGGCATAACATCAAAAACCCATATAAATCTATATAAGAATTTTATTAAATGTAATGAATTTGTTTTTTCCGAGTAGGTATTCCCATGAATTTTCGTTTGGACAAATTCGTGCTGGCCCGTCACACCTAGGCCTATCCGGATCCAGACCCGTTAAATTCTGTTTTTATCAAATCAATTTTTGTAGGCCCGGTCTAATTTAATTGGCTGGTCGAGCAAACTAATATTCATTGCATCCAGTTCTTAATTGCCGATTCTCAAACACCCAGTTAAGACTAGGGGTATAAACGGGTCGAATACAGACGGATAGTGCTCTTCCTATTTTTTATCCCATATTTTTTTCTCGGATTCGGTGTCGAATACAGGAAGGCCGGATACGAATATGGATTCAGAATATTCGCAATATGAATACAGGGCAGATATATGACGAATTCGGATCGAATTCGAATAACAATAATCAGATAATATGATTCATAAATACCCTTCTATTTATGATTGCAACACATGAAAAAATCACGTATACAATATTTAATAGAAGTTTTAATGCAAACTATAGTTAATATACTATCCATTATCAATTACATAATTTTTAGAATCAAGAAAGTACGAAAAAATTTCAAAATTCAACATAAAATACCTAATAATAACCATAGATGCGCTTAAAATATAAAGTAGTGTACAAAGTTTAAGAACTACATAAGGTTTGGCATGACATGATAGCAATTAGCAAATAAAATAACACAAGTGGATTTCAGTTTTCATTCACTATGTAGCTTAGTATATCAAGCCTCGACTACAACTCCTAAATCCTCATCACTACCATTTCTTCTTCATCCTACATTTTTAATCTATAATTAGTATCTTAAGTTTACAACTAACTTGGAAGAAAATTTTAATTAAAGAAGTAAAAGTGATAAACCTTGAACCACCATATTGGCAACAAGTGTTTCCATGACATCTAAATCACCAACAATAGAGACGATCAGACGAGAGTTTTGAGGGAGAGATGAGGTTTTGAGGGTGAGCTAAGACGATTTTTTTTTTAATATCTTTTCTTATCTTAATTTATTATTATATTAAAAAATTAATTATCAAATATTCAAATATCCGAATTCATAATCCGGGAAATATCAGATTAAATACGGAAAAGAATGGATACGGGTGAATAATGTGAAATCCAAATTCGAATCCGTATTCAATTTAGACTATTCGGATTCGAACCCGTATCCGACCGGATACTAGATTTGCTCCCCGAATTTGATCCCGATCGGCTCCGGCTCCGGATAGGGCGGATAATATCCGATCCGCACCCCTAGTTAAGATACAAAAACCTATAGCAAAACGGCGGCGTATTTCGAGATATAATTATTTACAATTCAATTCAACCAAAATTTTATTGAATGACAAGTATAATCAATTAATTAAATCACATTAATCTAAGGGAGTGCTTCATAGATGAGTTTTCTACCGTACTAAGGGAATAACACTGATAATCATAATGGATATGGGTTTTAGTTGCCTACTATAAGTATCAAACCTCAGCAAGGAATCTGTGCACTGTACAGACCCTTCTAAGTTATAGTCCTTAGCGACTTTACAAATCAAACCGAGGTTTGAAGGGAATGGGATAATCTCCAACTAGGAAGGAGTTCTTACAATAAGAACAATCACTAAATGTGAACTCCTTCGAATTTCTAAGCTATAGATTTGGCAATGAGCTTAGCTAGAGAAGAGGGATCTAAAGAACTCTAGAGAGAAGAACTAATGATATTCTATTAAGCAAGTTATTCGCTGGATTGATCTTGAATGCGCTAGAGTTGTTTGAAAGCTTGAGCGTTTTCCCTTGATATCTCATGCGTGGAGCTCGGATTTTCTTCTCTATTTATAGTCGTGAAACAGGCATATGTCCGTTGGAGACGACGATGCCACGTGTCACAACCTTCCAAAGAAATCGGTTTGATTTGGTACGTGAAATTTAGTTGCCTACTATAAGTATCAAACGGCATATGGATATGGGTTTTTATCAAACCCAAGTAGGTAGATGGGTATGAGATTTCATACCCATATTAGTATCAAAATTATATTGTATATATTACTCCTTTCGTTTCATAAAAAATGTCTTATTTCTATGGGGGCACGGAATTTTAAGAGAGTTAATTTTGGTGGGTAAAGATGTGGGATCCATACAAATTAATTAATTATTTAGAATTGATTTGTGAGGTAAAGAGGTGAGACTCATGCAATTAATTAATGATTTTAAATTGATTTGGGTTGGTAAAGGTGTGTGACCCACTTTCTTTTTGAGAAACATGACACTATCTATTGGACATCATGAAAAGAAAAACAAGATATTTTCTATGGGACGGAAGGATTATTTTTTAAGACTAAAAATCATTTTTATAATATTATTTAATATGAATAATGATATAAATATATTTTTTCAATTTTTTAAACAATAAGTATCATTATTTAGAAACATTTTAACATGAATATAAAAATATCTTTATAAAAATTAAATACACTTATGTTTGAAATATTACACTAATAACTAAACTATAAATTTGTTTTTTACGAACTAAAAAATAATTATTTTATATATGTAAAGATATTGTACGTTATTGAAATAAAATCTTCTATTATTAAATTTATAATACTTTCTCTTAATTTTTTTTAAATATAAAAAATAATAAAATTAAAGAATGACACATAAAATTATTATGTAATACTTAGTTTATAATACTTACTTAAAATAAGATAATTAGTGAAAAGAATAATAATAAAAATAAACTTAAACTTTGTCTAATAATAAACATTATATTATATAAAATTATTTTAACATAATTTACAAAAATGTTTAATTTTCATAAAAAGGTAAATATTCAGTTTAATTTTGTAAAAATGTAAGTTAACTTTATAAGAACATAATTTTATAATATTTTTAAAAATATTTATTCATTTTTTCATAAATACTCAAAATAAAAGATATTGTGTTTTTTTATTAAAATATTTTTATATTAAATTTCACAAAATATTACTATATTCACAAGATCATACATTCTCATAGAGGCCTAAGTTCAACAAAACATCATATTTGGTTATCATGTCTATTCACTAATAAATTTCAAACATCATTAAAGAAATCAGTCATACTTATACCCAATTACCCATACCCGAATTCTTACCAAACAACCATAATAATATTTGACATACTCGATTTAAAGATGTTAATTGAGAGACACAGATCATTGCCACCTCGGTGTTTGTACTTTTATTGTATACAATCTTATTTTTGATTTAGGGATCCACTAATTATAATTTTATAAATATTCTATATAAAAACAATACAAAATAATACAAAACCAAAATAATTTTAAAAGGAAAAATAAACCTAATTATTTTTTAATTTCGAGGCAACTGGCCTCACTGCCCCTAGCTAGGCAATTGTGTTTATATCAAAGAGGAGTAGAGCTGTAGAGGAGTCAATCTTTAATTAGTATGAACATGGACAAAAGTCGAAAGCCTAACTTCTGAATACTTGTCTACTATTTATAGTAAGCATATCATATAATTATATATCCTAGAGATTAATTAAATCAACTTTCACTATTGATTAGGAAAATCATGATGGCTGGGTTAAGATAATAGACACGTTTTACTCATAATAAAGGCAAAATATAACAATTATTAAATAAAATAGAAGATACATTTTTCACATTTAATTTACTGTTAAATTAGGACAGATGGACATCTAAACCTGCAATTTATTCTGATCCTACCAATGTACATATGCAAGGGTCCACATAATTTTGATAAGAGCAAGTTTGTTTATACCAACGTTGTCCATTTACATATACAAATTGTCAAAAGCACTTAAATTGAGAAACACATTTGTTTTCATTGTTAAAGAATACTCCCTCCTATTTAGAATAAGTGTCCTTTGACAATTAACACACAAATTAAGAATTATTAGTTTTACTAATTATTTGCTAATTACTAAGAGTATTTAACTGCAATGAACATCAAATAAAAGTAATTATTAAATCAAAATAAATCAGAACAACACTTATTTTCTAATTAATCAATTGGAGAACGTAATTGTTATTATATCTCTCTCCCTTTTTTAAGAAAAAACTCGTCATTCGGTATTTTAGATGCACATTCAATAATTCTTCATTAGTCCTTTAATAAATATAGAAGCTTGTTTCAATCATGTGATTCATTGCATATATCTTTTTTTTTATTCGTGGAACCCGCAGCCGCTACCTTCGGTGCGCACTGGTAAACCCTGCTCCTTGTGTAGTAGCATGTAAACCACACAGGAGGTTTAACCACCCTTAATGTGACAGAGTGACAGACAAATCACATAATGGTGTTGGTGGGAATTGAACCCATGACCTATCGGTCCCGGACCTCCCACCTTCATTGCATATATCTATAACTTTGTTTTGTGGACTTTCTTCTTTGAGAAAAGATTAAGACAAAGCTTCTAGCTATATATTTATTAAATGCAATATTACCTAACATACGTTTATTTGTAATTATTCAATTAGAATCTAAACTAAAATATTTAATTTATTCTGATCCTTCATCCGCCGATTTTCTTTTTTATATGTATACATGGGTCCACGAAATCTTGGAAGACTAATTTGCATATAAATATATCTTTCCAAAAGAAGAGCCATATATAAAAAAATTTGCTGGGCCTGAACAAATTTAGGGTTAGGCCTAATTTAGATGTCCATCTGTCCTAATTTAACTGTAAAAGAAACAAATATCTTTAATCATAATGAATAATAGCTATCTTTGCTGGCCTTTACTGTGTAAAACGTGTCTACTATCTTTATTCGGTAGCATGTGCCTTTTGTATTTAATTAGTAAATATTGAATCCCATCTTAGGGTATCCCTCCGAGTGCACGAGATCTTCTATTATAATATCTCTGTATACGAAATGGTTTAATTCGCCGATACATGACAGGAGACGATAATGTAGAAGACGAATGCTCTTTACACGAAAGAGAAATATGGTACAACCATTTGACCTATTCAAAGACCTTGAATAAACCCTAAATATCGAAGGAACTAAAAACGGAATTTGTGAAAATAAAAAAGGTCTAAATATGCCTTAGCTAAAATAGTTGAAATTTGGGTGATGACCATTTATAATAGTGATTTAAACCCAACTCCAATAGTTATGCCTGTTTTGATTCTTTTGAACGTTTTATCCTTTGATCGATCAGTTGTCAAATAGTCATATGTTGCTTGTTCCACATTAATATACATGTATCTACAAAATATGCAACCATGTTGATCCCGTGGGAGCAAAGCAATGTAGTAATTGTACTTAAATTTATATATACGTACACCGAAATCATAAAAAATATATATATATATACTTGGAAGAGGATCCAGCTAGAGGTTAGAGTTTGGGAGACAAATTTATTTAGGGTAGTATGCAAATTTAGAGGGGCATTATATTAAACATTCAAAAAAATTCGGGAAAAGAAGATAACAATTGGCTCCACATGCACTAGCCGGAATCAGTCTATATATGGTCCATAATAGTTTGTATATATCATATTTGTATATTTTTATGTTTACCACATTATATAAATTATTGATATATGGAATATACAAAAATGCACAAATGTGGTACATTCAAACCGCTATAATATGGTCACACCCTAAGTTAGATGGATATGTAGTGTTGGTTGGTTGTTGGGGACCAGGTTAATAATTTTTTTTTGGTAAGAAATAATTTGAGTCACTAGACAGAGTTTGGGTTGTAGTAGGCCTCTAAATTTATGAAGTGGGGCATAACATCAGAAACCCATAAATCTATATAAGAATTTTAAATGAAATGAATTTGTTTTTTCCGAGTAGGTATTCACATGAATTTTCTTTTGGACAAATTCGTGCTGGCCCGTCACACCTAGACCTATCCAGACCCGTTAAATTCTGTTTTTTTTTAATTCAATTTTTCTAGACCCGGTCTAATTTAATTGACTGGTCGAGCAAACTAATATTCATTGCATCCAGTTCTTAACTGCCGGTTCTCAAACACCCAGTTAAGACTTAAGACACAAAAACCTATAGCAAAACGGCGGCGTATTTCAGAGATATAATTATTTACAATTCAATTCAACCAAAATTTTATTGAATGACTAGTATAATCAATTAATTAAATCACATTAATCTAATAATATTTGACATATTCAGACTTAAAGATGTTAGTCGAATCGAGGGACACAAATCATTGCCACCTCGGTGTTTGTACTTTTATTGTATACAATCTTACTTTTGATTCAGGGATCTACTAATTATAATTTTATAAATACTGTATATAAAAAAATAAAAAATAATAAAAAACCTAAATAATTTTAAAAGGAAAAATAAACCTAATTATTTTTTAATTTTGAGGCAACTGGCCTCACTGCCCGTAGCTACGCAATTGTGTTCTTAAATCATATATGTAGGTGCATGTATTTAACAAAATATCAAAGAGTAGAGGAGTGAATCTTAATTTAATTGGTATGAACATCGACAAAAGTCTAAAAGCCAAACTTCTGAATACTTGTCTACTATTTATAGGAAGCATATCATATAATAATATATCCTAGAGATTAATTAAATCAACTTTCACTATTGATTAGGAAAATCATGATCGCTGGGTTAAGATAATAGACACGTTTTACTCATAATAAAGGCAAAAGATAACAATTATTCAATAAAAATAGAAGATACATTTTTTCTGTTAAATTAGGACAGATAGACATCTAGACCTGCAATTTATTCTGATCCTATGTAAGGTTCCACATAATTTTGATAAACCAAGTTTATTTATACCAACGTTGTCCGTTTACATTTAGAAATTGTCAAAAGCACTCAAATTGAGAAACGAATTTGTTTTCATTGTTAAAGAATACTCCCTCCCATTTAGAATAGCTGTCGTTTGACAAGTAACACACAAATTAAGAATTATTAGTTCTATTAATTATTCGCTAATTACTAAGCGTATTTAACTGCAATTAACATCAAATAATGTAATTATTAAATCAAAATAAATCTAAAACAACACTTGTTTCTAATTAATCAATAGGAGAAAGTAATTATTATTATGTATATCTCCCTTTTTTGAGAAAACTCGTCATTTGGTATTTTAGATGCACATTAAATAATTCTTCTTATATCCTTAATTTAATAAATATAGAAGCTTAAAACACTCATGCCATTCATTGCATGTATCTATAACTTTGTTTTGTGGACTTTCTTCTTTGAGAAAAGATTAAGATAAAGCTTCTATTATTTATTAAATGCAAAATACAGTTATTACCTAACATACATTTATCTGTAATTATTCAATTAGAATCTAACCTAAAATATTTAATTTATTCGGATCCTTCATCCGCCGATTTTTTTTTTTTATATGTATGTATACATATGTGTCCATAAAATCTTGGAAGACTAATTTGCATATAAATATATCTTTCCAAAAGAAGAGCCATATATAAAAAAATTGGCTGGGCCTGAACAAATTTAGGGTTAGACTTAATTTAGGTGTCCATCTGTCCTAAATTAACTGTAAAAGAAACAAATATCTTTAATCATAATGAATAATAGCTATCTTTGCTGGCCTTTACTATGTGTAAAACGTGTTTACTATCTTTATTCGGTAGCATGTGCCTTTTGTATTTAATTAATAAATATTGAATCCCATCTTAGTCTTTATTCTGCACATTCTTCTTATGGAAGAAAATTAAAAAACCTTCCAGTATATATATATACAAAAAGTCAATCGATTGTTACTTTAGATGAATTGGTCAATAAATTTTTTTTTTAATTTATTATTTCCTAATGTTTGTTAATTTGAAATTAGTCCTTCTGTTAAATTTTAAGTTAGTCAACTGTTAGTCATAGTTATTTACGAAATAAAAATTTAAGGACCAATTCATCCAAAATTTAAATTAAATTTTATTTTTTTTTAAAATAGATATTTTTAATTATAATATATGTTTTTTTTAATTTAATTAAAATAAAAATTTTGGTAAAAAAAAATTTAATTGAAAACTTAAATAAAAAATTAATTAAATCTAGATTAACTAATAATAATTTTAGGGGACAATTCATCCAATTTTTAACTATTTTTTTAAATAGATTTTTTTCAAACAATTTTTAATTAACTTTTTTTCATTTTTTTATATTTAATTTTTTTAATTTAAATAAAAAATTAACTAAATTTATATTAACTTATAATTTTGCGTCTCACGGCGGAGGAGGGGAGCGAGTTGACACAGCGACTGGGGAAGGTGTTATGTTCTTTGAGGTCAGAGATGTCGCTAGAGAGGAGCGGTTAGACGATTTGGAGGTGGGAAAGATAGCCGGAGGATGATGTAGCCGAATAACTGGGAGAGGGTGACGAAAGTTGCGGAGTTATTTGTTGTAGTGGCGAGCATGACCTTGATACAACGGCGAAGAAGAGATTTAGTTAATTTTTTATTTTTAAGTAATTTTTTTCGTACCAAAAATTTTATTTGAAGAAGTAATTTAAAAAATCGATTGAATTGATCCTTAAAACTATTACTAGTTAATTTAGAATAAATAAAATTTTTTATTAAAATTTTTTAAATTAATTTTGTTCGTTGCAGAAAATTTTATTTGAATTTTTTTTTGAACAAGATTATAATTATAAAAAATATTTGAATTTTTTTAAAAAATTTAAGTTAAAAATAAGATGAGTTGGACCCTAAAACCTTTAGTAGGTAAATAATTATATGACTAACAGTTGACTAACTTAAATTTTAACAGAATGTTCAATTTATCCAAACTAGCTAACATTGAGGTCCAATAAACAAAAAAAAAAGATTGAGGACCAATTCATCCAAACTAGCAAATATTATGGACCATTTGTACCAATTTGCCGTACAAAAAAATAACTATGTCATGCCAAATAATAGTAAATTATTACTTGACATAGGGGATTTATTATATAAGAAGACTTTTTAAAATAAGAAATTATTTACATCCTTCATCTGTAATTCGATGATTTGAATTGAATGTCTGAAATATTCGTTTTTCATATTTTTTATATATTTTATGTATAATACAAAAGTGTAAAAGTTACAAGATTTATATATAAAAAATAGAATATGTATAAAAACATAAAATGAGTTTGTATACTTTCTATATATCTCACTATATAACTCTGTCTTTCTACCGGATCCATACAATTATAAATCACATATATATAATACGCGGTTAACATAAAAACAAACCTTTATATGAAAATTAAAATTTGTGCATAGCGTGCCCACAATCAATGCATATTGCCCCTACAATTATGTATAAAACGTAATTTTACATTTTACCCTTGTGGAAGAATTATATATACATTAGTAGTTAGATTCGAATCTGACCGTCAAATAACAAAAATAAAACGTACAGATATATTGATTCCGAGTTCTCTCACGCATGTTTTGGATTCCATTTGATCTTCCCCTAAATATATATATTAGTTTCCAAAGATCGTCTAATGTCTATTACTTATGATATAACCATCTCCATATAGAAGAAGCATATAGTTGTAGTAATTATGTATTATATATACTCGACTAAGTTAAATTTTGAGACCACAACTTTTTTCTTGATGTAGGAAAATAGATCCATGTTCTCTAAGAAATTCGATGAAAAATAGGATGGACTTGAGCAAACCCCAAATAAATATATACTTCCTCCGTCCCGTCCGACTTGTCTTGTTTCTTTTCAGTACGAAGATTAAGAGGAGTGAGTGGTTGTGTGTAGATGAATTGATGATTGTGTGTAAAGAGGTAAGCCCCACAAAGAAAAAGTGGGAGTTTGTGTAATAATTATTTTTCATTTTAAGAAACAAGACAAATCAAGCGGGACAATCCAAAAAGGAAAACAAGACAAGTCAAGCGAGATTGAGTATTGTTTAAGCAAGCATTGTTTTTATTAGAATTTCTAATTTTAATAATATTATCATTTATTTCAGCTAGGACTTTTCTCCCATTAATAAGATATTTGGTAATAAATAATATTATGATTCTATTTAATTAGGAGGTCTTTTCCTAGTAGAATATAATATTTGTGGGTACATAAACTCTCTAGTTTTATTTTGTTCATTAATATGATTCAGTAAAAACCGGAATTTATTCCAAAATACTTATATTTTCCAGTATTTCGTGTTCTAGAAGATTGCTAAATTTCCAATAAACACTAGCCCGTGCATGCAAACTATATATCCTTTTCGAATTTAAATGGCTCAGAGACTTTCAATTACTTCCTCAATTCCAAATATATATCTGTATATTTGTTTTTTAATAAATATTGGTATTGTTATTTGAGTAAATCAAAGTAAATTACTAAAAAGTTAATAACATAATTATATTTATCATTATAAAAGTTGGATACAATAGTCATTTTCTATCATATCATATTAATTAAACCTATTTAAGTTACTAAGATATTTAGTTGGAAAATGAAAAATTATTAATAAGCATATAAATTCGGGACACGGAAAAGAAAAATAGACATATAAATTTGGGATGGAGGGAGTACATTTTCGTTTTTATGTAATTATAGTAGGTGATGTAATATCTGATATCATAAACATACAACCCTTCTTAACCTCGTCTATAAATATCGCATAGTTCTGCAAAACCTCTGCACACATCAAAAACCATCTCTGTCTTTCCAATTCCTATTTCTTCTCTGATCTTTCTTGCTCCCTTAGAAGAGAATAACTGTAAGTTTTCTATTATGCATACAGTGTAGTTTTTCTTTCTTCTAATACTGAATTTTTGTTTTTTTTGGAGAAACATATATAGTGCAAGAAACATGGCAGATGCACTTCCAAGGTTCATCGTGCTGAAGTCGCATTCGTCTGGGCTCTGCGCGTACTACACCAACAGGGAAAACGACATCGTCACGGGTTACATCCGCTGCGACGAGAAGAGCGTTTTCAGCCCATACGCCAAGATCGAAGTCGAGCCGTCAAAATCACCAAAATACAGCGGCTGCTTCCACTTACGGTTCTGTTACAGCAACAGATACTTCGGCCTCGATCCAACGAAAAACGATTATTTGGTCGTCGCTCGGTCTAACCAACCGGTCGAAGATCCGTATGAAAGATCATGCACGTTGTTTGTTGAACGCAAACATCGGCGAGGATGGACGGCTGGAGCTCCGATTCGCGTCAAACGCCCTCTCAGGGTTCAGTTTGAGAGTTAATACAGAAGAAGGTAGTAACGAGAAATTAATTATTGTCGATTGGGAATCCCTCGTTAAGCTGCCTAAGCACGTGGCGTTCAAAGGAGACAACGGGATGTTCCTCAGAGTCCACTGGCAAGGAGGCCACCCTTATCTCAAATTCGACTCCGGAGATGGTAACCAGAAGGAGGCGGGCTTCGAGGTCCGACCCACCGATGATGGTCATATTCGAATCAGGTCTGGTTTAGAACACTGTTTGCAAATGTTTTTATAAGTGTTTATTTGTATGTTTTTTTACGGCATGATGAGTAGTTTTTTAGAGTTTGCTAAAACTGTTTTATGCGTTTGCTTGCTTTTCTAAATCAAGCTGCTATTCATAAGCATGTGATGATTTTGATGCTTAAAGTATCGTGGTTTATTTGTGTGTTTTTTTATGGAATAAGTAGTTTTTTATTATTTATTAAAACTTTTTATTGTGTTTGCTTGCTTCTCTAAAAATAAGCCGCTAAAGTGCTTGAATCCATAAGCATGAGATCATCTTGATGCTTAAAGTATCTTGGTTTTTAGAACTACAAAATCTATATGTTTTTTTTTATCGATACCAAAAAATTCCTTATTTTTAATTAAAGTCGATTTTTTTTTTTTTAACTTTAAGCAAAATCAAATATAAAATATTGACTTTCCACCTCTTCATACCGCGACTTGATTTTTTCAACAAAATCATCACGAGTAAATTAACAAAGCCTAAAGTAATGTCTCTCTCTCCTTCAAGTTTACCTACTACGGTACTAGAGTGAATATGATCTCCACCGGACAGACGTAACGCTTTAGCTAGTACACGGAAGTGCATACCGTGATTCTTCTGTGTATCAATAACTGCATAACTACACCCAATTTTAATTATTTATTCCAACAGGTCTGATTACGCCGGAGCGTTTTGGAAGCTTCATCCAGGTTGGATATGGGTGGACTCGTTTGATGTAACCGATGAAGACACATACACTCTGTTCTGGCCGGAGAAGATTGATGAAAAAACCGTCGCCCTCCGCGCCGGCAACAACTACTTCTGCAAACGTCTTACTGCCGACGGGAAAAACAATTGTCTGAACGCGTGTGTTTCAAACATCACAAGCGAAGCGAAGCTGGTGGTGGAGGAGCTCGTGCTCGAGAGGAGCATTTACAACATCAGGTACCGGATCGAGGATGCTCGAATATTCAACGAGCAGCCGTCCACGGTGGACACAACTACCGTCGTCAACGAGGACTCCAAGGCGGTGACTGTGGCGGTGAAGTCTGGGTTCGACGAAGCCAGCTCTTATACTTTTGGCCAGAGCTGGGCGTTTAAGACAGGGTTCAAAGTGTCGGTCAGCGGCGAACTGCCGATGCTTATGAAGGGCTCCGTGGAAGTGTCGTTCGAGGTGACGGGGACGATACAGTGGGGAGGGAGTGCGTCGGTGACGAAGCGACGGGAGGTTACGGGGTCGGTGAGGTGACGGTGCCGCCGAGGAGTAGGGCGAGGGTTGCTTGTATAGGTACGAGGGGGAAATGCAACATTCCGTTTTCGTACACTCAGAAAGACAAGAAGTCTACTGACGGAGAGTATGTTACGAGCGAGATCGACGGCGTTTTCGAAGGTGTGAGCAATTACAACTACAATTTTAAGGTTCTCGAGACTCTGCCTCTGTGATCTATCTGGCTTGCCATTCACAGATGTTGCTTGTTCTTATATATCAGTGTGTGTGTGTGTGTGTCTGTGTATGTGTTTGTTTGTGTGTTTGCTGTTGTATGTAAGATGAGGGTTTTTTTCATCAGCTTGATCGAAGTTGGTTTTTTCCCTCAGGTATTATATATGTTTGTGTATGTGTGGAGTCATGTATTGTTCCTAACAAAAAAATGTTTACTTCATTTAGTGTGCTTAGCTTAATTGTGGCAAAAGGTCACGAGTTCAAAATTTATCAAAGTTATATGTGAGCATGCCACTTCTGATTAACGTCGTCATAAAAAATGAATAAGCTTTATTCAAATTAAAAGGAACAATGCATCATGCATGGATGACCAACTGTACGTTAGCAAGTTGATGACAATTCACCCATTATTTAAAGCAAACAATACCACAGTAGAGTAGGTGAAGACAATGAGAGCAATTCATGGGAAACTGGACAAAGTGGAAATGAGCATATGGGAATGCTTTAAACTCCTAAACGA
The DNA here is from genome assembly GCA_028984105.1 of Lavandula angustifolia. Lineage (NCBI taxonomy): Eukaryota > Viridiplantae > Streptophyta > Magnoliopsida > Lamiales > Lamiaceae > Lavandula > Lavandula angustifolia. The sequence goes on from CM054812.1 coordinate 3,322,938, forward strand.
CATCGTTTATGAGAGTGATCCTAATTTGGATGAGCCTCAAATCGAGCATTTGTTACAGACTATTGAAGCCATCAGAAAAGACTATCCTAATGAGGATTGGCTCCATTTGGCTGGCCTAATTCATGGTACAATTTCTTGTTACATGATTATGTTCGCCTATTCTTACATCAATAATTGTATTATGTAATCTTAGTCGGTATTCACACTCCTACGGGAGTGAATGATCTAGAGTTCAATTCCCTTAGGATAGATAATAATCTATAAATGTAACAGAACGCGATTTGAATTATGTTTTTAGATCTTGGAAAAGTTCTTCATCGTAGGTTCGGGGAGCTCCCATAATGGTTCGTTGTAAGCGACACTTTTCTGGTTGGATGCGCTTTTGATGAATCCATTGTTCACCACAAGGTCTTCCCCTCTGACATGAATCATGAGTTTCTTGAAGATTTTAATGTTTTTACTAAATTAAAGTATGAAATTTTGTTGAAGTGTTTTGAGTAAAACACAAATTACAACAATCCTTGTTATAATATAGAAGGCTGCGGATTTACTCAGTGCGCATTTAATTTGATAGTGTTGGAAATGTACTTGGATATCAATTTCCACATTGTTGTTCTTGCCGGAGATGATTTTCCGGCTCAATCTCGCGTGCTTTCTCCCATGCATATCTTGCTAACTCTTCAAGCAAAGCTTCTGGTTCTATGGGTTTCAGAACATTCTTGATGGATTCCGCCAAGGACATCAACGGCGGCTTTATTTGAAAGTTCCAAAGACTATAACTACCGACACAAATCATAGGACGATATGTTTGGCAATTGGTATACATAAATTGTTTGACAAACAGGTATCAAGGTTAAATGAAATTTATTAATAAATGATATTCAAGTCATCAGAAGTGTGATTATTTTCTAAATATATTTATAATTTATATATAGGGAGAGACATCTAGCGAAGTTTCTTTATCTTCCCAAAAAGATTATCAAATAATTTTTAGTCTTAAAGAGACTATAAATACGGGATGAGATCACCTGACTAATAAATCTATGTTCAGTTGATGTCTGATTTAATAGAGTTCGGATCTAATGTCCCCATAACTTTATTCCATTTGCTGTCCCAGATTAAACGTTGATATCCCCACTTAGAAAGTTACGAACTCAAAATTTTAAGATGTTTTAGTACATTGTTAGGATCTTGGTTCTTGAACAAGGACGGATTTAGGTTGCTATCCCTTAATTTTTAACTTGAAAACACCAAAGTGCCCCTCCCCATCAAATCATATGATAAATATATATATATATATATATATATATATATATATATACCATGTATATATGGAATAAATCTATACGACTCATACATATAATATATAATTATTTCATGTATATATGAACTTGATTTTATATAGAAACTAGGAATCCATCTCTGTTTTTTATTTGTTCATCTAATAGTTCAGATTGAATATCATTTGAATTATTTTTTATGCATATACATAAGATATACATATATGAAATATCATTCTCTACTCTTCTATCAAAATTTCATTATGAAATTAGGTTTGCTGATTTTGCATTTTTCAATTGGCGGTTATTTTTAGTATATGAAATTCGGTTATTTTGGGAAATTTATACCCTAGACCAAGTCTAATAGGCCTTATAGTGTGGAACAATGTCATATCACATTTTGAATTTTATAAATCTTTCTTGTTATAAAAAACAAATGAAATGGCATCATTTTACACCACAAGGTCTACAACTTAAGTTGTAGACCCGGTCTAGAGTAGAATTTTCCGTTTGCGTTTCAGTTTACTATATAAATCGGCAAATCAACAATTAGGTAGCTCTCTCTCTCTCTCTATATATATATATAAGCAACAAGAATGACAATAATTCATTAATCTTCCAAATTGGAATATAATTTTTTACATCTTCAGTTATAACATTAATCAATTTAGCTAACTAATTCTCAACTTAATTTAATACATTTCTAACGTTCAATATAATTAATAAAACTAAAACCCACCAATACATCGAGTCGTGACATAATCACCCAATTACTAAATATAACTACAATGCACTTGGGGTCAGTGCAAGAATGCCTCTGGGAGCCATGTTGTCAACCATAATCTGACACGGTAAGAGCAGTCCATTGTAGAAGAACTCATTCAGCATCGCAATCTGGTAATTATGATGTGGACATTGGATGAGGAGTCCCTTGAATCTATCCCAAGCTTCATGGTATGTCTCATTATCAAATTGGGAGAAAGTAGCAATCTGCTGCCTCAACTCGTGACTCTTGCTTCGGGAGTAGTATCGCTCCGTGAATGCTTTGAACACGTCCTCCATTGTCCTCAAAGAATTAGGAAACAGTGTGTGCAACCAATTCTTGGCTTTATCTTTCAGAGTGTAGGGAAACAATCGTCTTCCCAATTGATCAGTAGTGAGCCCGCTGAGAGGAATAGTCCCCAGTGTAGCATAGAACTCCCTCATATGAGCAAGAGGATCTTCAGTTGCTAGCCCGTAGAAAGATGGTAGCATATGGTAGTAGATGGGCTTCAAATCATAATTCCTTGCGGTCTCTTCTAGGACGATGCAGGTGGTATTGGCTCCAAGTATCGGCCTTGTGTAGTCTCCCTGCAACCTCTCTGGTTCAAGATTATTCTCAATTCGCTTCATTTCAATTTTGTCTTCCTGTTCTTTCCTCGTAACTCGAGTCCCTACTCTGTGTATGTTATCGATAAAAGGTGCAAGTTCTGGATTTTGCGACCTTCTACCGTGCATAAACCTACAGAAAACTCAAGAGTAAGACTCGACACAGTAAAGAAAAGAAGAAATAGTAACCAACGTAAAAATAAAATCTAAACAAATAAACAGGCTAGTAAAAAGAATAATCAAAACGATCGAGTCCCCCGCAAGAACGGCGCCAAAAACTTGATGAACAAATTATAATTCTCGCAAGTGCACGAATCGGTATAGTACCTAATCTAGCAACTCCCGAGGTCGATCTCACAAGGACTCAGCTGGGTTCTAATTATCCTAATTATTTCGCTATCTACTTGGTCCTAAATTGGGTTTGATTTATTTAAAACTACGGAATTAAAATAGCAAGAAAGTAAGAAAACAAGTAAAAGCGAAGCAAAGTGGATTAATGGGTGTGGTTTCAAGATTGATGAAGAGTGTGGAGGTTTAGCAATCACTATGCCTAAGATGATCGATTCATTCCCATTCTCTAGCTAGCATTTATGAATTTATTTTGTTGGTTCATCCACTAAGGCTCTAGGGATTCCGTATGATGGCGGGAGATCTCTAACTTATAATCCTAAGGGTCAATCAAGTGATCATATCATGAACCTAAGGATCGTATCATGCTCAAGGATTTAAGGAACCATCTAAACTATCCCAAACTAATGGTGACAATCTAGACACTTAATTGCAGGTCTAAATAAATAACCGGGTATGATGCACCGTATTATCTATTACCTATATTCTCTATAATTATCTAAGATGATGGTCAGTCACATTAAAGAATCATAGAGAAATCAAAAGAAGGCTCAACAATTAAGAAACAAAACAATTCATTCATTGAAAAACTTGGGTTTGAATCAATTCATCAAAAACATAGATCCTGCTAAACCCCCACACAAGGGGATTTAGCCACTCATATTCGTAGGAAAATAATCACAAAAGATGCAAAAATAATCCATAGAATTCAAATATCAAAAACCCTAAACAAAACTGAGAAGGAATAATACAACCTAGAATCTAGCGGATTGATCCTCGCGCTTGGTTCTCGGGTTGTGGTCTTCAATATTCATCTTGAATCTTCAACGGAGGGATGTCTTGGGTGTTTCTCTGCTTTGGGGGCTGGAAGAAGTCGAAAATATGGTGTGTGGTCCATAGGAAAGAAGTCCGGAAGGGTTTATATAGGTTTCGGGCCGAAAAAAGACTGGTTTTGGGCTGCAGACGACGCGGACCGCGGTCCAGTGCAAAGGCGGACCGCGGTCCGACCCCTACTGACTTTGCAATTTTTTTGGGTCAGAACGCATCGGACCGCGGTCCCTCACAAATGCGGACCGCGGTCCTTAACAATTCGGCCGAACAGTTTTTCTGCACTGTCGCGTTTTGGGAAAAACGCGATATCTCCTTCGTTAGCCGTTGGATCGCCATGAAACTTTTCCACGATGTTCCTAACGCATGGAACTACGATGTGGACGGTGGAGATCGGATTCTAAGATCGTTAGATCCATCGGCCACATGATTTTCCAAGTGCCTTGATACAGGAGCTCCGAAACACGATTTCTTCAACATTCGGCTTCAAATCCTCTCCATTCTTCATCCAAGAAACTCCATCTTTGCCAAAAATGCATCAATGGTCATGGTTTCTTTTATTTTGGTGCCAAATACCACCAAATATGCTTAAAATGCGCGAGAAACCTACAAAACCAAAAATCATCGAAAGTATACGATTCCAAGCAAAACAAAAGCTAAAAATGAATGGAAAACGATGTAAACAAGCTTAAAAAGAACATGATGAGATGGTATAAAAACCACTCATCACCCTTCAACCTTAATTCTTAAGTAGTTGAATATCCTATTTATTTAATTGCTTCATTTATTTAAATTATACTATGTGTAGATATGGAACCAAAAATCTATTTATATAAATAATTTCACTTAAGCACGTACTTCCAAAGCACGTGAGTTGCTTCTTTTATCTTATATATCCAATAATTAAAATGATGGATAATAAAATTACAATATACGTTGCATTTAGAGCCGGTAAAATGGGTCCTATTCGGTGGGCCAGCCCAAGGTACCCAAAAAAAGGGTTGAATTGGGCTCTAAAATTAGAAGCCCGAAGGTGTGTTAGGCAAAAAAGTCCGTCCAAAAAAACCACGGCTCTATGGGTTTTGCGCTAAAAAAGTCCCGGGTTTTCGCGCTAAAAAGTCCGCCCGAAAAAAAATACATAATTGTTAGATAATATTAATATTAATATATAAATATAAATGAAAAAAAGATGGGAGAGAATAACGCCCCAATTTTCATAACTTAACTAAGAACGCTACTTCATACTTAACATGCATATTTCAACTCTTTCAAAACATTTTCATTTAATAGAATCATTGAAAAACTCAATTTATTTTCATACTCAGCGGAAGTCTTAAAATAAAAGCAAGTACAACAATTAGTTTTCGAAAATTATATGCACAGTTCATGATAAAAACTAGTTTTGATGCATTAATAAGTTTCATAAATCCTTCTTCGTATGACCATCACCACCAACACCTCTACGCATCGGCCGAGCCATTTCCTGAAAAATATTAAAATAATAGGGATGAGTACGACTACTCAGTGGTAGATGTACACATTTATCAGAATTATAAATCACACTGATAAGATATGAAGAATTAGATCATGCAAAGGATACTCGGCCACACAGACCACATAAACTTTTCAAACAGTCCGATTTCGACTGACGGCCGGATTTTGACCGATTTTCATAGAGGATCCGATTTCGATCCTAGGGCCCGATTTCGACCCTTCCTTTCATTTAGGATCCGATTTCGATCCTAGGACCCGATTTTTACCCTTCCTTTCATGTCTGTCATAATCACATGAAATATCGAGCACAATGTATAATAAAGATAAACAGTAACATTCCCCACCTTGACCTGACTTGATGAAAAATAAATGGATATCAATGTTTAAGTCCTGCGCGCCGATCCTATATATGGAAATTTATCTTAATGACTCGTACATGGAGTGTCATGCATCAAAAATTCAAATAATTCATAATTACACATAGATCATAATAATCAAACAACGTATACTATACATAATCTATTTATTAACATGAAATTTTAACTTTTTCCCATGGTAATAAACTTAAGTATATTAAATGTGAAAACTTTTGTTTTTCAATCTACATGCATGTTGACAAAAAAACCGGCACATCAATAACAAAATTAACAAATAAATAGTAAATGTATCCTAAAAATTCTATATTCTTAACATGAATGACCTAACATGTATTATATCCCATTAAAATTAAGCCTGGTCGAAAACAATGCAAAGAAAACATGAAAAACAATTTTCCTTTCAAGCCCATGAACATGCTGTCAGAAAATGGCAGGTTACGAAGAACAATTTAAAAAAAATATTTTTTATGCTTGGAAAATTCTACAAATATAATACAGTATACTAGACATACCTAGGAAGACTATATTAAATTTTCACGACGAGATGACTACGGGAAGATGTGTAAATAATTCTCTAAACAGTTCGCGGGATGCTGACATGATTTTCGAAAATTTATGGGATGCTTTATTATGAGCGACTAAGGGGTATTTATAGGCCTAGAAATCATTATCTAAAGATTCCTAATCTATAAGGTATCAAATATATTTTATCCATATTAATTTTCGTCCATATCTATTTTATATAGAATTTATTCTATCACTTACCATATAAGAGATTCAATCCTAGATAAATTAGGATAAGGATAAATACAACTATATTTTTTCTAAAACATCTATATCACAAATATAATATATATTTTATTCACAAAATATAATTTCAAATTATTTCCTAATAACTTAATATAATATAAAATATTATATCCTTTCTTGAATCCTAGTAGATTTAGGAAAATCTAAAATATATAAATATTATTCTTCTCTAATAATTCTAACATGATTTATAAATAAATAAACACATTCAAAATGCAAAATAAATTTACATAACAAAAATGATTTAACGAAAAATAACATAGATGTTTTAATTTCATCATTAATTTCTAAGGCGCGACTTACAAAACTAAAACACTTGATAACATGCATTAAATAAATATGCAATGTACTTTATATTAAAAATTTTGGGGCGCTACAATCTACCCCACTTAAAGAATTTTCGTCCTCGAAAATTTGCTTAGCTTAAAAACATGATGCATGTACTTTCATAAAAAAACCATGCCTTTTTCTGAATCGTGCAATATATGAATTTTAAAAAAAAACTTTTCTTGACTTGAAAACTTTACTTACCTCACCGGCGCGATGTAGTGGTAGTGATGATGGTCAATTTACTGCATTAACATGTAACAAGTCTACAAGAAAGTAGACCTGCTCTGATACCACTCTGTAATGCCCCAATTTTCATAACTTAACTAGAGACGCTACTTCATACTTAACATGCATATTTCAACTCTTTCAAAATATTTTCATTCAATAGAATCATTGAAAAACTTAATTTATTTTCATACTCAGCGGAAGTCTTAAAATAAAAGCAAGTGCAACAATTAGTTTTCGAAAATTATATGCACAGTTCATGATAAAACTAGTTTTGATGCATTAATAAGTTTCATAAATCCTTCTTCGTATGACCATCACCACCAACACCTCTACGCATCGGCCGAGTTATTTCCTGAAAAATGTTAAAATAATAGGAATGAGTACGACTACTCAGTGGGAGATGTACACATTTATCAGAATTATAAATCACACCGATAAGACATGAAAAATTAGATCATGCAAAGGATACTCGGCCACACAGACCACATAAACTTTTCAAACAGTCCGATTTCGACTGACGGCCGAATTTTGATCGATTTTCATAGAGGATCCGATTTCGATCCTAGGGCCCGATTTCGACCCTTCCTTTCATTTAGGATCCGATTTCGATCCTAGGGCCCGATTTCGACCCTTCCTTTCATGCCTGTCATAATCACATGAAATATCGAGCACAATGTATAATAAAGATAAACAGTAACATTCCCCACCTTGACCTTGACTTGATGAAAAATAAATGGATATCAATGTTTAAGTCCTGCGCGCCGATCCTATACATGGAAATTTATCTTAATGACTCGTACATGGAGTGTCATGCATCAACAATTCAAATAATTCATAATTACACATAGATCATAATAATCAAACAACGTATACTATACATAATCTATTTATTAACATGAAATTTTAACTTTTTCCCATGGTAATAAACTTAAGTATATTAAATGTGAAAACTTTTGTTTTTCAATCTACATGCATGTTGACAAAAAAACCGGCACATCAATAACAAAATTAACAAATAAATAGTAAATGTATCCTAAAAATTCTATATTCTTAACATGAATGACCTAACATGTATTATATCCCATTAAAATTAAGCCTGGTCGAAAACAATGCAAAGAAAACATGAAAAACAATTTTCCTTTCAAGCCCATGAACATGCTGTCAGAAAATGGCAGGTTACGAAGAACAATTTAAAAAAAATATTTTTTATGCTTGGAAAATTCTACAAATATAATACAGTATACTAGACATACCTAGGAAGACTATATTAAATTTTCACGACGAGATGACTACGGGAAGATGTGTAAATAATTCTCTAAACAGTTCGCGGGATGCTGACATGATTTTCGAAAATTTATGGGATGCTTTATTATGAGCGACTAAGGGGTATTTATAGGCCTAGAAATCATTATCTAAAGATTCCTAATCTATAAGGTATCAAATATATTTTATCCATATTTATTTTCGTCCATATCTATTTTATATAGAATTTATTCTATCACTTACCATATAAGAGATTCAATCCTAGATAAAATAGGATAAGGATAAATACAACTAGATTTTTTTCCTAAAACATCTATATCACAAATATAATATATATTTTATTCACAAAATATAATTTCAAATTATTTCATAATAACTTAATATAATATAAAATATTATATCCTTTCTTTAATCCTAGTAGATTTAGGAAAATCCAAAATATATAAATATTATTCTTGTCTAATAATTCTAACATGATTTCTAAATAAATAAACACATTCAAAATCCAAAATAAATTTACATAACAAAAATGATTTAACCAAAAATAACATAGATGTTTTAATTTCATTTTAATTTCTAAGGCGCGACTTACAGAACTAAAACACTTGATAACATGAATGAATAAATATGCAATGTATTTTATATTGAAAATTTCGGGGCGTTACATACACACATCTAGTGATGTTACTAATTATTATGATCAAATATATATGGTGTAACTTTTTCACACGTTGCAGTTGATAGGATAAGGATGTTGGGTGTCTATCAATTTAACACCGCTCCTCTCAAAATACCAGTCACTCAAAGCTTGCTCAATCGTCTGCAAATTAAAAAATAATTATTAGATTTACACGTAATATATACGAGATCCACCCTCATATATATATATATATATATATATATATATATATATATATATAAAGAGAATTAAAGATAAAAGCGATAACTTTCCTTATTTTGCAAAGTAGGTGTTCCTTGCCAATTTCCCTGTCTATAAACAAAATCATGAATGAAGCAGGAGTTGATAAATAATCCTCTTGATGGTTTATAATTAAGTCCCTCCACTGTTTCCAAGAATGTGCTTTGAAAATCTGAAATCAAATTCAAGTATTAATTAAAATATATAATTATAAATGTAAATATAAATATAAATACTATCAATAAATGGTAAATACCCTTTATGAGCAGTAATTGATTGGCCGTGCATTTCTGAGTAGTAGTAAAATTCTTGGTGCAATCCTTCCAGCCTTGCTGGTCAGGCGGATTGGGTATCAGACTAATTGATATCTGAAAAACTATACAAGTTAATATGCATCTTTCCTTTAACTTTCCTATATAACTTCTACTCCCTCCGTCCCAAATATATATGCCTATTTTACTTTTTTGTTTGTCCCAAATTTATATGTCTATTAACATTTTTTTGTGTCTAACTTAATATTTCACTAACTCCAATACGTCTAATTAATGTGATAATATAAAAAAATACTACTTTATCCAACTTTTCTAATAACAAATATAATTATATCATTAACTTTTTAGTAATTTAGTTTAATTTACTCATATTCCAATACAATATTTATCTAACTTTCATATCATTAAATTTTTTCTTAATATGTTTGGAAAATAAAATAGGCATATATATTCGGGACGAAGCGAGTATGATACTATGTATTTGTAGAAAAAAGAAGTTACCTGATATTGATCTATATCAGAATTTAACAGAAATAACGGCGTCTCGACATCTCCGGCCACATTTTCAGAGAATAGGCACTGAGTAAATTTCGTATATACAGTATTAATATTTGAAATCTATTTATAAGAAAAAAAACAAACTTCCTACATAATTAGAGAAATATTATTGACTTACCAAACTTGGTGGAATTTTCGAAGTGCACGACTTGGGTAAAAGACTTGCCAACCCCTATTCATATGTGACAAATAAATATCATATATTGGAACAACTCTTAGGATGAGAAATTTCAGTAAATTTAAATGTGTGCACGCGAGCATTTTTTTTGCCATATTTAGGGTTTGGTAAGTTTGTTACTTACATGAAATGCAATTACACTGGCGTAGTAGTTTTCTCTATTAATGGCTCCGGGAAGATCTTTCCTGTCATGATTAATTATACACCACAAAACAAATATATTTCAATTAAACCATAAATTTACGAATTTCCTCATCGCAAAAAAAAAATGTAATTATATGATTATTTAAGTTTCGATTTTGAATCTTACGCTCGGATAAAGAAGCCAGAATCTGAGAAGCATTTCACTCGATGAGCATTTGGAAGATAGGAACGAAACCGATCACAATTTAGGATGGTGGCCAATCCACCAGCAGAATTTCCAACAAGTAGAGCCTGTTAATATCAAGTGTAATAATATTAAGATATTATTATATAATTTGTAATAAAGTCAATTGATGTATAAATCGCACATTTTCAGCACTATGCATCCCTTTAGTTGCTATAAGTTCCTCCATTATAGAACCAAAGATTCGTCTGCCCCTAAGATGGAGTTTATTTTCCTGAAAATAACAAATTAATTAATTACTAGTATAAGATTAATTCATCACTATCAAAATTATTAATTCCTCAAAATAAATAAATAAATAGCATCGTACTGGATCGACAGCTTCGACATCTGCCATAAAAGATGCTCCATCACAATACAAGATAAAAATTCTATTCCAGTTATAGAAATCTAAAACAAAATAAACCAATACAAGATTAGCTATGTTAGTTTTTATAAAATAATCTTAATTTTTTGGGGTTTAATAGCACACAAATGAATAATTACGTACCTGGATTAGTATCTTTATTTGGACCTAGTAACGTCCCAAAATACTTAACATGACTTGCATTCTTTGTGCTCCCAAGATCCATTCTCGATCTATCGAGGCACGAACGTTCGGATTCGCACCATCCACCGCCCTAAAATAAATATCGAACCGTATATCATTATAAACTGTACACAATTAATATTGAACATTATGAGCAATATATTGTATGAATTAGAATTAGATCAATGAGGTAAATAGTTATGATTCTTGATCACCTGAAGATAAAGGATCCAGTTATTCACTCCATTACCAAATCCTCTAGCAAAATAGTAACCCCCCGGGCTTCCATCCAAGCAAACTATTTGGAAATTCGAAAAATTCGGAAATTCCGAGATTGGGAAAGAAATCAACTCACAATTTAGTTACATAGCCTTATATGTTAAAAAATACTTAAATTGTAAGAATTGTTTTTCAACAAATTATAATAATTTATTAAATAAAAGTAGATAATATGACCTGCTCCTTTTGCCACGGCATTCTCAATGAATGTCACGTTGACTAGTGAAGAAGAAGTTTCCTGGCTGTCTGCTTGAGCTTTGTTGAGGAAGAGCAAACACAAAACCACACATGCCCATCTTGCAAATTGATCCATATTCTTCACATCAAGAAAAACTAGATTAAAACATTGAAATTTGAAATGGATTTTTAAAAAATAAATAAATAAAGTACCTGTATATATACTCTTGCTGACTCTTGTGTTTTCTTGAAGCTTCGGGTGAAGATAGTGGCAGAAGAAGATTGTGGGGGTTAAGTGGTGTTAAGTTGATGAGTGGGTATCGGTTTCAATCGGAGATATTAATAATTTGCCGTGTTAGTGGATTCAATAATTCCATCTCTAGGTATATTTTGAGTAAACCTAAAAACGATGCACACCTGAGGCTCAATCGGTTTTTAATTTCTTATAGCGAGGAAACCACAACCGTTGTCGAAGCTCTGATTGTTCTTGTTTTATATATATGAATGGTAAAATAAGATTGTAATTTAATTATATGGTATTTTATTAGTTTTAGTACTCTTACTATGGTATTCAAATGATATCTTAACAATATATACTTATCATTTTAAAGTCGATATCTTAAAATTTATGAGTTAATATTCACTTTTCAAATCTTATTAATTGGTTTTAGGAAATGAGAAGAAAATCGAATTATTTTTAAAAATTAATGTGTATGATAAGAAACAACTATCATAAAATAGAAGTATCTTTTAATTTCCATCACTTGGCTATTTTTTCAAGTGTCTGATGGGAATGTGTCAATTTCTTATTGAACGTATATTAAGGGCATGTATCTAACTTATCTATTACTCTCTCCGTCCCTAATATATATATTTATTTACTTTTCCACACATATTAAAAAAATATTTAATGATATGAAAGTTAGATAAATATTGATATTGGAATATGAGTAAATTAAAGTAAATTACTAAAAAGTTAAAAATATAATTGTATTTATTATTAGAAAAGTTGGATAAAATAATCTTTTTCTAAATTCTCACATTAATTAGATGTACTAAGGTTAGTGAAAGATTTAGTTAGACACAAAAAAATGTTAATAAGCATATAAATTTAGGATAAACGAAAAAAGAAAGTAGACATATATATTAAGGACTGAGTGAGTATTACTCGAGGAAAAAAAATATCCTACCCCTTATTAATCTCATTTAGTAATTAACTGATTACAGTCTCTTCCATTTTGTTTAGTCGTTTCAAGTTTCAACGCATCACGCTTCCAAATCATTGCCAATTCTTTTGACAAAAACAACAGTCAAACTTGAAATAATTTTTTACCAACATTTGAGTTTCAGTTTTTCACTTTTTAATTAATATTTTCCTAGTTACATAACAATAAATGCTAATTACATTTTGTTTTGTAATTGTTATTTTTAGTACTGTTGCAGTTTGGTTTCTTTGAATAGAATGATGACAGTGGTAGAATTAATGTAGGTCAAGTAGGTTTATGGCGCTGGGTGGGGTGGGTATGGTTTCCATTAGGAAAAAATAGTAGTTTACCCTTTTTGAGTGAATTTACTAATTTCAATGTAAATTATTGAAATTTAGGAATACATAGTAATATCTTAATATGTATGAATTAATGCAGGAAGAATATTTAAAAAAAAAATGCTAAATCTATTATAAGTTGTGTTTAAGAAAGCCTCCCTAACTTGAAATAAAAATCTCATCATTATTTGAGTTTCAATTTTCTCGCCTTTTAATTTTAATCGACAATTGACTATTAGGGCTGATTAATTTGGACCTATATATTTGTTTTCAAGAGTGTGGATGTTTGTATTGATGAAGCTTATTAATAAATGTTGAAAATTATTAATTTCAGAATCAATAGATACTTGTAGAAATGTTGTTGATAGAAGTATTTTATTTTCACTATTTAAATGTAATAACTATTTTATCCTTACTATTATTAAACAAATTTCCAATTCTAACATGAATAACATTGAGAATTGTTTTTTTATTGTATGTTTAATGTTGCTTTAGAATTTCAATCTTGCAATTCTTCCCACAGCAAAATGGACGAAGGGTAAAATTGGAATAATTGCAAGATTTATGGTTGAAGGGTAAAATTGAAACAAATAAGTTTTATTAGGACAAAAAGTTCCCAAAAATTAATGCCAGCTACTTACCAGCTAAAGGCAAAATCTCTCTCTTCATCCAAATTAGAGAAGCTGCAATTTTCGGTTGTGAATTTCAAACATTAAATAACAGCTTAAAACTAAAAATTGTGGTGAAAAGGTACTGCAAAGACCCATAGTTCCCACACAATATGATAACTTCAATTACGGTGCATCCTGGGATCTGTTTCTATTTTATTCGAATATTACATACTTAATAACTTTTTAATTTCTTTACCATTTCTAGGTAATTTCAGTGTGTGATAATAGAGTTACAAGTGCACCACCATATATTTTGCTACAACTTCTAAGAACTGTTCCTACGGCACATACCATCAAAAATCGAACCGGCACGAACTTGAACGACGTCGTTTCCCATGCTCCGTTGTTCTTCCAGCATCTCTTTTGCAGATTCTACTGCAGAGGCCTTGCAGCCGATCACCTCGATCATTTGAAGCGTTGGTATTTCTCCAATCCCACAAGGTATACTCTCCAATCCGGAGCAATGCCTGATAATCAAACACTCGAGGCTCGCAAAATGCGAAGCCTCAGCTATCCAACACTCAACATCTAATCTTTCCATCACCAACACTCTCAGTTTCTTGAATTCCCCCTCCACCGTTTCCCACTCTTCTCCTAAAACACTCAAACACCGCAGTTTCAGCACTTCAAGATTCGGCAAACAACCTACACTACTCCTCATATCTTCCCAACTAATTCCACAGCCTCTGAGAGTCAGCTTATTAATACCGAGGGGCAGACAAAGCCTTACTGGGACATGTTTGGTAATCAAAGCTGAAGGCAGGATGAAAAGACTGAGCGTCTCTAGTTGATGGAGATGGATGAAATTCTCGATTTCATATTCCGATCTCATACTGGTGTAGATAACTTTCAGTTTCTTCAAATTGGGAACCATCTCAATGGCCTCCTTGGTAAACCTGAAGTTTCTCACTGTGGAGAGAGTTTGAAGCTGGCTTAGGAGAGGCAATTCTAAAGAGGGAAACGGAGCAGGCGACAACGTTATGTTGAGAAACACAAGATGTCTAAGTTTCGGCATGTTCCAAATCGGTAGTGGCACAACTAGCCTGTATTCACCTTCACTAAATCTCACCGATGAACCCACAATCAACGTCTGGAGATTCTCGAGTTTAGGCAGTGATGGAGGAAGCGTGCAGTAACGGATGAAGCCATGAGTAAAAGCCAAGAATGTCAGATGAATGAGGTCGAGTATTTCAACTGGAAAGACCTCAAAACAAACTTCAAGAATATGCAGCACTTTGAGGTTGCTAAAGCCTAATAGTAGCCTCTTGTTGTAAGAGCAGCAGAAAACAGAGGAGGCAGGCAAACCGGTAGTATTCGCGTTCTTGAAATGAAACCACTCTACGGATTTGGAGAACCAGAGACGCTGCTTGTTCTCCATGCTTTCTTGAATCCCATCCATGGGGTGAAGGAATGCTTCTTCTCGAGCTTTTCTTATGCAGAGATCTCTCAACAGATCATGTATGCTGCAGAATCTGGGCTTTCTATTTGACCTCTTCTTAGTAACCAATACCAGACTTCTTTTAACAAGATCATCGAAATACAAGTATCCCACTTCTTCAAGACTTTTAGACTCAACTGGTGTGAGAAATCCTTCAGCAACCCACAAACTTATGAGATTGAAGACCGGGATTTCATAGTCTTCTGGGAAACCACCCATGGAGAGGAAGCATGGTATTAGATGATGAGGCAAATGGTTATAACTCAAAGATAATATATTCAATGGGAGGCCTTCATCACTCGCTGCCACAGCTAATCTTACACCTCTAGAAATATTCTCCCACTCATGCTTCACCCTATTGATCTTGAGCAGCCCTGCAACCACAACGATCGAAAGTGGAAGCCCACGACAGTTTCTTGCAATCCATTTCCCAGTTTCTTCCAACTCAAGAGGGCAACTTTCTTCGCCAAACACCTTCCCCCTAAGAAGGTTCCAGCTTTGCTCCTCGTCCAAGAATTGCATAGCATGGAAACCGCCGCGAGGGTTGGTATAAACAGCCACATCAACTAGTCTAGTTGTTAGAACAATCCTACTTCCATTATGGTCGTCGGGGAATATCATCTTTACTTCATCCCAAGCCTCTGTGCTCCAAATATCGTCCACTACAATGAGATACCTTTTCCCTTTCAAACCTTTGTATACAAACTCATCAAGTTCTTCACATGCCGGACTTCGATTTTCAAATGGGATGTAATTTAGGAGGTCTCGAAGAATGTTTGGCCTTCTGTGATCTTGTGTTATGGTTGTCCAAGCACGAACATGAAAATGATATGCAATAAGCGGATCATGAAATACATGAGAGGCTAGAGTAGTCTTACCGATTCCAGCCATTCCAACCAATGGAACAATCTTGAGACTGGATGATCTTGATCCTCCACATAACTGATTCTTTATCTCTATCAGATCGTCCTCAAATCCGACCACAGCCGTTTCCCGACTTGAGGAACTAACATCAGTAGTACAATCGCTGAACTGCATAGCTTCGATTTTCCAACTTTCCCTTATCACTACCACCTCTTCCACTATGGAATCAACTTCATCCACCACATTCTGAAATCCTTGATATATACATTCAGAAGGAAACAGAGCAAAACTGCCAGAATGAAGCTTCAATAGAAAGACATACAGTTCAACTCAATCATTAAAAATTCAAGCAAGTCAATTTATCAGTAGGTGGCCGTTTACATATTATATTCACGAGGATAAGATATGAAGAATTTATCAACGAATCTGCTGACTAAAATATCACTAAATTTGTATAGATATATTTCTTTTGGGGGCGCATCCTTATCACTGAAATAAAGTCAAATCCCCAAATGTTTTTCATGGCATCAGAGGACAATTCATTTCTGAGATCACAAGAGATATAACGTTTTTGTTTGCACAAACATTAAAAAACACAACATAGCAAAAAGCACAATCTTACCGCATGAGATGTTGCGCCGGTTTTAATCACATCCAGATCTTGAAATCAACTAGGGTTCTAAGTTCCCTCAGAAGCTCTTCTGATGCCGATTTTAATAATTAAATTTGTAGTCCGTCATTTCCTTCCACTGCAATGCAATTTCTACTATACGAAGAAAAACTGAAGAAGAAACTGAAATTGCATGTTCTGATTACCTTTTTTTTTTCCTTTTGTAATTTAACACGAATTTTAACTATTGTCGAATTAATACAAGAACTTTTTAATTTTTATAATTAAATGCATGTTCTGATTACCTTTTTATTCAGTAATCGAAAATATTAAAATCGAGTCGTTTTGCTGAGTGGGACGTCTAGTTAGACAAGATTGTCATGTCACATAATTAAAATGACATCGTTTCGCATGCCACATCAGATAAACTGAAACATCAGATGATAGTTCACACTATCTGATTCTCTTTCTAACAACATTGATTTATACAATCAAAATGACAAGTTTTCACCTATAAAAATGGCGTCGTTTAATACCGTCCACGTAGGTGTCCAACTCATCATTCTGGCTGCCACAAAAAATAGAGGATTAGAGCAAACCTTCAACTGTAAAAATTAAAAAATTCATACATTAATTCATTACGAATTAAAAATTCGTGTTAAAATTACAAATGAGCTATAGCTCCTACTTTATTTCATGAATACAATCATGATTATGAAATATGTAGCCGCTGGGGCCATTATTCTCTTGCCTAATTGTAAAATTATTGAAATGTAATATCGATTCCACAATTATTTAGAAAGTTTTGTAGTTTATGTAATAAAACTGAGCAACTTGGCAACTAAATCTATCCCTTGAAAATTACATTTAGTTGTATATTAGTTTTTAGTTAGACTTTAAACAAAGATGACACCATCCTATAATAAACAAATAAAATATTTTAAACACGTATATTAATAACAAAATAGTCGGTTTTATTGTGTGATGGTCGAATTTGGAACTGTTGACCACGATTGCAAGTTAATCGAAAGTCCAAATAATCCATAATACGATTCGGTTACAGTACAAGAATAGAATATAAAAGATAAGAAAGTATCGATTTTAGTCATATAATATGATCTTTATCCATTTTTTATTTTCTAATATGGTTAAATTCGATTTTGGTACCCTAGTTTTTAAAGTGTCCGATTTTAGCTGACACTTTTGAAATTTGCAAGATTAAAATCGGACAATATTTTATCTCTACTTAAAGTTAAATTGAAATTACTCAGAAACAACAAAGTTGAACTCAATTTCTCACTCACCAGCCTTGTGATCAAATTATGTTGTCCCTCAAACGATCTAAAGGAGAATGAATTGACTCTAGTCTACAAATTACTACTTTCAAAAATCTGGCCTTGTGTGTTTCGTTGATGATAATTGATAACCGGCACTATTTTTCCCCAATTTCTTTATTTTTATCTTGTCAAATAGATACTTATAGTATATGAATTCAGACTTCAGTAGCTAGAAATTGCTCTTCAATGAATATATGGATAATTTGCTAAGATCATAATATTTAATTCTATGAAATTGGGGAGTAAAATTGTGTATTTACCGTCTAAATTAACGAAATTGTTTTGGAAGTGAGAGAAATTGGGTTAACGGGCTTAAGATATTGGGTTTACGGGTTTAAGATATTAAGTTAGTCTCACAAATATGTATTCCACGCTCTCATCAAAATTGGACAATTTTAAAAATTAGAGGATCAAAATTAAATAAAGCCATATTAAAAAACCAAAAATGGAAAGATGTCATAATAAAAGATCAAAATTAAAAATATACAAGGCTCCATCGATATATATAACCACTAAATAATAATAATAATAATAATAATAATAATAATAATAATAATAATAATAATAATAATAATAATAATAATAATAATAATAATAATAATAATAATATAACAATAATAATAATAATAATAATGATGATAATAATAATAAAAGGAAGCACTAGTGTGGCCAATAGTATATATTTTTATATTGACTAGATTAATTAATCTCTTGGGCTTCCGTTTTGCATGGATAAATCAAATTTACTAGAATCTAGAGCATGCGACTGCGAGATTGCAAGTCTTTATTGATTCAAACATTTTGTGACAGCGGAATAGGCAGGGACGGATGCACATTGAGGTAGGGTGTGGCAACCACCCCTTTCTTTTTTAAATTAAATTATTATAATGTCTTTATGTATATTAATTAAATAAAATTAATCACATCTTATAATAGAAATTGATGAAAAAGTTGAAATTATGCTTGTATATTATTGAAAATTTATGTTAGAAACCCTCAAATTCATCTATATATAATTTAATTATGCAAAATTTCTTCGCCTAGCAATTTTTATAGCTTGATCATAATATATTTTAACATTTTATAATTTTACCCCCCTAAGTTAAAATCCTGCACACGTCCCTGGGAATAGGTCGTAGATTATCGTTCTTGACCCATACCCACCCATCGCCACAAAACCTGCTTAACCTACACGTTCTTCCATCTTCATTCTATATATATATATATATATATATATATAGGGTAGGGTTCCCATGAAAAAAAAAATGCATTTGAATAACAATTCTAAAATAATAATAATAATCTATTTAAATTATACAATAAAACCAGCATTTGAGATCTAAATATCTATGAAAAAAATGAATGATAAATATTTAATTTTTTTAATGTGATATATAAAATGCAATTTTTTATGCATTATAAGAAAATATTTGAACTAATTGTATTATGGATATGAATAGATGCACTGATTCACTTAATTTAATTCATTTCTATAATAATTCATAGAATTATTACGATAATTCATGTCGTAATATTTACTTTAATTTATATGAATTATTATAGAAATACATTAAATATTAATGCCATCGAAGCATTATCAAATATTACTTTTTAGATCTTTCCTTGTTTAGCGTAATTATTATCAAAATTATTGGATTTAATTTACCTAAAAACGTTAGATAAAATTCCTAAATAAAAAAAATCACCAAATATGGAATACTCATTAATTACCATATGAATTGAAAGTTACAATCACAACCTTATACTATTTTTGCATTGAATATAATGCATTAAATAAAGTTTCAATACCAACCATAGATTAAAATATATAAATGATCCAGATTAATTCTTAGTTCTCATATAGGGATTATACATATATATATATATATGTATAATCCCTATATGAGAACTAAGAATTAATCTGGATCATTTATATATAATTATATAAATTATAATTAGCATTTAAAGTTAAACCTCGATAAAATAATAATCTTGGGACCGAGAAAAAAAATATTCATTTAACGAGGTTATTACTTTATCGAACATTATTTTAGTGCATTGGGTCATATTGGGACCAGAATAAATTATTATTTTAGCGAGTTTATTACTTTATCGAATATTATTTTATCGAGGTTTAACTATATTATGTAACTATAAAAAAATATAAGTCCTTAAAAAATCAACCCTAATAGCCAATTATCGACTAAAGAGTGAAAAATCGAAACTCAAATAGTGATGAATTTTTATTTTAAGTTTGGGAGACTTTTGCTTTTGTCAAAAAATAGTTAGGCAATAAGTTAGGTTGGAATGACCAACAAAAGGGAAGAGACTTTAATGAATTACTTAATGCGATCAATTAGGATCATAAAATGATGCAGAAAAGGGTAGTGATATTGATTCACACGGCTTCTATTTCAATCCGTGCTGGACCGATCGATATACCAATAATCAAGTCTTCAGTCAACTGGTGGAATACATCGCATCAACCTGGGAGCATTAGCCGATCTGGTACATCAATACGGAGAATAATCTTTTCACGGCGAGAAAAAAAATTCAAAATAAAATTCACATGTTATGCGTACGTTTGGTAGTGAATTGACTCATTCCTATCAGCCACTTGAAATAATCTCTATATCTAATCTTATATATATATAAATCAAATGATTTTAATTCCAAATCAATTTCAATTTCAATTCAATTGAACTCAATTGGAATTTCATTAAATTAAGGAGTAAATATATAAGATATATAAAATTATGTCCCTCAATTTATGCTCAATCATGAAATAATTTTAGAATGATTCTCAAATTAGGCCCATTAATTGTTAATATTAATATTTTGAAAATATCCCTCAATTTACGCCTAATCATGCTAAATCTAATATTTTATAAAATATAATTAAAGAAATTCAAAGCACAATTTTATAAGATACATCAATTTCAAATCTATTAATTTTTAAAAGTTTTATGTTGAATAACTGCTCCTCAATTTACGCATAATGATGTTAAAAAAGGTTAATTATATATTAATAATTTTAAGGAACAAATTAGATAATATTATATCTTATATATTTACCCTCACATATATAATAAGTCATAGTCTAAAATCTTTCCACGTCATTTCAAAACTCTCACATATTTGAAAAAAAAAAACTTGGAAATACAAAATGCATAATATTTGGTCCATCATTGAGTAGTTAGATGAATTCAATGAGTCATTTGCGATGAAACTTTGATTGATCCGTGCATACGAGATCCCTTCATTCAACAAAAAAGATGTATCAAGTATAGAGTGTGTTTTCCACGATGCAAATGTATGTCTCATTCAGTAGTTGTATCAGTTTAATATTTCAAGTAACACATATTGCGTTGAATTCATATTCAAATATTTCAGGAGGAGAGTATTGAAGCAACAATGCAACTATAAATCCACCTTCATTACTCCATATGATTATTAGTCTTTCTCAAAGGAAAGAAAGTAAAGACAGAATCAGTTAGAAAGAGAGAAAGAGAGAGAAATAGATCTGAAAATCAAGAAATCGTGTATTAACTCTTCGTAATATATGTTCATCAATTTACGCATAATGATGTTAAAAAAGGCTTAAATATAGATAATAATTAATCAAGAATATCAGGCCTCATAATCAATTAAAAAGGATATTTCTTACTAAAAAACTTATTGGTTGGACGATTGCAACCATATTAATTTCTTACAGTTCACGTTATTAAATTTCTATAATCATGCATATCACTTTATAACACCTCATTGATCAATTTTACAGGAATACGTAGTTCATGGATAAACTCGGAAAACTAAAAGATGATAGAAAGAGATATTCAAAGAAACGTGTCTGTGTTGAAGGTATTTCTTTAATTTATATATTTCAATATAATCTTGTGACTCTTACACAATCAGTTATAACATTATTTAAAAATCCATCAATATTGATATTCAATAAATAAATTTGATCAATCCACAACTTATCAAAATAAAGCATATTTTTATTTTAATTAATTTTTATGTTAGAAATTCATTCATTTATAATATATTAGAAAAAAATAAATAGGAAAAATAATATACTCATTAATTTTTATACACTATTAAAATGTAGCCTCAATTAGTGCCCTATATTTACCATATACTCTAAAATTTAATCAGTGTTAACTTATTTACCATAAACTCTAAAATTTAATCAATGTTAACTTGGATATGCATCTCATAATTTGATTTGTATTACAATATAAAACTCAATACAATAAAACAAATTAATATTTACCAAGATAATAAATATTTATAATTTTCAACGTAAATAGCTTTCTTTTCTCAACTAATTGATTTGGTAATTAGGAAAAATAATATTAGTAGGAAAATATATATTTACCAAGGTAATAAATATTTATAATTCTCAAGGTAAATAGCCTTTTTTCTCAACTAATTAATTTGGTAAATAGAAAAAGTGATCATAGTTGTTAATGGGAGTTAAAATTCATTGTGTAATTTAGCTATCAGTCTATCACATTTCTAGCTTAATTTGATGTAATTATACACTATCAAGAGAAATTTAATACATATTATATTGGCTTTTGAAGCCTATATATATTAGTATTCTGTTCATAAACAGTACACACACATATTAACACAAGAGAAATTTAAGCATTTATAGTAGGAATGTTTAGGTATACATATGGTCACAAACCATTTATATATAATTGGTTTAAAACACATTTTATCAAACACAATTGCAAATCAAAAAAGCTACTATACAGAAATTGATTTGTGATTAAAATAATAGAAATGACTCATATTTTGTCTCTAATTCAAGAATTAGATAACTCGAAGGAAACTTTTGCAATGAAAGTTCGTCTTGTGCATCTATACGATGTCCCCTCATTCAATAGATAAGAAATATTTAGCATTAAAGGCATTATCTATGATTCAGAGGTATTTCCAATTTTTCACCATTACTTTAATTTTTATTAATATTTAATCATGTTTCAGGAAAATATTAATTTGTTAAATTTTAAATGTTTTAAGAACACAGGATTGAAGCAACAATTCCAAAAAATCCAATTCAGACATTCAAGCACCAGCTAATAGAGGGACAAATTTATGAATTGAAAAACTTCAGATTAGTTTTCAATACTATGGTCTATAAAGTGACAAACTCAAATATAAGATTTTAATTAATGATAGAACCCGAATGCATCAAATCATGCCAAAGAATTTTCCAATCTAACGCTTTTGCTTCAACAAGTTTGAAGAGATTCACCAAATTAATAACATTCATGAAGTCACACCCTTTGGTACAATCATAGTTTGATTCGTGATTGAAATATCCGTATTCGATTTTATTTTCAATATTAAATTTTATTCATCTTCGATTCATTATTTTAGTATCGGATTCAGATATTCAATTCATTTTTTAGATTGAGATATATTTTCAAAAAATAATATATCCATATTTAAAATAAGATAATATCTCAATATTAACAAATCCTAATTAACTATTTGATTTAAAAGATTTAATATTAAATAATATATATGCATATGTATTCTAATATTTTCTTAATTAATTAAATATAGCCATATATATATATATATATATATATATTGTATTATTCAAGGACTAAGATCTTAATGTATCTTATTAGTATATTATATTTATGATATTTTATGTATTTATTCTATTTAATGTTTAATTCGATATTTGTGGATATCGAATCAAATATCAAAATTTTATATTTATATTTTAATAACAATCGAATCAAATCAAATATCTATATTTAAATCCAAATAGTGAATCTTTGAATACGAATATCGAATTTCAAATCTTATATATTTATAAAAATAGAATATTTCAATTGCAATTTTCAATAAATTGAAGGGTAAATATATTATTCTTTTTTGTTATTCCATACATACACATTGTTGGGAATTAGGTTCACTATGATAGATTTGAAGATCCCAAAACCCTAGCTGGATGATGAGCCTTCGATATTGTTATAGCTTAACTGAGTTCACCGTGTTAGGAACTCGAGAGACTAGCTAAAGTTCAACATTTGTGCATTCGGTAGAAGACCCTTCACTCGATGAAGAACTCGATATCGAAGAAGTCAGTCGGACTGATATAGACCGATTGAATCTGCACAATACCGCCCTTGTCTCTTGAGTGTTTTAGACTCAGTAGACTTACCTTCAACATGGTCCGGCTCAGTAGTTCCGTCTGCTGTTCTTCAGTAGACTATTCGCCTCAGCACCATGGAGTGAAGACTCAGTAGAGCTGGACTCAGTAGGAGCAAAGATATGCGAGAGGTGTTCGCAGAAGCTGGACTCGGCATGAGCAGCCATCGAATGGAGTCGTAGAACTGGACTCAGCGAGATCGCCCACCGAACTCGAGTTGATCTTCAGTAAGGAAGACTCAGCAGAAAGTTATCTACTGAATCTAGATCAGACTCAGCAACGGTCGGTCAGTTACTTTAACTGACCATGGACTTCAGAAGAACAATTCAGTAGAGTTGTCCGAGGTCGTACATCTGAGAAGTCAGCTTCAGTATCACCTTGAAGTCTGAATAGGTCTCAACCACTCTCTGTACCTCGACCAATGACAAGCAGCCAACTGGCAGTGTCTCCGACATAAAGCTGCAAGTCAACCACTTCTATTAAAGTTAGTGGACTCTACAGAATTCAAATAAAGAAATAAAGCCGTTTGCTACCCCATAGAGTGACACGTGGCATCGTCCCCTCCAACGGACATATGCCTAGGTCACCTCTATAAATAGAGAAGGGTCTTCACGCAGAGAAGAAGAGAGAGAGAGAGAGAGGAGGTCGATCATGACGATGATGGGCACATTCAAGGAACCGAGCTCAACCGAACAAACACTCTAGAAGATCCAAGCCATATCCAGAGAAGAACTTAATCTTTCATAGATATATTCTTATAGTTCTTCTCTCTAGAGTTCTATCTCGTTCCCCTTCTCTAATCTAAGCCGATCTTATTGTAATATCCATAGCTTAGACGAAGGAGTTCATATTTGAACTTGTTCCTTATTGTAAAAGGACTCCTTCATAGTTGGAGAGTTTGTCAAACACTTTAGTTTGATAACCGTGTAAACTGGGACTTGCTCAGTATAATCCCCAAGCCACGGCATTGTCCGTGTACAAGGCGACTAAGACTAACTCGAGTATAATAAATAGCCTCCCGATCTTTCGGGACAATGGACGTAGGATCGTGTGATATCCGAACCACTTTAAAAACTATGTGTTGATTTATTGTCGCTTTGCTTAATTGTTCACTTGCATAAAACTGACTTTAAATCAAATAGCATAAAAACGGTGTTTTCAGACTTAGACGAATATTCTTTTGGGCCTACTCTTCCGCACTCGAAACCCGATATCGAACTACTTTCGTTCTACCGACCGAATTCGGCAGACCGTACTCGCAGAAGGATTCTCCGCCGCGCGTTCGGCCGATCGATTGGCAAGATCGACCGTCGCGCTCGTTGCTGATCTTTGACTCAGGTGTATTCCACACCTGAAGACTCGTCTCCTTTAGGGACCAACACACATCTATATATATATAAACTCGATTCAATTAATTTCAATTAATTAATCAATCCAATTTTACCAATTTAAAGGAATTGTGCAATTATGCATCAAAATAGAAGTTTAAATCTACTTGATTCATAATTGCAATTCTTTTTGAATAATTTAAACTCATTTCCAATTAAATCATTCAAAATAATTTTCTAATTACCAACCTAAACATGCACTTTCACTTTTCATTCTCTACGCACGGTCATCACCCCCTTCTCCTTTCTTTCAACTGCCGCTTAACCAAACTTAGGCAATTATTTTTTTTTTCTTCCTCGATTTTTTTCTTCCCACTTTTGCCCGCCGCCCATTCCCCCCATCTCCCGTAAAACCAAGCGCATTAGGTGAAATTATTTCTCCTTTTCACTCTTTGATGATTCTCACGCTGTGATTTTGAAAAGTGTGATAGTTATTTTTCCAATATTCGTTGCATTTTTCAATGGCTATTTATTTTATGCGCTTTTAAAATAGTAAAGTTCAATTTCTATATTTGGATTTACAATGCATAATTTGTTTGATTATGAAGGTTTGGTTTGTTGATATGTTTCGTAAAAACCAATGAAATTCACTGTCAATTTCAAATTGATTCAGCAACAGATAAATGTGATATATTCTTCTCCAACAAAATTTGTAATTACAATCAATCTAAAAGCTTTCTTAATATCAAAATTGATGAATAATCTATATTTGATCCTTTTTTGCTATGTTCCAGACTTTTAGATGTGCATCAAAAGGAATGTAGGTTATACACACTCTGCTTATATGTAAAGTTAATAAGAAAAAAGGATGAAGTCGAAATATTGAAAAGAAAGCTCCACCCGCATCTTCAATGAGTTTGTTGCTCTTCTAGATACGATTATCCTAGAATCGCCATCCGAATATTCGGGGATGCTTCTCAAGGGAGGAGCTAATTGATACCTTCTAGAGAAGATATTCTTGTCTTAAAGTTCTATTTATTAATCTTTGCGTTGCTTATACAAATTCATGCTCATATACAAATATATTTGTTTAGTGATTGAACTAGATTTACATCTTTATATTGACCTTTGCTTTTTGTCCCTCAAACTTTGGATTTCTAAATTGTCTAATAAGCATCATCCCTCCACGTTTTGTTTAGATGGACATGCAGACATGATAGCAGAACGTAGCAAATGTATGACTAATGGTGATGATGTAATTTTTTTTACATGTAATTAGGCAAGAAATTGATGGAATACCAATTATAGCCGCGTAGGTGAATAGAATAATAGATGAACATGTCCCAAAACATTCATTATTTGAGTTGAAATCATGTTGTTTCTTAATTTTCTTGGTTTGAATAGAATTTTATTAACCCAAATTACAAATAATGAGTTATGTTCATTCTCAAAAGATCAAGATGGTGGTGTTAAAATGGTTCGTGTTTCTGTCACATATTTCTGAGATATTTCTTCAAATTTTAATTGTGTCCCTTATTGTTACTCAATAATTATTTACCGAGTCTTTATACATTTGTTTTCATAAAACCTTATATCGAATTTAGTGAAGCAAATGCCTTCGAAGAAACTCCGGAGCTATGTGGATCTCAATTGAGAGAGATTACCTATTTTATGAGAAGACTAAGGGTGTTCTTGTTGGGGTGATACATGTTAACAATGTTTAGATATTAATTACAAGCAATGGCTAATGTAATTATGAATATTCGAAAATATGATACATTTCTAGAAATAAAGGTGGAAGATATTAGTAGGAATGTATACGTTTTGTAGCATTAATTATTTAAAACTCTATGAATTTGTTAGTCTTAAACACTAAAATAATTTTTAGATTTCTCCATGACAACTTGAGTAAGGTAGTCCTTTGGACCATGGAGTGTCTCCGACTTATGAAACAAATACATAATTTATAAAAATCGAAACAAGTGGTTCTCACGATGAGCTCGAGGTAACATGAGCAGCCGACAAACCTTTTTCCTTTTTTTCCATGATGTAAAAACTTAAAATCCCTCCAAAGATAGCATTCTCGCTAAGATTTATAAAAAAATTTATTCACCAAAATATTGTGCCTATAGTGTTTAGCGTCACCTAATTTAAATTTTTTTGCACGTAACAAAGAAGCTTAAGGAGTATATTGTACATATTTCACCCAATCTTTGAGAAACATGATTCAAAATCTTGAATATTACTATGTACTCCATTTAGGAGTTTGTGTTTTAATAATATATACAACTTGAATATTACTATGTATTTCATTTAGTAGTTTGTTTTTAATAATATATATGACTTGAATATTACTACGTATCTCACTTAGTAGTTTGTGTTTTAATAATATGATATATGATATGATATTATTATTTAAAGTAGTATTACTATTGTATCATAAAATTGTTATATTTTTCCGTACGGAGTACGGGTGATGTCCTAGTACGATTATAAAAACACACAAGTAATGCAAGAATAGTTGGAATGATATGCATCCATTAGATTTACTCAAATTGTACATATAGATAAAATTATTGAATGCACTAACAAGGCAAACTACTAATTTTACTCGATTAAAACACATACCCACCCATCATCTTAAGCCTGTTTAACCAACAATATTATGTTGTCCCACTATCATCATACCAAACTTCACGAATTTACGGCATCCCCACAAGATTCAACAGAGTACACAAATACTTTATATATATATATATAGGGAGTGGATCATGTGAGAACTAGGGGTGTCTAAATGGTATTGGGAATCGGGATTATCCCAATCCCGTACCGAAACCGACGGGATTGGGATACCGAAATACCATTTTTTGGGATACGGATGGTATCGGGATTCATTTTCGTAAGGTAATCGGGATTCGGGATAACCGATACCGAACTCGGGATTACCGAAATACCGATTTTTTTATGAAATAATTAATACATTTATACACTTATAAATATAATTATAATTTATAACAACTATTATATTAACTAATAATAAGTTAATATTTTCTGGGTAAAGACCTTTCTTCTTTATTAAAGAAATTGTTATCCACATTATTTTTTGTTGTCACCTACTCCAGTATGCATTTTTATTTATATATCTCAATTTGAGGACGTAGTGCACTTTGTTTTTGAATAGAAAACCGAATTCTTTGTTCTTGCTATTACTTGCAAATATCCTAAATTTCTATGCCCTGAGAATTTATAAATTTCTGTAATTTAGATCAAGGTCATGAATCCCTCTCAATCTCAAGCAAGCAATAGTCTTGGGTTGCTCGATATATGTAGCGTCATTGGTTGCTCGATTGTAGTTAGTATTCACTTTACTAAATGGTCTTAGGTTCGAAGCTTTAATCTAGTAAGGAACAGTTTTTTTTTAAAGGAAATCAATATTCGGGATTTTCGGTAATCCCGAATACCGATCCCAATTTTACCGTCCCAAATACCGATATCCCAATACCGCTATGGGATCGGTATTGGGATTGGATTTTGCCTAATTTTGGGATCGGGATCCCGATCCCGTACCGACCGACACCCCTAGTGAGAACCCTCTAGGAACTAATCTTGGCCTTAGATTTCATTAATTTAATGGTCCAGATTTAAATTTTGTTTTTAGATATTTTTAAATATAACTTTAGTTTGTTTATTTAATGAAGGGTAAAATTATAATTTTATATTTATGAATTTATGGTAATTTACACCATTCGGCAATTACTATGCAGTTATTAGCTCATGTATAATTTATTCATTAACGTTAATTAAATTCATTCTTATTTCATGGATGCATGAACCGTTTTTCACATTTAAAACCGTTTCCCTTATTTTTCTCTCTCCCTCATTTTTCCTCAACTATTCACTTTTCTCTCTCTCTCTCTCTTTTGTACAATGGGTGATATATCAATTTAAAGGTCATAGAAATATTAAAAATTTATTATACAAGCTTCTATATTCATATTAGTTTTTGTTATATAATTAATGTTTTATGCATAAATATTAATTGGCTTATGCATATATTATTAGTATGTTATTACAAACTTCCAAATTAAAATTAGTAATATGCATAAAATATAAACTTAGTTATGCATATATTAGTAATTTGTCTTTACAAGTTTTATGCATATATTAGTTGTCTGTTATGCACAAATATGAACTTGTTATGCATATATTAATAATTATTTTTGCAAATCCAGCAATTTTATATTTGCTTAACATGATTGTAGCAATATGCAAGAGACTATTATGCATAATGCAAGAGATTTTCTTATGCATAATGAACGAAAGTTTTATGCATAATTGAATACACTTTTAATGTGTGATTTTTTGCATAATGAAAGAGACTTTTATGCATAGTAAAATAGATTTTTTGAATATTTTTATGGATAAAATACAGTTTTAAATGGTAGATTTTTAATGAATTATGATTTTGAAATTAATAATATGGGAAGTTATTTAAATTAATTCGTTTGTTGCTATATTTATCCACATTAATTAATATGTTAATTAAAAGTTAAATTAGATATTAAGAAACTTGCCTTATCTATAAATAATCACATGATCTTTTAAATTAGATATTAAGAAACTTGCCTTATCTATAAATCCATAAATATAAAAATTACAATCTTAACCTTCATTAAATAAACAAACTAAAATTATATTTAAAAATGTATGAAAAAAATAAATATGGACCATTAAATTAATGAAATCTAAGGCCATGATTAGTTCCTAGTTCTCACAAATAGGGAGGGTTCTCACCAGACCCACACCCTATATATATATGTGTGTGTGTGTGTGTGTGTGTGTGTGTGGAATGGATCTTTTGAGATCCTAGATTCAAAAGAGATACGAGAATCGATCTCGTCCACCCATTTCGTTGATCTATGGCCATCATTTTTCATTAGGTAGCATTTAAAAATAAATCAAAAAAGGAGAAAAACACTCCCATCATGAGTATTTTTGTAAACTTCTCTTCTTTTAATTCAACTTCATATTTTCTCTCTCCACCCATTTCGTTGTCATGTTTGACTTTAACACTTATATGCTCATGATGTTATGTGTTTATGCTCATCTTATGAACTTTTCATGCATGTCCGAATCGAAATGGTAGAGTCGTTACAATCAAATGTTTCTTTTGACCCCAATTGTTTCTTTTCTTAGAATGAATCTGATGTGTACGCATAAAGATTGATTTTGGATGGGCGTTCATTGTTCTTGGGCAATTTTGCTCATTTCGTTTGTTTTATTCGATTTTTGTGTTTTCCTATTTTCTGATTATCTGTTTATGTATATTATATTCTATGTTAATTTATGCAAATTTTTATAACGTTTCATGCATGACAGAACACGAATGACCGAGTCGTTGGATGAATATAGTTCTTTTCATTATGTTGATTCTATTTTCATCCCCGAATGTCCACATAAATCGAAACCATTAAGTTGGATAGAAGTCTCCAAGGCTTTCCATCACCTTTGAATGTCTCCTACAAAAGAAAATTGAGATTCAATCATGACAATTTACAGTTTCATGCAAATCGCCAATCATTTTCATGCATACTTACTCACAATTGCATGCATACCATCGAACAGATTTATGCGTATTACTTCGAACTCAATATGAAATGCAGTCTGTCACATGCTTCACAATGCACTTATTTTCTTGCATATATAACCTCTCATCCATGCATACCATTATACAAATTCATGTTTATTACTTCGAACACAATATGAAACGCATTCCGTCACATGCTTCACAATGCACTCATTCTCATGCATACATAACATCTCATCCATGCATACCATTCTACAAATTCATTCATATTACTTCGAATACAATATGAAATGCGATCCGTCATATGCTTCACAATGCATTCATTTTCATGCATACGACTCAACAAATTCATGCATATTACTTCGAACCCCAAAAAGATACGCAAATCGTCACATCACAATGCATTCATTTTCATGCATATATAACATCTAATTCATGCATACCATTCTACAAATTCATGCATATTACTTGAACCCAAAAAATGAAACGCAATCCGTCACATACTCACAATGCATTCATTTTTTCATGCATATATAACATCTAAATTATGCATATCATTCTACAAATTTATGCATATACGTATGCATATTTTTCCAAAAAGGGCAAGAATCACGAAATGACATTCCAAAGCGTGCAATAATTGCGAAACTCGATGTATATCTCTAGAAACAGATCGAAAAACACATCAAGATTAACAAGAATCGAAAAAAATCATAGATCTAGGGATAAAACCCATAGATCTAAGGTTAAAAATTGTAGATCTATGTTTAAAAACCGGAAATCATACTCAAAACCAAAAAAAAAAAAAAAAAAAAAAAAAAACAGAATCGTACTAAAAACCATAATAAAACCCTAAATCTCATACCAATTCACCAGAATTTCTACACAAAACTCTTACTCTCCCAAAGGTTGTTTCGAACGAATGAACATACTTTGAAACAACAAAATCTCAATCTTTGAAACCATAAACGAATGAGTGTTGTAGAAAACTCCCCCAAAATTGCGTGAGTTTTCGTAACCGAAAATTTCACACGAGAAAACTCCCCCAAAATTGCGATGGGAAAACGATAAGAACAATAAAATCACCAAACCTACCTCTTAATTGATCAATTGTGCTCAAGCTTTCACCAATTTCGCAATGGAAGTCGAAACCTAGATATGGTTCTCGTCGAAATCGCCTCCTATGTCGAAGAAAGAGAAAATGAATTGTTGCCCGCCCATTCTCGTATCTTCAAATTGAAACAAAACTATTTTCCAAAAATACCCTTTATCCCCTTTTTAAAAAAAAAGATTAATTAGTGTAATCTTGGTCATTCGATTAGGATGCATCTACGGTCACGACCGGTTCTCGTATCTCTTTTAAAGGTTGGATCTCTCTAGAACCATACCATATATATATATATATATATATAGGGAGGGTTATATTGAGAACACCCCCCCTATAGAGAGAACTAAGAACACACATAGACCCTTGATTAAGATTCATGGATGGTTGAGATCATCTTATAAAATCATTTATTTTTGCTTTTCTTTTGCACATTTTTGCCTCATTAAGGGCATTAAAGGAACAAAAGTGCAAAGTTTTGTAGAAAAGAAATTGGGGGCGAGAGATTATATTTCGGATTTAGGGCTTTTCTTCTCTTCATCCTCTCCCACATTGAGAAACTTCATTCTCCATCCACAACCGAGGATACGCAACGCTAGGCGACGATTCGAAAAACCTTCGTTTTTAGAAGCGAGGGGACTGTGTAACTGACGTCTTAATAGTTGTAGATGCGTCCGACTTCTACTTTGGGGGATCCTTGTAATCGCGGTCAAGAGCACCTAGCGTGTAAGATTCATTCTATTGTGTGCTTGATTTCCAACTAAATGTACGTTATTATTGTTGTTTTAGAAGATAATTTTCGAAGTGAGATAATGATTATATAAGTTGTAGTTGAAATCAATTTCCAGGGTTTAAATTAAAACAATAATGTGTGTAATTTGGGTTTACAATTCGAATTCATGTGTAATTTTGGAATAGATGTTGTGGGTAATGAATAGTCTTGCGTTTGAGTTTCTAGGGTTCATAGATTTGCCTTCAATTTCGATGGTTGGATGGATTAGATGATTTATTATTTGGCGGAATTGAAATTTGTTCAATGGGTGTGGTTCACGCACTTGAAATTTGTATGCACATTTAGACTTAAGTTTGTGCACATGTCTATTTTCGAATATGTAATGCTTTTCAGGAAGATTTGTGTGCACATTTAGAGTCAACTCCATTCAATACGAAAGGGCAGCGTTATTCTGTCCATCTATGGTATGTGCCGCGACTTTCATCTGCGAAATCAATACACTGCGAATTCGAATTGATACATTGCGAAATCGAATTGATACATTATCTCGAAAACGTTAGCTAGGGCTTTCTAGGGTGTTGTCCGGCAAATTTGATTGTGCACATTTTGAATTTGAATGTAGGCATTGTATGTAAACGTATTGAATTTTGTTGATTCTGCAGTTTCTGGAAATTTGAATTTGAATGTGCATTTGCAGAATTCGAATTATGTATTGTGGGGAATGTAAATTTGTTATCTGCACAAGGTGTGATTTAAGTATGCACATCCATGAGGTGAAGTACGCACATTTTTGAATGTGCTTAAATTGAATCCGAATTCTACAAATTCTGATATCAGCACAATGTGAACTTTTTATGTGTACATGGTTTGATTCGATTCAAAGTTTCAAAGCTATTTTGTGAATGTAAGGTATGTGACTTCAATTAGTTGTGAAGAATCGAATTTGAAGCTTGTTATTTCTTGAATCGAAGGTATGAGTTTGATATTTTAGACTCTGAATTTATGACATTGTTTGGATGTTTGTTACATTCATAAGGGTGTGGTTCACGCACTTCAAGTTTGTGATGATGAGCTCTATAATCAGGCAATAGACAATTTCGAGTTAATTTTTAGTACATTTAGCTGCACATTTCATTAATTTTATCTGCAGATTTCATTGTGTTTTTCTGCACATTGAGTGTTTCTTATTTGCGCAAATGGTAGATTGATGATGATCTTAATGATAATGAAAATGGAACTGCTGAGCAAGTTGCAGAAGGTGAAAGAAACAAAGTGAATGAAGGCATGAATATTATTAAGAATTTGGTTGAGGAAAATGGAAAACAAACTGAAACAGAAAGAACTTAGGTAAAATTAGGTAGAATTCTCTGCACATTTCATAACATTTATCAGCACACTAATTGTTTCTTATGTGAAGGGACTTGGCGGTGTGGCATAACAAAATATTCAAAGAAACAAATTGCAATCCTAATGCTCAGATACTGCACTGCACTCTGACATGGCCTTATCACCGGATAAGTGAGCAGATGGTTGAAGTTGCAGGAGAATACTATGAGAAGGTGATCCGATGAAGAAATATAGACGTGGAGAAAATATTACTTGGTTGATGTTTTTATATTTCAAACTTGTGAAGGTGGATCCTATGTTATTTTGTAATTAAGGCCGTAGTAGCAGCCCTTATAAATTCATTAATATATATTAAATGCACATGGTTCCTATGTTATTTTGTATTTAGATGGTCCGAATTTGTTATGCACATTTAAGGAATTTATTATGCACATTTATAGTATTTGCTCTGCACATTTATGTAATTTCCCATTATTTACGATTGCAAATTTGGTAAGTTTAGAATAAATATAAGCAATGCAAATTGGATAGAAAACTATAACAATTAATTAAATAAGGATCCATGTCCAGGATTTTCAAATGTCAACCATCATGAAAAAATAAACAACTCAAGCATATATTTAGAAAATATCTGCACACTTGCAAAACTATACCTGGGACATTGCAGTTTGCAAACTGTCACATAATAATAAGTAAATTCAGATAAAGGAAACGACAAAGTATCAAAATACGAGGATAAACGAGATCGGAGTTGAAATGCAGATACAATATCTGTATGCACACAACTATGAAAATGTATGCACATAATGCACAATTTCTATGCACACGTGCAAAACAAATCGAATGATGTGCATAAACAACATATAAGAATCCTTGAACAAAAAAATAAAAAATCAACCAATACTTTGTATACACACGCAGTGAGTATCTTATGCACATTTACAACATTTATATGCACGCGACTGGAAAAACGTGGTCATTTACAGTATTTTGATAGAAATAAAACCAGTAAACAAAAAAATAATCTGGAACATCAACAATAATAGAAAATAGCTAATCCACGAAATCGAAGCACTAGGTGACAGGATCTTTCTAATCCGCGACCACGAATCGAAATATGAGAAGAGAGAAGACTTGCAAATGAGAAGAGAGAAGACTTGCGATACAGAAGAGAGAAGACTTGAGATACAACGAAATTAAAAATTAAATATTCAGAAGTTCAATAATCCGCGAATTCGAAGTTGATGTAGATCTTACGCGAATTGGGGATGCGAAAACCACATTAAAATGGTCCTAGATTGAATTTACACTTGAACACGTGAGAATTGATGAGGAGAAATTCAGATTTCTCTAGTCCGCAAATCGCCCGAGATTGAATTCGAACTTGAATACGCGAGAATTGAAGAGGAGAAATTCAGATTTCCTTCGAAGCTTCTTGCATCACACTGAGTTTCCAGCAAATAGAAACAATGAAATGAGATGTAATTGTAAGGGTTCAAAAAATATAACATATACAAAGACGAAATTACCCTTAATGAGCTATTTTTAGCATGAATTACTCCTCCTTCAAGATTCAATCTCAACCACACATCACAAAAATGAAGGGCCCAGATTTGTTCTTATTTCTCTCAATAGGGGTGTGTTCTCAAAAGATCTCATCCCATATATATATATATATATATATATATATATATATATATATATATATATATATATTTCAAATTCATTTAAATTTCACTTCATTTTTTTATTCGATTTTTCCTGGTAAATCGTGTGTTTTTGGTTACGTGTGAAGAATATGGATCACTTTGCAAGATGGACATGCATGTGTAGTTTTGTGTTTGCTCTTTCTTAACAAAGCTCAAGCAAACAGCCACAAAACTGCTTCTTCACTAGTCAATGTAAGAAACAAACTTACTAGACCCTAAATAAAGCCGATAATGTGCACACACACATGTGTACATATATATATATATAGTGTGTGGATCTGGTGAGAATCCACACTTAACGTGAGAACTCCTAACCAGACATAATCCTTATATATTTTATGCAAAAAAAATTATAATTTTATACTTTTGTCATTCTACATAAAACATATAAGGATTATGTAAAATATAAAATTATAGATTTTTTGCATAAAATATAAATCGATTAGGCATAAATACATAAGAATTATGCATAGTTCGCAATTCTGGTGCGTACATGGTCCATTCCACATACATGTATATATATATATATATATATATATATATATATATATATATATATATATATAGGGGAGGGATAAAATGAGAAGCAAGTTCCTGCATAAAAATTAGGAATCAATCTGGTTCATGTATATATTTCAATATAAATAGATTTAGAATTATCATTTATATAATATATTTGTCACGAGGTACGTAAATGAAATAAAGAAAAATGTTAGTTCATTGTAGGACTTGGCAAGATTTTTGCCCGAGCCATGCAAATCAAGAATTGAAACCAAGTTTGGTAAATGCAATTGCCTGATCGTTTGGGAAATTTATTTTGTTTATTTTGTTAAATTCTGATCTAGATCAATATCAGATAAATTCTTCTATCTACAAATACAGAATATTCACAAAAAAAGAATAAATAATATATATGGGGAGGTTATATGGGGAACACCCCTTATAGAGAGAATTAAGAACAATACTACACCATAGATCTTACTAGTTTGATGGACAAGATCGTTACAGATTTTGATTTGTTTTTTAATGTTTTGTAATAGATTTTGCATCAGTGAGGTATATGGGGATGAATGTGCATAAGAATTATATACTCTCTATAATCTTTCTCACTCTCAAATCTTCATTAATCTTTTTCTCTCTCTCAAATCTTCACGATCTCTCCCTCTCTTCTTTCTCAAAAAAACTTCTACGGATTTGCACAGAATCACCGCTTCGATCATTGCAGCCTCGATCATCACTGCGACAAAAGTTTTGGAGTCGCCACAACGGTTCATCCTCCCTCTCTTCTATCCCTCTCGTCTCTTCTCTCCCTACCCCATATCTGCATAGATCAATCCTAGATTTGTGTAAATATGTTTCAGATTTGTGTAGACACGTCTCAGATCTGCATAGATCCGTTCTGACAGAAGCTTCGGAGTAGCCGCTACGGTTCTTGCTCCCTCTCTTCTATCTCTCTCGTCTCTTCCCTACAACATATCTGCACAAATCCATCCTAGATTTATGTAGATCTATTCCAGATCTGTGTAGACACGTCTCAGATCTGCGTAGATCCGTCTCATAATTCTAAATTTGACGAAATTGCATACAAGATTCGAAGAAAATGCGTACAAAATTCAAAAAAAAAAATTGTGAGAGTTGTTTTTGGTGTTGCTATAAGATGTACGCAAAGAGAGAAAGTGTGAGTGATTTGGAATTGGGTGGCCGTATTGGTGGTGTTGAGGGCGTATGCATCTAGAGTTCGAATCTGAAGTTCAACACATGTTCTCCGAATTCCAGAAACATGTGCATAGAAATTATAGTTAATATGCATAAAAGATATAAAAAATGTCCAAATAAATTATAGAAAAATGTGCATATAAAAAAATGTCATATAAATTATAGAAAAATATGCATATAAAAAAATGTGCATACAGATTATATAAAATATGCATAGAACACACAAAATGTGCATACAGATTATAGAAAATGTGCATCGAACATACACAAAATGTACATAATAAATATTGATGAAACTAGGAGAAGTAACAAGAAAAATCGTAAAGTATTCAATTTCGTCGGCGAAATCAGCAAAAAAAGTGAAAGTGATGAGAAAAAATCGTAAAGTGTTCATTTTCCGAGTGAAAGAAGAAGAATGGATATAGTAATTTAATTTTTTTGAACAAAATTAAAAGATTTAATAAAACATAACATACAAAAAGACTATGATACTCCTCCTTCAAGAAGTGTTCACTTAATGACTTATTTTGCAACATAAAATACTCCTCCTTCAAGATTCAATCTAAGCCACACAACACTAAAATGAATGAATGGATCTTGTTCTCAATTCTCTCATTAAAGGAGTGTTCTCAATTTATCCTCATCATATATATATATATAATGCCCCCGAGAAGTTTTCGCCACCCCTTTAATAAAAGAATCGGAAATTGCTCCCTAAATATTATAGGTCAGTTGCATTTCTCACATGTTCCTGATGATGAAGGTAATGCAAATTCCCAAGAGTTTCAATGTGCTACTTGTTGATTTGATTATTGGTGAAGTTTTAACTGAATGTGCTACTATTTGATTTGAATATCAATGAAGTTTTATTTGATCAATTATATATTAATTTTTAATCAATTGAGGTTTCAATTGATTTAACTGTTCAGCGTAGACTTGAATTATATGAGATTTTGTATATTTTCTTATCTCTTCCTAAAAGTTTTTTTTACCATTTGAATTAATACTATTCATTTCATATTTTTATGCTAATTAGCCTTCTTTAAAAAAGATTGATAACAATATGCTAGTAATTAAAACAAACGAGAAAATAATTGCAAGATTTGCAAAAGTAACTGAGATTTCACATCTCTATGATATCCAAAACTTTCATAATTGAGGAGATAGTAAACCAAGGGACGACATTGTACAAAAAACTAAACCAAAAAGTAAAAAGCTTAAGAAATGATATTTATTATTAGGAAACTTTCTTGAAGAAATGAACTCTTTTACTTTAGACAAAGTAATTTTTCTTATGTGATTCATTTCTGACAAAATGATCCTTGTGCAATATTTAGCTCGTAGCACTCTTCTTGTTTGAATCTTAGTAATACAAAAGAAAAATTTTGTTAAAAGTGAAATATTTGAAAGTATGACTCAAAAGATATATTTTCCGTACCTGAGTTAAGTCATTGCATTCATATGCAGTGCCCTCAAAGTTCTCCATGTGGTTTAGTAAAAATACACCACAATCAACATTCGAGAATTTACTTTGCCACTGAAAAGCTACACTTTCAATAGGATAATCTTAGAACTCTTCAACTTTTGGATGAGTAATCACTTCAAGATAATTTTTAAGTTAAGATTTCTGTAAGGAATAAACATAAATGTTATTTTACAATGACAAGAAACATTTAAACAAGTTAATTTCAATTAAGGACATACCAACTGAACCACCATGTGAATGTATGGATCTTCACAACTATTGAACTTTATGTTGTTCAGATAGTGAATCTTCCTTTGATTGAAGTCAACCACATCAACAAAAAAATGATGTTCGTAGCAAATGGGAAAAAAAATCTATAATATTAAAAGACACCGTTGTTTTTGTTGAATTCTGATATCAGGTAAATCCTTCTATCTACAAATACAGAATATTCCCAAAAAGGAAATTTAAAATAAACAGAATAACAATGTATTTTTTTCAGATATATTACAATCTGGAACCTAATCCGCCTGACCGGCAAGGCTGGAAGAACTGCACCCACTATTTTTCGACTATTCAAATATGCACTCCCAACCAATTATTGCTCATCAAGGGTATTTATTTAATATTTTATATTAGTATTGATTTGGATAGGTATTTGTAATTACTATTTGAATTTAATTTCAGATTTTCAGACCACATTCTTGGAAACATTGGGGGACTTGCGTATAAGAGGATTATTTATCAACTCCTGCTTTATTCATGATTTTGTTTATAGGCAGGGAAATTGGCAAGGAACACCTACTTTGCAAAATAAGGAAAGTTATCTCTTACATCTTTAATTCTTTATACATGTTAATATATATATATATATATATATATATATATATATATATATATATATAGGAAATGGACCAAATAAACTTTATTCTTTAGTGAGAAATAGGAACCAATTTGATCCATAGATTTTAGTGAATCAATGGTTATAGATTTTTTTATTAAATTTAATCTTTCAATGCAAATCATTTCTAAAAGGATGTAATGGTAATTTTGTTGTTCATTTGATTTGTTATTTTAGTTTCTGTTTACAATCACATTCCATTATTTAAGGTGTGAGTTGTTATGATGATTGATATTCCTTTTTGTACTAATATTAATTAAAGAAATTTTTACTTTCCTATTATTAACCTATTTTAATCTTTATTTTTTAATTTATAAATTAGATAACTAAAATTATAATATGTATATACATAATTCTATATACGTTGATGCATCAATTATAATATGTATATGCAAAATTCTGTATGCGTTGATGCATCAATTATAATATGTATATGCATAATTCTATATACGTTACATATGCATAATTCTATATACGTTGATGCATCAAATTGTATATACATAATTATGTATACATTGATGCATCAATTATAATATGTATATGCAAAATTTTGTATATGTTTATGCATCAATTATAATATGTTGACGCATCAATTATAATATGTATATGCATAATTTTTTTTATTTTTAAATTAGATAACTAAAATTATAATATGTATATGCATAATTATATATATATATATATATATGTATATATCAAGTGTAAATTTAATAAAATTTTCTAATGTGCAGACGGTTGAGCAGGCTTTCGGCGATTGATATTTCGAGAAGAGGAGTGTTCAATTGATAGACACCCAACATCCTTATCCTATTCACTGTGATGTAAATGTTTGACAAAATTATGCATATGATCATAATCAGTAACATTATTACATATGTGTGTATTATTTTATTTCGATTAAACAAATTTAAACTATATGATCATTGTAATTAATATATGAATTTATACCATGATCAAGGGTCAACCCCAAGGTAGCACTTTCTCCATATTGATTCAGCCCTTTCACGTGCATCCTTGCAACCTTGCTTTGCCTCGACTTCATTAACAATCTCGACGGTAAAGCATTCACGACTAAATAAGTTTATAAGGTTGCCGCAACAACCGCTTGTTATGTTTACCGGAGCTAAAACATCTTTGCATAAGTCTACGCGTAGCTCGCTCCGATGCAACCGGGAAACACGTCTTTAGGGCTTCAATTCTTGCGCTGATTAAAATGAATGTCATGATATATCTGAATTATAGCCTTGCGTTTGGGAATCATGTTTGAATTTGTTTGAGTTTTTCTCTTGTAAGTTTATGGATAGAAAAGTGTCGTACTTATAGTAATTGGATGAAAGAAAGGTGAGTATGTTACAACTTGATGAAATTAATGTTGTGAATTGAACGCTCCAAGTGTATTAATTAAGTTGATAGATTGTTAGAAGGTTGATGTGTAATTTTTTACACAAAAGTTACATCGGCAGGGGCGGATCCAGGATTACGAGGGAGGAGGAGCGAAACTTAAAAATTCGATAGAGAATATGGTGAAGTGTACATTCGGAGAGACGAAATAAGAAATTTCTTAAAATTTACATATATAAAATCGCGTTTTGACACGAATTTGGAGAGGCTGCCGCCGCCGCCGGGCGCCCCCTTGGATCCGCCACTGTACATCGGCATGTAACTCATAAGAAATAATTGTCTCAAATGTCAAAATTTTCATCCTAGCTACTATGCAAGAAAATAATTTTTTTAGCCTCTTAGCTTAATGGACGAATCTTACCTTATTAAATTCTAATCCTCATACTCTAAAATCCAAAATTGAAGGGTGATTTCGTCTTAATAGATCAAATGTTTAAAAAAGAGAGGAAACAAAACTAAGTACATTTGGATAAGAAGGTAAGCATTATAATAACCACTTTTATAAAGGTCTTAATTTTTCTAGTTTTTTTTTAATACTACTAAACCAGTCTTTCATGCAAAGTTCGTGAGCCAACTGGGCTGGTGGGCCCGACCCAATGCCATATTTTCTTTATTAATATTGATTAAATTAATTTATATTCTTGCGGTTCTGGTATGGATGACTTAATTAAATTTACAAGTCTTTTTATATTATTATAGTTATAAAAGACATGTTAAAATCAATGTTATTTTTGGTTCTACTATTGACTTGCCATTAACAGTTACGTAAGGAGTGGCGATCAGGATGCATAGGAAGAAAAGAATGGATAACTCAAAGTCAAACATTTAGTGTCCGCATATGTCTAAGTATTGAAATATAAGAGAGAGCTTACTTAATCCTAAAATATTTATTATTGTTACAATATCATAGTTTCAAAGAAATGACATTCTATGTATTGCTTATAAACACTCCCTCCGTCCTAAATTTATATGTCTACTTTTCTTTTTTATTTGTCCAAATTTATAATCTATAACATTTTTTTGGTGTCTAACTAAATGTTTCACTAGCTTGGTATAATTAATATAATAATATAAATATATAAAAACTAATTTATCCAATTATAATAACAAATATAATCATATCATTAATTTTTTAGTAATTTACTTTAACAATATTTATCTAACTTGCATATCATTAATTTTTTTTGTTAATATATGAAAAAAACAAGTAGGATATATATTCGAGACAGAATGGACT
Source organism: Lavandula angustifolia (assembly GCA_028984105.1). Classification (NCBI taxonomy): domain Eukaryota; kingdom Viridiplantae; phylum Streptophyta; class Magnoliopsida; order Lamiales; family Lamiaceae; genus Lavandula; species Lavandula angustifolia. The sequence continues at coordinate 3,365,737 of CM054812.1, forward strand.
AATTCTTTATGACTCGAGAAAACCGAGATAATATGAACACATGTGAAAACAAAGTCAAACTTATTTTTGCCAATAATACACGCTAGTAATTAATAATTTCAAACTTATTTTTGCCAATAACACACGCTAGTAATTAATAATTAATATAAATGTGACTTTTCTTCCTTTCCATTTCTTAATATACAATAAGGGGATCGAGTCATTTATCTCAATTTCCATGTCCCATTAATTTTACCATCTGAATGGTTACAATACATTATACTCTAACCATATAATTCTTACATTAATAAGACAAATACTGGGACATAGTTTTTGGGACATAAATCTTCCAATATTTTAAATTTCTAATGAAAATTAAATCAAGTTGAATATTGTAACAAAGAAAACCAGATGCCAGTTAACTCAAGCATGGAAATTCAAGATATAGACCAAAGACTTCCAACATTCAACTAAAACTGCATAAGCTTTTGTTGACAGAATTGGATAATTAATTAAAATCAACTTTTATTTCTTCAGTATACAAACATCACTTATAAATACACCCTCTTCCCAAGCCTGCAAGCAAGCACAAGTGATTCAAAATAAATCAAAATCTTGTGATATAACAAATTAATTTTCCAATATTCTCAATGGCAAACAACATTTTGAAATCCTTCATGGTGATTCTATTCCTATCCGTCGTCGTGTTGTCCCCCACCTTGCCAACTAGCGACGCAGCTCGATTTACTGGTAATTAAAATCTTATCAACTCAAGAATATATTAATCATGCATATTTATTGATCAAATTAATTTTTATTTATATATTTATATATAATAACAGAGGTGCTGGCGGCGCGGCCCATATGCCCCGCGTGTGTGTGCTGCGCGCCTCCACCGCCGGGGTCGTGTTGTAGTTGTTGTGCTTCGCCCATCGCCACTCAGACTAATGGGTCTCCATGATGCATGAAATTTGCTAATTGTCCAAAATAAGGCATAATATTCCGTATAAGTTTATTAGTATTTGTTAAGAGAGATTGTGTGTCTCTCAATTAGTCCACTTGAACGTTTCTTTGAATGTAATCAAATTGTCTCAATTTCAATAAAGATCTTGCAATGTGACAATGAATCCACCAATACAGTTAAACCTTGATAAAGTAATAACATTGGGATCGAGAAAAAATATTCATTTAACGAGGTTATTACTTTATCGAACATTATTTTAGTGTATTGACCCATATCGGGATCGGAAGAAATTATTATCTTAACGAGATTATTACTTAATCGATCATTATTTTATCAGGGTTTAACTGTACTTGGTAGTGATCAGGCAAGGATATTAACATGCAATAAAAATAATGGCTTGTCTCTTGTAATGGTTTAGGAATTGAATTGTGTGGTTTATACTTTTTTCTACGTATTTACTAAGAAACGAAATTTATCTAAATAGAGGCTAATAGACTACAGTTTTCCTCCAACACAAAAAAATAAAATAAATAAAAAATAAAATCCTATCCTTGAATACTCGAATTTTTGGGGGCTGGAAATGATGTTTGTCTAAAATAATAAAAATAGGAAAAAGAAAAAAAAATTGTCTCACCTTTTTAAATATATTATATATGCATATCGACCTATATAATAAAATAACAAAGGTACTACTTTGTATAGTAGTACTACTTTATAAAAATAGTTGTATTATGTACATGGTTAGCCTCTGAAGCAGTGGAATTATTATAAATAATAATAAATATATAAAATAAGATAGATACAATGATAAATGATAGGTGATTAAAATCGATTAATTCATCAAAATATCGGAAGTTTATCTATCAAGATCCGTTGATCCAACATACTGATACCCGAAATTGATCTACGCTAGCCTCATTTAGTTTATTTGTATAGTATGCACATTATCATACAGAAGCAGCACTTTTCCGGTGCATACACATTTTATGACAAGTCACAAATTTTTCTTGTCATAATTAAAAATTATTAATGGGAAACTATTTTCTTTATGATCTTTAGGCCATTTTCATATTAATTAGAAAACGCGTTTTCCTTTCCAATGTATCTTGAAACATTGACTGAAAAGAAAAATAAAGGAATCCACCATCTCAAGAAAAAAATAGTACCAACTTGAAATAAAAATAAGCTGCAACCAAGCATTGAAATTAAACATAGACTTGTTTGTTCATATTATGTATAGATCCAAAGACTTCCAGCATTCTAGTTCACATCATTGGATCAAAACAGCATTAAACACAACCTCTTCTCATAGTAATATTCTTCTCATTCCACAAGTTTTGTTTAATTCTTTTTCATTTTGTGATGGCGATTTGCTACTCTCTGAAATCCATCATGGTTGCGCTGCTCATCTTCGTCGTCGTCTTATCGCCGGTCTTGCCAACGAGCGATGCATCTCGATTTACTGGTAATTAATACCTTGCTCGAGAGTTTTCTTTCTAAGCAAATTATATGATTTGTGCTTATATTGTTGATTTTGTATGTTGTACTTTATCTTTGCTTATTAATTTATTTAATTGATGAAATTGTAGAGGCCTTTATGCCCTGCTTGTTTCTGCTGTGAACCTCCGCCGCCGGGTTCGTGTTGCCGTTGCTGCGCTGCTTCTTCCTCCTCCTCCGTTCAGACAAACAATGGCTCTCCATGATATCTTTTATTTTCTTGTACTTCGTATTTAATCAATGTTTCTTCCTTTCAGTTAAGATTATAAATAAATGATGGCATAGTATGTTTCAACTGTTTAAAACGATTCTCGTTTTAATGACATTGAATTTGTAGACCCAAAAATTTGTCTAATATTATCAATTAACTCGTAACTTTTTTATATTGAAATGGACACACGAAATACATACTCGATATTAAAGATATTGGCAAAATTCTAACTTCTAAGTTCTAACCCTTATTAGTTGACAATATAATTCACTTTAATAGTTATCCTCAATGTGCTTCCACATCTTAATAACTCTATTAGTAGGAAATGTCACATATACCCTTATAGTATGACACTTGCGGTAAATATGACACACTATTATTAATAGAAAATGTCGCATATACTCTTATAATATGATACACATAAGTATACACGAAGGTAATACATACAAGTCATTCCGATATAAAAGTTATAGATTTCATTGTTGAAATTATGTAAACTTCTCTCGCGATTATTAATTCTTGTCTCGCTTTGTATTTGGGTAGCGGGACTATAATTTAATCTGGCACGTCTTGATGACATAATTGGCATGTCATACGTGTCTTATGCTAAATCTAGTGTTTAATAAATTTACCACCTAAAAAAGGTAAATATTAAATAAAATGAAAGTTGGTCGAATCTTTGTAATAAATAAAATAAACAGAGTTGCACTACAATTTTTTTTTTAGCAAAATGTAAATGTTGCCCATAGAGTTGTCAAGACGAGACTATCACGTCCAAGGCCTAATAGAAAATTGGGCCGATCAAAATAGGACCATATTCAGACACTAGGTGGGTTGGGTCGGCCCGCTATACCTGATTACACTCGGGCTATTGCGGCCCGTACTATTTGGTCTTTAGATTAAGTTTGTGCCGCTCAAAATAAGCCCGGCTACTCCCACTTTTAGCCCGATTGGTGCTGGTGATATCAAATCATTCTAAAATTTTATTTTATTTTTTCACATTAAGGCCATTTTAAAAAAATTTAGGATAAATATATAACTAGTGCCGCACCCGTGCGTTGCACGGCTTTGAATGTTCAACTAATAAAAAACGACATAAATCATTCTAAAACACTAAATAGTTATCCATAATAGAACAAAATAATTTTAATGAAGATTAATGAATTAATACAAATTAAAATAAATATATAATTTGATATTCAGATAATTTTTCAAAGATAGGAATATTTAAAAAAATAAACATATTGAACCATACACAATCAGTTATTTTAAACTTGTAGAAGTTCAAACACTAGACTACAAAATAAAATGTCCAGTAATACAAAAAACAACACTAATAGAACATTTGAAATATATTAAAAAAAACCCTTAGAATAAGATGATGACTTCTTTTGTAAACCACAAATGTACATCCGGTATGTAGTAAAATAACAAGCAGAAGATTAAAAAAAAAACAAAAAATGCCAAATTACTTTACTACCTTAAAAGGTAAACCATGGGTGTAATTCTTGTGAGATGTTTTGTGGACATCTGCATCAGCTTCATCACCAGGAGTATACTGGAAACCACATACTTTACATGTATGAAACAGAAAATCTGACTGACCAACTTCCAAGTACAGCTGAGCATACTTTCTCTTCTTGTTCAGAACTTTGCTACTAGGGTCTTGCTCAAACTTGGTCCATTTGTCCTCCAGACCATGTCTCCTCGATGTTTCGCTATTCAATCCACTATAAACCATCGATCACATTTTGTTGAACATCAAAGGTCAATACTAAATTTCTACTGTCTAAAATGTTCATAAGAAAACTAAGCAGAGAATAGAGATACCAAATCTGCAAGAGAGTAAATGCTATTAGAACTTGAACTCAGTTTCATACATAGCCCCAAAAATCAGATACATCATCTCAATTTATTATGTCTAACTCAAGCATCTAAGCCACGCCGAGCTCATTCGCCACTTAATAACAAGTTGAAATTGAATAAATCCATAACGCAGCTTCAAAAAAACAATAGATCAATCGGGAACAAGTATCTATAAAAAATTCATCCGAACAGTAGCAGAAAAGACGACGAGATTTACCATTCTGATTCAGAACTCACAGCTCTGCAGGCGTCGGTTTCTGGCTCGTGTGTTAATTTTCCGACAGCAGCATCAGATAAATTGCCGGAACATAGAGATGAATCGGTAGACCCCGGTCGGGGAGAAGGAGACGGCTTGAAGAAGGCGTTGATCTTCGATTGCATCTCCGTCGATTTCTGATTTGGTTTTGGGGTTGGTGTGATTAACGGGAAGAATTAGACTTCCCGCCAAAAGGGTTTATCCAATAACCGACGAAAATTAAAAACGTCGTTTACCGACGTAATAACAATGGATTATCGACAGAGAATTCCGTCGGTAATATTCCGTCAGTATTTCATTATCTCAGTTATTACCGACGAAAATTTCTATCAGTACTTAGTGACGTAAGATTTTGTCGGTAATCCGTCGATAAACTTCAAATTCTGCATCCCACTTCGAATTTTTGACAAACTTTTTTCACCTTTATATATGAAACTACATCATTAGTTATTAAGAATATTGATATACACGTGCGCACACAAGCCTCCACCGTAAGCCATCGTAAGCGTCTGATCTCCGCCAGCCCACATCACCGTCCGACCGCCGCCGACTACCAACTCCGATAGCCGGCGGGTCAATTGTCGGCTTAATTTCAAAAAAATCACTGACAGGTTTAGCGACGGATTATCGACGAAATTTTTTCGCCGGTAAATACTGACAGACCCAAAATCCGCCGGTAAAATTTACAAACAAGCTCTATAACAATGATTAATTTCCATCGGTAAATCGTTACCGACGGATTTTTAATGTTTAGCGACGGAATTTTTCGTCGTTAAAGACAATTTTTTTATAGTGATATAATTAATTAAATTTATTCCAAGTACCGTAATGTATATACAAATCTTTTGACAGATTAGTAAGCATTCTATTTAAAGTTTATGGTAGTTGTTTCCGAAAAGGAGAGTATACAAAGCTCTAAAGAATCATCTATGTTACATGGAGCATTTTTCTCAAATAAACATCAATTAATGCGTAAATAAGAATTAATTAATATACATAGAATTAAAGAAAATGGGTCGATTATTAACTTTTTCTCGCTTGTAGTAAATAAATATATTCTCAGCTTTTGACTCAATATCTTCTTGGATCAAGAAAAGAATGTTAGAAATCTGTCAGAATTTATTTCGTGCAAAAAAAAATTAATGGCACTTAAATACGCCGAAAGTAACATGAAAGGGATTTATTATGCATATTTAAAATATCAGGCAAGGCCGAGCTGGTGTCATTTGAGTAGGACCGTTTTCTCACTTAACAGTCCAACTCGAGTATGTACATTTACAATAAACTTTTTCTTTTTTAATATAGTTGAAAAGTATATTGAAGAGGTAAACTGCATTATAATTGCAATTAGTAGTATTGAAATAGATAATTCATGAGAAGTTCTCGTATTCCACATTTATCTTTTCCCGTCAATCGTAACTCGAAGTAATATTTAATAAAATTTATTTTTGTGTAATTAGTAGTTGTGGACTCGTGAAATAGAATTTGAGTAGTATATATTAAAATTATTTTTTGGATCTATTAATAGACCTATAGTCTATTGATTTATTAAAAAGACTTTATACTAACACTCGGAATTTATTTCAAATTTGGTGATTGTTGTGTTAATGTGGTGGATTTGATTGTTACTTTTTCGAAAATAAATCAGTGTTTTCGATTATCACAATTCCATTTTATGACACTTACCAATAAAGACCACGTATATCATTTATAAATCTGATTCTTTGATGCTAGGGGAGGCTCACCACTCATTCAACTCTAAACATTGATATATATGTATAAATTATTTAATTTTCTAAATTATTTCTACAATTATATTCTAGTTAAGGATTTTAATCTTATTTCATTAAGTAATATTTTAGGGGAAGACCAGTGGACCACTCTAGCATCAAATTTTCCTCTCAACTCTTACCATTCAACCTCTAATATGTATAGTTTTGTACAACTTTTGCATCTACACGAGCAAATAAGCTGAAAGTCAACCGAATTCAAAACCAAAATTAAATTCTGCTGTTCTACCATTTATTCAATTGCGTCACACCTAATCAATTATAGAAATTTAGGTTTTAATTTATCCACTTGTACTACAAATTTTAATTGACAAGTACCACATTTTTTCCCGCTCATGAATAAGTCTTCATATGAACCAAAACCCACTCTGTTTAGCTCAAGGACAGCTATAACACAATTTACAGCCCAACATTTGACTTTGTTCAAAATTTAAGTCCAAATGTATGGACTAAAAGTCCACATCTACACATTACCTAGGGTTCCAAATTACTAAACCAATTTTACTTTCGTCAGTTATGTTAATTATGTCCAATTTTTCTATCCGACCGTAAAAGTGTTTGATTTTAGCATGTTTTATAAAATCGGTCATTCATTGTTACGGATTTTGAAATGTATACGTGTCTTTTGAGTTCTTGTTACACGGACACATAGTTTCCCTTTCTATTTGTACTTTTACATTGTGAAATTATAGTTATTCAATTTTCTTACCAAAATTACATCACTATGTGGGGTAGAGAAAATCCTGCCACATTCCTCTTTACAAATTGTACTTGACTTCTGCACCATTTCTTGCATCACACAACAAAATCTAATCCCACCGACCCATAAATTCCCCCATCTGTTACCTCTTTATTCCACTAACTTTTTTGGACTCACACCGAATGTCAACTTCGTGCACCTCAAAACTCGTTTTTTTTTATGACGAGGGAAACATACCCGTATTAAAATTGCATGAAGAGTAAAATACAACAGTTGTCAAAAAGACTCAAAAAACAGTAGCGTCAACAAAATTAAACCACATCACATGCAAACATTATTACTCATGGCCACATACACATATCTAATGCATTGTCTGTTGCATATCTTCCCAACTACTTTCTCGTTGATTTTCAGCTTTTGTATGATCATAATTGCATGAATCGCAATCGGCAAGTAACATTTAAAAAAAAAAAAATTAAAAAAAATCCAATCTTTAAAGAAATTAAAAAACTTTAAATTTCTCCCTCCCCCTAAATTATTTTTCTACTTACAAGCTGGAGATATTGAAATGTAGGTGTCTTTAAAACGCTTTCAATGCAGCAGAACTACCTTTCGAGCAGCTCCATTAATGCCGATCTCAACCCTCTCTTATCCATCATATATATAAATACACTCTTCGATTCTAATAGATCATACATTTAACTGAAAAAAAAATGGGATATTTTTTAGCATTCACATTAGCTCTTGCTGCTCTCTGCTGCTGTGCTAACTCTCAGTTAGTCCCAGCCATCATCACGTTCGGAGATTCGACTGTCGATGTGGGAAACAACGACTACATCAAAACTGTGTTTAAAGCTGATCACCCTCCTTATGGAAAGGATTTCAAGAATCAAGAACCTACTGGAAGGTTCTGCAATGGCAAATTAGCCACTGATATCACCGGTATATATATTATATATATATATTTTCTCAGTTCATATAGAATCATAATGTTCATAATGCATGATCACATTGTGGGTTTGTGAGTTGTAACTTATCTTGATTGTTTGCAGCGGAGAATCTTGGATTCACAAGCTACGCGGCGGCGTATCTAAGCCCACAAGCATCAGGGAAGAATCTTCTCCTTGGAGCAAACTTCGCTTCTGCTGGTTCTGGTTATGATGATAACACGGCTGAACTAAGTGTAAAGATTGAATTTTCAACTTTTGTTTAAACTGAATTACAGCATTAGGTTAATGGTTTTTTTTTTTTTTTTTTGTTGCAGCATGTGATTCCATTGTCCCAGCAGTTGCAGTATTTCAAGGAGTATAAGGGGAAGCTAGCGAATGTAGCAGGAAGCAGCAAAGCAAACTCAATTGTGAAAGATGCCTTGTACATTATTGGGACTGGGAATAGTGATTTCTTGCAGAATTACTACGTCAATCCTTTCCTCAACAAGCACTATACTGTTGATGAGTATTCCTCGTACCTTGTCGGAATCTTCACAAACTTTGTCAAGGTAATAATAATTATTTATGTCAACTGGGAAAGAAAAAAAAGGTGAAAATGCGTGTGTATCTTGCTAAGTCACTTAAATTTGTCGGTAGATATTTTCATGTTATCTTATTTTCAAAAATAATAATAATAATAATAATAGTTTTACCTTTTTTTGCCTCAATCATGATAACTTTTTTGCCTTTTTCAACTATTTCAACACCACCAATATTGGGAAGAAACGCTTCATTAACATCTTTCCTGCGTATGTGCATGGTTTTGGACAGAGTTTGTACGGCGAAGGAGCAAGGAGAATTGGAGCTACTTCCCTTGCACCAACCGGTTGTCTCCCCTTAGCAAGGACGATATTCGGACAGCACGAAAGCGGCTGCGTAGCAAGCTTCAACACCGATGCTCAGCAGTTCAACAAGAAGATCAATGCAGCTGCTGCTCAGCTGCAGAAGCAGCTCCCCGGCGTGAAGATCGTCATCTTTGACATCTACAAGCCCCTCTACGATCTTGTTCAAAATCCTACGAAATCTGGTAGGATTCAATTCAAATTACTATATATTGCATATATACCCTTGATTCTTGAAGTACATTTTTCTGAGTCTTTTACTGTCTGTGGTGTATAGGCTTTACTGATGCAACTAAGGGGTGCTGCGGGACGGGAACCGTTGAAACGACGTCGTTGCTGTGCAATCAGAAGTCAGGGACATGCAGCAATTCTACACAGTATGTGTTTTGGGACAGTGTTCATCCCTCTCAAGCTGCAAACCAAGTTCTTGCTGATGCTTTGATCATTCAAGGCATCTCTCTTGTTGCTTGATCCCTTTAATTACAATAGTACAAATAGTCTCTTGCAAAATGCTACTTTAATTTTCAAGATTTTCTCTTCCCTTTTTTTTCCATCTTCTTGTATTTTCATCCTTTATATTGAGAAAAGTCAGTATGCTTGTTTGTGTTATTTGTCATATTATGTTGTCTTCACGAAGGTAACTATGTAATGAAATATGAACATAAGCTCATAAGAAATCTTTGTCTAGAACAGGATAAGAAACATATAAGCAAAAGATTCAAACTTGAACACATTCTGCATGAATCTTTAGCATATCAGCCACAGTAAAGAAGTATGTATTTTCCACCATATCAACCAACATACACCATAAAGCATCAAGAAGTATTACAAATCACACTTTTACTCTTTTCATATTAGGTCAAACGAAAAATATCAAAACCACCTTGAACAGCTTCTCAGTGAGCACTTCATCTTCTGGCTATCAGATCCTAGCTGCTAAGACTAACAGAAAAAGACTGTTCGGTAATCGAACATAATGAAGTTTGTTACTAGAAAGTTTTAGTTGAACTGATTGATAAATTAACCATTTATTTGTAAAGAATAACAGAAAGTACCTATTGTTTCCTTATCCAATGAGTTTTCTGGCATGTGGGATGTGGCCCCTTAGAGAGTTCCTTCGCATTCCCATTAGTACGAACCGGATAAAATGGTTTCTCATCCTTCAACATCTTCACATACATCACAAGAGATGATTGAATGAGTAAATGATCAATAACCAGAACTAGATCAAGAAATCTAACAGTACAAGTTTCATACCAATGCATTCGACTTGCCCTGCATCTGCATGTTCTGAGCTATAACCGGATAAGATGAATTCGAAGAACTAGCAACGTATCGATATACACTAGAAAATGGAGAGTAGAAGTAGGGAAAGTTGAAGTCTGGTTGCTGACTGTTAGAAGCATAAAATGGCTGAGGTGGGAACTTCACACATGGCTTCTTATGCATCTGGATGACTTGCTTTCCTTTCGGATTAGCCTCTGCCACGTTCGGAGTCCTCCCTCCAGAATTAGCTCCTATTGAAAAAACAAAAGCACAGCCAAAGTAAAAATCAAGGGATTAAAGTTATACTTCAAACATTTGAGATTCCTATACCAGTTGATGAATTCAAAGCCTTATTGGTAGTGTATGGAGATGGGAAGCATGTATAGGCAAATCGCCTGCTGACTCCACCGCCCCACATCGTTATGGCTGAGTTTACTGTTCCATAGCCACTCATAAGCTTTCTTCCATCCACATATTCATGAGGATTCTTGACAAACATATTTGAAAGCTTCAACTCCTTACAGCAAACAGCATGGTCATATGCAGGCATTTGTCTAGAGTTCTCTCTCAGTTCAAATCTGTTTAGAGCTCTAGCAACAACGATATTCGTCGATCCTATACGACGAAAATTATAACTTAGTCAACATGATATGAACTAACTTTGGAAGTAAAATGGCTGAATGGAACATAATATTTTTACCTAGTGGCTCTCCATTCAGAAACTGCATGGCTCTTTTAGCAGCTTCATGTGAATCAAACTTGACGAAACCAAATCGTCTTGATTTCCCATTCTCATCCTTCATTATGACAGCACCTGAGACCTTCCCATACTCTGAAAATCTAGCTTTAAGGATATCTTCTGTGATATCTTTGTCGAGATTTTTCACGATAAGGCGTTTGAAGCCTACTTCTGCACCATTCCTCTCATCCTTTCTGATAAGTTTGGAGACATATCTGACAGATAAAAATACATATATTTAGGCTTGGCTTATCCACACACAGAGATAGATAAAAGGAAAGATAGAAAGAAGAAGACTCACAACTTCTTGCCTTCAAGAAAAACACCATCAAGAGAGCTTTGAGCTGCTAGTGCAGAATCCTGTGAGTCAAACTGAATGAACCCAAAACCCTTGCTGATTCCATTCTCCTCATGAGCAACTTTGCAAGAAAGTATGGTTCCATATTTGGAGAAGACATGTTCCAATTGGCCAGCGGTGACCGATTTGTCAAGATTCTTCACAAAGAGGTTCCCATTTTTGTTCATCCTTGCAATGGGGTCTCTCTCATACCACATGATCCTAATTGGTTTGCCCTTTAATGGAGTATGATTCAAGCATTTCATAGCAGTCAAAGCTGCAGAAAAAAACCCAAGAATTTTCTCAGAACGTGACTAAAACAGTAAAACATCTCAAGTAAAGGAACCGTAGAAGCACATCAACAGAATACAAGAAAATATATGGCGGGAAAATAGAATTGCAATCAAGGGCAGGAATGCTTCGTAGAGAAGAAAACATTCAAGACGAAAACCCTTTAAAACCTAAGTAAGAATCTTTTCAGCACGTCACTAAAACATCTCAAGAAAAAGAACCCTAGGAACACATCAACACAATGCAAGAAGATTCGGCGGGAAAATAGAATTGCAATCCAGGGCATCAGAATGCTACGTACGGAGAAGATAACATTTAAAACGAAAGCCCTTTAAAAACCCAAGAATCTTACATATCAACAATCAGAAAAACGATTCACCAAAAACAATTACAGTTTGACCTAATCACAATACAAAACTGCCAGAGAAAATTCCCCACTATCAAATATTAATCACTTTAATCAAGGGCAACAGAATGCTTCGTACAATTGCGACTCCAAGCAGTCATAACCTTCATCGAATAATGTATTTCAAGCATAAAATAAGGGGGAATCGAAAGTACCATGACAAGGACGGTCGAAATTGACGTAAGCGTAGCAAAGGGACTTGTAGTTGGGGGAGAACTTGTCTCGGCAGAGATAAACAGAGAGCAGCGGAGCGACGGGTAGAAAAGTTCCGATGAGATCTTTCTCCGTAACATCCGGGTGTAGATCACCCACGTAGAGTACGGTTCTTCGCTCGTGATCATTAGCCGCCATTTCCTTCACTTTCTTCAAACAAAAACAAGGAGATTTTGGAATGGGAGGGAGAGACTGATCTTCGTCAATGAGGGATTTCGAGATCTTACGAGTTTAGAGAGAGAGAGAAAGAGAGAGAGAGAGAGAGAGGAGTCGATGGATTTGAAATGGGAGGGAAAAGAATATTGTAATCTTATTTCTGTTTAACCCTACTGCGAGTTAGTTATAACCGCTCCCTTGCTCTCTTCAACTAAAAAAATAAAAAAATAATAATAAATAAAAAAGAAACTTAACTTGCAAGAAACTATTGAAGGAATTAGCTTCAAAATGATTCCAATTTCTTGCAAAAAAGGGCCATAATACAATATACACACATATAATTATATATAAATGTATATGAGAATATTCTTTACAATAAGCCTTCTACCTATTCTGATTTTCAAACCTCTATCACATCTTTACATATTTCAACCTACTTGTAAATCACTCAACTACAAGTCTACAACTACGATACCAGCCTTCTCTACTGGCCTAATTAATGGAGTCAAAAGGAACCAAAAGAGACTGATCTTCGTCGAAAAGGCGGTCTGGGACGAGAGCTCTTGAGGGCCTCTGCATACTTCACCAGCTCAGTTTTGGCAGCACTTTGAGCTTCCTGACCAGGCTGAAAGCCAGATGATGAGTTTTCATCGTGTCCCGTTATGGAGCCGATAGTTCTGTATATACTTAAGGAGCCATCCTCACTCATTCTTCGCGAATAAGTCCCTCTATCTGAAGAAACACTCTTCTGGCGCCGTGAATATGATCTCTGCAGATCGAAAGATTGTGTAGATGATGAGGTTGTCGTTGCCTTCGAGAGATCATCACCTTCTGCCCCTGAAATGCCGAAATGAGAAGTAACAGAACATCTACTTGCAGCATCATCTACAAGGGCATGACCGTCTTTTCCTCTCAGCAGCTTCATCAACTTGGCAAAGACTCTCTTTTTGTTAGTGTGATTAGGTTTGTTATCAGTAGGCAGTTCATCAGCTTCAGCTTCATCTGTAAGATACAACGCTTGAGACATATTAGACCAATCTTCGCAGTCAAAATCGACACTGTTCATATCCTTGATCCCGGAGCCCTCTCGATTTGCATATGCAAGGATGAGATTTTTTGCCTTTTCTTCTGACTCGGGGCTTAGCGTCTTGCTGAGGTCCCTAGCAATGGTTTCGTTAGGGCCCGGTTGGTAGTTTCTCAATTCATAACGCAGACAAGCGTTTATCCATCTTAGGTAGACAAGCTCTTCAACATCCATACAACGATCAGCTTGGAGTTTGTCGATTTCCCTTCTGAAGTCTTCATTTTGTTGCCTTAAAAGCTGATTCTCTTCTTTAAGTTCTTGAGCCTGATTGAAACACCACAAAATTTTCACATGAAACATTCATACTCTAGGAATGAACTTAAGTGAATCTGAATAGTGTAAAGAAATTTTACCTCTTTATCATCTAAAGCAGATTCTGCAAGTATTTGTAGTTTCTCTACTTTCTGAGCCAACTCCAGATTTTCTAATTTCAAACTCTGATTATACTTCTTCATCTCCTCGAACTCCTCCTCCAATCGGTTCGTTTCGTGAGGCTGCGTAACGACATCACTTTCAATAATTTTCTTTTCTTGATCCTGCATCTTCATCACTCTTTCTTGAAGCTTTAAGATCTGATCCCTATTCTGTTCAGCTTCGAAACTAAGCTTCTTTCTCAGCAGTTTTATCTTGGCTTGTGAAGATTCAAGCTCTGCAACAACTTTTTCATAATCAGCCACTTTAGCCTGCAATCTTCTGTTATCCAACTGCAAGGAGTCAATCTTGAGGCTATAAAGCTTAGCCTCCATGTTGTGTACTCTAAGCCGGGTTTGGAGCTCCAACACGGCTTTTTCCTGTTCTTTGAGGCCGTAATACTCGAGCAGTTGGTTCTCGAGGATCTTCTCCCTTTCTTCAAGAATCTCGACCTTAGTCCTTAGGCTTCTCAGCTCTAACTCGTGCTCATCATGTTCATCTCGTTCGTTTCTCTTAAGGGTTTCGACATTAGGTTCCAAAGATTGTCCGTTCCTCCTGGGAGAAAGATCATCCGCTTCCATGTCGTATTCTTCTACGAGTCGATGAAACTCTGATAAGAGAGAGCTATCTCTTTCTCCAATGGTGGAATTTGGAGACTGGGCTCTTGCCATGGATGAACTCTGCAAGCAAGAGAGTTGCTGTTAAATTAAAGCCACTCAAAACAGAAAAGCCAATTACACTTTAGTAGCAACTACGGGTTTCCCTCGTCACCAAAACATAAAAAGGGAAAGCAGTTACATCTCAATCAACTACATGGACTCACGAATGAAGATTCACATGAATTTGATCAGTTTGCTTTGACTAATTTTGTAATTTATTGCAAAAATCACAAAAACATCAAGAAGTTGCAAAGTTTCATCACAAAACAGCAAAAAACAAAACTAACATAAATCATGTATAATTCATTCAAACAATCTAACAATCATGTAAAATTATTAACTCCAATTAAAGCAGAATTGCAGAGGGTTAAACAATACCTCCAAAGCAGGATGATTAGTCCCAACATCAGAATCAGCCTGACTGCCCTTACCTATACATCAAATCCAAACATAAATCAATCAAAAAAAATTCTGAATTTGAAGACAAGAGACAAAAATTGGAAGAAAAGAAAGAAATATAACCTGGAGAAAGTGAAGGTTTTGGTTTAGGGAGCATAATTCGTTTGCTTCTGAGGAAAGTAAACACAATCCCACCAAGGGAAAAAGCCAAAGCCACCCCAAATTTGAAAAGCACAGGGCTTATGGGACCATCCCTTTTACCTTTCACAGCCATTTCCAGACAACAACAACAACTCAGACTTCAAATCTTTCAGACAAAAAAAAAAAAAACAGACAAACACACAAACAAGATCATATCCCACAAAACATAAACCCTTCTTCTTCATCATCTTCCATCTGAAAAACATTAAAGAACCGAACTTGATCACAACCCATTTGAGAAAAAAACACAAAATCTCAACCCCGAAACACCCTTCTGCTTCAATTCAAGAATCCCTAAAAGGTTAGTCAAAAGGGACTTACTGATTAGCCAAGGAATCTGCTTCTGCATCGGATACAGGTGTAGCTCAAGACTAAGTTTGAATAACGCTGTTCTGAATTGAATTTTGTTGTTATGACTTGGCGTTCATTGATTTGCAGGAGCAATTGAAGTTAAGGAAACAGTTGCGTAGGATCAATCTTTAATTTAAAAATATCCGGTGTTAGGTTGCTTTTATTTTATTTTATTTTTCTATTTTTCTATTTTAGTTCTGGGCCCATTACAAAAGACAATGCCATCAAATATTTGTCTTATGTCAGATTAAAGCAATATAAATCTATTATTAAAGTTTAGGAAATTGTCTCACGCAACTTGAAATTTGAAACCTATGGAGGGAATTATATATAATCTTCAACTTTGAAATGGGAATTAGGAAATATTTTTTAAGTATTAAAGATAAACACATTTTTTTTCGTTGCATTTTAACTTAGTACTATTATTTTCTAGAGGATTAGGGTTAGAGAGCTATTATCTAATCTTGTAAACTTCATTTCATGTGTAATGATTAACGCGTTATATAGAAGAGATATTTCGTGTATTAATTTATGCTCCTACTAGAAGTATAGTTAGGTCAAGAAAATGTGCATAAGAAATAGAGATGAATAAGTGGCCACGTGCATTTTGCATAAACACAAGGTTATAACAATTTGAAA
Organism: Lavandula angustifolia; assembly: GCA_028984105.1. Lineage (NCBI taxonomy): Eukaryota > Viridiplantae > Streptophyta > Magnoliopsida > Lamiales > Lamiaceae > Lavandula > Lavandula angustifolia. The sequence continues at coordinate 3,381,983 of CM054812.1, forward strand.
CCATAAAACAATTGTCCCATCTCAATTAATTACATGATAATAATGGAGGATGCATTCACATGCTTGACAACTATAAATTGGGATGAATATAATGAAATTTAAAATATCTCTTTTGTAGGTTCATTCAATTATGAAAGCTAGAAGTGCATTATAGTTATGTTTATATAAGGAAAGTGTTTGCAGTTAAAAGACTTCAACTATGGTATAAATGCTTCAACTCAATAACCTTTTTAATTGAAAATGTTGCATTTAACTCTAAAAAATATCCAATAGGCAATAGCCAAAATGATTTTCTCTCATGTTTTTTATGTTTTTTGTTCATGGTCCAATTTTCTACATAGAGAAACAACAACGATCCATCTCGAACTTGAGGCCCAACTCTGTTGTGGTGACAATCAAACCCTTTTTTTGTTTGTTTAATTTCACTTTGGTCTTCCAAATGGAGAAGTTTGGTGGATAATTTATAGAATATAAGAATGAGGGGTATAAGAAACGTCAAATTTTGCTCCACTTTAATATGTAAAATAAATGAGGAAATGAAATTGGGAAGTCTATTATAAAATGATAAATATCTTACAAATCTTGAATAATGGGAAAAGACATGCATTAATGTATTGATAATGGTACATATAATTTACGTCAATTAAATTGTAAAGACTTCAATAGCAGAAAAAAAAAAATTAAAAGGAAGTAGTACAACAACTACCTAGAGGTGGGAAAATGTGCGGGCGGGACAGCCCAACCACGAGTTAATCGGGCCAATTCAATTTTTTGACCCGTTCGAGCTTATCAGGTACTTTATCGGTCGTGATTTATGAAGCTCAATCCGACCTTGGGCTTTCAGGCGGACGGGCGAGCCTAGCCCACTATTTTTTTAATATTTTTAAATTATATATTTATTGTATAAAAATAAAATTAATATGTATAATTTACACAAAATATGTTAATATTGAATAAAGTATAAATTATGAAGTAACTAAATAAATTAAATAGATCATATTATATATTTATCTACAAATAAATATCAAAATTCAAACCCTTATACAAATAAACATCACAAAAATTCAAATTAAGACAATAAACAACGTAAAATCGTCAAGTTTCAACATATACTAATTACATTTTGAATGTTTCTTTGATAAGTTTTTCTCTCCCGTCTTTTTTTTAAATTTATATTTATATATTAATATTATCTAACAATTATGAATTTTTTTCAAACGACCTTTTTAATCCAAAAACCGCGGGTTTTTTTAGTCCAAAGCCCATAGAGCTTGTGATATTTTTGGGTGGACTTTTTAGACCCAACACACCTTCGGGCTTTTAATTTCAAAGCTCAAAACAATCCTTTTTTGGGTACCCGGGCCAGCACACCCGGGTGGGGTCGGGCCCATTTGTCGGCTCTACAACTACCTAATCATCCAAATATATATATATATATATATATATATATATATATATATATATATGGGAGGGTTCTTTAAAGAACACCTCCTTAATGAAGGAACTAGGAACAAATCATCTCCTTCTATTTTAAAGATGTGTGGTCTAAATTGAAGGAAATATTTTAATTTTTAATATTTTATTTAATTTCAATAAAGGTATAAAAGTCATTTGATTACTTGAATTTCTTACTTTATTATTATATTTATTTATATTATATTTGGAGTAAATTTTATAAATTCTTTAATATAAATAAATTGCTTAAATTATCTATGCATTTTATTCACAAATTTTATGCACTTTATTCGTAATTTTTTATGCACTTTATTCGTAATTTTTATACACTTTATTAAATTTTTTTGCACTTTGCTCGTAAATTTTTATGCACTTTATTTAATTTTTATGCACTGTACTCGTAAATTTTTATGCACTTTATTCGTAATTTTTATGCATTTTATTCGTAATTTACACACTTTATTCTTTTTTTTTTGTGCATTTTATTTGACAAGAAACGTAAATTCCAGCTGTAAAATTGAATCTCCTTCACCATACAAATTCATATCTCAATCACTTTCTGCAAAATTGAATCTCCATGAACATCAAATAAATTATATAATAGTCAATTTCACAACACAACTAATACGATCCCAAATCCATGAACAACCACAAAAATCGACAATTTCCTCCGCAATTCAATCTACAAACTATTTATCTCAATCGATCTCTTCCTTAATTGAAAGATAGCAAATCCTAAAACAAATTAAAATAATTTGGGGAAAAATTCCAATTGAAAAAAATTAGGGCTTATCTAATGTCAGAGACTTCTCTGCAACACGACGGCAGAGGTTGTGGCTTAGTTCGAACAGATCATCAGAGCTCTCCCCTGCACGCGGCGGCGGTGGCGGTGGCGGTGGCTGAGTTCGAATGGATCGTCAGCGCCATTCTCTGCACGCGGCGGTGACGGCTGAGTCAGAACAGGTCGTTGGCGGTCCATCTAGCAGCAGCGAAGTTTCTTGCTAACACTACGGCGGCGGCGATAATAACTCACGGCGGAATTTTCTGTGAATGAAGCGAGAAAATTTTGACGAAATCTAAGAGAGAGAGAGGAGAGAAAGTCGAATACCAGAGAGAGGGTTGTTGATGAATTAAAGTAGATAATGATTTATTAGAGAGAAATATATCTATTTTTACAAAATTGTCCTTGATAATATTAGTAGTATTAAACAAATCTTTTTAGAACAAAAATTCTAATGTTGATCTAAACCATTCAATTTTTATAATGGAAGACTATGATTTGTTCCTAGTTCCTTCATTAAGATAGTGTTCCTTAATGATCCATTCTCTATATATATATATAATGGATCAAATAAGAACCTTATACTTTAGTGAGAAATATGAACCAATTTGATTCGGAGATCTTTGTGAATCAATGATTATAGATTTTTTTTAATTTAATTTAATCTTTCAATTAAAATCATTCCTAAAAGAGGGTTTTGGTAATTTTTTCTATGCAGTTGATATTTTACTTCCGTTATTTTTTTTTCAATCAACATTCCATTATTTAGGATGGTTGTTATTGTGATGATTGAAATTCCTTATTTATACTATATTAATTAAAGAAACTTCTTAATTTTCTATTATTAAAAGTTTTTTTAATCTTCATTTTTTTTATTTCTTTTTAAACAGATAACTTTTGATAGTGGTGAATTTAATCTATTAAATCGCTTTTCTATTACTATTTAGTACAAATTTACTAAGTTCATTGAATCATTATAGATTCGTCGTCCATTAAATAATAATTAAATAATTATATAATAAATAAAAAAGGCACATACAATTTGAATGGTGCATATTTTATTATAAGTTATGCATGTTATCAAATTCACATAAGCATAATGATGTCAATTTATTAGTTTTTTGTGTTATTGGATACACTTATGCATAACAACTTATATTAAATCATTTTCTTAATAAAAAAAGGCACACACAAATTGAATGATGCATTCTTTATTATAAGTTGATGCATGTTATCAAATTCGCATATGCATAATGATGTCATTATTAATAAAATTAATAGTTTTTTGTGTTATTGAATACATTTATTCATAATTAAATTAGCATATTTACTGTATGTAAAAATCAAATACTAAATATTGTAAACAACATTATATGAATTTATGATTGTCCGTGACAAATATAAGCAACACCAAAAGACGGACATAAATTTTAAATTTTCCATGTGGCTATTTCACCCATATAAGTCTTCTTATGCCTTCATATGATTACCTGCATAAAAATCAACAATTACGATGTAAGATATAAGTTTTGACTGCCAATTTCTGATGCTAGAAAATTGACCTGAGTGCCGCTGGAAACTTACGGGTGTTGAGGGCTGGTCGAGATGCAGCCGCCACCCACCCTCAACAACATAGTTTTCATTCAGCACAGAAAAGCTAAATCAGTAGAGAGGAGTCTCAGAAGAAAAGGTGGAGGTAATTCCGTAAAGTTGGATAGATTGTGAATATAATTATAATAATTAGCTACTTTTGTACTCCCTCCGTCTCACTACATTTATCTAGTATTCCATTTCAGTTTGTCCTATCGAAAATGAGTTCCACATCTTTATCCTCTCAAATCAACTATAACCAATTAAATAATTATATGAGTCTTACACATTTACAATACAAAATTAATTACAAATTATTAATTAATTATATAGGTACCACTCTTTTATTATATAAAATAATATATAAATAACGTACTAAAAAAAAAGTGAACTAAGTGAAATGAGAATATTTTTTTCCTAGTAAAGCTAATGCCTCTTTCAAATTTTCCCGGCATTGATATTAGATAAAAACCCTTTTAAACCCTAATCCGAAAATTGATTTATTCCGGTCAATGTAATTTCCTTTCTCTCTGATGCAAGCTCCCAACATGCGTACACTCCGATCGCTCCACCATTTTTTCTCCGTCCAAAACACCAAAACCAATATTACCTGCTGCAGATGCCGCAATTTCTCTCAATTCCCCAAGAAATTCCACTCGATTCGATTCCTCTCTTCCACTGCGGCCGATGAAACCACCGCATACGGCTGGTCTATTCTTTCCAACTCGAGTCCTCCGCCGCCTCCCGTCGACCCAACTTCTCGACAAAATCCCCCCGTTCAAACTGTTTACGACCCCACCACGCGCCGCCTCGTCACCAAGCGAGAACCTAAGGGGGGAAGGTGCCGGAATCCGGTGCCGAGAAGGCTGAAAATAAGCCAATGATGGAAGTTGGTAGCAGAGTGTACGGCGACGTGATAGGAAGCAGTAGCGCTAGGAGTAGCATTAAGAAGAAGGGGAAAAGTAAGAGCGTTCATGTCTGTTCGAATTGCGGGTATTCGGATGGGCAGTGGTGGGGCACGTGCAAGCAGTGTGGGGAAGTCGGTACGATGACGCGGTTTACCACCGAGAGCGCCGACCAGAAAGTAACCGGAATACAGGCTTCGGAAAATGCCATGAGGTCGTGGCTGCCGAGGGAGTCAACCCCTATCAAGTTGACTGATGTATATGGTCGGATTGACGATTCGAAATGGCGAATTCCACTGTGAGTGAAGTCGAGATGCATGTTTTCTAGTAGTTGTCTTACTTTTGTACATGTTGCCTTCACATAATTGTTTTTTTCTCTTTTCTGTATCTGGATTAAGATTATGTAGTAAATTTTTTATCTATTGTTTGACTTACATAAATATTATATAGCCTACTGGGATTTTCATATTTATCTGCTTTTGTTTATAGGCCCGGTCAGTTTGGAGCTGAAGTGCAGATGGTGCTTGGTGGTGGTTTAGTTCCAGGTTTTCCCTTCTGTCCATATATGGCTTTCTTCACTATGCATTACGAGTCTAATTATGTAGTTCTTTTCTTTTTAAATGTTACAATCAGTATCTTTTGTGGCCATTTCTAAGTGACAGAATTTCCTTATATAGCTTAATATGTATATATATGATATATCTATTCATGGTTATATGTCTACAGGTTCTCTTGTATTAGTAGGTGGGGATCCAGGTGTTGGTAAAAGCACTCTACTGTTACAGGTATTTTTATGTTGTTTGTCAGTGGTGTTTCTTGTGCCCTTCTATAATACCATTTGCAAGAATTTGATTTAACTAACAATACTCTGTTAGAATCTTGACACGATGTTTTGCATTTTCAATGTAAGGTTGCTGCTTTAATAGCAGAAGGGATTGGTCGAGTTATATATGTATCGGGGGAAGAGGTATGCCTTCTCAGAGTATTTACTTCATGAAACTTGGAAAATATTTTGCTAGAGATTGGAGACATGCTGCCAACATATTTGTCTCAATGCACTTATCTGGTTCTGTTTTGCGAATCAGCTGATTTTTCACTAACTTGCATTAGGCTATGTCTGGATGCAAAATAGCAATTATTCATCTTCCAATTTTCTTCATTGTTTTGCGAATCAGCTGATTTTTCACTAACCTAACACCTTTTGGTTGCAGAGTGTTGATCAAATTGGGAACAGAGCTGACCGTCTTTCTATTGAGACTGAAGATCTTTTTCTGCATTCAAGTACTGATATTGAAGTAATCCTTTTGAACATGCTCATCTTCTTAAAAGTCATTATTGTTATTTGTGGTTATTTTATTAACCACCCTTGTAACTGACTATGGCTAGTTGTATTGCATAGAATTTGATGTTGATCTGTTCAATTAATAGAAACTGCATTTGAATCTTAACAACTAATATTGTCATATTATCCTAAAGAAGCATGAACTACTGAGAGAATTCTTGTTGATCAAAAGCCCAAATTGACCTTTTAAGTGGAGAAAATTGTTATATTGTTAGACGATTTTGTAATGGAAATTTATTTCTGCAAAGCTTTGCTAATTTAGACTTGAGTGAAATTAAATTGGGGAATCTATATTTGGTTAAGGTGAAATGTGAGTTAACTGAAGATATTTTTACTAATTTTCCAACTATTTCATCGACCAAGCGAGAAAGTATTTGGATGAACATCCAAGATTAGTGGAAGAGGTGGCAATATTGAATGATAGAGAGATAATTGTCCTATGTTCACTTTATGTTAGCAAACAAGTGGAACTGAAAAGTTTACTTTTAACTCCTGTTTTAATTCCTTTTCCCTTGGTTGGCAGAAAAAATGTCAGTGTCTATTTATGTTCTCTCCCAGAATTAGAAACTTAAAAGCAAAGCTCTTTGGAAGTAAAATTATGGTTCATTGTGTGAGATACAATACTTCAATGATTATTAGTTCATTATGTCTTATTGTTCAATTTTGCATCATTTTGTTGCCTTCTTGACAGGATATTCTAGAACAGGCTCAGCGTCTTTCTCCAAAGGCTTTAGTTATAGATTCAATTCAGACAGTCTATTTAAAAGGAGTGACCGGAAGTGCTGGAGGCGACGTGCAGGTTTTGAATTTTTCTCTTTCTATGAAGGAATAGCTGTCTTTATTTCTGGAATAATCACAACATAATTCGACTGCTACAAATTTGTTTAGTCTGTTGCCACTTCGTTATGCATCTTGTAGAATGCGTTCCTTTTTTTCTTACTCAGAAGCTGCCCTGTTTGTGAACAAAATGATGTAGATCTTGCTCGCTAATCAGCAGAAACTTAAGGTTCTACGTGTATTTATGTCACTATTATTTTGTAATATTGAGTTGACATATCACAGGTGAAAGAGTGCACCTCAGCCTTACTAAGGTTTGCTAAGAAAACAAACATCCCCGTGCTTTTGGTAAGTTTAAGGTTCAAAAACTTTTGAACCTTATTGCATTAATATTTTATTTTCATCATTTTAGGCTCTTTAAAGGAAATGCTGTTACATTTCATTCTCAATGCAGATTGGTCATGTGACCAAAACTGGAGACATAGCTGGACCTAAAGTGCTAGAGCACATTGTGGATGTAGTTTTATATTTGGAAGTTGGTACCTTGCTGATTCTTATTTCTTCTCTCAGTAACCTATAAACTCTTAATTCAATTCGGTTGGACTATTGTCTTAAAGGAATTGATAGGATAATTTATGCCTATTTGAATGTTATTGAAAACATTGGAAAACTCGAAAACATCGAGTTCTTAACTACACTGCTTATGGATGTTTTCAGGGGGAGAAATATTCAGCACATAGGTTACTTCGGTCAGTGAAGAATCGGTTTGGTTCCACAGATGAGGTATTCCATGTTTGCATATTAATACATTATGATAATGAACGCAACAAATTCTCTTACAGTCTAAGTGCTATGCTAGATTCCATGTTAGGTGTACAGTGTAATAATGCAACACTGGGAGAAGTTCCCATTAACCAAAGGTAACTTAAGACACAAAATAACATGTGAACTCAAAACCATGAGAACCCCTTGTAGTGCTGAGAAGACGACCATGTGAATCTCAATCTGCAAATAGAATCTTTTATCTTATGATTCTAGGTACCCAGCAGATTCATGTAAATACATTATATATATTAACAACTGTATGGTGATTTTATTTCAGCTTGGAGTTTTCAAAATGTCACAGTCTGGACTGGAAGGAGTTTTAAATCCCAGTGAGATGTTTTTAGCTGATCAGCATTCTGATTCAGACTACCTAGCAGGGTTGGCTGTAGCTGTGATTATGGATGGGTCTCGAGCATTTCTCATTGAAGTTCAGGCAATGTCTCTTTTCAGTCTTATATATTGCTCACTTATCTGGGTTCTATCTAGATTGGTTAATATTCATTACAACTTCCTGAAGTGGACTATAAAAATAAAATTTAGATTTAGAAATCAGATCAGTTTTGACTTTTGAGAACAACAGCAATGCCTCATGAAAGTTTCCAAGTTTCTCGTACTAGATAAGATGTATCATTTTCTCTAGTAATTGTTCTGTAGAAGCTTTTTCTTGGACTTTTCTATCTTCTTTGAGGTAAGGTATAAGTATTATAATGGGATTCCTAAAGATTTTCTTATATGATAACCTAGCAATATCTGATTATGTTTGTTAAAATTTTGATGGTTTACAAAACATCCCCTTTGCTTTCTTTATTCATATCAAATCTGATTATATTCCTGTAGGCATTATGTGTTGCCGGATCATCAGTTGTGCGGCATTTAAATGGTGTTCAAGGTAGCAGAGCTGACATGATTATTTCAGTGAGTGTCTCATTTTGTTAATAACTTGGTGCTTTGTGAGTTGAACTCTATCTTGTGATTGGACGTCATCTAGGTATTGACTAATTCTTAATTGCTGATAATGATTTCTAAGAATTGCATTTCAATGGTCTCACTATGCACTTCTTATGCAGGTCATTATAAAGCAAGCTGGACTCAAGCTGCAAGAAAATGTAATGATCTTTACACTAGTTGCAGCTTTGACATTTGTTATTGTTTGTATCCCTGTACCTGATGTTGATGTGCTTTCCGGTATAATTTGCATTGAGCTTCTATCTGTTCTAGTAGTTCTGGAATTGAATTGGTGTTTAGTATTCACTGATCTCCCAGAAGTCATTGCTTTCTATTGAGAATGTCTAATTTGAACTATTGGCAGCATAAAATACTCATATATCTCATCATGATATTTTTCTAATATTTCATTTTCTTGGTAGGGTATCTTTCTTAATGTCATAAGTGGAGTTAGCCTGACGGAGACTGCTGGTGATCTAGCAATAGCAGCCGCAATTTGCAGCAGGCATGTCTTTATTAACAAGTGATTTTAGTCATTTTCCAATTTGTCATCATTATATATATAGGGTGTGATAAGACTAAAAATCTGAATGTCTATGAGATCAGCGAGTATGATAAACCAATTGGTGTATAATTTAGCTATGAAGAATTGTAGTCACTTTATAAGTGTCTCAGCACATTTCCTGAAGCAAGCAAATCAAATTAAAAGCTGCTGCTTTTGAGGCCAGAGACTTGAAAAAATCTCATTGGACACCGGCTAGTTTAAAACTAATAGAGCCAAGTTTCTTATCTTATTTTAGATGCACAACTTGAGTTTTTATGCTGAAATATATATTTTTACCATGTTAATAAGAGATTGATTCCATCTACTTGTACCCTGGTACTTGATTAAGTAGATATCATTGTATTCTTTCAGCTTCTTGGAATTTCCCATACCATATGGCATAGCATTCATTGGAGAAGTTGGTCTTGGTGGTGAACTTCGTGTGGTATGTCAATTTCTTCCTCTCATTTTAAATGTAACCATTACATTATCGTCATTACTGAAATAACATCCTTCGGTTAATTGTTAAAGATTTGGATATAGCATAAGCTGCATTACCATGATTTTCATCTATAAGCCAATTTACAGACAGATCTATAAATGCTGGATATTCAAAGTGACAGCATAGTTAGTGCGAGCTTCATTTATTTCTACTAAATCTTAGTTATTCCTTCTGATTTACAGTTAAAATTTTTTGTTCGTTGTTTTGTTCTCCGAGCAACCATAGGTACCACAACTAGAGAAAAGAGTGAGCACACTGGCGAAGCTGGGATATAAGAAGTGTATCATCCCGAAATCAGCAGAGAAGTCTTTCTCTGACCTGCAGCCAAATGGTATGCAGATTGTGGGATTTAAGAATTTGAAGGAGATGATTCACAGTGTTTTCAGGAAAGCATGATAACGACCTCAGCGCCTCAACGCGTTCATGCTTTCACTATGGAAGCATCTTCGTGCTGTATATTGCGTGTATATAAGCTGTAGCTTTGTAACTCATGTGGAAGGCTATCCCCCTGTTTATCAACTGTAAGTTATGGGATGTAGAAACTATGGAGTGTGCAGCAATTATTCTCTTATTGATTGATTATTTTTCACTAAAAGAGGTTTGCCTGGTTTATCGCATACCCACTTCTTGAAGGAATGATTCATTCTAGTTGTGCGTCTTTTTCATTATTAATTTCTAGGTTTAGAGGAATATTTTGTATTATATTTCTGAGGATTACATTTCATTCTAAAGTTTTGAGGAAAGGAATCGTGACATTTCTTATAGGTGCTAATTTTACCGCACACTGGTTAAAGACTTTCATTGTTTAGCAGTTAAGGTGGGTAATCTGTGGTCGGAAGTTCATGGGTTTAAAACCCACCAAAATCGTTATGTGTGAGTCTGTCACTTATGGTTAGTCTAGGGTGGTTGAAAAATACAGGAGCGGGGTTTATCCAGTGCACACTTCGGTAGCGGTTGGGGGTTATTTTCGTCATATAAAAAAAATATAAAAAATCTACACTATCAAACTTTAGGTAGACAAATATGATAGCCATTTTTTGGTTTAAAAATTAGGACCTTTTTGGCAGTCATTATTAGTTTTCGAAATGAAGAAACACGAGACTTTATTTAATTAAAATAATGAATACTTTCTACCACGTATGGTATGCCATATATCTTATCAGATCAGAAAAAATGCATATTAAAAAGGTGCAACGAATTGACCCATAAGGCATTAATTAAAAAAAAATATAACTATTTTCACTTTCTCCAATACCTCACGAATCTCGCGTTTGGTGTCGCGGTCTTGAGCATCAATCTCAAGCTACAACAATGTACGTATTTTTAAATGGAAATATATTTTTTTAACCATTCTCACTAAAAAAATATAAATATACCCATCAATTATAATACTCCCTCCGTCCCGCTATTTGTGGCTCATTTTTCTGAAAGGAATGTCCCGTTATTTGTAGCCACTTTCCTAATTTGTAAAAAAATATTATCATATCTTCTACTTTATCATCTTCTCTCTCCTACTTTATTACATTCTCTCTCCTACTTTATCATCATTTCCCTCATACTCTCTCACTATCTTACTCATCTTCTCTCTCATACTTTATCATCTACTCTCTCTCTCATACTTTATCATCTACTCTCTTAATTCCCGTGCCGAAACCAATTGAGCCACAAATAGCGGGACGGAGGGAGTAATAGTTAGAGAATATCCGATATTACTTATTTACCCTTACTTTTTTCCATTGGCAAACTGATGCCGATGAGACCCTACGGGTGCCGATTGTTTGTCATCGGCACTAGAATTATCCAATTTCAAAAATAATTTTTATTAATCAAATAATTGATAAACAATTTAAATTACGAGTGCCGATAGGCAAAAGCAGTCAATAGGCACTACCAAAGGTACTGCCATCGGCACTCTTAATTTTTTTTTGTTAATAAAATAATTGATAAACAGGTGTAACAACGAGTGCCGATTGGCTAAGGCAACCCATCTGCACTGCCAAAGGTACTGCCATCGGCACTCGGTATTTAAATTATTTTTTTTTGTTCATAAAAGTTAGTCAAAAGCTGCGAGTAAAGGCACTGCGATTCTGCGATAGGCACCGAATATAATTGTCAGTGCCGATAGAGCAAATAACCCTTAGGCACCCATAGGCACTGCGAGTAAAGACACTGCGATTCTGCGATAGGCACTCATCGGCACCTATAAGCACTTCATGTTAAAAAAATTGTTATTTCGAATTCATGATTAAAAAAAAAATACATAGTGCCTATAGGTGCTGATAACATGATCGGCACCCTTAGGCACTCATAGAATAATACGAAAAAGAGTCCCTCTATCGGCCGTAGAAGTTGTAGGCCGATAGACGGAACATGTTGGTTTAAAAAAAAATACATAGTGCCTATGGGTGCCGATAACATGATCGGCACCCTTAGGCACTCATAGAATAATTCGAAAAAGAGTCCCTCTATCGGCCGAAGAAATTGTAGGCCGATAAAGGGAATATGTTGATTTAAAAAAAAAATTATATAGTGTCTATGGGTGCCGATAAAATGATCGACACCCTTAGGCACTAAAATTTAAATAACGAAGTGCTAAGTGTGCCATAGGCACCCATAGGCACTCCATTGGCACTGAAAGATTTTAATAAAAAAAAAAAAAAAACTGACGAAAATTTGAGGGCAAATTTGTAATCTTAAATATTTGGTGAATATAAAGTTTAAGGAATGAATAATTTTATATTTTTTATATAAAAGTGGGTAAAAGAAGAAAGCTCCCTATTTTTAATTCTTTGAAGGTCATGATTGCAACAATCGATTGTTACGTTTGCATAAAATAATTAATGTTTCACGTGAAAGTTGTCCTTTGATAGAAATCCGATTTGACAACTTTGCGATTATAATAAGTTTGGTATTTCTGTAAAAGTTCTTAGCGTGGTACTTGTTTTCATATCATATTTTATTCAGACCTAATCATATAAACACGGTAAATTTGCATCTACTCGTGTATTTAATTAATTATATGTCATGTAGTTACTCACTCCGTCCCATCGAGTTTGTCCACTTTCTTTTCGTCACGACAATTTAAGAAAAGAGATGAACTAGTGTGCATCATGTTGCACATGCAACATGATCCAATTGCCCAATTTTGACTAGGGATGTCGATCGGTACGGGATCGGGAATCCCGATACCGAAGTTTGAGATCTCGATCCCGAAAACAGCGAATTTTGCATCCCAATACCGATCCCGGATCAGTATTTGGTATTCAGGATTTGGGACGGGATTTTCGGTATTGGGATTCGGGATTACCGAAAATCCCGTAATTAAAAAAAAAAATCCAGTATTTATTTCATAGCCAGTATCACGACATGATCCTTCACGCAATCACGCAAATATGGATTTCCATCAAATCCATCACGGCGAATCACAATATTTGCTTGAAGATACATAATCATATCGATTGTAATAAAACAATTTGTTGAACTCGTTTGCATAAGTATCTAAGAGCAATTGGCACCTATAATAAATTAATATTTACGCCGCAAAATAACGATGTGTTAAAGTCCCGGGTAAAGATTTTAGATTTTATTCGAACTCCCAATATTTTTTTGTGCATTAACCTCGTAGAGAACAAAAATGAATAAAAAAGGCATTCTATTAATAGTAACAAATTTGAGTATTTGACCATTTAATAATTAATGTCAATAAAAATTTCGCCAGAATTCCGCTGTTTCTCTATCATATCCAATCAAATCAACAACATGTTCAACAATCGACAATTCGACATCAATTAGACAAATAGTCAAATACAATCATCATAGTCTCATTCTCATAGATTCAAAAACAACCAAATTTCAAAAGTAGTACAAAAACAACCAAATTTCACATTCAATGTTTCACTTTCACTGTTTCACTTTCACTTTCACACACCAGTCCGGCTCGCCTGAGCACTCTCTGTCCGCTGATTGTATTCACGTGTCACTGCTCAATGTTTAAACAAAGATAAAAATAAGTAACATATTAAAAAGTTAAATATTTATTGTTTACCAATATACCTTTTTTCATATAAATCACGTGATTCATCTTCACACATCTCTTCTTCATCATCTTTTTGCATCAGATTCACAATAGATAAACTGGAGCTCAACCAATCCTCCGCGCATATCAAAGCCTGTACAATCTCTGGAGTCAACGAGCTTCTAAATGGAGATAGTATACGGCCTCCTGTGCTAAATGCACACTCTGAAGCAACACTCGAGATTGGAATAGCCAAGACATCTTTTGCTATCTTCGCTAGAATAGGAAAGCGCGGAGAGTTTAATGACCACCACTGCAGGACATCAAACTTAGCTAACTCAGCCGCAGACAACATTAGAAGCTTCTCTGTGCTGCAAAACACAAAAATAAAAAGTATGAATAGAGTTAGACAATAACAATACAAAATATTGAAATAAAATAAAATCTCACTTTCAAGATTACAAATAACAATTACCAACCTGTAACACAAATGTAGCTTGTGTTATTCACTGCAGTCCAACAATCACTCGTGATTGACACTCTTCCCATATCTTTCTTTTGGAAGAATATCTTCAAACTTAGTCTTCTCTCCAAAAAGAGTCTGAGGCAGTCCTCTCTTACCGTCTGCCTAGATGGGAGCTTGAAGTTTGGACATACGGTAAGCATAAACAATTTGAAGCCTATTCGCTCAACGAACCGGAATGGAAGCTCATCCAATATGATCATCTCAACTAGCTTCATTCAGCATTTTGCTTGGTCGACTTTTCAACAAGTCAACTCCCCCTTTCCGTCGGGCCCGGACTGAAGATTGAGTTGTGTTTGATTGGTAGTTGATTCGTGTTTCTTCTTACACGACTCATAGTGAACCCTCAAACCGGATGTGCCGTTTGTTTTTGAATCGGCTTTAATGAGGGCTCCACAAACATTGCATTTTCCCTTTCTAAGTTTTTGTGGAGGATTGCCAACATCAACCATGACAATAGAATAGTGCTTCCATATCTCCGATCTATTGCCTGTTGGAGCTTTACGTTTTTTAGAATTTGAGTCCTCTTTATCTAATGCTTGTTCTCGGGTAATTTCCTCAAGTTCTATCTCTTCTACATACGTAGAATCTACATCAACATCCACATCCACCCTATTGCTATTGCTTGCTTGAGATTGAGACATAATATAGAAATCTTGAAGTGCAGTGCAGCCAGCAACTAGCAAGATTCGAATATAAAGACAGTGCAGCCAGCAACTAGCAAAAAACAAGTATCGAATATAAAGAAACAGACAGTGCAGCCAGCAACTAGCAAGATTCGAATATAAAGAAACAAGTAAATAAATGAAAAAAAAGAGCATAACATTCCCAAAGTGCAGAAAAAAAGAATCTGATTTACAAGTTACAACCACTAAGATTTCAACTTTGGCACAAAATTATGCTCCACAAAAGTGATTAGCAAGCCTCATAGTCATATCCCATCAGCAAATTGATGCTTTTGGGTGTTTTGAAGAAATTAACAACCAACACCAAACCCTATACCAAAAGAAAATGAAGGTTTCGAAAAACCAACCTTCGGTGGCGCGCCGGCGGCGACGGCCGACGAAGAAGAGGCGAGACGGCGGTCGGCGGGTCAGCGGGTGCGGCGCGGGATCGGCCGTGCTGAGACTGCTGCCTTGCTGGTCTCAGACCGTCAGACGAGTGCGAATGTACGATATTACATAAACATTACAATTTAGTAATTTACAATTACTCTGTCATACATTATACATAGCAGCAATAATGATTATAAAGATAAAAGAAATTAATTGTTTTTAATTTCGGAATTTCGGTATATACCGATTCGGTATCGGTATATACCGAATCCCGATTCGCTTGCTAGAGCAATACCGGCACCGATACCAAATACCCACAAACGGTATTTCGGGATCCCAATCCCCTTTTTTTCGGGACGGGATTCGGGATATCCCGAATCCCGATCCCGTTTAGACACCCCTAATTTTGACCCATGTTTGACCCCTTGATCCGCTTTGACTCATGTGTTGACTTTTTTTTTCTTTTTCGTATTTCTTTTTTCCATTTTTTTTTTTTTTGTTTTTTTTTCTTTTTTTGTTTTTTAATTTTTTTCATCTTTTTTTCATTTTTTCATTTTTTCATTTTTTTTTCTTTTTCGTTTTTTCGTCTTTTTTCATTTTTTCGTTTTTTTCGTCTTTTTCGCATTTTTTCGTTTTTTTTGTCTTTTTCATTTTTTTCGCCTTTTTTGTTTCTCGTCTTTTTTATTTTTTCACTTTTTTCGTCTTTTCATTTTTTCTGTCTTTTTCGATTTTTTCGTTTTTTTTTTTGTCTTTTTCATTTTTTTTTCGCCTTTTTCGTCTTTTTTTCGTCTTTTTCGTTTTTTCATTTTTTTTCGTCTTTTTGGAAATACAAAGAATGACACGATACTTTTTTTCATTTTTTCATTTTGAAATACAAAATATTTTTCGTTTTTTTCCCCTTTATTATAAGGACGAGAGTGTCACTCTTTGTATACAAAAGTGTCGTTTGTTCTAAACAATGAGACTTTTGTTCGTTTGTTCTAAACAATGACACTTTCATTCGGAACAATTGACACTTTTGTTTATTACGGTTGACTTTTTAGGTAAAATTTCTGGTTATTATGCTTCATATTGATTAGTAGATGAAAGTAACACGTTCCTTAATTCTGAGTGGCAATTTACTTCAGTGTGATTGACACTTTAAGATAAATGACACTTTCGTTCGTTGTAATTGACACTTTTTCATAAACAAATGACATTTTTTTCGAAACAAATCGCATTTTAAAAAAAAATAATTGATATTCAATAAATGATATAAATGACACTTTATTCAAATAAAAATGATACTTTTGTTTATTACGATTGATACTTTGGATAAGTAACAAATGACACATTTATTCATTACAAATGACACGTCTTCCTTATCAAAAAATTGGAAAAAAAAATTATATTTGTTACGATTGACACTTTTGTTTGTTATGATTGACACTTTCATATGCAAAGAGTGACACATCCGTCCTTAAAATAAAGGGAATAAAAATGAAAAAAAAAATGAAAAAAATTTTGTTTGTTGCGATTGATACTTTTATTTGTTACGATTGAATCTTTCGTATGCAAATAGTGACACGTCCGTCCTTAAAATAGATAGGATTGAGGGAGTAAGACTTTGGGTCGATAAACAAATATTTTAAGTTCAAAACCAGATATTTTAGATTCGGTTTTCTAATTAGTAATCATTTTAAGCCACATTACATATAACACTTTTATATTAGGTCTATCAAAATTAAGATTTGAAAATTATATTTAAAGAATTTAAGTTTCTCAAATATAGCCAAAAATTTTTGGGTTTCGTTTAAAACACATTATGATAATCATTCTAAAGTATGAATGAATGATCTCGAATTTGATTCAAGTCTCCGAAAATCCCTTAATATAATTGGCTTCTATTGTATGATTTGTGTGTTGAGTACTCACGTTTGGAAATAGAAAAGATAATGTCCTCATAAAATAACATTGATATTGATGTAGTAAGTCTGTGATCGAAGATTATAGATTAAATTTTAAAATTCACCACCACCGCTAGTTGTTATGTGAAGTTTCCTTCTATTAAAAAAAAATATATACTCCCTCCATCTCACTATTAATGTCTATCTTGCCTTTTTTGGTTGTCCCATTATTTATGTCTCATACTAAATAAGAAAATAAATGAGTGGACCACAATCAATCTAAGCAAGTGGACCCCCACCCCTTTATACTTTTACACCACAACTTTACATCTTTACCTTCACTATCTTAATTACCGTGCCCAGTCCCAATGGGACATAAATAATGGGACGGAGGGAGTATATATTAATATAGCAAAATGGTGGACCAGGGGACAATTATTTATGTGAAAATCCGACCACAAATCCTGCAAAAGATATTCTAATCTGCCAAATTATGACTATAAAACCATGTGAAAATGTAGTCTAAAAAAGCATCCCAAAAAACACCCAAAACCAACCTTTCCAAAATCAATGGAGCTAATTGGATTTCTATTTCTGGCAACCTCCTTACTTTCAATTTCCGAGGCCAAATTCCACGTGGCCAACCCAATCCGGCTGCTGAAGCCGCGCTCCGGCAGCGGCGGCAGCCACGTGGAGGGCTTGAACTGCCTGAGCTGGCGGTTGGCGGTGGAGACGAACAACCTCCGAGACTGGAAGCTGGTGCCTCAGTCGTGTGAGGAGTACGTCGGCAACTACATGCTCGGCAAGCAGTACCGCAGCGACTGCGAAGTGGTGGCGGACGCCGCCGTTGAGTACGCGAAGAGCGTCGCAGTCGCCGGCGACGGCAAGGATCTTTGGGTGTTTGATATTGACGAAACCACGCTCTCGAATATTCCTTACTATGCCCGCTCCGATGTCCAATTTGGGTAACTTTTTTGTACTTTTAACTCCATATTTTTCTAATCATAATTCTAAATTCTTTCGTTTTATCAATTTATGATTAAATATATGTTTTTATATGAATAGCTGAGTAATTTAGTCATTCATATCCTAAATCAATTTGTCAACAACGGACATAATAATACGTTGATTTAAAGCTTATAATCAATTACAGCTACTATGGAATGTAGTCGTTTATCATAGGCCCATCTTACCATCAAATTATCTTTACATATTTTAAAAATATGTTATCTTGACTCCTCCAATTATACATCGGCACCCATAGATTTTGTCGGCTAAATTATATTTTCAGTTCCTAATTCCTATCATATCGTCATTGGTAAATCTAGGGGCAGGCACCCCAACTTGTGAAATGCTTTTTTAACTCCTATTTCTTTTTTCTTTTTTGAAAATAAGAAATTTTGCCATTCTGAAATTATATATATGCATCTATACATGCCCATTTTTAAATTGAAACCGGTTAAAATCGGGTTTTAAATTGGAACCGAAACCGGCATAAACCGGAACGATACAAAACGGAACCGTCTTGAACCGTAAACTGTCGGTTTCAGTTTACTCTTTTTAAAATCGTTAAACCGTCGATTTCAAACCGTGGGTTCCAAACCGGGTGAAACGACGATTTCACCTATTAAAATTGTTAAAGATCAGGTATTTAATGAATTATATAGATGAATTTTAAATTAAAAATATTATTGTTGATGATCTAAATCTTCTAATTTTTATTTATATTTAAAATAAACTATTCAATTAAAATACAAAAATTTTACCAATTTTGATATTTTAAAGTAGTATGTAAAAGGATAAAATATTATTGTGTATTTAGTATAATTACAAATGGATACTAACATTCCCAGAAAATATATATGGGATAAAAGTTGTTCAAATGTTATCACTGAAAAATATAGAATATCAAAAATTATTTCATAATTACTATCCGACAAAGAGTCAAAAACAATGATATAAAAATTTATTTCTAAAACGATGATGATAATGAAGAATCAATAATGAGATTGTATTAATATATTTAATTGTTCAATTCTTTCATGAATTATATAATTTTTTTAATAATTTATTACTAACTTGATTCAAAACCGAAAAAGGTATAGATTTTTAAGAAAAAATAATTTAGTAATTAAAAAAATAAAATTAATGAAAACCGTGAAACCGGTAAATCGGAATCGGCAGTTTCAAACCGGAATCGTCAACCGTTTACATGCGGTTCGCTTTAAGTTTCAGTTTTTGGCAAATCGGAACCGGCGGTTTCAAACCGGAACCGGAACCGGACCGAAAATGGGCATATCTAATTGCATCCCAAAATGTTTGAATATGCTATTTCATCCATTATTCATAATCTTCAATCTGCTCTGCTGTTGTGGAAAAAAATTTGAGAATTTAATTTATTAATCTAATGGTGCAAACAAAGAACCAAACAAATAACTCAAGAAGTAAATGACATTGATATATTAATCCTAAGTATCTAGAAAAATAAAGTACTAAAATATACTTTAAAAAAAATGGAATATCCATTAACCCATATTAATTTTGATGCAGGGCAATAGCATACAACGACACAAAGTTCAACGAGTGGGTGGCGGAAGGGACAGCGCCGCCGGTGCCTCCGATCCGCCGCCTCTACGAGACGGTACAATCTCTAGGATTCAAGACCGCTTTCCTTTCAGGAACGGCTGAAAGATTCACAGACGTAAGGATAACCAATTTGAACCAAGCTGGTTATTACAATTGGGAAAAACTCATCCTCAAGTAAGTAAATATACAATTAACAGCGTTAATCGCCTTGTTTTATTCTTAATTAATTACAATTAGTCCAAAATATGTATTAATGCAGGGGACCAAGTGAGCTTGGAACAGCAGTGGATTACAAATCCAGAAAAAGAACAGAGTTGGTTAATGAAGGTTACAGAATTGTGGGAAATATTGGAGATCAATGGAGTGATTTGATTGGTACAAATGTTGGAAACCGAACATTCAAAGTGCCTGATCCTATGTATTACATAGGATGATTAATGATAATTATTATCATATGACTAGATTTACGAAATAAGCAGATGTACCATTTTGCAGTGTAATCAAAGTTTATATGAAATAAAATTTGTGTATTCAAATGTCATAAATTCGAAGTTATACACCAAAACACTGTATAATCATTGCGAATTTCGTCATTCGATTGCAAAAGTAGAGGGAAATGTTATAATAGATTATACAATAGAATAGATTGTGAAAAATCAAAATTATGTGTTTTCGGGAAAAAAAATTACATATATAATATATACGAGTTCAAATTTTATTATGTAATGTCGTTTTTTAGGTCTTGTAAATTTAAAAAGGTGTTCGCCTTTTGTCCCGAAACTTTACACAAAGGTCCCGTTTGGTTTGCACGGAATCTGGTTCTGAAAAATAATCTTATTTCCAATTGTTAAATGTTGGTGTTTGGTTGGGTTAAGAAAGTAATCTCATTCCATAAATTTAAATTCTTGTGTTAAATAAAAAGAATAAAAAAAACTAGGAAAATAGATAGATATTCTAGAATTATCTTTCTCACTTGAAACTTAAGTAATTTTTTTCTATATGCGGGGATTTTGATGATCGATCCATCACACAAGAACATATACTTACATCAAGATTTTCAAATCACAAATACATGATACGCAGCGTCGGGATGAATGAATTCGTCTTTGCAGGTGTAGATGAAGAAAAAAGTCGAAGTTCCCTAACACGAGTTATATATCATTCCTTTTTTCCTTTTATCAAGATAAATTATTAGTTTATGCATAATCTATAGAAATTTTGATTTTGATTCTTCAATTTTATGTTAATATGCAATTGTTATTTGCTTTCACAAAATTCAATCTCGCATGTTTAATTTAAGAGCAAAATTCATTTGTTGGCATTTATAAGTTTATTTGTATATGCTTGATGCTTCTACGTTTCTCTGCAACACTGTTTTAATTGTCTTGATGTTGTAGGAATTTATTTTCCTCGTAATTATATTAAGTAGAATCATATTCCTCATAATTTTATTTCATTGAATCATTTTTCTCATAATTAAATTTCTTGATAAATTTACTTTTCTAGACCAAAATGTCTAATTTTAGTCATTTGGTAAAAAGTGTAGTTCACGCGCCTTTTTCTATTCGACAATTTCCTTCAAAGAATCAAAATCGAACACTTATAAAATTATAAGACCAAAATTGAACAAATGTATATTAAAGGACTAAAGTGGAACAAATACCATATTTGATAACCAAAATCGACATTTTTGTTAGTAAAGTCTTTATATAAGAAGTTCACATTCATTTAATAAATAAATGACATTAGATATCAAATATATCTATACAAGAATTATTAAAGATTATTTAACTATGTTAAAACTCAACATGTGTGAGTGAATACAAGAGCCCTAGCCTCTACATCTGCAGAAATTCTATGGTTGCTTAAAGTTTTTCTGACCTTGGACATCCTATCTCCTCTGCAACTTTATTTTCTAATAGCAAATCGGCTATTGCTCTGGCCGCAAATCCTGTTCACCATGAGAGGACTAAACACATTGAAATAGACTGTCATTTTATTCGTGAGCATATTCAGACCGGCCTCATACATCTTCTTTATGTCCCTTCATCAAACCAGTTGGCCGACGTCTTAACTAAACCCCTAGGCCAATCACAGTTTTTGTACCTTCTCTCCAAGTTGAGAGTTCAGAACCCGCACTCTCCACTTGCGGGGGGATATTGTGACTCCTCACACAACTCCACCATCGATGCAACAAACAAGAAGACAGGCGAAAGTGAAGAACAAAGAGGAAACGAACAGAGCAGAGGTTAATGGAACAGTAAAAACGGAAGGCGGTTATAACCGTACAAGATTGTTTGGATTAGTTGGTTGGTGTAGTTAGAACAGTTAAGAAGTTGTTCCCATTGCTTGTTAGCTACGTTTCTAGTTCTATATATAGATCAGATACAACTAGGGGTGTAAGTGGTTCCGCTCCGAACCGCAAAACCAATCGAACCGAACCCAACCAAACTGAAAAATGTGGTTCAGTTCGGTTTTGCGCTTTGGTTCGGTTTATTTTTTTAGAAACCGTTTACATTCGGTTCGGTTCGCGGTTTCAAGAATTTTTAAACGGTTCGAACCGAACCGAACCAATATCCTATTTTATAATTTTTTTATTTAATATTTATCTTTCTTATATGAGAATATTGTTGGATTTAGATATTAAATTTAAGTTTAGATCAATTCTATTCTATATAAATGAAGAGAAAAGAGTAACAACTCTACTTATGAATTCGTAATAAGTGACATCCTATAAACTATTATTCTTGCATTATTTAAGATTTAAAAAATAAATAAATAAATAAAAAAATGAGCCGATGAACCGAACCGAACCAAACCATTTATAAGCGGTTCGGTTCGGTTCGGTTCGATTTCGATATTGAAAAACCCATCAAACCGAACCGAACTGAATCATTTCTATGTGTTTGGTTCGGTTCCTAAAATACATAAAAACCGAACCGAACCGTTACACCCATAGATAGAGCAGTGTAAAACAACACGAAATAATCACTTCAATAAACTCATCTTTTTCCAAATAAGCTTGCTCTGTTCTTTGCATTTTACAAAAAACACCCAAATCCAACCTTTCCAAAATCAATGGAGCTAATTGGATTTCTATTTCTGGCAACCTCCTTACTTTCAATTTCCGAGGCCAAATTCCACGTGGCCAACCCAATCCGGCTGCTGAAGCCGCGCTCCGGCAGCGGCGGCAGCCACGTAGAGGGCTTGAACTGCCTGAGCTGGCGGCTGGCGGTGGAGACGAACAACCTCCGAGACTGGAAGCTGGTGCCTCAGTCGTGTGAGGAGTACGTCGGCAACTACATGCTCGGCAAGCAGTACCGCAGCGACTGCGAAGTGGTGGCGGACGCCGCCGTTGAGTACGCGAAGAGCGTCGCAGTCGCCGGCGACGGCAAGGATCTTTGGGTGTTTGATATTGACGAAACCACGCTCTCGAATATTCCTTACTATGCCCGCTCCGATGTCCAATTTGGGTAACTTCTTTTGTACTTTTCACTCCATATTTCTAATCATAATTCTTTCGTTTTATCAATTTATGATTAAATATATGTTTTTATATGAATAGCTGAGTAATTTAGTCATTCATATCCTAAATCAATTTGTCAACAACGGACATAATAATACGTTGATTTAAAGCTTAGTGATCAATTACAGCTACTATGGAATGTAGTCGTTTATCATAGGCCCATCTTACCATCAAATTATCTTTACATATTTTAAAAATATGTTATCTTGACTCCTCCAATTATACATCGGCACCAATAAATTTTGTCGGCTAAATTATATTTTCAGTTCCTAATTCCTATCATATCGTCATTGGTAAATCTAGGAGCAGGCACCCCAACTTGTGAAATGCTTTTTTAACTCCTCCGATTTCTTTTTTCTTTTTTGAAAATAAGAAATTTTGCCATTCTGAAATTATATATTTGCATTTATACATGCTCATTTTCAAACTGAAACCGGCTAAAACCGGGTTTTAAACCGAAACCGGCATAAATTGGAACCAGTGCAAATCGGAATCGTCTTGAACCGTAAACCGTCGGTTTGCAATTCGGTTTCGGTTTACTCTTTTTCAAATCGTGAAACCGTCGGTTTCAAACCGTGGGTTCCAAACCGGGTGAAACCGACGATTTCACCTATTAAAATTGTCAAAGATCAGGTATCTAATAAATTAGATAAATGAGTTTAAAATTAAAAATATTATTGATGATCTAAATCTTCTAATTTTTACTTATATTTAAAATAAATTATTCATTTAAAATATAAAAAATTCTACCAATTTTGATATTTTAAAGTAGTACACAAAAAGATAAAATATTATTGTGTATTTAGTATAATTGCAAATGGATACTAACGTTCCAAGAAAATATATATGTGATAAAAGTTGTTCAAATTTTATCACTGAAAAATATAGAATATCAAATATTATTTCATAATTACTATACGACAAAGAATCGAAAACAATGATATAAAATTAATTTCTAAAACGATGATGATAATGAAGAATCAACAATGAGATTGTATTAATATATTTAATTGTTCAATTATTTCATGAATTGTACAAATTTATTTATAATTTATTGTTGACTTGATTCGAAACCGAAAAAAGTATAGTTTTTTTAAGAAAAATTAATAAAAAAATTAATTCAGTAATTAAAAAAAATAAAATTAATGAAAATCGTGAAATCGGTAAATCAGAACCGGAACCGGCGGTTTCAAACCGGAACTGTCAACCGTCTATATGCGGTTTGGTTTCGATTTCAGTTTTTGGCAAACCGCAACCGACGGTTTCAAACCGTAACCGGAACCAGACCGAAAATGGGCATGTTTAATTGCATCCCCAAATTTTTGAATATATTGTAAATAATATTTACCGTATATAGATTGACCACATGTAAACCCTAGCAACCCATTAGCCCATCTTATGTTGGCCCAAGAGCCCATCTTGTACTCTATAAATAGAGGTCTCCACCCTTATAATAATATACACTTCAATTCATTCTCTCTATTATTCTCTACATTATTTTCTAGTTTATAACACGTTATCAGCACGACGAAGCTCTCAAGAAAAATAACATCATTCCTTCGGTTGAGGTATAAAATCTTTTTCCCACATTATCATATTTTTTTTTAGTCACATTTTTTTTTAATCAGCACAGCCGCTGATTAACATTAACACCATCCGTCCGTCCATATATATCTAACATTTTTTTTTAATGATAACATCAAATCACGTTGAGGTATAAACATTAACATCATATTTTTTTTAGTCAGTTTCATATCTCTTCTTCCTTTTAATTTATTGAAAAAAAAAAAAAAACTCAAGCATGATTAACATTTTAGCACAGTGCATGATTTGAAACATGTAAATTAATTACATGGTTTTGAATATTGCATGTTATTCGAAGATATGAGGTTTGGAAGGGTAAATCAATTACTCGTTTTGAATCATGTATTTCCTTCGAGAAAAATATTATATTTATTGTCGTTCCAAAAGTAGCACAATATACTAATATTCCTGAAGAATATGACATGTTCTTGAAGAACAATTGAAAAACTTATTTTCAACTTGATTTGGTGCTCCAGAAGTAGCACAATCAATATTCCTAAAGAATATTACATGCTCTTGAAGAGCATTTACTCTACGCTTTTATTTATTTATTCGCTTGTTTGTTTGTTTATTTATTTATTTAATATTAAATTACAATTGTTGCTCCTGAAGTAGCACGATATTCCTGAAGAATATCATATGCTCTTAAAGAGCAAATCAAATTCATTGAAATAATTATTGCTCCAGAAGTAGCATAAATTTAATATTCTTGAAGAATATTTCACACTCTTGAAGAGTTATTATTCGCAATTTATTTATTTTCTATGCATATTATAATATTTGTTTATATATATATATATATATATATATGTACTATATATAGTTATATAATCTTAAATTATTACTCCCGAAGTAGCAAATAATTAATATTCCTGAAGAATATTAATGCTCATGTATAACACTGTATGATATAGGTGATATATGTTTATCCCTGAAGGAAAAACATAAGTCTTTATTGACATTAATAATAATTTATTTTAATTGTGCAGAGTTGCACGAATGACAAATATCACCAAACTTGAGTTCGTTGCACTTGACATATCCGGCAAAAATTATATGTCATGGATTGTTGATGCCGAGATTCATTTGATCTCAAGGGGTCTAGGAGAGACTATACAAGAAGGAAATACCACATCCCCGCAGGATCGCGCAAAGGCACTGATTTTCCTTCGTCACCATCTTCATGGTGACCTAAAAAATGAGTATCTCACCGTCAAAGATCCATATGAATTGTGGAACAACCTTAAAGAAAGGTTTGATCACCAAAGGACCGTTATCCTTCCTAAGGCTCGATATGATTGGTTGCATCTTAGACTGCAAGACTTCAAATCGTGAGTACTTATAATTCTGAATTGTTCAGAATTAGCTCCACAATGAAATTATGTGGAGAAACAATCACTGATGAAATGATGCTTGAGAAAACATTCTCCACATTTCATGCCTCTAATGTTCTCCTACAACAACAATATAGGGAGCGAGGTTTCAAAAAGTACTCCGAACTAATATCTTGTTTATTAGTTGCTGAGCAAAATAATGAATTGCTCATGAAAAACCACGAGTTAAAACCCACCGGTTCCTCTGCATTGTCTGAAGCCAATGCGACGTATGGATATGGTCGTGGAAACCAACATGGACGTGGGCGCGGTCGTGGTCGTGGTCGTGGGCGTGGTCGTGGGTATGGACGCCGACATAATAATCCCGACCATGCAACCTCGAGCAACAAAAGGGCTAAGACATCCAAATATCACAATTCATCTAACAAGGAGGAAATATGCCATCGATGTGGCATGAATGGGCATTGGTCGCGTACCTGTCGTACGGCAAAGCACCTTGTGGATCTGTATCAGATTTCAATCAAGGGAAAAGTAAAGAAGGAGACCAATGTCCTTGACTATGACGGTTCGAGTAATCCAACAACTCACTTAGATGTCTCTGATTTCTTTAATGACCCAAATGGCAACATTGATGGCTTGATTGGTGGTGGTGTTTCAGAAGACAATTGATGCAGTTTTTAGCATATTTAGCTTTAATCATTTACCGTTGTTAAATAGTTCATTTCATTTGCTTTCATAACTCTCAGTATTGTTATTATTTTTTAAACTTATTATTCCTCGAATTATTATTGATTGCCTTTTACTAATTAAGAAATTATTTTCTTGAAAAACAATGTCTCAGAAAATGCAAATGAATCATTGTAATATATGTTTAGCTGATAGTGCCACTACACACACCATTCTCCAAGATAAAAAGTATTTTCAAAAATTAACATTAGCTGAAGATAATGTTAATACTATATCTGGTGCATCGAACATCATCGAAGGCTCCGGAAGAGCTTGTATCATACTACCGAATGATACTAAATTAATTATAGAGCATGCCTTATATTCTAGTAAGTCCAGAAGAAACTTACTAAGCTTTAAGGATATTCGCCGCAATGGCTACCACATTGAAACAATGTCAGAAGGTAGTAACGAATATTTATATATAAATTCTTTTGTATCTGGCCAGAAGCAGATCAAAGAAAAATTATCAACACTACCATCCGGAATGTATTACACATTTATCAAGGCAATTGAAACGAACCATATCATGAACCCGAAGTTCAATGACTCAAAAAGCTTTTTGCTTTGGCATGATAGATTTGGACATCCCGGGAGCAACTATGATGCGTCGCATCATTGAAAACTCATGTGGACACAATATAAAGAACCGGGAAGATTCTAATAACAAATGAATTCTCATGTAGTGCTTGTGCGCAAGGCAAGTTAGTCATTAGACCATCATACACAAAGGTCAATATAGAATCTCCATCTTTCTTGGAAAGAATTCAAGGAGATATTTGTGGACCTATACATCCACCATGTGGACCATTTCGATACTTTATGGTATTGATTGATGCTTCTTCTAGATGGTCCCATGTATGCTTGCTTTCTAGTAGAAATGCAGCTTTTTCTAGACTACTTGCTCAAATAATAAAATTGAGAGCTCAATTCCCAGCACAACATGATTAAGAGGATTCGCCTCGATAATGCTAGTGAGTTCCAGTCTCAAGCATTTAATAGTTATTGTATGGCTATTGGGATTGAGATTGAACACTCGGTTGCTCATGTTCATACACAAAATGGTTTAGCAGAAGCGTTCATTAAACGCCTTCAACTTATTGCTAGATCATTACTTATGAAATCAAAACTCCCAATTTCGGCTTGGGGTCATGCCATTTTACATGCTGCATCATTAGTTCGGATTCGGCCAATAGCCAAC
This sequence comes from Lavandula angustifolia, assembly GCA_028984105.1. Classification (NCBI taxonomy): domain Eukaryota; kingdom Viridiplantae; phylum Streptophyta; class Magnoliopsida; order Lamiales; family Lamiaceae; genus Lavandula; species Lavandula angustifolia. The sequence goes on from CM054812.1 coordinate 3,410,085, forward strand.
CAACAACATTCCCCAATGCAAATTGTTTTTGGTAGAGAACCTGATGTTTCTCACTTGCGGATTTTTGGTTGTGCTGTCCAAGTCCCAATTGCACCCCCACAACGTACAAAAATGGGTCCCCAACGAAGACTTGGGATATATGTTGGATTTGATTCACCCTCAATCATAAGATATCTTGAACCTTTAACGGGTGATTTATTTACTGCACGTTTTGCAGATTGTCATTTTGATGAAATGACATTTCCAACATTAGGTAGAACAAACCTACATCCAGAAAAGCAAAAGGAAATCTCTCGGAATGAAAAAACCTTATCACATTTTGATTCCAGAAGTAATCAATGTGAACAAGAAGTTGAAAAAATAATTTATTTGCAAAAGATTGCAAATCAAATTCCTGATGCTTTCATAGATACAAGAAAAGTGACACTATCTCACATACCAGTTGCCAATACACCTGCTAGAATTAGTATCCCTGAAGGACAAACAAAGAATGGTAGCAAATGAATCCAACATCCGTCAAAAACGTGGTCGACCAATCGGTTCCAAAGATTCTATGCCTAGAAAGAGAAAGGCACAAAACACGAACCAAACAATGACGGAAATTATTGATCAAAATAATGTAGTTCCTGAAGAACCACAAGCGTCCGAAAATCATGAGATCTCAATAAATTACTTATCTTCTAATAAGATATTGGAGAGAGAAAATATCGTCGTGGACGATAAATTCGCCTTTAATATGGCTCTTGAAGTTCTAAATGAGGATCCCGAACCGCGGTCCCGTTAAAAGACTGTCAAACTAGACTTGATTGGCCAAAGTGGAAAGAAGCCATACAAGGTGAACTAAATTCCCTTGAAAGCCGGAAAACTTTTGGACCCGTAGTTCAAACTCCGGAAAATGTTATCCCCGTAGGATACAAATGGGTCTTTGTTCGAAAGAGAAACGAAAACCATGAAATTACGAGATACAAAGCCGACTCGTAGCACAAGGTTTCTCTCAAAGACCGGGAATTGATTATGAAGAAACATACTCTCCCGGAATGGACGCGATTACATTTAGATTTTTGATGAGTATAGTTGTATCAGAAAGACTTGATATGCGTCTAATGGATGTAGTAACTGCATATCTATATGGTTCACTAGACAGTGACATATATATGAAAATTCCAGAAGGATTTAAATTGCCTGAGGCATATAAGTCAAAACCCAAATGCATGTTTTCAATTAAACTGCAAAAGTCGTTGTATGGGTTAAAGCAGTCTGGCCGTATGTGGTATAATAGACTTAGCGAATATCTCTTGAAAGAAGGGTACAAAAACGATGATGTTTGCCCTTGTGTTTTCATTAAGAAAACAAATAATGGATTTGCAATCATAGCAGTTTATGTAGATGATTTGAATTTAATTGGGACTCCTGAAGAGCTCAATAAAACTGCTGAATATTTGAAAAATGAATTTGAGATGAAGGATTTAGGAAAGACAAAATTCTGTCTTGGTTTGCAAATTGAACATGTCTCTGAAGGACTATTTGTTCATCAATCCTCATATACAGAAAAAGTCTTAAATAGGTTTTATATGGATAAAGCGCATCCATTATCATCACCAATGGTCGTTAGAACACTTGATGTGCATAAAGATCCTTTTCGACCTATTGAAGATGGCGAAATGATACTTGGTCCTGAAGTACCATATCTTAGTGCAATCGGAGCATTGACTTATTTAGCTAATTGCACAAGACCTGATATAGCTTTTTCTGTAAATCTTCTCGCAAGATATAGCTCTGCACCCACTCTAAGGCATTGGAATGGTGTTAAGCACATTCTACGTTATTTAAAGGGTACCATTGACCTTGGATTATATTACTCAAAAGGTTCTGGTTATTCTCTAGTAGGGTATGCAGATGCTGGTTATTTATCCGATCCACATAAAGCCAAGTCACAAACTGGCTATGTTTTTACACGTGGAGGAACTGCTATATCTTGGAAGTCTGTTAAGCAAACCTTGACTGCAACATCCTCAAATCACTCTGAAATAATTGCAATCCATGAAGCAAGTCGAGAATGCGTGTGGTTACGGAATATGACAAGTCATATCCAAAAATCGTGCGGATTAGCTTCTTCAAAGGACAATCCAACGACGTTATATGAAGACAATGCCGCTTGTATCACGCAATTGAAGGGAGGTTACATCAAAGGCGACCGGACAAAACATATTTCTCCCAAGTTTTTCTTCACACATGAACTTCAAAAGAATGGTGATATCGACGTTCAACAGATACGTTCGAGTGATAATCTAGCAGACTTATTTACGAAGGCACTACCGACGTCAACATTCAAGAAGTTGGTACACAAGATCGGCATGCGCCGTCTCAAGGATTTACAATGATTATTTTGAGGGGGAGCAGCTGTACTCTTTTTCCTTCGACCAGTTTTTATCCCATTGGGTTTTTCTGGCAAGGTTTTAACGAGGCAGCAATTTCTGTTTAAGGATGGTCAATTAAGGGGGAGTATTGTAAATAATATTTACCGTTTATAGATTGACCACATGTAAACCCTAGCAACCCATTAGCCCATCTTATGTTGGCCCAAGAGCCCATCTTGTACTCTATAAATAGAGGTCTCCACCCTTATAATAATATACACTTCAATTCATTCTCTCTATTATTCTCTACATTATTTTCTAGTTTATAACAGAATATGCTATTTCATCCATTATTCATAATCTTTAATCTGCTCTGCTGTTGTGGAAAAAAATTGAGAATTTAATTTATTAATCTAATGGTGCAAACAAATAACTCAAAGAAGTAAATGACATTGATATATTAATCCTAAGTATCTAGAAAAATAAAGTACTAAAATATAATATAAAAAAAATGGAATAGCCATTAACCCAGATTAATTTTGATGCAGGGCAATAGCGTACAACGACACAAAGTTCAACGAGTGGGTGGCGGAAGGGACAGCGCCGCCGGTGCCTCCGATCCGCCGCCTCTACGAGACGGTACAATCTCTAGGATTCAAGACCGCTTTCCTTTCAGGAACGGCTGAGAGATTCACAGACGTAAGGATAACCAATTTGAACCAAGCTGGTTATTACAACTGGGAAAAACTCATCCTCAAGTAAGTAAATATACAATTAATAGCGTTAATCGCCTTGTTTTATTCTTAATTAATTACAATTAGTCCAAAATATGTATTAATGCAGGGGACCAAGTGAGCTTGGAACAGCAGTGGATTACAAATCCAGAAAAAGAACAGAGTTGGTTAATGAAGGTTACAGAATTGTGGGAAATATTGGAGATCAATGGAGTGATTTGATTGGTACAAATGCTCGAAACCGAACATTCAAAGTGCCTGATCCTATGTAATACATAGGATGATTAATGATAATTATTATCATATGACTAGATTTACGAAATAAGCAGATGTACCATTTTGCAGTGTAATCAAAGTTTATATGAAATAAAATTTGTGTATTCAAATGTCATAAATTCGAAGTTATACACCAAAACACTGTATAATCATTGCGAATTTCGTCATTCGATTGCAAAAGTAGAGGGAAATGTTATAATAGATTATACAATAGAATAGATTGTGAAAAATCAAAATTATATGTGTTTTCGGGAAAAAAAATTACATATATAATATATACGAGTTCAAATTTTATTCTGTAATGTCGTTTTTTAGGTCTTGTAAATTTAAAAAGGTGTTCGTCTTTTGTCCCGAAACTTTACACAAAGGTCCCGTTTGGTTTGCACGGAATCTGGTTCTGAAAAATAATCTTATTTCCAATTGTTAAATGGTGTTTGGTTGGGCTAAGAAAGTAATCTCATTCCACAAATTTAAATTCTTGTGTTAAAGTAAAAAGAATAAAAAAAAACTAGGAAAATAGATAGATATTCTAGGATTATCTTTCTCACTTGTAACTTAGATAATTTTTTTATCAATCCATCACAAGAACATATACCTACATCAATTTTTTTCAAATTACAAGCACTTCCTTTTCATTATCGCTCCTATATCAATTTTCCCTAATCTCACAGTTTGTTCACAGCGCCGGGATGAATGAATTCATCTTTGCAGGTGTAGATGAAGAAAAAAGTCGAAGTGCCCTAACACGAGTTATATATCATTCCATTTTTACTTTTATCAAGATAAATTATTAGTTTATGCATAATCTATAGAAATTTTGATTTTGATTCTTCAATTTTATGTTAATATGCAATTGTTATTTGCTTTCACAAAATTCAATCTCGCATGTTTAATATAAGAGCAAAATTCATTTGTCCGCAAATGACAAGTTTATTTGTATATGCTTCTACGTTTCTCTACAACACTCTTTTAATTGTTGCAAGAATTTATTTTCCTCGTAATTATATTAAGCAGAATCATATTCCTCACAATCTTATTTTATTGAACCATTTTCCTCATAATTAAATTTCTTGATAAATTTACTTTTCTAGACCAAAATGTCTAATTTTAGTCATTTGGTAAAAAATATAATTCATGCGTCTTTTTCTATTCGACAATTTCCTTTAAAGAATCAAAATCGAATACTTATAAAGTTATAAGACCAAAATTGAATAAATGTATATCAAAAAATTAAAATAGAACAAATATCACATTTGAGGATCAAAATCGACATTTTCGTTAGTAAAGTCTTTTTATAAGAAGTTCACATTCATTTAATAAATAAAATGACATTACATATCAAATACATCTATACAAGAAATATTAAGATTATTTAACTATGTTAAAACTCAACATGTATGAGTGAATATTTTAAATGATTAAACATTGTATATACATCTTATTGCATTTCCGAATGCGAATATTAGACATTACGTACTAATCCTAAATCAAAATCTCTATTTAAGAATAAAATACATATAATAGTAATCATATTTCTCTCCATTTTTTAAATCACCAAATTAAACTTGCGCGTGGCCCGGAGTCTCGAGTCTTGACTCTGACCAGATCTGAGAGGAGGGTGTTTGGGTAATTAGCCAATTACGAAGCCCAGAAAAAACCCTAATCTCTTCATCTAATGGGCCGTCACCGCTGTATAAATCAACACATTCCCACCATTCTTCTCCAATCCTCTCGTCTCCTGCAGCAATTAATTTTGTATCCTGAGTTTTTCGCCGTTTTCTTCATTTGGATTCAATTATTCTTCTGGTTTTTTTGGTTAAGCAATAGTAATTTGAATCTTACGCAGAGATTGTGTGTATCGACGTTGTGCGAATTTCATTCAAAATGCACTTTGATCGAAAGTATTCTCTGCAAAATCGACTCATAAGGGAAGATGGGCAGTTGTCTTTCAATCTTCAATTGAAAATCGTCAACAATCATCTTCTCTACATTCTCTAAATTCTCTTCTTTTTCCGTTCTTTAAAATTTTCATTTTTTGTTGCTTATTGTTAATTCTGGATTAGGGTTTTCTGCAAATCAAGATTTGTTTTTAATTTTGCCGTCTGATGATAATAAATTACAAAAAAGATAAAAATGTATTCCAGTTTCAAATATGATTATTCTGAATAAAATTTGTTTTTGTATTTTTGTTCATCCGCTCGAATAAAGATTACTTTGAAATTTATTTTAAAATTGATCTTTTCTGGAAATGATTCAATATTCATGTAATTTCTGGTAAAAGGACAAACCAGTGGAAAAATCTGTTAATTATATTAAACAAAATGAAAATCTGTTAATTATATTAAACAAAATGAAATATTAATTATGTTAGTGGTATTCGAATTAAGTTCATTCATTTAAGAAAATGCTTAAATATATATTGCCCAATTTAATCTGAAATTGTGGTACAGGAAAACACCCATTTCAGACAACTGCTATTGTTACTCTTTGATGGTGTTTAACTGAACCGTTTGGTTAAACGTTTCACACAATTTAACCGAGTATTGCCCTGGACTAGTTTAACTGAAAATGAATTTATGTCTTCATGATTCCACATTGTTTTTCTAATTATAGTTAAATCTTGATAAAATAATATTTAATAAAATAATAATCTTGTTAAGATAATAATTTCTTCCAGTTTGTTTTCTGCTTTACCAACGAATATTCCAAATTCATGATATTATAACTTAAAATAAAATAAAAAGAAGATGCAAAGGAGTGGAGGGCCGGAGACTGAGGCTTAGGCGAGTTGGGCCTGAGACTAGTTGATCAAGATTCAAAAAGGAATGAAGGATTGGTGGATTCGACAAAGCGAAAGAGGAGGAGAGACCGAGAGAGTCAGACGTGGTGAGACTTGAGAGTTGAGACCATGAGTAGGGATGGCAATGGACCGGATTTGGATTGGATCTTCCTCGGTCCAAATTCAAATTCGAGATTTTTTATTTTGCTCCAAATTCGGTTCAGATTCATTGGATCTCAAAAAATGAAATCCAGATCCAGATCCATTGGATCACAGGATCTCGGGTCTGGACCCGGATCCATAAGTTTTTTTAATTAAAATTAAAAAAATTCTAAATTAATTAAAATTTAACTAAGTTAATTAATTCTACGATAACACGATAATCTATAAGAGCATTACTATCATTAAAAAAATCAAAATACTTATGATATTATAAAAATATTATAATCATATATAAAACTACGATCTTCTCTCTAAAAAAACTTTCAAATTCGTGGACAGTGGGTACTCAATCCCCTCCCTCTTTTCTATTTATTAGATTACTAGTAAAGAATTTCAAGCTCAACAAATAATGTAATTTGATATTTTAAGTAGAATAATATAAATATAATATTTTAGATATGATAATAAAATAATATTTTAATTATAAAAATTGGCGAATTTGGACCGGATCCGGATCTCAAATTGCAAAGTCCAGATCCAAATCCGTAATTTCTTAAATGAATCCAAATCCGATCCAAATTCAATGAGTCTAATTTTTTAAGATCCAGATCCAAAAAAATGGATATGGATCCACGGATCTGGACCGGGTCCAAGATCCATTCCCATCTCTAACCATGAGACTAATTAAGTTGAATTAGCCATTTCTTTTTATCTTTTTTTTTATTTGTTATAATAAAAAATATAAAAAGATATTACATAATATTATATTTATCAAATTCATATTAATTAGTTGGTTATTTTGGTATTAACCACTAACCATTCGATTAAATCGTTAACTGCTAGTATGCTAAATCAAATAATCGTTGCCATTACCGTTAATCGATTTTCGGTTATTCGATTACCGTTAATTGTCGGTAACAATATGGTAACGATAAAACCCGAATAACCGCTACCCGTTTTGCATTCCTAATTGTGGGTGGCCTTTAAAAGTTAGGTCACTGATAAATGGTAGTGATAATTACAATTATGTGTGGCCAGTAGTACTTGATGACTCATGTTGAATTGGACATAGATTTATACTCCTATCATTATTATAATCTTATCAAGAATCTTTCGTTTGATTTAGCTTTTTTTTTTATATATTATAAAGATTTACGCATTTACAAATAAAATAGGCCGGAATTGATAAATTTATCACTATTTTAATTACTAATATTCTTAACATCAGTAGTTCACAAATGTTTATAGTCAATAGTAATTTTTTTAACTATGATTTGGTTATTTTGAAAATATTACTTTCTCGGATCCTATTAAATTTGTTTTATTTTCTGATACGGTCGCTAAAGGTTTTTTTTTATGGTTATTAAGGAGAGTATTGAAAATTGTGTGTAAGCAAGTAGGTTAAATAAAAAAGGATTTGTATTTATGTGTAAAATAGTTGTCATTTTTAAAATAAGAAAAAAAATGAGACAAGCTACTAAATTCATCTTCCATTCTTTCCGCAAGACTTTATCTTCAGATTTATATTTAAATAAAATTATTGATATATTTTGGGAAAAAATCAATTTTGATTCTTTATCTTGGCGTCCGATTCACTTTGGCCCGTTATTTTGGTCGAGTTTATTTTTTATCCGTTAATTTGATAAATTTTCCGTTTTTAGTAGGGGTGTGCGTGGGCGGGTTTAAACGTAAAAAAGACACACCTATATATAGGCAGGTTTGAGATTTACAAATCGTGGCGGTTTAGTTTTTTCCGACACCGTAGCGGGTCGGGTAAGCGGTCGATTGCGGGCGGTTTGGCGGATTGTTACCTCTCTAAATCATGTCAATAAAATTAATCATTTCATGTCAAAAAAGGTGTCCAATGCAAAAAATAAAATAATAATAAAAAATAAATATGATATCACTTTAGAAAATTTTAATGAACATAATTAAAATCCTACAACTTGAAAATTAAAGTCTAACCTGAAAATTATATTCTGCAACCTATCAAACATAGAAAGAAAAGAAACTTCGAAAAAGAAAAGAAAATGGACTTAAATTGAAGGCGATGAATGAATTTTAAAAAGTTAGAATTTAGAATGGAAGAGGAAGAAGGATAACAAGAATGAACCACTTTCTTTCAATTCTAAAAGATACATACACTAAACTATATTTTTATTATTTATATATTTAAATATTATATTTTAACATAAAAAATTAAGATAAATAGGAGGCAGGTGGGTCGGGTGCCCTCAACTCGTAACCGCCATCCACCCACCAAGTAACGGTTTGTCTAAATTTCAAACCGCGGTTCATTTTAAAAAATTCCAACCGGCGTTTACAAGTTTGAACGAGCGATTTAAGCGGGCGGGTGGCAGTTTGCACTTTTTTTGCAATCCTAGTTTTTAGCCTGTTTTACAAAATTGGCAAAACTTGTCCAATTTTGGTCCGCTAGGTTAATAAAAAATATTTAAAAATCACATTTTTAATAGTAGAACATATTCAATATCAATTTTCGTCCTTTATATTATAAATGTATGTTTCAAAAAAATCGAATATGGGTTGATTATTTTTATTAATATTTATTATTTTCACAATTTTCTTAATTATTCGGGTTTATCTTCAAGCCGAATTTTCTTAAATTATTCGACAAACAACATAAGCAATACTAAGAAAAATAATCAACCACATTTTTTATTTTTTATTTAGAATATAATGGATTTAAACTGAATATTTATAATATAAAAGACTAAAATTAATATTACAAATATGTTCTAATATTAAGAAAATAAATTTTAAATATTTGCCTTTAAATAATTAGAGAGGAGAGGCTTTGCAGCCTTTGCTTGAGCTGAATAATTCAAAAAAGATGTCCCCAACCAGGAAACTGACATTCTTGTGATAAGTCTGAAATATTAGTCAGCAAAAATTGCGCCTTTAATGTATGATAAGGTTTTATAACGAAAATGATTGATGCACTTTTGCCAAATTCTTATTACTTTTCTGATTGGGAATTCGTCAAAAGAATTAAAGAAATAGTTGTCTTCTTGATGATTTCTTGGTTGTTGGCTAATTTTACAAAAATAATAATAATAAAGATATCACTTTTAATTATCAGAATTTATCTTGTCAAATGGGAGAATAATGAATCTTGAATTTTTGTTACACTTTTCATAGACCGTAACCAAAATTAAGAATAAATTCTTAAACAAAAATCTTAAACAAATGTTATAAACTAGCGTACTTATATTCTTAGGTCTCGCTTGGGTAAGAAGGTTTCAGAATTGGAATTTTGAAGCAAGATTTAAAATCATTGGAGTTTAATATTTGATTGATTTTCATTTTAAATTTTAGAGGATTAATTTTGAATTAAAATAATTACAATTTGAGAATCGAACGCTTTCATAATTATCTGGAAGTAATTCCAAAATACACACCCAATTTTTTTTTTACACGCCAAACTCAATTTGAGTTTGGAGCGTGTAAGGAAAATTTGGCGTATGTATGAAGACTTCATTTTCAAAATGATGAACCTAGTCATCGTCATATCAAACTCAAATCTTATCATTCATTCACACCCAAATAAAATATTATTCTTATTTATATAATATTATGGAAATGGATATGGTCATATGGGCTGCCATGTCATGTTGATTATGTTACCAATGGCAAGAAATTTATTATGTGGTTCTTGCTACGGTAGGTGAGACAAGGTGGTCAAACCCGGTGGGGATCTTCTGGTCCAAATTGCAAGGACTACTTTGTGGCCCTTCTATCTCCTTCTATCTGATTTGGCTTTTTTAATTTGAACATAGTTATTAAGAATAGTGAGTAGTTGTATGTAAAGTGATGAGATTCATAAAATTTTCTTAGAATATTATTTTAATTAAAAATTAAGTCAAATGAGACAATAAGAAAAAATGAAAAGAGCCAAGTCGGCGCGATGGAGAGAGTGAAAGTAAAAATATGATTTGAAATAGAAATCAAGATGTAAAAGATTAAAAGTAGGTGCATGGGATTTAATAATAATGTTTTGTTGGTGGTGAGTAGGATATGGATTGGCTCCTAATACTATTGAACTTATCTCTGTCTCAAGTAGGGCAACCTCAAAGTCAAGAATTCATTTCAAACCATATGAGAGAAGATAATGGAGAATCTGAGGATAAGGCATAAAAAGTAAGGTAAATAAATATAGTCTGAATTATCAAACTTGAGGGGCCTCTCTAATCTCACACCAAGTTTCACCAATCAAACCCTGCAACCCCAATGAATAACCGCCACGTGTCACCGAGGTACCAATAAGTAAAGCCTATGTACAACCGGCCACTGGATGCCGTCCACGTGCCGTGTTTAGGAGGGATGGGATTTTCATGCAACCTAGGGTGATGGAGCTCCATAAGGAAACCTAGTCTAATCCACTTATGTTGCATGTCCATATATATGTTTCCTTTGCTTGGTCCAAAGAAATACATGTTTCTCAGTTGTATTGTTTCGAAGATTGGTAATATATAAATCTATCACTGCAGAGGAGTTTTTTGAGATCCCTTTGTTCTTGATCATCTTTTCTAGCAATTTTGTGGGATTTGTTTCAAGATGGAAGGAGGGAAAAGTCATCATCTGTTTCAAGATTCATGGTTTCAATTTGAAGATCAAGAGAAGAACAATAGTGATCATGATCACGGATGTGCATCATCATCATCATCAGCTACTTCATCAATAGGGGAAGATTCAGATGCTTCCAATGGATCCATAACTTCATCTGATACAGCAGATGATGCATCTTCATCTGCATCATCTTTGTTGAACTCGAGCCCGAATTCAAGCCCGAGTGGAGCTTTGTATGATCTATCAGAGATCATGGACCAATTGCCCATCAAGTAAGTGATTGAATCAGTTTTCTTGATTATGATTTTGACAAGTTTGGGAAAAAAATTTATGCCTTTTTGCTCTTATATTTCATGTAGACTAAAATTAGGTGAAATCTTTGTTATTTGCAGGAGAGGGCTTTCCAAATTCTACCAAGGGAAATCAGAGTCTTTTGCATCACTTGCAAGGGTGACAAGCATTGAAGATCTGGTAAAGAAAGCAGCTCCATACAGAAGAAATTTGATGTCTTCCAGAAGCTGTGGAACTGGTTTGCATAGCTACAAGCAATACACTCTCCCTAAGGCTATGATATCAAAGAAAGCTACAAGGGGTGTTTCTCTCTCATCCCTTTCAAGTAAGAGAGGGAGTTTCATGAACAGCAAACCCCCACTCACCCCTCTACATCAAGACTTGGAATGTTAAAGAAATGTTTTTTGATGGCTTCTATCTACACATGAGAGAGAGAGAGAGAGAGAGAGAGAGAGAGATTGTAAATAGGCAATTTTGTGGTCATTATCTGTTTTCTTTCATTGTTTAAAGTCACAACAGTACAGAAATGAGATAGCTTTTATTTCAGAATTCAGATTAAAGGTCTTCTGCCTCAAAAGTTGCAGTTCTTGAAACTTTTGTATCAGGGAGGGATTTAATTGTATCAAACTGTGTATGCATATGAATCATGAAGTTGATAAATGATCTAAAAGGTATTAAGGATAGAGAGATCAAAGAGGAAATAGGGCCCACCATTTCATTAGCAAATGCTTACAAAAACTAGATTATAGTAGTTTTATTTAAGCTAACAAGAAAACGAATTCCTAAAGCATACAGCTAAGAATTAAATGTTAGAAGAACATACAGATTGCAGAAACAACTGAGGGTGATGTTTCTTACTTAGATCCTAGAGACTGGAAGGATTCATGAAGACACAGCTGCTGTTCGACTACGTATTCTGCTGGATCGCCTAACTGGAGTTTCGAACATGGCTTCTCTACTTTGCCCTCCCTGTTCAAACCAAGATATAGAGTTATAGTTTACAATAGTTATAAGCTAAGTCTCTTATAACCAATAGATTGTCTCATATGTAAAAGATATGAAAAGGGTAAAGAAATGCCTCAAAAATCAAATTAGTAGTATGAAAATACCTCTTTCTTGGACATCTTTTTTTCAGTATTAAAGCTTCTATATGAAGTGGAACTAGTTGTGGGATGAACCTCAGTTGCAGGCGGAGTCGAAACAAATTCATTCTTCTGATGCAATGTAGCATTGCACTCATTTTCAGATATAGCCATCTGGTAGTTCTTGGATCTTCCAAGGCTGCTAGGTTGTCCAACGACGATTTCACCAATCAGCTCGACTGTTGGAGCGTAGATGTGGCGTGCAAGCTCTCCGGAAGCTTCTCTTATTGGAGCAGCTCTTGGTAGAAACTCTACCTTCTTCTCAGTGGAAGGGAGCATCATCACTTGGTTTACATTCTTCTCAACTGCAACGTCTTGCTTCAGTCCTGGTTGAGATTCTCTAGAAGATGCGCTTCTTGAGTTATTGACGTGATAGATGAAGGCGAGTAGTGTCGAAACTATGAGTGTTGCAGAGACTACAACAACAGCTGAGGTGTTCCATTCAGATTTCTCTGCTTCAACTTGTGCATTGTCTCCTACTATTTCATCTACTCCTTCCTTAGAATAACTTGAATCTTCATTTGATTCAAGAAGCTGTGACGATCCTATCTCATCTTCTCCTTCGGACTCCGTTGGCATCCGCTCAGAAATATAGTCCACCACCAGATCAGGCCGGTCCAACAGATTGGAACTGCCTATATCCATCTGGACCATCTCCAGCACTTCACTATCAAGAGTTTCTGCACCAATCATGTCTGGTTCGGAGCTGACTTCACCAACGCCTATAGTCTCCGTCTTTGCAGCTTCATCATTACTCACATTATCCTCATCCAACCAAATGACACTATCATCTAAGCTTTCATCAGTTTTAGCCTCAACCGAATGCTCACATTCATCCGCTTTAAACTCAAACCGAGCACCTCTTATGCTTTTGAGTTCTGCAGCTACGTCAACCTTTTCTTCAATATCCTCATTCTCATTTTCAATCATCTCCTCATGCCACTCCAAATTCCCTGCCTCAAATCTCTCGTCAATTTCACCATGATTTTCTACGTCGTCCTCCTCCTCCTCCTCAACCACACAGTAATTCCCTCCAACTTCCCCTCCAAAGAAACCATCATCTTTCAATTTCGTAGCGACAAATCCAAGTGTGTCATTCTTGAACACAACACCACTATCTTTGAAATCCCTAATGGCTTGTTGAATTAGGGAATCTTTGGGAGAGTTCATAGAACAAATGTACGAGGTTGACAACAAACAAGCAATCAGTGTAAGAAGAAGTTTTACTACTCCTGTGAGACACCATCCTCTCTCTTCTTCTTCATCTTCCTCCTCCTCCTCCTCATTACCATCAACAACATTATCATCGTCTTCCTCAATAAATCCTCCATCATTCTGACTTACCATATCTTTGTCTTCCTCAATAATTCCTCCATCATTCTGATTTACATTATCTTTGTCCTCCTCAATAATTGCTCCATCATTCTGATTTACATTATCTTTGTCCTCCTCAATAATTGCTCCATCATTCTGATTTACATTATCTTTGTCTTCCGCAATAACTCCTCCATCATTCCGATTAGCAACACAAACTTTTGGTGGATTAGTACAAAAGTCCTCTATCTCCTCTGCTGACAACTCTTCATCACTGCACTCCTCTAATCTTTTGACTATCTCGCGACGCCGGTTTGGATTGTAGCGCAGATACTGAGGCCGTGGAGAGAGGAGATTCGTCAAAGGATCGTAAGCCTTCAGAGATGATTCATCTTTGGGATCGTAGTACGAAACACCACCACCAAAAACACCCTTTCTGGGGGGACTTTTCACCAACTCTTGGTTGGGAATTTTGTGATCTTCGGCATCTGAAGCTTTCGGAATTTCTTTAATCTCGGCGAGAATTTTCTTTCTTGGAGCTCCAGAAGTGGAATGTCTGCCAGATATAATCTTGCTGCTTTCAAACTTCGAAATCAGTTTGTCTACGCTTGAATCATTCTCGTTATTCTCCACTAGATCTAATCAAAATCAAGAATAAGAAAACCCTAATCTCGTAAATAAAAACCCAATTAAATAAAACCACAATTGAAACATTTATTCAATTTCCGAATTCCAGCATAACACGGAACAACCAAGAATTTTTGAAGAATCCATCCAAAGCAAGAAAAAACAAACAATAACAATCATGAATTTATCAATTGTAAAAGGTTCTTACCAGAAGGCGAGAAATTGCGATTAGGACTCGGTCTCGATGGAGATAATTCCTTCTCAAAACCCTTAATTTCTTTCATTCTTCAAGTGTGTTGAGATTTTAGTGAGTCTTTTTATCCAAAAAGCATATAAGAGCGAACGAGAATTCTGTAGTTTCTGGTTTAGAGAAACGTTTCTCCTTCAATTTTCTTGAATATAGAATTGGAGGGAGAGGGAAGGAATGTCGATCCAGTGAATTGAATAATGTGAATAGGTGACCGTTGGGAGTCGGATTTTCAAATCATAATAGTGACCGTTGGACCCATGTGGTTAACGGCTTCTTTGGGAACAAAATAGAAAATAAATTAATGTATTTTATTAATTGCATATATACAAACATTATGAATTTATGATACTTAGTATAGAAATATGTGATGAATCATGACAAAATCGTGGAATTCAAATTCATAATATCACTGACGTGTTCAACTAAATTCGTAATCAAGTCATCCTAATAGAGACATTATAAACACAGTCGGCACTAGTTACGTTGTATCGATCTTTTTTCCGTGTACAATACCATTAAAAAATTAACGATATTTCTTTATCTTTTGAGTTGTTCTGCCGGATCGGTCGCTCAAGATCTTTGGTCTCTACCAGGACTCGATGAAAAAAATGGGATCACTTCTTATGGACTCGTTGAGAATAATTCGGATCTAGTTCATGGCCTATTAAAAGTAAAAGGCGCTACGGTGGGATCTTCACGGACATGTGCAAATCATATTGAAATAGACCAAAATTGCACAACTTAATTGCTTGAGGTTTTACCGCCATTGAATAAAGTTGAATTTCATTTATTTCTGGACTTACTTGTTGAATGGGTTTGGGCTATAAGGCTAATCTTTATGGGCTTTGTGAAAAAACAAACTCAAAAAGTATCTGGTCCACTAAGCATATTAAGGCCCACTAATCCCTTATTATAATATGTGTAGGTTTAATTTTTTTTATTTACTTGGCATATTTGCAGGCTAATTACGGATGTATTTGCAAATGCTTTTTTAAGCACTTATTAGATTTTTTGATTGCATAAACAGTTTTAGTGTTTGTAAAAATCTGTTTTCTGCATTAATTTCTCTAAACTTAAACAGCTAAACTATTTAAATTTATAAGCATTTCAATATATGTTTTGTTGCTTAAAGCAGAATAATTTTCAGATTTATTAGAAATAACTGATTTTTTATGTTTATTTCAAAAATTCCTTGATTTTAGTTAAAAGCAATTATTTCCAACTTTAAGGAAAAACAAATAAGAAATATTTTTAACAAACATTTGCAAACACACCCTACATAGGAAACGAGACTTACTCTATGTATCTTGAGTAGCGGAGCGACTTATATGTACCTATTTCGTATACCTTTGTGTGTACCATACCACAAAGGAATTGAGATGTGGCATTTCTCATTAAATTAAGTTGGTCCTATTTAACATATGTCAATGCCATTGTGGTGTGGTACACACAAGGGTATACAAAAGTGGTACACACAAGATTTTGTGCTTGAGTAGTGATGTAGTTTTTTCTCATTTTACATAATTTTTTTTTTGTCATTTTTCTTTTAAGTCAATATCTTAGTTTTAATATAAATGAAGGTATAGACTTTAATTAACTATTCTTACATATCATGGTCAGTGTCTTTCTTTATGAACAACCAGGATTTTAGACAACAATTTGAAAGGTTATGTTTGTGATTATAAACACAAATGAAATCATCATGAATTTCAAAACCTTAATAAAACTATTATATTTCGCGAAATGTAAATTATGCAACTATAAAAAAATGTTAAATAAATAAGCAAAATCACATCAAATAGGCAATCCGCAATAGCATCATTTAATACTGACATTAAACACACAATAGTACAACATAATTGAGAATTGCCCTCTCACACTCTCTCTCTCTCTCTCTCTCTCTCTCTCATCTTTTTCAATACCCCCAACTTCTAGGGCTCTTAATTTGTTACATTCCAAAAATGTCCACCTTCTCAAAGTGATATGCCGGTTCCAAGAAGGTCAATGTGGGGAGTTCAACCTCAAATTTTGACCAAATTCCATTTATTATCAGGACTGTGATTAATGCCCCATTTGACCAAAATACAACGCGAAATCAAAATTCAGATTTTTGAAAATCCAAAGTTTTGTAATTATATAATAAATGGGATATTATTAAGTTATGATTACCTCGATTAGCGTTAATTAAGTACTCGGTAGATCCCTGCAATATTATTTTATTTTATTGCTGCAGTTGTTTATATGTTATTCTGGAATCTCTTTGACACAGTACTTAATTGTCTTAATCTTGGATTTGTGATAAGATGACGATTGAATTATCCAATGAACCAATCCCTAATCACTTCCATGTTTATCGAGAGAAGAGCTTATTATATAAATATTAGTGTTTGAATTATAAGAGACATGCCAATTCTCTAGGGATAATATGTGGTTTAATTTGAAATTGCCTTCAAGTTGTTAAATCTTAGTATTAAATACGTTATTCGAGTTGAGATTATGTTGTTATTGCATAGGAGTAATGATAATTAGGTATGACGGATTAATGAAAAACATTAAGTACGATTGAAAGACCATCAACTCGAATTACATCAATTATTTTAGATTGAGTCTGTCGCACATAATTAATTTATTGTAATTTATATATATATTTTTAATATTATTTAAACTAAATAAAATAAATGAAATATACACTATAATATCTATGTATATATATAGGGAGTGGATCATGTTAGAAAATGTGAGAACTCCGAACCATGCAAAATCCTTATATAATTTATGCATAATTGTTATATATTTTATGTAAGAAAATTTATAATTTTACACTTTTGTCCTTCTACATAAAAATATGTATAATATAAAATTATATATTTTTACAAAAAATATATAACGAATATATATAAATTATATAAGAATTATGTATGATTCCAGTTCTCACGTCAATTCAGATTCTCATATTGATAGCACATAGGGATTTTCAATTGAGAGATGATAGTAAGCAAAGCAAGAGACACCACAAACACATCAACTTGATGAAGTCAAACCCTAATAATTATCTCCTTTGAAAGTATATCTTTTAAAAAATAATAGTAATATATTCTAACAAGGATACGTTAAAGAACATCCACAGAGTGCCACGTGTCCCTTTTAAAAGGTATAAGGATGAGGAAAAACATTAAAAGATGGTGCTCCCTTTTTCTGCTTTTTCTATCCCAAGTAGAATCTAGCCTTTTTGCCTTTGCCATTTCATATAACTGTATTTTTTTTTTTTTTAAATTACTTTCCCTTTTCATGGCCAACATTTTAACCCATTTTGTCATGGTAAACTATAAAAAAATGGATTAATTTATTCAAAGATTCCTGAGTTCCATCTCTAAAAAGAACTATAAAAATTAGAAAAAAATATTTCTAGATCAAATTTATAACTGATATTACTCCACACCATAGTCTATTAAATTGGGTGTAGAGTAGATTTTTACAAAAATTAGGCTGTACTTCTACTCGATCTAAACTTTTAGAACTGCAGCAAAATCTCACCCATTGTTCTTGTACAAGCTGAAGAATATTCCTTTCATCTGTGGATTGATTTAATTTACCAAGCCAAGTTATCTGGTTTACACTTACCGTGTTAATTTTACATCCTAACACTGCTTTGAGTTTATCGCATATTATTATTTTTAAAGAAAAAAAACACAATTAAAATGAAATCGATTAATTGAAGCTGCTTGACATAATTTGTCAAGAAATGTACAAGCATTTCGTTGGCTCTACATCAGGAAGAAAAAGAGGCACATAGAGATACCTTTGTAGTGGTTCCATGTTTATAGCTTTATCTTACGATGCAGTTTCGGATTACCCTCGTTAAAAAAGGGGACATAATTTATAATGACATACTAAAACTTGAAATCTTGAGAACTTATCCTCTGCATACTAACACCACTAAAGCTAGTTCTTGATGCCATTATTTCATTCAACGACAAACGTTTCTTTGGGCCCGATTCGGGCCTATGCTTCGGGGCACTGTACGACCTCGATTTCGCCCTAAACGACTGCGTGTTCTCCATGTAACTCGGGCAGTTTGCGTCCGGCTGGAAGAACCTATCCCCGCACATGCTCTTGGAAGGCGTGGTCGGGGGATTGGCCCGGCCCAATCTCGGTGTGTTTTGGGCAGTTGGGAACTTGTAATCTTCGGTCACAAAGCCCCAATCGTAGTCTTGTAGGTGGCGGCAATCGGGAATGGCCAAACGGGACGGGCCGGGACACTGAACGGGCGACGATGGTGCTTGGTGGTAACGATCATCGCCGTACTCGGACATGCTTGAGTTGTTTCTCCGGTATCGTGATTTCGGGCCGCACGTGTCGACTTCGACGATTTTTGGGCTCTCGTCGGACGCATTGAGAGACGGGTCATAAGAAGCTGAGAGTGAGAGCCTCTTGCTGTGAAATTCATCAAAATGCTCCTGAAAATTCAAAAAAAAAAAAAAAAAGAAACGTTAACGAGATTCGAACTTACTATATTATTATGCTTCTACAATCAATATCTCAATACTTACATGAGGCTTTCTCAATCTCGTTTCTTGATGGTTTCGGTGCTCGTTGCTGATCGAACGACGGGCCCGTTGGGACCGGATCCCAGCTTGGGCCCGAAACAGAGCTTGCATGCTGTGAAGCGTTGCGGCAGCACGCTTCCTCACGAGGTAGCCTCTAATTAGAGCCTGCAACTTCACCAACCCTTTTAGGGCCCGTAACGCTTTTCGGGCCTGCAGGTAAAGATCATTAGTTCCTTTTCCATCTATTTACAAACTATAGTCAGACAGTCTGAATAGTTTATAGTTCCATTCTTGGAAGCTCTAAGATTTTACTAATAATATAAGTCAGTTGCAGAAAATAGCAAAATCTAATCTGACATGAAGAATATAATTCAAACTGCAGAAATTCAAATTTCAAATCCTGAGTTTTAAGACAAGAAACATCAATTATGCATGAAGATTATTACATTAGAATAAACATAACATTTTTTAAATTTAAAAAAAAAATCAAGAATTGTGAAATCCCACTTACCAAAAGTCCTCTAAAAACAGTTTGAATCTTCACAGCAGCTTGATTCTCTCTGCCACCGCCGGACAACCCTCCTTTGCCGTGGCTGGTCAGCCTAACCACTTCAGCGGCGGCCTGAGCTGCGGCCAAAGCCGCATCAGCAGCAGCAGCCGTGGCGGCGGCCACGGCTATAGCATGATTATTCTGATCATCCTCTGTTTTGCCCATGTAGGAACTCAACCAAGCTGAGTCGGCAGCCGGAGTATTGTTCGGAATCTGAGTCAATCCGCCGGAATCTTTACCGGACATTGCAAAGCTCCACCTTTTCTTGTCTCTCCTTTCCCCATAATTTGAGTTGTTATCAATGTTCTCTTTATCTTTCTTCATTCCAAGCAGACCCTTGAACCATCTTGTAGCTTTTCCCATCTCTTTTTCTCAATCTGATCCAAGACTTCAGAGTAACAGAATAAGAGTAGAATAAATGTACAAAGATGATAGACTATGCCTAAGAGAGTGAGAGAGAGAGAGAGAGAGAGAGAGAGAGAGAGAAATGTGAGGAGGGACACTTAGAATCTTGACATGTAGAGAGTTATTTATAAGCAGAGGACTAATGAAGCAGAGCATAATGCAGTGAGTTATGAGGTGTAAATAGTTTTTACAAATGTCATCAAAGCCTTAAAACAGTGCATAAAGATTGAATTTTTATTAAACTTTTGTGGTTAAACTTTTGAAAAGTTTATCCTTCTGACACAACCTCGTGAGAAACTGTATTACAAGACAAAGGGCATCACAGCAAGAGAAAGGATTTTAAAATGGCAATGATAATGATGATTTGAATTATATTAATATAAAGAGAGGATCGAGAGCCAAACAAACAAGAAATTAGAGACAAAAATTGGTGTTGAAAAGGGTTTGGATAAAAAGAAGGCAAATAATCTCCAGAAAGACAAACTCAAAAGAATTGAAGAGGCTTCAAACTCCAACCAATTAGAAGCTCATGTTCACACGTCATTTCTCTCACTACTAAAAATTCAAGAAACTAATGAGCAGAAAATCCCTACCACAAAATTCGATGAAGAAAGTGAAGAAATATAATTCTATGTTACTTAAAAGTCACTCAAACAGAGAAACATACCTTTTCGAATTCAAACACCCACTCAGTATTTCCACTTCCTCCAACCAATAGCCCACAAAAATATAAAATCACTATTTGTATATTCTTAATCAACCCTCTCTCACTCTCTCTCACTCACTCTCTCTCTCTCTAGAGCAATATGGGCAACATATGAGAAAATTATAATTCAAGTACACAGCCACCATTTGTGGATCATCTAAATTAACATTAATATCTGCACAGTCCCATTTTCATGTAAAGTATAACTAGCCCATTAAATTTCTCCACAATTGGTTGAATCTGTACAAAACTCTCAGTCTCCTCCTCCCATATCACTTTCAAGTTTCAGTCTTTATGCAGACCCTTTTCGAAGCTTTTAAAGAGCATAAATAAATTAGATGTGGGGTTCATCTTGAATCTTGAAAAATCAATGTTTTTTTTACCGTAATTAAAGCACTTACCAAATCAAGGCTGTGAATTCTTGGTGGGTTTAGGCGGAAGGGACGAGTAATGGGCGAATTTTCGCGGATAATTTTCGTTGATTTAGCAGGGAAATCTCTGCGCTTTATACTGCAGAAAAATCAGTAATGGAATGTGGTTGTTTTGGAGGAGTTATGGAGAGGGATTGTAGAGAATTTCACTGCAATTAAGGGTTTGAACGTGGTGAGAATTTCACTGCAATCGTCGAGAGTTATGGAGTTACGAGAGTGATTGTGGTGTTTAAGGGTTTGAACGTGGTGGGAATTGGAAAGGTGTAAATGTAACGATTGAAATTTATGGATAAATCATAATTAATGGTTTCACTTCTATCTTTGCTTATGTTTCTAATTCATGCATTTTACAATAAAATAAAGAATAAATTGGTGTAGTTTGCATAATTGTATAGTTTATATTTATACACATTTTGTAACGCCCCGAATTTTTCGATATAAATGCATTCCATATCTATTCATGCATGTTATCAAGTGTTTTAGTTCTATAAGTTGCGCCTTAAAAATTTAAATGAAAATTAAAGTATTTATCTTATTTGTTATTAAATCATTTTTGTTATGTAAATTTATTTTTAATTTTGAATGTGTTTGTTTATATCATATTATGATTATTTTTTTTAATTATTTAGAAATCATATTAGAATTATTAGGCAAGAATAATATTTATTTATTTTTAATTTCCTAAACCAATTAGGATTCATAAAATGATATAATATTTATTATTGTATTAAGTTATTAGGAGAAAATTTTATATTGTGTTTTAAGATTAACAAAAAGATATTTTATGTGTGATATTCATGTTTTAGGATAAAATCTATTTATGTTTATCCATATCCTAATTTATCTAGGATTGAATGTCTTATATGGTAAGTGCTAGAATAAATATTATATAAAACATATAAGGACGAAAATAAATATGGATAAAATATATTTGATACCTTATAGGATTAGGGATATTTAGATAATGATTTCTAGGCCTATAAATACCCCTTAGTCGCTCATAATATAACATCACATAAACTTTTCGAAAATCTGTTAGCATACCTGCGAACTGTTTCAAGAATTATTTACGTACCTTCCCGGAATCATATCATTGTGAAATTTTAGGCGAAGCTTCCTAGGTATGTCTAGTATACTCATTTATTTTTGTATAATTTTTCAAGTATGCTAAGTAATTGTTAAAAATTGTTATTCGTAACCTGCCAGTTTCTGACAGCATGTTCATGATCGTGAAAGGAAATTGTTTTTCATGTGTTATTTGCATTGTTTTCAATCATGATTAAGTTTAATGGGATATAATACATGTTAGGTCATTCATATTAAAAATATATAATTTTTAGGATACGTGTACTATTTATTTGTTAATTTGTTTCTTGATGTGTCCGATTCTATTATGTCAATTCTTTGGTTGTTAACATTGTTTAAGTTTCATGAGAACAGAAATCTGTCCTGCAATTTTACCTTTTCTTCCGAGAGTTCCAAGGCCAAATACATGATCTTAAGATACTTGAAAAATTCCATAAAAATTATAGAGATACAATTTAGGATGTCTTTAAGATTTCTGTAAATTTTGGGAATTTTTAAACAAGTCTTATATTTTTAATGAATTTTTACTTTTACACTACCGAGAAACCATGCTCTCTGGATAGGGCTTAGTAAAATGTTTATATCTCACTCCCCAAAAATGGTTTTCACTTGATTCTTTTTCCTAAATACTCTACACACGTAGGTAGTTGTAAAACTATTTATTTATTATTTTTAACTTATGTGTATGAAAGAAGTTTAATACAAATGTCCGGGTAGTCACGGAGCATGCATTTTCGTATTCGGATTTTGGTGGAAACTATTCTGTATTTTATGAAGTCGTTACTTATCTATAAAGATTGAAATTTTGATATGATATTTATAAGTATGTCCCCTAGATGTGTGTTAAATCTTAGAATTTTTAAAATATGTTTAGTTCCCGAAGCTTATAGTTAAAGGTCAGTAGGTGAGAAATCGCCTTTGTTGACGCAGTAGGTAGTGTTTTGGTTATAACTCTTAGAGGACTTATTATTTTGATATGAAACCAAATCTGGTGTGATTTAGACTCATTAAGGAATCTATGTGTAGAAAATTAAAATTTATGGAATGAATTCATGTTCTGTGGAATATTTTTAAAATAGGTATTCTGCACAAGTTAATATAGGACGTTGAAACCTAAATACACTAATGAGTATATATATATATATGATATTGTTTGTAACCTTATGACTATGAGGTATTGTTGTATATGTGAAATACACGATTTTCATGAATCATTAAGAATTATCAATTTTCATGTTTAGGATCGGCGCACAAGAATTAAACATCTGATATCCATTATTTTTCATCAAGTCAAGGTTAAGGTAGGGAAGTTACCGTTATCCTTATTATATATTGTGTACATTATTCATGTGTTTATGACAGACATGAGAATGAAAGAGGTCAAGGTCAAGAGGAGGCCTGTGACCGGGGTCAAGAGGAGGCCCTTATGAAAAATTACGGTCAAGAGGAGACCGTATGGAATAAA
Source organism: Lavandula angustifolia (assembly GCA_028984105.1). Taxonomy (NCBI): domain Eukaryota; kingdom Viridiplantae; phylum Streptophyta; class Magnoliopsida; order Lamiales; family Lamiaceae; genus Lavandula; species Lavandula angustifolia. Next base: position 3,433,794 of record CM054812.1, read on the forward strand.
ATAGGTCAAGGTCAAGAGGAGGCCTGTGACCGGGGTCAAGAGGAGGCCCTTATGAAAAGTTACGGTCAAGAGGAGACCGTGTGAAATGAAATGGATTCTTAGGGTCAAGAGGAGGCCCTAGGATCAAAGTTATTTATTATGCATGTTTCATATCCGTGTTTATTGGCATTTTATATAGTTTTGATATATGTGTACATCTCCCACTGAATAGTCGTACTCAACCCACTATTTTAACATTTTTCAGAAAATGGCTCGGCCGATGCGTAGAGGTGTTGGTGGTGATGGTCACACGAGGAAATATTTATGAAACTTATTATTGCATTAAACTAGTTTTTATCATGAACTTTGCATTTTATTTTCGAAAACTAGTAGTCGCGTGTGCTTTTATTTTTAAGACTTCCGGTGAGTATGAAAATAAATTGAGTTTTGCAATGATTCTTTTCCATGAAATTATTTTGAAAGAATTGAAATAAACATGTTAAGTATGAAGTAACGTCCCTAGTTAAGTTATGAAAATTGGGACGTTGCACATTTTATTGTTGAAGTTTATGGAGCAAGAAGTAATAAAGCACACCAATATGACCAAAACAAATTAAGGGATGGAATCGGGACAAAGATTTATAAAGACTTATAATTTCGAATACGAAATAATAAATTCTTGAAAAAAAATCATAATTATTTCACGATATAGAGGGGCTGTTGTTCTCACCTGTCCCATGGATTCGTCGATTAAGCGAATCTTAATTGTAAATTGATGAATTAAACTAAATCATGATGGCATCAATTCGTATACTTGCTCTTTACGAATAAGATAATTTATACGGTCCACCATGTAATAAATGATTTTCTTGAAATGCTATTAACTTGGACGAATAGAAACATTTTAGTTTGGCATATTTTGTCATCAATATAGTATTGGTTGGTAGCCGTTATAGTTTTCATGCATTTTGTATGCGTTACCCTCATTATTAAATTTTCAATTTCACGTCTACACAATACATATTCAATGCATACAATACCAAACTCGATCTCATACAGCAGGTGCAGATTATTGTAATAATAAAAAATAGTAGTTCGGATAGTTATGTGAAAATGGTGTAGGTTTTTGAATTTTTAGTGATTTTTTATTTAAAAAAAATTACTATTTTATTCGAGGAATTTTGAATCCAACTCCAACCTCCCGGAGTTCATTCTCCGGGTAAAAAATATTAGCCGTATACTCCTATTCCAACTTCCCGAATGGGACTAAATGATGATGAGCAATATCAGTCAGCCACTTTCTTTAAAAATTGCAAATTTAGTTTATTAATTCGTAATCTTGGATCTCCATTGTAAAGTAAAAAGGATGAACCACATTCTATGCGTTGTTAAGTAAATTAGGAAATTAGGTGTAAATAGGTAAATGATTTCCTTTGGGTGAAGATTAAAAAAATTGTTTGTTGCGTGTAAAATAGTGTTAATTAGTGGGACGCATGAGTGACGGAACTACATGAGAACTAAGTGGTGCTATGGCACCCCCAAAATCGTATTAATCTTTTATTGTTTTAGTATATAAAAAATATGAAGGGTTCCAACTCCCCTAAATTATATTAGAGTATTGAGTAAAAATAAACTAATTTTAATAGAACATTCAAAAAAATTAAACAAACCGACTTTTAAAGATAGACCGATGGAGTAACATATTAATTAGATTTACCGTGATAAGTTAATGGGCCAAGGCCCAAAAATAAAGTAGGCCAGTTGTGTAATATTGAATAGGGATGTAACGGTTTGGTTCCGTTAGGTTTCTTATGCATTTTAGGAATCGAATCAAACACATAGAAATGGTTCGGTTCGGTTCAATGTATTTTTAAATATCGGAACCCAACCAAACCGCTTATAAATGGTTTGGTTCGGTTCGGTTCGGTTTACCGGTTCACCTTTTTATTTTTTAAATCTTAAATAATGCAAGAATAATATTTTATAGGATGTCACTCGTTCCAAACTCATAAGTATAGAGTTGTTACTCATTTCTCTTCCTTTGTATAGATTAGAATTGATATTAACTTAAATTTAATATCTAAATCCAATAACATTCTCATATAAGAAAACCAAATATTAAATTAAAAAATAAGATATTGGTTCGGTTCGGTTCGAACCGTTCAAAAATTATTGAAATCGCGAACCGAACCGAATGTAAACGGTTCCTAAAAAATAAATCGAACAAAACTGTGAAGCCGAACCGAACCACATTTTTCGATTTGATTCGGTTCGGTTTGATCGATTTCGTGGTTTGGAGCGAAACCACTTACACCCTATTATTGAATTTGATTATGGACTATTATAAATCACGAATAACTCCTCTCTCCCTCTATCTTTTCTGAATAAACGAAAGTGAAAAATGAAAAAGATATGGAAACTACTATTCTACCCTTTCGTGGAATCATGACTTCCCATGAAATGAGGATGTTCTATCCATTTAATGGACCACTGCGTGTCCCACCAATAAAGTGAGGATATGTATCGACTTATGATAATTTAATGGCCCACAAATACACTCGTGACAACGCATAATTAATAGGCCACCAAGTGATCCACCAATAAATTAGGCAGGTGATCCTGCCTTTCCCATGACTCATGATGATATTATTAAAATCCGGTTTTAATTGGCCCGCTTCACTTCTGATTCCACATCCTTCCAGGAAACGGAATTTCCCAAAACACCCTCAAACGCTTGGATTGCCACGTGGCGGAAGGCCACTCTCTTACCGAAGGCAATTTCCTTTCCTGCCCCTAATCTAAAAAGGAAAGGCGTGCAGAGGAAACAAATATCTTTGCCAATTGTGATTCGGATTTTTCCAATTCAAATCGCCGCTGTTACTTTCAACCGGCGGAGCGCTTTACCCCGCAACTCTCCTCTTGCGAGAGTCCGAATCCACATCGGGAACTAATTTTCGTGCTTCAAATAGGAGAGTTTTAGGTTTATTTTTTCGATCTAGCAGTTTGATTTTCTTAATTTCTCCGGCGTTTAGTGGGCTAGATTTTGCTTAAAATTTTAGTGATTTGTTCATCGGTTATAGTTTTTTATCCTTTTAAATTTATGTGGTTTTGGTTCGAATTTTGGTCTGAGGTGCTCTCTGCGCACTGCGATCTGAGTTTGGATTGAAGATATAGGTTTTGTGAGGCGGAGTCCTTGGTGTTCTATTTTTTTGGGGTTTACGGATTTAGGGTTTAATCGACGGTGAAGGGTTTTGGTTGCGGGCATTTCTTCCTTGTTTGATTTGGGATTGAGATAAGTTTTGTTTGGATTAGGTCTAGGGTTCTGATAGATTTTGAGAATATAGATATGGTGGCATCGGATAGTTTAAATCCACCGCTTTCTCCGTCGCCTCCGCCGGCAGAGATAAAGGAGCCACCGAGGCAGTGGGGAGTAACGAAACCCTTGTCTCTCGCCGGGCCCATCGATGCGGATATCCAGAGGAATAGGGAGCTGGAGAAGGTTTGCTGTTTAGTATACTTGTGATATGAATTATATTACCGTGGAACTCTCATAAGATTGATCTTTTTTTTTTTTTCTGTTTTGTTTTAGTTTTTAGTGGATTCGGGGATATATGAGAGTGCAGAAGAATCTGCAAAAAGGGAAGCTGTTCTTGCACGCCTTAAGCAGGTGCAGTTGCAAATTAACAATTCTACTTTATGCTTCAGTTATTTTATGTGCACAATGGAACTATGTCATTTTAGAGTAATTCTCAAAATAAGATGTCCCATACTTCCATGTGTATATTGTAGTAACATTGAGTCGAATTATTGGATAACTTGAGTAGGTGAGAGTGAGATTGATATTTTGATTTAGTCGTAAAGGTGATGAAAGTGAATTGTTATATAATAAAGGTGACTGCAAGGATTCTGAACTGTAGTTGTCTGTTTAAGTTTAATCTTCTGAGTATCATGTGATTTAATGCGTTAAAATAGTTCTGACTTCTGATTGTTATGATTATTTTGCTTTCGACCTTTTGCTTTTGAGAATGGTTCTGAAGCTCCTGGAATCTTGAATATAAAATTGAGAAAATTTGCATTGTATCCCTACACAACTTGCAACTTTTGGTGAAGTTCTGCTTGTATGGCTAGGGATATGATTGTTAACTTATTGGCTGGATTTTTAGCCTGTTTGTGCTGGAATGCTGGCTCGAAGACTGCCTGTCATCTAAAGTAGGCCACTAGAGTATGACATCAGTAATGGGTATTAATTTGCCAGGGATGGAAAGTAAAGGATATGTTTATAGTTCTTCGTTGAGATAGAAGGCTTCTTCTGATCCAAGAAATAGTAAAGCTCAAAAATGAAAAGTGAAGCTTGCAAATTCACAATACGTGTGTTTTAACAGTGGACCTGCAACTGTTTATTATCAACATTAGGATGTCAAAATTAATATTTGAGATGAACTATTGCATGTTGATTATATGCCATCGTTGTTCAGTGATTTCAGTTTCTTAGCAAGCTGATACAGACTCCTAAATCATGTTTCCTTATTCGATATTACTTATCAGTATTGCTTTTTAGTTGGCATGCCAAATATTTTATAGCATGCTTTATATGTAATAACCTTATTGTATCCTTGTTCTCTATTGTAGATTGTGAAAGACTGGGTGAAAGAACTTACTCGGTTGAGGGGATACACTGATCAAATGGTCGAAGATGCCAATGCTGTGATTTTTACTTTTGGTTCTTATAGACTCGGCGTAAGCAGCTTATTGTCCACTACAGACTTAGCTGTTTTCAGTATTTTAATGTTTTATGTGTATGTTTTAGCATTTTGTTCAAGGCGTTCTCTTACATTTTGCTGCTGCTGAACTTCCTTTTTTCCCTTTCTTTTCTTTAAATATATCTTAAAATGGACTTCTGGTTAAAGAATCTGAATGCAAATCTTATGCTATGTTAGTTCTATTCTAAGAGGTGTTTCTTTAACCAGGTTCATGGACCTGGAGCCGACATTGATACTTTGTGTGTTGGACCATCCTATGTTAACCGGGAGGTACATTTTAATGATTTACCTAATTTGGATATGGTTTCTTTATTCTTGTACGTGCTCGACGGTATAGTTTGTTTGCAGGAAGACTTCTTTTTTGTACTCCACAACATTTTAGCTGAGATGAAGGAAGTCTCTGAACTTCAACCAGTACCCGATGCTCATGTACCTGTGATGAAATTCAAGCTTGATGGGATCTCAGTTGATCTTCTATATGCAAGTATTTCACTCTTGGTTGTTCCGGATGTAAGTTAGCTCAATCTTTTTACTGTAAAATAGTTTGTATTAGTATTACTTTCATGATTTTGCTGATAATTATAGGAGTTCTGCATATGAAGTTTTTGTTTATCGATGATGTAAGCTTTTCTACTTAGATCTGTTAGACCAGTGTGATGGTCTTGACCTAATCGTGGTATATTTTTTTGCCAAAGAAACTTGTGCTAATTCTAGGCAGGAAGTTTGACATGTTCTTACTTTGTGTTGGTTCAATTCGACAAGTTTTGCTGCTGTCATTCTTATGTGACGACTATTGCATATTGATATTACCTGTTACCTAAATGTGGTAACCAAATGGATTGACTGATTTTTTTCTAAAGAGACCAATGCTTACTGGATTAGTTTCATTGATTTACAATTGCTTTCGTCAAGCTTGAAATCAGAATGAGGAAACAATCTTGCATTTGATTGATGTTCCATCACTCCAGTCTCCATGCTTAGGAGACAGTTTATCACCATTTTATTATTATTAAGTACACTCTTTTATAATTTGATTTAGATTTAGTGAAGTCAATTTAATACTGCTTAATACAGGACTTGGACATCTCAAACATCTCCGTGTTGTACGAGATAGATGAGCCAACTGTACGTAGTCTTAATGGGTGCCGAGTAGCAGATCAAATCCTCAAACTTGTTCCAAATGTTGAGGTAGTTATACTACCTTGTAGCCTATACCTATTGCTTCTGATTCCTTGTAAATTGTTGTTATCCTGTGCACTTCTTTACATTTCTTGTATCATGCAATCTCAGAACTTCCGGATGACACTTCAGTGCCTGAAATTCTGGGCTAAGAGACGCGGCGTTTACTCAAATGTAGGTTATTATGCTTTAGAGTTCTTAATTTTCTACATTTATACGAAGGAGTTGCTACTTGTTCATTTGTATGATGTATATCCCTTTTCCTTCCGTTCAGGTGATGGGGTTTCTCGGTGGCGTAAATTGGGCTATTCTTGTTGCTCGGCTATGCCAATTTTATCCAGAAGCAAATCCTAGCATGCTAGTTTCTCGTTTCTTTAGAGTCTACACATTGTGGCGCTGGACAAACCCCGTGATGCTTTGCGAAATTGAGGATAATGAACTTGGGTTCTCTGTCTGGGATCCTCGTAAGAATCCTTGGGACCGAAACCATCTCATGCCAATTATAACTCCTGCCTACCCATGCATGAATTCCAGTTACAATGCTTCATCCAGTACTCTCCGGGTTATGATGGAACAGTTCCAGTTTGCTAAAAAGATATGTGAGGTAGATAGTCTTCAGCCTTTGCTGTCATTTTAGCATAATAATAGTTGTCTATATAATTCCTAATAATGAATTGTATTTGATTTGCTTCTACAGGATATTGAGCTGAATAAATTGCAGTGGAATGCTTTATTTGAACCGTATTTATTCTTTGAGAGCTATAAAAATTATCTTCAAGTTGATATCATTGCTTCTGATCCTGATGACTTGCGTGCGTGGAGAGGTTGGGTTGAGTCCCGTATGAGACAGCTGACTCTGATGGTATTTTCTCTTATCTTTTGGTTGTGTGGAGTTTTTAACTTTGAACCTGATGGTTATTTATGACGTGTCAAGTTTTTTCATTTCTTATTTATGGTTTCCATTGGACATGTGCAGATAGAGCGGGACACATATGGAAAATTACAGTGCCATCCTTATCCGCATGATTATGTTGACTCCTCAAAGCAGTGTGCTCATAGTGCCTTTTTCATGGGCTTACAGAGGAAGGAAGGGGAGGTTATCCAAGAAGGCCAACAGTTTGATATCCGTCTGACAGTTGATGAGTTTAGGCATCAAATAAACTCATACTTGTACTGGAAACCTGGAATGGATATATATGTTTCTCATGTTCGTAGAAAGCAAATTCCCTCTTATGTATTTCCAGAGGGGTACAAAAGAAGGCGACATACAAGACTGATGAATCAGCAACAGGCAGATAAGATTTCTAGTGAATGTTGCGAGGGCTGCAGGTCTGGGTCTGGGTCTGTTGAAAGGGTCACAAAACGAAAGAAGGGGTCTGATGGGTCAGAACTTGAGGGAAGCCCTGAGAAAAGACCCTCTATTAGCCCTCAGAGAGAAGTTCCAATCTCGCCTGAGTTTATTTGTTCGAGAGAGGCAGGTTCACTGAGAGGCAGTTGCTCTCCTGTGTCTGGAACAACAAAACAGAAGGCAATGGTGGACGCACAATCCCGGCTAGTTGATGAAATGGCCCAAGAAGCAGCCCCTATGGTCTTAGAGGATGTGAATGCCAGCTCTATTGGGACTGACTTGCAGCTTGTTGATAGCGATATAAAGGGAACCCCAGAACCAACACAGGCACAGTCAAATCAGGGTTTGCACTGTACTGAAAACTCTGACGCCAGTTGTGTCTCAAGTTCCGGCACTGCCCAACGTGTAGGCAGCAGTAATGGTCTGGAGATTGACAATGAAGGATCTTCACTGGATAAATCAGGCGAGGCTAACACACAGCTGCTCATGGATAATGGTTGTCAGAATGGTGCTTCAGTTTTGGGGGATCGATTACAGGAGAAGTTAGAGGTTTTGGATATAAGTTTATGCCCCTCTCTTTTTTTATATGCATGAGTGTATGTTGTTTATATTTATTTGGTTTCATTGATATAGTGCTCGTCATTTTCCCATACACACAGTTTTGTTGTCAGCTTGCCATTTATTTATTTGTCTTTTTTATTCAATTTTTCTCTGCCGAAATTCTGATTTATGTATGAAAATGTTTTTCCCATCTTTTTGTGACTTTCTAGAATTATTTTCTGGACTAGTATTTTGACCCTTTTGTATAACAGAATTGATCTTGTTTTGCTTTGTTTTTGTGAAGCCTAACGGGGGGCTTGCAATGGTTCTCAAATCTGGAGATGGAGTTGGATCAGAACCTGTTGAGAAGAACATCGTGAGGCATGTTTATCAAAACTTGGAAACTGCATGCGCTCTTTGATTGCCACAATATTATTTTTATGCTGCTTTGGCTTGGTTTATTTTGTCTCATGATGCAGCAACAGGCTAAGTCTCACTTCGTCTGCATGAAGTCGAGTGTTTGTCACATGTCTAAATGAAAGCCAGCAGCCGGGTAAGTACCGTATTAATCGCTGGCTTTCATACATTTCCTCCTTTTCCAGGCAAACTGCTGGTGAAACTTGAAAGGAAAATCCAGCAGCGGATATCGAAAGAAACCCCATAGTTGTCTTTTAGATTCTTTTATGTATAGTTTTCGGATTAGTGGGTTCCATGGTGCAAACGTATGCGGTTTCTCCTCCAGAAAGAGACTGATAATACTGACTTCCTTAACTATGCCTAGGTCTTCCATGGTTGCTGTTATTCTACTATATTTTGTGGGTGGAAGTTTGTTTGTATATTCTGGTGGGGTTATTACTGCGGGGTAGGGTGAAGCATTTCATTGCTAGCAAATGAAGATTTCATCCCAGTTTCCTTGTAATCTCTACTAGACTTCGGTTATGTACATGGCTGACATGTAAAAACTTGTTTCATCTTCTATACATGATTTGATTGATTGTGAATGAGTAGATATTTGTTTTCAAAGTTCACTCTTGTATCCATAATAGTATTTCTTAAATAATAATGTGAAAAAGTGATACTTGTGTCCCAACATTTGGACCTGTAACTGAATTATAAAGATTTTGCAAGTGTCAAATGTTATTCATCTTAAACGAAGAGGGGTGGATAATTTGAAATAGAGTGATACTTTTGTACCAATTACCATATTGAGATTGGCCTTGGCTTTGGTATAACAAGCTATGGTATAATATCACAATGATACAAATAAATAAGTGATATAAAAATAATATTTTAATAATGCTAATAAATATAAAAAATAATTTAACGAGATAAAAACTAAAATTAAGATAATTTTATCTCAAAAATTAATTTATTAATTTTTTTTAATTATGACCGGGTCTCAAATGAGTCAATAGGTCCCGATTACCGGTTCAACCAACCGAATTTACCGAGTCGCACCGGATCAATTGAAAAAACATGAATTTTTGATTGGCTCTGCTCTAAATTATCATCGGGTTCAACCGACCGGGCCGAGCCAATTTTGATAACATAGATATAAGTGAGGAGTTTTAACGAAGAGGTTCTTTTAGGAAGTTGCTCTGCTGAGTCGCTGACGGGATGCAGCTTTGAAATAATTGCAAGAATCATTAAAATTTGACATTAACACTCAAGCACACAGCAGAAAGTACATCTATATTAGAAGCTGTTCAAAGCTATAGATATTGAGCAATTTATACATGCAGCCTAGAATTTTTCTCTCTACAAAAGCCCAGATAGGGTCAAGTTCAAGAACACAAACAAGATCATACCATCTTCAAAAATATACATCAGCATTCAGAAATCGAAAACAAACACGAAACTAACCCTCAAAACTTGATACTAGACACAAATAGTCCCCATTCGGAGCCAAGATCCTTCAGTTCTTCATCGAGAGCTTCCCAAGTTTGCTTCCACCTACAACGAGTCGATCCAAAATGCATCTGTTAGAACTATATTTTTCGTGTCAAGAGAGGAACTTGATAAAACGAAAATGGATAGAGAGAGCTCACGAGAGAACATAGGTAGTTCTGAGCTTTTCAACACGCGAAGCCTCTTAACCGTTGATACGAACATGCTATCAAAAACAAAACAAACAAAAAACATTGAATTTAAGGTGCAGAAAAGCCAAAGAAATGACATAAATGCATAGCAACTGAGTGGTCCTCATACTATATAAACCTTCATAAAACCAAGACAAAAAACAGCAATAAGTTAAAGATGCTTACTGCCAAGGAACATCCCCAACAAGCATCCTATCACCTTCATTATCCTCATACACAAGGGTATATTCTCCACTCCCATCCAATAACCCTCCAATCCCTTTCGCTCTGTAGTCTTCGCCTTTTATCCCATCCTCTTGCGCTGCAAATACAACCACAAAAAGGATCACAAGAATTAGTTACTATTCCAACAGCATTTGTTTCGAGTTGACACAAATTTTACTTAGCCAACCTGCAAGAAGGCCTTTGAAGAGTTCATCAACAGCCAATGACAACTTTTGGTAGCTATTGTAAGCTTTGAGATCAACTTTCCTTCCAATGGGAATGCCATCCATGTTGATCTTCACAAAGGGACTTTTTGAACTGTTTTCAGTTGATTTAGGGGTGGAGTCTTTGGTTGGAGCCACATCTTGTGACTCTGCTTCTTGTTTGGAAGAACTGCTGCTTGCAATGTTCTTTCTGAATGAACGAATTGGAGGCCATCCCACCACTGATGCAGGTGCAGTCCTATTTAAGCATCATTTTTAGTAAAAAAAGTTCAAGAAAGGCCTAAATCCTAATTAAGAAAGATGAATCTAGTTCAAGAATTTATTCATAGTATAAATTACACAAATAGATTGCAAGAGTATGATAAGTATTGTTTCAAAAAATTGAAAGAAAAAAAAAATCTTGCTTCAATAAAGGAAAAACAAAAATTACCAAAAAAAATGGACCACAGAAAATACATGTAGAAATGAATGCATGAAGAGGAAAATGAATATACTCTGGCCGAAAGGGTAAACCAACAGTGGGAAGAGGCAAAGAAATAAAGCTGGGCTACCTTTTCTGAGCACTGCCACTGCTGTGGACAGCTGTGTTCGCAGCAGTTGCTGAAAATGCCTTCTTTTCTGCAGCACTCTGCTCTGCTGCTCTATTGCTACAGGCCTGTGAGGATTCCTTGGTGACAGCAGTCTGTCCTTGTCCGGATTGAGGGTGAAGGTAAGCTTGGTGGTGCTGCCATGGAGATGGAGGCGTCAAGACTGGATTTTGGAGAGAAGAGCTTGTGGCGAAGTAGCCTAGAGAGAGAAGCCTCTCTTTAGAAATGGTGGTGTTGCTTCCTTTGATCATCCATTCGCCACCTGGAGGGCCAAGAGTTAGCTCAAGCTTTTTATCCTCTGAAATTATATGGCTTGTTTCTTCTGCCCTTTTTGTTAACCATTCTCTTTCTTTGGGAATCAAATCCAGCAATTTTGGACACCCTTCTTCTTTTCTTGAATAACCTTCCATTTCTCCACTAGAATAATATGAGAGAGAGAGAGAGAGAGAGGTGGATGTATATAACTGTGTTTGTAGAAGCACAAAGCAATCCCTCTACCAAGATTCCCTAACAACTCAAGAAACTAAAGATTTAGAGGTGTTGAAGGAAAGAGAAGAAGAAGTTATCCAAAGGTTTTAAACTTGGAAAAGCCCACATTTTCAGACAAGAACATCAGGCGGAGGTGAAAACCTTATCTTCTTCGAAGAAGGGCAGTTTCAAAGAAATTTGGTTGCGGACTTTTGACAAACACAGCGTTGTCAAGGACAAAAGCTTTTCAGAAGACGGACTTCGGAAATAAAGAAAAAAAAGGCCTCCCAAACTTGAAGCCGAAAGAGCAAATATAAAATTCGGTTTTATACGCCTTACTTTCGAGCGTGCTCATATAGAGCGATAGTGCGCTTGTTTTCTTTCTCTCACTAGATATCTTTGCACAATCATGACGAGGGTAAAAATAAGAGAAGAAGACAAGAGTAATTAAGCCGGAGAGAGATTCCTTTTCATACCGAAGCAGCTCCAAAACTATAAAACGAAATTGGAACTAAATGCACGCAACCAACTCCCCTTTACAAATTACTACAACGTTGTCTGGCCCAGCAAGCTAAACCATGCTGACCTTCACCCCCTCTCTCTCTCTCTTCTAGAAAGAGAGAATGAAAAAGTATACGACAACAAAATTAAACAATGAAAAGCAACTTCCTAATTTGACATTACCATTTAGCACACACACTTTCCTAAGACACATGCAACCTTTACTTAACTTTAGGCTTTAGAACCAATCAATATCACATTTTTGTTATCAAAATTTTTGTCCACTTTTCTTTTTACAAAATTTTTAAGGAGAATTGTTAAGTTGTATGTAAAATGTGTAAAGTTGTGGATCCTATAAAAAAATTATGTGTAATAATTTACTATAAAAGAAAAATGAATAAGAATTTTAAAACAACCTAAAATAGAATAATAGACAAGAATTTTGAAAGCGAATGAGTAAATTGTAAAAAAAAGTCTAGATTTTTAACACTATCCTACCCTACTATGGGTATCACTCGGGTTTGATACACATATATCGTGTTTGGTACGTGGGTATCGATCCCCTACTATGGGTATCAAACCCATATGGGAATGATTTTTTTGAAACCCAAGTGATAGGTGGGTATGAGTTTTGATACCCATATGAGTATCAAAATTATATTTTATGTATTATTTTTTAAAATTAAAATTTATTTTTATAATATTATTTAAAAATAATAATGATATAAATATATATTTTCAATTTTATAAATAACAAGTATTATTAGTTAGAAATATTTTAGCATTAATATAAAAATATTTTTATAAAAATATATACACTTATGTTTGAAATAAATAACTTTATAAAAATATATACACTTATGTTTATCAAATAATAAACATTATTATTTAAAAATATTTAAACATAATTTATCAAAATGTTTTTAATTTAATAAAAAGTAAATACACCGTTTACAATTATTTTTTAAAATATTAGATTATTTTTTTGTAAATAATCAAATAAAATATAATGTATTTTTTATTAAAATATTTCTATATTAAATTTCACAAAATAAAAAAAACATAACTCATGTTATTATTATTTATCACGTTAGAATATTCACAAAATTATCATAATTTTTTTATATAAAATTATTCATTCCCATTGAAGTCTAAGTACAACCAAACATCAATTTGGTTATTATACCCATTCACTAGCAAATGCCAAACACCATTAAAGAAATTACTCATAGCCATACTCAATCACCCTATTGTTATACGCATTACCATTGTCATTTTCGAATTCTTACCAAACGATCCTTAAACATCACTTATTGTGATAAACAAGAGGGCCCTTTTGATTTCTTGATAATAAAAATGCATTAAATTTGAGAGAGAGAGAAGGGGAGAGAGAAGATAAGCATGATCCATATTTGCAGGGCGGGACAGTGCAATAAAAACATGGAGATCCTATGATCTTGTCTGCTACTCGTTTTGCGTCTTGGCTTGCCGTCCACACGCGCCATCACAACCGACGGCATGGGTCAAAAGTCAACTACAACATCATTGAATCAACGGCTGTTGTTGGTAGCCAAGATAAACACTTTCTATGATTTTCCAAATTTTATGAATAATCATTTACATTTGTTTGGTATTGAAGCAAATAATAAAACTATTTTTAGTCCAATTAGTAGGTTTGTTTTGTTGTTCCCTTAAAGTCAAGCAACTTGACTCTCACCGTATATGAACTCTTTCCAAGACAAGCAACTAATTAATTTAATCTGCTTCCTAAACTCAAGATTAATAAGATGGATTGGAAGCTACATAAGTGATGTATATAAAAGGAGGGTCAATAGAATAAAAGCAAAATTGTCTATTCAAAGACACCCAAATTGTTGCAAGAAACGTGGGAAATGAATCTGCACTCTGAAGAGAGAGAGAAATGAGAGAGAATGGGTAAACAGTTGTGCCCTAGAGACCATTTGCCGTGGAATAGGAAATTAGTGGTAACGGATGGAGAAGATGGCGTAATTTAGGAGCTGGAATAGTCGTAGGAGTAGGATGCCGTAAGCAGGGATTTGATCAGATAGGGTTGGCGCATGTGAGCCCTCTGGCGAGGGGTCTGGACTTATCACTGATGAGGTCGGCTGGTAGTTTGGATACAATTCGGATCTTCTGGTTCAAAATTGGTATTCCATTCGTTGGTCCATTAATCACGTCATGTCACATTTATATTGATAAACTATATTAGCAATAAAAAATATTTTAATTTTAAAAGGTGAGCCATCGCGTCGGCGGGTGTGATTGATGGGCCATCAAATAATTTTATGCCTTTGGATACTCAGAGACGCAATCTTATCAGGTGGGGCCCATGAATCATTGCTCGCCACGTGTCCAGCACTTTTCAAACCACACAGGTGGAGCGCGTGGAATTTCAGCAGCCTCATTTCTGCCCGCTTTTGGGCCTCCGGCCGCCCAACACGCTCGACTTTTTCACACACGCAATTCGGCGCATCATTTCGTACTGTGCAGGTGAGTTTCATCGTCGTACTCGCGCCACACACGCGTGATGCTTATTTTTATATTTTTTAAGTAAAAGATTTTTCAACTTAATTATAAAGTTTTGAAATGCTAGTATGATATGAGGTTGAAAGTAATTTCATTCTTATCTATAACTTTCTACGAATACATTATAAACGAGAAATTAAAAAGGCTGGAAGAGAAATGAAAATTTCGAGAATTTTTTTTCTCATTGAGTTACATATTATTCTCATAAGTCTATCACATGCGATCATATTATCTTTTATTGAAAAGTAATCACGAATTTGAATTTGAATTTGAATATGAAGTAGACCATATTTTGAAAGAGAAATTAATATAAGTATAATTTTAAATCACGATTTCATTTTTATTAATTTATTACAATATAATAAATATAAAGCTACGTAAAGAATCATTTGTTGAATATCAAATAGTAATAACTATTTTTTTTGTCTCCTTGGAATGGCGTAGTGGTGAATGTGGGTGGCTCGGGACCAAAAAAATTATTGGTTCAAATCTATTTGCATGCTATTGCACATGAGCGGGATTTACCCAGTACGCACTTCGGTAGCGGTTGTGGGTTACTTTCATCATTCAAAAAAAAAATAATAACTACTTTTTATCGTTCCTCATTTTCATCGAACTTATCATATTTTTTTCTTGAAATTATTAAAGTAAATTGTCAGTTGAATATATATTTAAGAAAAATTATGATTTCTCAAATAAAATGTCTATAATAATTTGTTAAAATAAAAAATATGACACAAATGGAATACAAACATGTTCCGTGTGAGAGGAGAGTATTATACAAATAATTATATTAAAAAGTTTTTATAACCCATCCGTCTCAAAAAATTTGTGTTTTTTTTAATGAGATTGGATAAATACATGTATTACCACTTAATAATTATTCTTAAAAAATTGTGCAAAAAACAAAATAAACAAAAAAAATTTGGACGGAGGAAGTAATAATGAGTTGGACTTGAGCTCACGCATTCCACGCGCCTGACTGCTGGTATCTCCGCATAAATTTCACACCATTCAAAATTGGTAATAAAAGTGTCCGAGCAGATCTCGGCCGTGGATGACATCCAACGGCCTACGGTGAACGGCGATTCTTGGGTGGGGGCAAGTGGGAGGCAACTCGTGATTTGGGTGTCAAATCGAGAGCGCAATCAGCAAAGAGTCGTGTGTCAAATGAGTGCGAGTCTGTCTGTTTTGAAATTCAGATAAAAGGCACTACATTAACAAAAAGATAAAAAGGAAAGAATTGGACTTAAAGTCGCCAATCTTATCACACATGCACTAAATGGAGATGAATAGTAGCCGATCATATCCACATTTTTCCTATTTTGCATGATTACTTTGTTGGTTGTTTAGCCGCAAACAATTTAAATATGTACTTATGGTTCTTGATAGATTTATATATAAGCACTTAATTATAAAGTAAAATATAGTTTAAGAAAATTATCGTCAGCAGATTTAATATGAAACTTATTTCTCATAAGTTATTTTTGGTTTATTTTCATAAACTATTCTTACCGGCTTATGAAAATAAATCAAAAATAATTTATTTATTAAATAAACTATTTTCATAAGTTATCCCAAAAGTGTGCATAAAACGTTTATTTTTTAGAATAAATTGAAATTAGCTCCTAATAAGCTCTTCCAAACGGGTCCTTAATTATTCTTCGAAATATTTCATTTTCGAATTTCTTGATTAAGTTTGAAATGCCTTTTTGTATTTTCGGACCCATAAATCTTAAAAGAATTAGGAGTGAATTGCAAAATTAGACTCTCCAAATGAATATTTACCAAACTAGTCTCTTCTAAAAAATAATTAACAAAATAGTCTTCTTTATGCCACATAAGCACCACATGGAATTATTTCATTTATTTTTTCATATTTTCTAGTATAACCTTTTTCTTTTTTCTTTTTTAAATTTTATTATATTTAATGTACCACAAGATACAAGCCACTCCTTTTTTTTAGCTTTCGACTCTCATATATTTTTATAGTCGTGTATTATTCTTTATTAAACTAATTTTAAAAAAGAAAATAATTAAATAATTTTTTACTTATTTTAAAAATCAAGATTAAAAAGTATCAAAATTGTTCCATGCAAATAAAATTCCCATCGTATAATACTTTTACGAAACTTAAACTGAATACAATCATATATTTTATATTTTCTTCTGATTAATTTTTTGTTTTATTAATTTATATATTTAATTTATGAGTGGCATGGTTGTGAAATCACTAAATATATTAAAATATATTTTAATAATAATTTATAAATTTCAAAATATCTTTAATGAATAAAGAGAAATCTCTTAATGAAAATAATTTAAGCAATATTACAAAATAAAGTGAAAAATAAATAAAATAACTCCATGTAGCTGTTTATGTGGCATAAAAAAAGACTATTTTGGAAATTATTTTCTAAAAGAGACTAGTTTGAGAAATACTTTTTTGGAGGAGTCTAGTTTGAAAATTCACACAAGAACTAGGCATGTGTTCTTAGCAACTCTTAATTTTTGTCCTAAAAATCATTTTTTCAATTAGATGCTTTAGCTAGAAAACTTCAACTTATATAGTATGAGATTGACAAGCCGAGTAGCCATATTTAAAAGTAATCCTCAGTTCCACCGAACTTCTCTTGTATTCTTTTAGGGACTGTTCTACATAATTTCTTTTATTTTTAAATACGAAAATGAGTCTCACACTTTTATTAACTCAAATCAACTCAAAAATATTATTAATTGCATGAATCTCACACTTCTAGCACATAAATCGATTCTAAATAATTAATGAATTGTATGAGTCACACCTTACCAATCCAAACTAATTCTCCTAAATAACCACACAAAAATGAAAAAGGACAAGTTAAACGGCACGGATGGAGTATTAATTATTAACTTCAAATATTGCCACATTTGAATAACATAACGGTTAAAGTGTTTACATATCGTAAGTTCAAAACCCATTAAAATCGTTATGTATGAGTCTGACACCTATGCCCAATGCACACATCAATTTTTCTCTATCTTTAACCGGCATGGAAAAATGCACATACAGTGCATGTTACAATACACCACTTTTTTCAACTTCTAAGTCATTAAATTCCAACCATTACTACGAATTATAGCCCCATACTTTGCATATATTCCAAAAAGGAGCGTCCCTTGTTGGGGACCCTAGTTCCACTGATCTAATTTGTATTGATTCAA
Organism: Lavandula angustifolia; assembly: GCA_028984105.1. Classification (NCBI taxonomy): domain Eukaryota; kingdom Viridiplantae; phylum Streptophyta; class Magnoliopsida; order Lamiales; family Lamiaceae; genus Lavandula; species Lavandula angustifolia. Next base: position 3,451,434 of record CM054812.1, read on the forward strand.
ACTTTTATTTAGATTTATCGTACATTAGTTTGTAAGTTGTAAATTATTTATAAAGTAAATGCGATATTATGGTAGAATTAACAGATTTGAGTTATCAATTATTATGATACTATATATTTTATTAGAAAAAAATTGAAGGTGGTGATATGATCATGGATTTATTTTCTCGGATGATATGCACTAAGCATTATATTATTAACGTAAAAAAAAAAAGATTTGATGCATTGCATCTATAAAGGTATCCGGCGATGAATCTATATGATTAAGAAAAAGTAAAAAGCGGTTTTCATCTTATTAATTAGGTATTAGCAATGATTAGGTTTAAGAAGTCGGATCAGATATAGTTTGATAATAATCAATTATACACCTTTTATGTTTAGATATATTTACAGTCCTTTTTTTTCTTTTTCATGTGGATTATATACTTTTATTGATCATATTTTAGCAAGAAAAGTATATAGTTCCCTACTTCCCTGCCAATCAAAATGGGCCACTCCCAATTATAGCAATAATACTATAATTCAATAATAAATAAATAAAAACCACTGTAATTAATATACAATAATTTGAAAAGATCTTGAAAGGAATAGATGAGTGGATATTATGGGGTCCAATTTCCTTTTAAAAACGTGGACATGATGGAAAGGGTTCCTTTTATGCTAGAGATAGGAGCACAACACCTCCCACCCCCGGATTTTGACAAGTGTAATCCATCTCCCAATTCAACTCTCTCACACCGTAGATGAATTTCACACTTACACTTGTCAAAATCTGGAGGTGGGAGGTGCTGTGTTCCCACCCATAGCATAAAACAAATCGATGGAAAGGTATGGTGACTCAAATCCTTTTTCAGAAATATATGATAGAATTAATGTTTCGGATATTATAAATAATTCAATTTGTTTGCAAGATCTCAACTACCCACAAAGAGAATATAATTTTAAGGAAATTTATAAAATAATGGATTCAAAAATAAGTTAACTCCCCACATTCCCCTCAATCATGACTTCAAGTTAGTTCCATGACTTTTTTTGCAAGAGAAAAAAAATATAGAGTTATTCCAATTTCCACATGATTTCCAAATAAAATTAACATAGTTTTTATTTTGAATAACGATTGTCGGGTTTCCTCGTTGTATAGAAATGTTGAGTATAGAGCTTGAAAGTATTGTGAATTCGATCATTGTATCAGTGTTTTTGGTTTACTCGTGCAATTAGATTAGGGCCCAATTCGTTTCTTATTAGAATTCTTTTATATTTCCTCGTAAGTTTTATTCGAAAATTATAGTGCAAATATCGTGGGTTGGTAGCGCTCCCAGCGTGGTTGTAAGCGGAACTGCGTAAAAAATTCATTTAATTTTTCTTGCTTTCATATCTCGTTATATTTCCGCGTTTTATTCTAAAAGAAAACCATGCTTTTGAATTTGAATCTTCTATTTATGCGTGACATCAAGGCGATGTACGATAAACCCTTTTTTCTTGGCAAAAGATTGTAGGTTAGGATCTTTACGGGCCGAAAAATGGGCCTCTCCACAGTCTTTGATAAGGAATTTTACAATGCTAGCATTAATGTCAGCCCACATCGGCCCAAAACTCTTAGGCTTTCTTTGGCGCGACTTAAAATTCTTGAAAATAATTCTAAGAAAAATCATATATGTTGGGGGTAATAAGAGTGTGAATAATTCAATAATTTTATGTGGTACGGTAATTTTCCAACATTTAATAAGGAAGCCAACAAAACTTGCTCTTTAATAGGTAAATTGGACCTTTTAGTCCCCAAACTATGATTATTTTGTTAATTTAGTTTTTTTTAATTAATTGTTCCCCAAATTATAAATTTTGGATGAATTAGTCATTCTGTTAATTTTTTTGTTAGTCAATCGTTAGTCAATGATTTTTAAAGAGCATTTTCGGTATAATTTTATTAAGGACCAAAATATCCAATGCTGAAAGATTGATGACCAATTTGATCAACTTTTTTTTTACTATTTTTTTAATTTATTAAAAATCAAAAGATATTTTTGTTATTTTAATTTTTTGAAGGACCAGAATAAATTTGGTAACGGAGTAATAAAATTTGGCGATTATGATCCTCAAATAAATTATAATTGGTGTAGTTAGTTCTTAAAAAAATTAAAATTACTAAAATATCTTTTTATTTTTGACAAGTTAAATTTTTTTAAGAAATTTTTTTTGGCTAAATGTTTTGGTTCTCAATAAAATTATACCAAAAATGCGTTTTAAAAATCGTTGACTAACAAAAAATTTAACCGAAGGACCAATACATCCAAAATTATATAGTTTAGTGACCAATTAACTAAAAAAAAAAGAGACCAAATTGACCAAACAGTTGTAATTTTGAGACTAAAAAATTCAATTTGCCCGACATAATAAATCTTAATTGTTCGAGCTAAAAACATAAACAAGATAAGTCGAATTGCGCGCATATATACGCTCACATGTGGATATAGGGGTGCACGTAATGACATTTCTGAAGATTTACTATTGAAAATATACTAATATATTTTCTGAACATTTACTATCTAGTCCCATCCTTAAAATTCATATGTATTTACATTTCTAAATTATAAAATTTCCCATTCTAACTAAGAAATCGTGAATCCGTTCTTCCATATGTTTTTAATAGTCAAGTTGAAGGAAGAGTTAGAACTTCACCACAATACATGTACTATTGCAGAATCTTGCTTTAAATAAACACAAATACATCTAATGACCTGGCATAAACTTAATTGTACTATAATAATTTCCCACTGTGGAAGGCTAAGAAATGACTTATTGTCATTATTAGGAATTAATGACAAATTAAGGCTAATAATGTCCTCTACACTGATATACAGCTATGACTTAATTGGCCGGTTATAAAATAGTAAGTCATTGTGGCAGCTTCAGTCCTTTTTCATTCAGAGTTGCTATTCCTAATTTGTCCAAACTACATTTCAAATCATATAAAACCAAAACACTTAAAATATTATTCCATATTTTAACTTGAATCCCATTATATACTCATATTTTAACCAGAATCCCATTATATACTCTATATTTTTATTAGAATCCCATTCTAAAAAATTGTACCATCACATTGCCGTTACGTTTTTGATGTAATTCTTTATTCTTGGAAGTATTGCACTTAAATTTGCTATATTATATAATCCATATTCCACTTAACTTATCTTATTTCTTTCGAACGTGATGATTAAAATAAATTATTAATTGTGTACACATAAACAGGTCTCACAAAAAAAATGATAGTTTATATAGGAGTACTAATTCTTTTCCATTTCGGAAAATAAAACAAATAAAGCGGGAATATGAATAAATCAAACATGATAGAGGAATCCAATATAAGGAGAATAATGAAACGAGACACAATTTGATCCCTAATGCATAAATCAATGTGTTATTAGTAACCAATCTCCATCTTTCATTTTATTTATTGAAGGACTATTCAAATTTGTAATATTTCTTTCTGTTTCTGATTTATAATGACAAAAATATTAAATTAAGATTTATGCATTTCTGAGATATGTAATAATTATAGGCATAGTTGATAGTTTTCGGATGAATTCTCATGGAATACACCCATGTAATATTTAAATAACTAAAAAAATAGTTAGTGTAGCAGTTATTATTTGGGCCCACATGCCATATAGTTGTGTCCAGTGCACGTGCAGGCCCACCCAGTCAACCCACAAGATATTTCAATTTTGAGTCCACGGTAAAAACGTATAAACTTCATTTTAGAATTTCGTACAACATTTAATTATTATGTCTTCATTTTCATGTCCGCCTTTTACCATCAATTTTATTTTAACCAAAATACTGTAGTTTATACTAATCCGAATATTTTTTATTTTAATTGATCCTGTCTACGTACATTCATTTATAATTTATATCAATTTCTGATTTTTTAAATCTCCTCATCGAAGTCCCCTAATTTTTTTAAATATTAGTACAAATTTAACATGACCGAGATTTTTTAACAATAATTTAAACAATATAATTCGTACGTCCAAGTGTCGGTCAAGTGACTAGTCTCTCTTTTACTCTGAAGTCAGCGCTGTAATGATTATTTACCCAAAGTAAAAAACATCCGAGATGTGATTTCAATCGGGAAAATATCGGGAATTTCTCGTACATGCTATAAAACGCGCCAACTACGTGGGCCCACTTGTTGAAGCCTGGTGTGTTTTTCCCTTTCCCAATGCCAGCCAGACTTCGTTGCCAAAATGCCAACTAATTAAATAACATTATTACACTAAATATAATAATGTATTAATATTCCCCCCCACATATATATCCTTTTCCCTCTTCAGAAAATAATAATGCATTTATCCCAAATTTTCCACTTTTAAAGTAGTTTGTAAGTTATGAGTAAACAAAAGGGGATGTCTATATTCCATTTCCACATGGTCCAGTTGTTGACAACTATTCTCTCACACTAATTGCATACAAAATAGACTTGGCTTATATTTTTTCGATTAAATTACGATAAAATATCGAAATCGACCGTGTTATGTATATGTAAAATATCATGTAAAATATCATGTAATATTGAGAGATTTTGAGGTATTGTACTATGTTATTATGAATAGTTGTTAATAGTTTTGTCATTTGCAAGCAACACAAACTTTCATGATGACTATTGGATAAACTATTCATTGAATTATTAATGCAATCCTGTCTTAATATTTATCTAAGAGATTAATGAGATAATTAGGTCAATACAGCTGGCATAATCATCATCATTATCAAAGTCTAATGGTGATGTATTAAGTCAAATATTAAATTTAGTGCTTCAATGCCAGTTTAATCAAAAAGTGAATCAAAATCTTTCTATTTATTATTAAAAGAATCTCAAGGTTACTTGTCGACTACAAAAATGAAAAAGAGTAGGTCACCCAAGATACTCTCTCTCTCTCTCTCTCTCTCTGTGATGGCAGTCGCTTTCTCTCTTTTTACACTGCCCCGTTGCAGTTAGCCGTCAGTAATCACTCTGCCCCTTATTTTCAGCCAAGAAACAAACAAAACCCAGAACAGGAAAAATGCTCTCTGCTCTCACCTCATGCTCCCTTCCTTTCTCTCACTTCCTCCATCAAATCTTACTTCATAATCCCATCTAATCACTTTTACTCCCTTCTACCTGCTCCTCTGTCTTGCATACCCTTTTTTCTTTTAGTTGATACATCCGGACACAGATTCAGCAAAGATTCATTTTTTAGCTTCTAATTTCAATAAAAAGATCCAATTTTTATCTTGTTAGACATTCATCAAGATGGGTCGTCGAAAAGCTTTGATCTTGATTCTTCTTCATGTTCTACTCAGCTTTCATCTTTCCTTAGCAGCCCAATATCCAGCTCCTCTGAATTGTACAGATACAACTCGTTTATGCACATCTTTTCTAGCCTTCAAACCCTCTCCAGACCAGACTCTCCCAGTCATTCTAAGCATGTTTGATGTGTTGCAAGAAGACATAACGGTGGAGGGAAATGGGAGGGACTACATTTTCATAAAGAAGAACTGTTCTTGCGCTTTGGGGCTGAATAAATACTTGTCAAACACCACTTTAACTGTGAGAGAGAACAACGGTTCAGTGTCTAATCTAGTGAGAGATTCCTATGATGGGTTGGCCTATTTTCCTTCGAATTTCACGAGGGCGACGAAGAAAGGCGCGGTGGTGTCGTTGAGGCTGATGTGTGGTTGCTCAAGTGGATTGTGGAATTATTTGATGAGTTATGTGATGGAAGATGGAGATAGTGTGGAGAATCTTGCTAGCAGATTTGGAGTTAGTATGGATAGTATTGAGAATGTTAATGGGATTGCTAATCCTGATAATGTGACTGCTGGGGCTCTCTACTACATTCCGCTGAATTCAGGTATGATTTTTGTATTTCTCTTTGTTGGATTTGTCTTTTGGTGTATGCTTGTGCATGAGGATTTCTGATTTTAAGTGGGACCTGGTGTTCTTGATCTTTGTTTCTATATTGATCTCAGCAGACAGCAGTTGGATTTATGAATTTTCTAAATTTAGTATTGTGAAAGAAGAAAGATTATGGCCTTTCAAGACTAAAGTAAAAAAAGATTGATTTAATATGTATGGTTGTTAAGGGAGTAGTTGAATTTAGGCTAGTTTTTTGGAGCAGAAATTGGGATCTCTGACAGAGTAAAAACTTGTTGAAGCACTTTATTTGCAATTGGGGGCATTGTTAGGTATGCTAATCAGGTAGATCAAATTAGGGCAGACAGATAGTTTGTTACAAAAGAAGAAAAAGGCTTAGATCTTGGAATTTCAATGTCTGAAGTTGCATGATATCGGAGTAATATGATGGCATATATTAGTCGATTACGTTTATGGAAAGAGAAGAGAACCTATCTTTTAGTGCAATGTGGGAATACAGCGAGGCATCTTTTACGGTTCTGCTTTCTGATACAAACTGTATAGATAGGAAGGGATTTACAGTAAGTGGTTTCTTTTAGTTAACTTGTCTGGTGTCAGATTTAAGACTTGACTGGTTGTTGCAACCAGGTTCTTAGGTGTTTTCTAGATTGTACTATGAAAATCATGAATTATATGGTCGAGCCTGACCGGGACACTGATTCCGTTTATGTGAGCTAGGTTGACATGCTTTGTTTATGCAGAATCATATGCAAACATTAATGAAGGTGTAACTAATAACTTAAATAACAAGTTTTGTGGAAATGACAAAAAGTGTCGAGCGGTTTAAATCTACAAATCGACTAGTAGGTAGTTTCCTAGAAGCACTTTCTCCTTTACCCTACGCTATGTTTGACTGGTGAGTCTGAACTTCTCCCATAGTAATGAATCGGCAAGCAGATGTCTCTGATACTTCCAACTTGTTGCTGTATTGTTCTATATTTTTAGTAAGACTTGTTATCTAAATTTCTAGAATTCGTTCGTTTCCATCTGACTTTGACTATTGCTTCATTTTAGTTCCTGGAGAGCCTTATATTGTAAAGAATGATACGATCCCGGCTCCTGCTCCAGCCCCATCCACTGATAACGTTATAGGTATGTTAATTTCCTCCTCATACTCTCAACAAAAAGCTTCACCTCATGAATGTGATAAATATCTGCTACATTGCTTCATTTGAATATTACTTAGAGTTTGTAATATTCATCTCAAAATTCATATTCCGTGTATGCACATGATCGGGAACTGTAACTGCTATTGCATCTTAATTATCTTACGTAGTTTCCTTGTACCATCTCATACAAAGCATATAACTTATAAATATGTAGTCTTATCTTTTTGGCAGGAGATCAGGTGAATAAAAAGAGTCACGTGCCTTACTGGTGGATCATCGGAAGTTTGGCTGTTGGTTTGGTGCTTATTATCGTGATGGTACTTCTTTTCGTTTTCTTGAGATCATCTGGCTGTTGCATCGGAACCCAAGGAAGCCAAACGAAAGACTCTGATGGGAAGAGTTCTCATAAATTTCAAATTCTGCGGAACACGAGTTTCTGCTGTGCTTCAGGAAGGTCCATATGTGGCAAATCTGGGGACTGGAAACAACCTAACGGCGAATCCAGTAACCGCCATATGAACATTCCTACAGGTATAAACGCCAAACCTTTGAGATTTTTCCTCTTCATTAATCACCAAAGTAAAGTTTACTTCTTTTTCCTGTACTGTTCACTATTGTAGAGTAAAACTGCTTTATGAGATCGTATTTACTAATGACGATAAACAAAATGTTGCTACTCTACTTTAAAAAGTTTCAACTTTTATTAATTGATTTTAGTTTCACTGATGACTGGTAGTTTCTGAGATAGCAAATGGTGAATATAGTTTAAAAACAAGATAACGAAGCTTCGTTTATGGTGCTTGTTTTGTTCAGTTATAGGAACTGATATCTTTGAGGTGGAGAAGCCAGTAGTTTTCACATATCAAGAGATTCTTTCTGCAACAGACGGCTTTTCTGATTCTAACCTGTTGGGACATGGAACGTATGGCTCGGTGTATTATGGCCAACTTCAGGACCAGGTCTGCTACTCTTTCAAGTTCGTAATGCTAATGATATTGTGCATCCAATAAGTATACTGAATCGTGTAAATATTCGTTTTCAGGAAATTTCAATTAAAAAGATGACTACTACAAAGACCAAAGAGTTTATGGCAGAGATGAAAGTTCTATGCAAAGTTCATCACACAAATTTGGTAATACTAATCACCCTTCTCTGCCTTGTTCCAAATATAAAACTGATTTTCTTTGATATAGATTGTTGACTCGTTTCAATTTTTTATTTTTCCAAAGGTAGAATTGATCGGTTACACAGCTAGCGATGAACTCTTTCTCATATACGAATATGCTCAAAAGGGTTCACTTAAAAACCACTTACATGATCCTCTGAACAAAGGTGAACTTATATATCCCTATGTGTTTCTTGAACTATTGTCAATTCCTTCTTCTGAAATATATCGTCGTAATTTTGATAGGCCATACATCACTATCATGGATACTGAGAGTTCAAATAGCACTTGATGCTGCGAGAGGCCTTGAATATATACACGAGCACACGAAACCTCACTATGTCCACCGTGATATTAAAACTAGCAATATTCTACTCGATAGCAGCTTTAGAGCAAAGGTTCGTTTCCTATCAGCCTCAACTGCATGTTGACCAGTCTACGTATTCTGTAACTGCAGCTCGTTGGTTTTACTCGTGCAGATATCAGATTTTGGTTTGGCCAAACTCGTTGCAACAGCAAACGATGGGGAGGAATCTGTCACTAGAGTTGTTGGAACATATGGTTATCTAGCTCCAGAGTAAGTAAATCAATCCCTATTTTTTTATTCACAATTAGTTGTGCTTCCTTTTTCTTGATGATTCTGTTCTCGGGTTTGTTTAGATACTTGAGGGATGGCTTGGCAACAACCAAGAGCGACGTGTATGCATTTGGTGTGGTACTATTCGAGATGGTATCCGGAAAGGAGGCCATGACGAGGAGTGCTGAACGACGCTCATTAGTATCAATTGTAAGTCTTTTGTTATGCCACACTAGAAAAAATTGCACAAAATTACCGCACATTTAGGCGAAATTGCATAAACCATTTCGTGTTCATTATTTTGAACAAAAATACCCTGTTCTTAAATAACGTTGCATGAAATAGCCTGTGTTATTAAACAATATTGCACGAATTACTCCCGTGTTCTGAATTTTGTGATACAAAAAGGGCAAAAATGTATTTTTTTGCACAAGGTATTTCGTGCAACATTGTTTAAGAGCACATAGTATATGGTGCAAAAAATGAAAGCATGGTAGTTTTATGCAATTTCATCTGAACACGGAGTAGTTTTTTTTGCACCTTTCACTGCCACACTAAGATTCATAAGCAAGCTCAAAATTGTTCGATTTCTCTCTCAGATGGTGGCAGCATTGAAGAACTCACCAGACTCGATGACCATGTCGAGCTTGAAGGATCACGTCGATCCTAACTTGATGGACTTGTATCCCCACGACTGTCTTTTCAAGGTAAACACGCGCTGCTTCGACTAAGAAGAACTGCAGACTTGAGTTTCGGACAAGATAATGAATCTGATGTGGTGTGTAGGTTGCTATGCTGGCTAAGCAGTGTGTCGATGAGGATCCGATTTTGAGGCCAGACATGAAGCAAGTAGTGATCTCTCTTTCGCAGATACTTTTGTCGTCGGTTGAATGGGAAGCAACTCTTGCTGGTAACAGTCAAGTGTTCAGTGGACTTGTTCAAGGCAGATAGGAAGCTTTTCTGTGTCAAAAATTGGATCTTCAACTTCGAAACTACCAGTTTTGATACGATGGTGATCATTTGTTATAGTGTATAGTTAGTGTCACTAGAAGCATAGATTTTGATTAAGATCATATATATATATATTTTTTTCAATATTTTCTTGAGGATTATGTCGTCACAGTTTTGGATGTGCGAGATGATATTTTTTCCAATATTTTCTTCAAGAATATGTCATCACTTGCTAATATACAATTTTGAATGTGCAAGATCATATATATTTGCCAAAATACAATTTTGGATGTGATGTTTTAGAGCTAGATTCTGAAGAAAACTCAACTATTTAAGCCATCTAAAAATCCGGTGAGATCCAAGCCAATTTATCGTTGCTAATTAAATGGTACATCGAATAAATCTTGTTCGAGAGTAATAGGTAAAGATCATGCAAAAGATATACAGTAAGACCATCTTTTATTTATATTATTATCAGCTGCTATCATTTGGTGAACACTAAATAAATTTACAACGTTTACAATACTACTATCCCATTAATATCTATCTTTTTTATGTATATTAGTATAACTTAGTTAATATTTTTACTTCTACGTATATTCTTATATATTTTTTATATATATTATATATATATATATATATATGTATTCAGATATGTTTGTCAAAAGTTATGCCTATCCAATCTATCCATATTTTACAAAATAATAGTAATAATTTTAATAATTTTAAATTGAACCCGAAACATAACATTGATACTCTCTTAAGAAACGGCAAATTATTTACGCGGCGCGGAAAACCTCTAAAACCCTCATCTTGCTCCGAGCGCGCTCGTGCACAGACACAATGGGTGATTCAGTTGAATGGATCAAGCACGTCGAATTGTACGTTAGCTCCGGCGCGACTCCGGCGCAACAGGTAAATTATACCATATTCTCCAATTGACATGAATTGAAGCCGTTGTTTTTTTATTACTAGTGCAGTAGTTAAATATCTCCTTACTAACTTTCAAGAATATATTGTCACCGGAAAAAAGAAGGTTGAGAACTCAATTACAATAAATTAAGTGTTTTTGCTGTGAACACGCAATTATTTTTGAAACTGTTCTCTATTGGAACTCTGCTTCAATTGATTATATTATTTTACTGAAACGAGTAGTTTATGCTGTTGAATAAAATTGCAGAGTGCCAGTGTCGATGCAGTAGCCATACTAGTAAAGAAAGATTTTTTAACTCTAGAGACACTTGTAAGTTCTTCCCTTTTAATCTTATGTGTAATTTGAATATAAATAATCTAATTATGAAACTTCCTGTTCAATATATTTCAATGTTTACTTAACATAGTTGATATCTACAGGTTAGGGAAATGGAGATGTATTTGACTACTTTAGATAACATTATCCGTGCCAGAGGTAATTGTGTCTCTGTATCATCACTGGAAATTTCCAGTTTCCTACACATATGCGGTGTTATTGTGCTTATGTATGTAATGTTTTCTGAGAATGTGGGAGTGATTTTTACTCGTGGTACTTTGGAGCCGGTGCACTTTATTTGTAGGTTGAGAAGGAGTCTTGATCCTTAAAGATCAAGCTTTTATTTTTGTAGCTTATGTTATGGTGGTAGTAGATATAGTTCTGGAGAGAAAAAATATCTAATGATAATCTCTTCTGTGCAATTTCAGCCTTTTGGCTTTATCATCTGTTGTGATTATTTCTTAATCGCACTTAAAGATGCATTTATGAATGAAAAGAAGTATTTTATTAGTTAGGTTTTTGGTAGAAGATAAGCCTGTGTAGTGATTTATTTTAGGTATTGAGTCAACTCTCTCTTGGTGTCCCACAGTAATAGGGAGTTTTTCCAGGCTCTTGAGCTCATTTTCTCTGTTCCTGCATTAGCATAACTGATGCTCCTGTTTAATGTAGCACACTTTATGACTTATGTGGTGGCACAATATGTTTTGCATTATAACTTAGATTTTTTTTCTAGAAAGTTATGCTATATCATACATATTAACCTTTCCATCATTCAGGAATTCTCTTCCTTGCTGAAATTTTGGATCGACTAGCATCAAAGACCTTAAGTAGCAGTTCAATACATAGCCTAATAGGATTCTTCACAGAAAGACTGGTAAGCAAACAAGGATACATGAAGCACTATTCTACCTTCTACATGTGTAGACTACGTATTCTAATTCTTGCATTTGGGGAACAGTTTTTAGTTATTCATTTCGTACTTGTTGCTTCAGAGGAGTAGCATTTGCTTGCTGAAAAGATTTTATCATTTGAGCAAAGTGAGACACTGGGAATGCTGCTTTCCAGAGAATGAAGTATTCCAATGGAAGTTTTTTACATTATATATACTAGAAAGCTTCATTGCACTGTTCGAGGGATAGAGAGAAGTTATGCTAATGTGAATAATGATAAAGCTCTGCCAATGTTAATCAAACTAGATTATAAGTTATAACATTCATTTCTGTAAATATCGAGCATTATAAGTGTATGATATTAGAGGCCGTGGTAAGAAGTCTTGGTTAACTAGTACCAAGTATTCTAGGAACTGTCCTTCTCATGGGAATAATAATTTATGCAGAGATGCATACTGAAATAGATTGTCGAACATTGTATTGTTTGCATATGCTTTCCTGCATTTTGATGAAACATGATAATTTCTTGATATTTTGTTGACATATGCAATGGGTTCACAAGTTATGCAATTGAGGTTTAATTCAACCATATATAAGGTAGATAATATTTTCATTTATCAGGCAGACTGGAAAGCATTACGTGGTGCAGTTGTTGGCTGTTTGTCATTACTGAGGAGAAAAGCTGATGTTGAAAGAGTCACCAATTCGGAAGCAAAGGCTGTGGCTGAGGCTTATCTCCAAAATCTGCTGGTGCAGTCCTTGGGCCAGCATGACAGGAAGGTAGGTCCTGGTATGAGATATCTATGCTTTAATAGTCTTTGGTTCTCCTTCTAAACATATATGACAATTTTCTTTCATGCATCATACTCTTTGCAGCTGAGCTATCAACTCATGGAATGCTTATTGAATCACTATCCAGATGCAATAGAGGGTTTGGTAACTTATTTTATTTCCTATATCTTTTTTTCTCATTTTTCTCTACCTAAAATTTAAAGCTGAATCTGTCTTCATCGGACTGCTTCATTGGAATCCTTGAGCAGCCATTAATTTATTTGTCGTAAGGAGAAAAATCAAGGACAGAGATCAATTCTTTTCCCAGCTCTCTATATTTGTTCCTCTGCTAACCTTCTTTGAGTAATTATTATGTTGCCTTGTCAAACAAATTCATCATTTTGAGCAATATTATCAACTTCAATGTTCTGTAGTATTATGAGCAATATCTTGTTAAAGTATTTAGATGGTAATTTCTTAAAAACTTGTAGATTGAGGATATAATGAGTCTCGGTTATGTGCCCAGTGGTTTAACATTCATAACTCAAAATGATTCCATAGAGCAGTTCAGATGACTATTTGATATGCTGCTTTTAACTTCTGTTTTTCTTATTCCTTTCAGCTTGTTCATTGAATCAAGCAACAATTCACTAATATGTGTGAATGACAGCTTCGTTTCTGTTGGATTTGTAATCACAGAACATTTTCCGTGTGATTTATATGTTCTTTGGGTTAAGTTTTCAGTTGATTGCTTATTAACAATAGTTTAATTTGCCTTCTTTTTTCTTTTAGGGAGATGACCTTGTTTACGGAATCTGTGAGGCAATTGATGGGGAAAAAGATCCTGAATGCTTATTGATTGTCTTTCATAACGTGGAATGTCTTGCACGATTGTATCCTGGTCCTTCTGGTCCTTTAGAAAATTATGCTGAGGATATTTTTGATATTTTGGGGAACTATTTTCCTATCCATTTCACACATGTGAGAGTCCTCCTTACTATTGTTCTGTCTCATATTCCTCGTCAAATTTGTTTGTATCTGATGCTGCTGATGACTCTATTTGCCAACATGATAGGCTTGATAACTCTAGTAGCATGGTTTAAAGATGGTTGTATCGTGTTAAAATAAAGCTGGTAGAGCACCAGTTAACATGAATTTGTTGGGAACACAATTAAATTAGGGCAATAACTAAGCTAAAATTCCTTGGAACGGTGTATTTGAGATGGGCTGTATTCAATTATTAAGTTTTCTTCTTGAACTTTGCCTGCAATCGTTCTCTTGGAGTGAGTTTCAAAGAAATTATTCACGATATCGTTCTAGGAAATGCACATCAACAATCTGAAACCACCTAGAGTTTTATCTCTTCCGAGTTGGATGCTATTAGGAGGGCTAGTTTTTTCCTTTTTACCTGTTCACCACTACTCCATGTATTTCTCCCACCTCTTCTTTGTGTTTCCTCTACTGACTGTTCAATATAATCTGTCCAGCCACAAGGTGAGGACGACAGCACAAAGAGAGAAGAACTCTCAAGGGCATTAATGGTGAGTAATTTGTTTCATATGACACTTGGTTGCAGCTAAAGCTGGATTTACTAAAATAATCTACTCTTGGTTGTGGCTGGTTTCTTACTTTCCTTCTGCAGAACTTCTTTGTGCGACCCATTTGTGACATAGTCTTTCAAATGACTTTTAATGTGAACCAGAAAAAATAGTTTTGTATTTGTGATAGTCTAATGAAGTAGACTGTTTCATGTGCTGCATAAATTCTTTCAAGATAAACTTATCTTTCTGCTAGTAGATTCAATCAAGATTGCTAACAGTTGATGTTCTGACTCTTTTAGATCAACAGCTTCATTCTCCATTTTTCTTTTTCCCCTGTCAAGCATGAAGGTAGTCTAGTCTGTTCATTTGGTTCCAATTGGACATACCGTGAAAGCAAACATGACTTTGATTTTTTTCCCCCTCATAAACAAACTAATAACTGTGTCTAGTTAACTTACTAGAGAATTTTATGCTTCTAAACCTGAAAATACAGCTTTGGTCCTTTATCCTTGTGGGAGAAAAATGCTGTCCTTAAATATTTTCCATATAGTTTGACCTTCTGTTTGCAAAATCCTTAAAGTAGTAAGCTCCATCCAGTGGAGACTGCGTAAAACTCCTGCAGCTTATCTGCCCTGATAGATTACATCTCTCAGACTAAGTGAATTGAGGATTCTGAGGCCTGGCAGGAAAAAATGTATTTGAATATATGCACTTTTATTACTTGGTTATTCTGAAGGGAACAAATGCTATGGTTATGGATAGTTTTAACATGTTACTAGTATTTTTAATGGATCCTTATCCTTATTGGTTGAAAAGTGATGTACTTTTTAAACACTTTTTTTTTTGGTGTCTTTCAGTTGGCATATGCTTCTACACCTCTTTTTGAACCTTTTTCTATCCCATTGCTCCTAGAGAAACTCTCTTCTTCTCTGCCGTCATCTAAGGTTAGTATTCCATAAAGTGCATTTCTGTTCATCTTTTTATATATCTGAGATTATGGTTCTTTTTTTGATTTTCTTATTGGAAGAGCTGCATGTTTGTATGCAGGTGGAGTCATTTAAATATCTCAGCTATTGCACAACAAAATATGGACCAGAAAGGATGGCAAGACATGCCGAAGCTATCTGGTCTTCTATAAAAGATGCAACATATACTTCTCCACAGAGTACTCTGACTCAGGAGTCTGGCTTGTTGGGTGGAATGGGTTTTCAGGACAGTGACATTATGGCTCAGGCTTTTTTACTCCTGCAGGAAGTTATTCATCAAAATGAAGATTTCATTAGTTTAATTATAGATGACAATGACATAAATGCCTTTATGAAATCCATGAGTCAGTACAAGGCGATGGATGAAATTCCTTTAATAGCAAAACAGAGATTACACGAGGTTGGTCATATCCTTTCTGCTTCTGCTAAACCCTCTCTTGCGTTGTGCGATAAAGTCTTTCAGAGTTTCTTTCCGCTCCTCATGGAGAGTTTGGGGATTTCAGTTGCAAAACCATCAGATGACTATCCACATGAAGATTGTTCTTCTCCACTCAAATTTAACTTCGCTGCTATTTATCTCTGCACGGAACTTCTTGCAGCATGCAGATATGTTGCTGTCTCCCTTAACCGTTCCCAACCAGCTGTTGATTTCTCTAATCAAACATGGTCTACCATGGTTAGCAATTCCAGTAGATCCCTAGTAAAAACATTCTTGTTTATTTTAAAACCAATGGTAGCTGATGACAGACCAAATTCTGATGTTTACTTTGGAGGTTAGCATTTTTACTTTGGTTACTGTCATTCATGATATGAATAATATGTTAAGGTTCTAATTATTTTAAAGGATGTACAGTATCTTAGTTGTGAATCTGTTGTTACTGACAATGGTTCGTGTTCCCAGCTATTTTCTTCCCTGTTATTTCTGATAATATTTAGTTGAGATGAAACTTATCATTCTTGGGACTACTTTCATCTTCCCAGGGTTTCATGCAGCCATTTTAGTTCAGTAACGGCTGGTTTCTCCTTGTAATGTTATTAGTTATTTTATTTATTATTTTGTTGTGGATACTGCAGTTAAGGGCCTAGAAATTTTGGCTACGTTTCCAGAAAGCTTCTCTCCAGTATCAAAGTCCATACATGATAATATCTTGTCAGAGTTTGTCTCAGTAGTTGCTTCTGATAGCAACAAGACATTTTTGTGGACATTAGCATTGAAGGCATTGACAGAAATCGGCCTTTCTGTCAATCAATGTCCAGAGTCTGAGAAAGCTGTGAGCTTTCAGAGTATTGTTGTAGATAAGATTGTCTCCCTGTTACCTTCTGGTGAATCTGCTGTGCCTTTATCATTCAAAGTACAAGCAGCTTTTGAAATCGGAAGAACGGGGAAGGATTTTATGTTCAGAGTCGTCCATGGGTTGGATGCAGCTATGAATACCAATTTCTCAGCTGCTTTGGTAAGTTTTCTTTTGGCATAACTATTATAGGTTAGGTGAAAATATATTTTTGATACTAGTGCATTATATTATAATTTTGCATTTCACTTTTCCGGCTGTTTTTATAATTTCTAGATATTTGTCTATTTCTTCAAAGAACACGTAATCACTGAATATATTATAGTCTTTATGATTATGCATGTGATACTTGGAAAGATTATGCCAGTTCGTGGCACACACTCACACTCTTGCTTTTGTTGTTCCTTTTGTTTTATCTTTTACCTTATAAAACTTTGTTTCTCAAACTAACATAAACAACGCAGGGTCAGGGGAATCATGAGTCTGCAGAAGTGATGATCAAGCTTCTTGATACTTACTCCGGGAAGGTACTTCCATGGTGAGTAAATTTTCGGTTATCAATTTCCATTTTGCATTTTGTTACCTTGGTTCTAGTCTATCATCTATCGTGCACATAAGTTTACAAAATATATGGGTTTAAACACGATGGTATTTTAGCTCCAAAAGGTCCTTTCTATGATATTCGTATGACATCTTTTATAGCTTTTTATATATTGGTAATTGGTAGCCATTAGACAGTCATAAACTGAACTTTTAATACTGTGGTTTAGTAATAGCTTATGTAAGAAGATTTGTCACTAATCAATTTCTGACAAGTTTAAGAATGCTTGTAAGCTCATTGATATTATTTCAGCCTTTTATTTATCTTTATGTTTCCTTCATCTTTCTATGATATTTCTTTTTGTTATTAGTTGAGCATTTTCATTACCTTTTAGTTTCTTCTGTTTAATTATGGTAAAGGGCTTATGGGAAGTGCATTGAAACTTTATATGCTGTTGTTTTTAATACTTGAGTAATAGTGAGGTACAAAAATCCTAGTTTCCACTTTCCACAAAAATGCTTTACAATTGTTTTTCTAGTTTGGAGTATTGTGAAAAACTCGGCACCAGTCCATCTATGGAATTTTCAGAAAGTTTACCCATATAATACTTTGCCCTATTGGCGACATTGGAATATACAGCTTAAAAATATTCTGGGCTGGAATCGACAAAACCTCATTGCCCGAAAATAATGATTCCGAACTGAGAGTAATACCCTTTCATTCCCATCTTAGCATTAATAACTCTTATCTGTTTGTTGTTCATTCTTGATATTTGTTTGAATTACACTATGATTTGCCTTGGTATCTTATATTTACCTATTTAATTAAAGTATTTCTTGATATGGCCCTAGGTTTCTTGAAATCGGAGGTTTTGAGGAAGTCCCACTGAGTTTTGCTCTTAGTATCTGGGAGAAGATCGAACATGCTAAGTCCTTAAACTTTGCGCCCCTAGAAATTGCAAGTGTAAGGCAGCTAAGTAAAAGTTTGATTTCTCCATCCTATTTTGTTTCTTGTATTATACTACTACTTGAGTTGGATTTTCTCTGATCAGGGATCTTGTTATCAGGATCTTCTTGGTGCAATAATGACTGCAATGAAGAAAGCTGTTGGGATTTGTTCAAAGGAAAGCCAGGAGATAATTATTAATAAATCTTTTGGAGTACTTTCTTCAAGTACTGTTTTTGGGCAGATGGTGATTAAATCTGACATTTCTATTCCAAAGGAGGAAGAGTTGCAGCAAACTCATAATCCTGGTGATTCTTCTTGTAGGGATGAGTGGCTTACCTCATTATTTGCTTCAGTTATCATAGGTCTCCGTCCTCAAACAAGAATATCAAATGGAAAAATGATTATACAGCTGCTCATAAAAATCTTTCTTAGTGGACATGTTCCATCTGCTCATGCACTGGGTTCTCTAGTTAATAAGCTACCTTTGGAGATAACAGGATTGGACTCTTCTAAAATTCTGACTTTGAATGAGGCACTGGACATGATATCTCCTAGTTTTGTGGGAATTTCTCACTATGGAAGCATTTCTCGAAATGATGGCAGTGGGATTGATTTCAGTAGTTTAAGATTGGATACCTTACGAATGGAATCAGGAATTAACACTGTACTTGGATTAGCCTGGATTGGTAAAGGATTACTCATGAGGGGGCATGAAAAGGTTAAAGATATAACAATGGCTTTATTGAGTTTCTTGACATTGGATTGTAATGGTGTAGACTCAAGAGAGCTCCAGAATATTGATGGGAAAGACATGCATCAGCTGAGAACAAGTGCAGCTGATGCATTTCATATCATTATGAGTGACTCTGGAGAATGTCTGACTCGAGCGTATCATGCAACTGTACGACCACTCTATAAGCAACGGTTTTTCAACACTGTCATGCCAATTTTTTTATCCTTGGTGATGAAATCAGACTCAACACTTGTCAGGTATGAAAGGAAATAACTCCATTATAGAATTCTTCTTCTTCTAGTAAAAACATGTATACAATCATGGATTCTTTTCTGTTAGGTGTTTTCCTAGTTCTCAATTAAGATACCTCGATTAAGTAGTCATCAAACTTAATTCAATTGAACGCAGTATGTACTTTCTATCTTGATCTATTTCTACACCTACTTCCAGATCCATGCTATATAGAGCCTTTGCGCATGTTGTGTCTGATACTCCCATAATTGCTGTTTTGGCAGAATCCAAGAAGGTTAGCATCATTACTCACTCTTACCACCTCCAATATTCTGATACTGTTCTCCAATATAATTTTGTGCACAATCTCTTGAGATATATGAACTTTCATTCAGATTGTCCCAATTTTACTGGATTGCTTGTCCGTGCTGAGCAAGGATGCCACGAACAAGGAGATTATTTACAATGTTTTACTTGTCATGTCAGGGATATTGCTTGAGAAAAATGGTGAGAGGGATACCGAGCTTTATCTTTTTTTCTATTAGACCATCTTTTCCTTTAAATGTGTATTCAACATGGCATGAACTGAAGGCTTATAATATGAGTATATAATTGATATACGGAAAGTGTTTATTTATCTGGAAGTTGGTGCTGCTTGCTGCACAAAGACCTTGATGTGATCTTATTCTATTCGTGTTTGTATATATCTATGATTGCATGTATAATTAAGGTGTTGATGTGACTTAACTGAAAAGTATTATTACCAGGTCTATGGCTGTCATTATACTGAATGCAATCTAAGAATTCTATTGGGTGTTGCCATGTATTTTCCATGGCTAATTAACAGTGCAACAAGCCTGGAGTAATTGATAATTTGATGATTTTTTCCCACTACACTTGGGCGTTAAAAAAAAGCAGAATATGATGTTGGGGATTGCAAGTATTTAAAAATAAATAAATTAGGCTTTCCTGGTCAAGCAACTAGTTAATTTGTTGAAATGCATTTCAATTGTCAATTACTCTAATTTTTCCCGCACTCATTGCCACAGGACAAGAAGCTGCAGTAGAAAATGCAACAGCCATTCTAAACCAACTTATTGATCTGACAGCATACCAACACATGATGGTATACATGTTCTTCTTAAGCTGCTGCAAACTTCGTGAATTTTGTGTTTGTATGCATGTGTTGAAGTTATATTATTCTTTTGGTCCTAAAGCTGCTCTTGACAGGTCTCGAGTGAAATAGTAATGTTGAATTTTGGTTTCTCTCTGGAGTGTCTTAGATTTAACTTGTTATAACCACTCGGAGAAGAGTGGGCGATTACATATGTTGTTGTCGGATGTTTTCTGAAGTTGTGGTCTTATCCTTGAGAAGTTGTTTTGGATATTTCTGTAGCTATCCTGTCTCCTTAATGCTTTATCAATCAATGTTCTCTGCTAATTTCTCTTTATGATTTATATTTAACACTAAATCCTTCATTAATGAATTTTCCTTTTCTAAAAGCTTTTGCTCCAAACTCTGATTTTTGTTATTAAACTAATTCTTCACACTTGGCAAAGGCAAATAAATTTTTCATAGCCTTGAGAAGTTCTGATGTCTGCTAGTGCAAATGTTTCTTCATATTTTCAGGCAGTCCGAGAAACAGCAATACAGTGCCTTGTTGCTATGTCCGAACTACCCCATGCAAGAATATATCCTTTACGAACCAAGGTACGAACATTTTCGTGTCTGCGTATAGTGTCCATGCTTAGATCTCAAAAAGGCAGTCAACAATTGCACTAGCTTTGCATAAATCTTTTCTTTGCTATTGTGTATTTATTCAACTGTGGGCAGAAAAGGTGTTTTTATTTTCACTCGTTAATCTTTCCCAAATAACAATTTC
Organism: Lavandula angustifolia; assembly: GCA_028984105.1. NCBI lineage: Eukaryota > Viridiplantae > Streptophyta > Magnoliopsida > Lamiales > Lamiaceae > Lavandula > Lavandula angustifolia. Next base: position 3,472,256 of record CM054812.1, read on the forward strand.
GTTCCACGATGCCAGGTTTTACAAGCCACATCAAAGGCACTTGATGATCCTAAGAGAATTGTTCGTCAAGAGGCTGTCAAATGTCGGCAATCTTGGTAAGTCTTACTATTCCCCCCCTTATAATTAGTATTTTGAATCTGGAATCAGATTCTCACTTGTTGATGCTTGTATTTTCATTTTAGGGCTGCAATGGCATCTAGAAGTCTTCATTTTTAAAATCAGAAGGATTCCTACTTTTACTCTGCTGGTGAGTGGTGAGCTCTGCTTCTTGCTGTTGAAAGATACAATTGATAAACTATTTCCTTTCTGTAGTTGTTACACTTCCTCAAAAATAGCAAAATTATCATTTAGTACAAGCTTCTTGGTTATCAAATGCTATATTCAGTATTTAAAATATTAAATATATCACATGTAGTTAACTTTTTTCTGCAGGTGCATCCTCTGAAGGCTGGGGATTCTCGATGTACTCCAAGTAATTTATTGTGCAGATATCATGAGATGTAGAACTTACTCTATATTAGAGCTTGTTGATTAGTAGCACTTGCCTAGAAAAGGCTCACAAAAAGAAGGATATAACTTGAATTGAATTTATAAATTACAAGTATATACAGTATTGCAATCTAGTACTGATTTAATTTGCCAAAAAAAGGGATGATCAAAAGGAGAAAGCAAAATTCTCAGCACAATACTTCATCCCATCAAGAAAAGATTGTTCATAACCTCAGCAAATCAAGATTCCCTTGAGGGAGAAGACTAGAAATTCTCTAAGCAGATGAGGCTTCTGCTCCTTCGTCGTCCGATTGTTGAGATTCGTGCTTTGCAGCTGCCTGCAAAACCCTGGTTTGGACGTCGGATGATGAAGGCGAGGTGGGTAGTCCATTCCCATTGCTTCCTACCTTGCCAGCTGCCCACAAAATCGCCCGTGCGCCTAGTCTCACTGGAGTTAGCACCAGCCTGAGGATTGCACCATTTCTCAAGTCGTTTAGACAAAACAATAGTGATAAAACATGACTGAATGAGTTTAGCTGGTACCTTATGTCCTTCAGATCTTCTACATCCTCGTAAGAAGCAACTCATCGGTATAAGCTCTGCCAATAGTTTAAAGTGAGAGAATGAAGGCAGCAGAGAGGTAGAAACACAACTAATATCTGAGTAGGGGGGAACTAACACTTTCCCTGCATCTTCAACTGGTTATTTTAGCAGAAAATAATATCAATAAACGCAAGAAAGCTAGCTTGAAGCCTTTTAACACCTTATAATTTCTTTAGGTCGCGATTCCAAATTATTTGAAGATATGGAACACAACTAGTTGAAGACAAGATTCAAGAAACTAATTACCTGGCCAAGACCAATAACACCAATAAATTGCAGTCTTATCCCACTCTGCATAAAGAAACACTTGTTGAACTTGACAAAGCCATTCACTCATTCATGCTTTAAACCCCTAATATGATGTTGATTAAAATAGTTGGTCTTAAACTCGTACACAACACGATACCTATTACTGAATAAGTTGCCGCTGCAAAACCCTACACATGAAGAAATTAGTTAGTCAGTTGCATCTTGAAATAGCCATTCAACATATATGTTTATCTTGCTTCAGATACTTGGTAGATTAAAAAACTTGTGCATTATTATGGTTTTGCCCACCCTCATATGTCAGATAACTGCAAAGGTAGAATGATGAAGAGTTGCATGCATTAGATTTGCAATGATGGGATATATTTCTTAGTCATATCCAACAAAAAAGTTAATCACTCAAAACACGAGAATGAAGCCTTACCACTACGTACCCGATGATCTTCAACGGTGTTGGTTTAATTTCCTCCAAGATCGCTTCAGCTTCCTATAGAAACCCAGCCTTTATTTAGTAGATAAAAGAATCACAGAGTTGGTAAAAAGAAAAGATACGAAAAAAGTATCTGCGGCTAATAGAATTCAAATCATACAAAAAGATGGAAAATATATGCCTCTTACTAGTCGGTTAAAACAAAGTCTAGCAGGGACATTATTCTATCTGTTATCTCATATTAGCTCTTAAGGATATGGACTGGATGTGTTCACCAGAAGTACAAGTCAGGCAATAGCATGAAAGCGTGTTAAGAAACAGCTTAGACTTCACTTTACAGATGCTCGACACTGTTTGAACAAATAAATGTTTTCGACCACATGACTCCAAAATACAGATAATTATCCAAATAAACTTGTTTGCTTTGAAATATCCTTGAAACAGCCAAGTATCAAAATGTCTTGAGCTGAGCCGAGACCCAGAATAATAAACAGAGGCCTTTGTCAATATACCGAATATGTAAAAGCCTCTGCGCGAAATATCTTCCAACCCGATGAAACTTTGCATAACAGAAAAGGCAAGACAAAGACTTACCTCATTATTACTGCAATTGCTGTCTCAGGTTTCAGCAGTTTAATACGGAAGCCATTTTTAACCCAAGAGCAATAGCCACCTTTGACTAGATATGGTTTCTGTAGTATGAAAAAAAAAAATTTCTCCAAAAACAAATGAAATCCAAAAAATTGAAGAAAATATTATCAAAATCAAACTGCTTTTATGATGGCTAAATGAATAAATGAAATAATGGTAATCGTCGAAGATAAGAGAAAATAAGTTAGATTTCATATTTTTAATATTTTGTCACTTAATATACTGACACTATAAACATTCACCAGTCAAACTTGCCTTAGTTCCAAGCCTTCTCAGCGATCTTGCGACACCCTTGGAACAAGTTCCATCAGCATCCATAACTAAAACTTTAGTCCTGTCCTACATGCATAAGAGTTGATGAAACATAACGTCTCATGCATAATTTCCAACAGGAAAGAAACAGAATAGTGAAGGAAATTATTTTCAACATACATCAACAATTTTAAGGTTACGAATAACGGCAGCAAGCAATGTGTCTTCGATATCCCGTCCCCCCTTCAGCAACTTCTTCACAGAGCCATCAACCTGCAAATATAAGTACACTTAGAAGTTAGAAACATAAAAAAAAAAAAAAAGAAAATATCTCAGCGTTTAGATTTGCCTATCTAACTTTTCCTATAAACGATCTTAACTAAGTAAAGTTAATGTCAGAAAAATGTTTATCAGAAAAAATAATATCAACCTGAGGTAGTGTCACACCGGCATATCGAAACCGAGCTCCCCTTCGAAGATCAGGAATACCGTCTCTTACCTTGAGATCCTTTGCAGTCAGAACAATGCAACTAGGAATAATCAGTAATAATTTTCAAAATGAAATAAACCATAAAACATTTAATAAATCAATGAAAAGAATATAGTAAAGAAAAAGTCTAGGATCCATCTCACGAAGTTTCAATGCAATGAAAGGTTAAATATATTTAGTCTCTTACCTCAGGTCGATATCACGATCCATCTCATTAAAGATCCATGAATGGAAAGGTAGATAAATTTAGAGTCTCTTACCTCAGGTCGAATGTCGACAAGTACAACATTCTCACTCCCTTGTAAGAGCTCCAAAGCTGACTGAGGGGACAAATCTCCTGCATATCCACTATATCTTATTATCCTATAAGAACCCCTGCACAAAACTGATGAGATATGTAATTGCCATTCATTAAACAAGAAAATAAAAGCAAGATGAGGTTCACTTTCTAGATATCACTTAGAAAGACTTGAATCGAAAAAACATAACTCCAAAACAAGATTTATACCACAAAGTTCCTGAGAGTACAAGGAAGACAACGACTGGAACAAGGGGATCTTTAGGGTCCAGGCCAAGACTCTCTTCAAATCCCTCCACAGCAATGTAAACCTTTGCACCCAAATGTAAGGGAAAAGTGTCAGAAATGAATATGCCTCCGATTTACCATGTTATTTAAAAAGTAATCAGGAATAGATAATATCAAGAAGGCAGCATTTCTAAGTGTGAGAAACCCAGGTTCAATTCCTTTCCCTCCCCCAAAAAAAAAAAAAAAAAAAAAAAAGAAAAAAAACTTTGCATTTTGAAAAAATAAGGCAGCATTCTTAAATCGAACCATTTCATTTATACGAGAATTAGCTTTAGCCATTGAAGTCATGTAAAGTCAAAGAACTAACATATAGCCAGAGTGATTCTCATGATGAAATTAATAAGCAATGAAATTATTTAACGTCGCACTTGAAGGCTATGAATATAGGTATACCTGTTGAAGAGCAGTTGCAGCAGGACTAAATACTTTCTCTACACTCTCTTCGGATAAACTAAGTGCCTCTCGTAATTCTGTAGGGAGAAATTCTTTAACAGAAGAATAAGCATATCCAGCAATTTTGGCTCCCTCTACCAGAGACTTCTCAACTACAATAACTGTACCCCTCAAAACATCAACTACAAAGGGCCCAACTCTTCCTGATGATTCCCATAACTCACTAGATAATCCAGCCAACTTACTACCGGCCGATCCTCCAGATTTATTGATAAACGAGATAATCTCATTGACGGAATTATCAATTACTTGATTGTCTTTGTAAGAGTATCAGTGAGCAATGGGGTGGCTCTATCAGATAAATTGTTCAAAATATCTTCTCCTTTGTTAAATGTATCAGTAGCAGATTCTCTCAACTTTGAAACATCAGAAAATTTAGTTTGCAGGAAAGATACTGAATTTGCATCCATGTCCAACAAATTAGATACTGGATGAGGAACAGTCTGCACAGTGTCAAAAGGCGTAACTGATTCGACATCAGCAAAATTCGGTAGCACCTCAAATTTGTTGCTAAGATAATCCACTAGCTGATCATCTGAAGCAGAGTTGTAAAAGTTCTCCATGAACATCAAGTCATTTGATCCTAAATAATGTGATTCATCTATTACCCCAACTTGGTAACTGCCCAACGCACATTGTCTTAATTTTGGCAATCCATTACGATAGAATGACCGAGCATTCAGACTGATAGCGAGAAACTGTTTGCAGTCCGCATCAAATGCCATCAAATATGGTGATAAGGATTTGAATCCTCCACAAACAGAAGCCTGCAAGAAGACAAGTTATAAGCTCTGCCTAAAACTTCATTTAATATTATCACATTTACTCTGTTCCTCACACACACTCAAAAGATGTACTATTATAACTTCAATCAACTTATGATCTCACAAACCGAGAAAACCTAAATACTAATCAAGTCATTCCAAGAGGAAAATACAGAGATCATAGAAAAGAACCCCCAAAATGCAACATACTGTAATCAACTAATTAAAAAGATAAATAATGTTTACTTCAGTCCCCAATTTTTGTTTAAGAGAAACAGAAAAACGAAAACAATGTATTGACCTGACATGACAAGCTGGTGGCCGCTGAGCAAAGCGGCAACATTGCTGGCTAAACTCCCAAAGCTCCTCCAAGTATCACCTAATCCCTCATTACCTCAAGAAACTAAAAACAAAAATAAACTCTTGGAGGCAACTCACGAATATCAAGGGCTTTCATCAAATTAAAATCTTGAAATGGATTCTGGCGAGATCAAAAGAGCAAGTACAGTGTTGAAAGGGAAGTCCGTTGAACTTAAAAGGGTTTTACTGGGTTTTTTTTTTATATTTGAATTTGACTTTATACAAGTACAAAACATAATTATTTTTGGGAAAGAGCATTTGTACTACTAGCCATATAGGTTACATAAAAACAACTATAGCCATAAACTAAAATAAAACACAACTTTAGCTATTTAGATTCTTTTTTGTCTTCCATCACATATTCCCAATCATTTGAGGTGGTGGTGTAGAAATTTGTGCCAACATTATTTTGTTTTCCCTTTGAAACGCGAAGGGCCGAAGGAGGGCCTATGGAGGCTGATAGAGAGCCGAGGGAGGAAATCAAATTGTTGTCCAAATAGCAAGACAATATTTCCCCTCGGTCCTGCCATCCTATCCTACGGCCATCCATTGGCCCTCCATGGGCCGAGAGAAAAATTTAAGGACGAGCAAGTCCATCAACCGAGCCACTTGAAAGAGCTCAAGCAATTACAGTAGCCGATGGGGGCCGAATATACCCTAGGCTCTCCTTCGGCCCTCTGTTTTGTAATATACATAGTCATCGACCGAGAAAGACTCGAACACCTTCGGCCTTAGGCTCATGCTCCCCTTTGTTCGAGATAGGCTTCGACAAGACACAACATGTAAGACTTTATCTGCAAAAGCGCAAAAGGGCCGATGGGGGCCAATGTGGGGTACAGTTTCCATTAAGTTTTTCCTGCTGAAATGACTAGTTGGATATGATATTCACATGGGAGCGTTTTAGGGTCGCTGGAAGGTGCAGTTTACATTCAATTTTTCTGCTGAAATGACTAATTGGATATATATATTCACATGCAGAATTGCAGGCCTATGGAGGGCCTAAGGCGGGCCGAGGACGGCTTGTGTACTTTCTAGAATAATTGATTGCAATTGGAACACGGGAAATTTTTTCATACATTTTGCTTCTAAGAATGAGGAACTCCATGCATGAGTTCACTCATTCACAGATAAAATTCCTCAATTCCTTGCATACTCTTCTCAATTCCTCACATCCATTTGAAAAATATGGTCGATTTTCGACCGATATTGTGAAATTAAACGACAAATTCGATGCTCAGTTGAATTATGTCGGTGGCCATGAGTTCATGGATTACATTTCTTCGAATAATATTTCTTTTGCATATCTCCGACAGAGCATTGATCGGTGGCTCAGTGTTTATTCTCTTCCGTTCAACTACTTCATCTACTATATTGCTGATTTCCGAAGAACCGGTAGGATGATGAAGACCATCCCGGGCTTTGATATTGATCTTATGCGGTTATGCTCTATCGACGTAGAGCCAGTTGTATTTCTTGTATATCATGAAGTGCAAAATCCTCAATTTGTTGTCCCCAATCTGAATCAATTACCCGAAGATATTTCTAATTTCGGAGGTCCTAGTTGGTTTACAGGACAAGGAAGCAGAAATAATGAAGACGTTCGGGCTCCCTAAAGGAATGTTCGTGTGGAGACAGATTCAGATCGTGAGGCGGATCTGGACACATCATCTGATGATGATGAAGATCAAGATATTCCTCCCGCCTTGATTAATTATTCGTTAATAGATTTTGCTGCATGGATTCGGAGAGAGGGTGGCGTGAGTCAGCTTATGTCTTTGCTTGTTCAAGTCAATCGTCCTTCATTGAACGACGAGACTGTATATGACAACATGGAAGCAACTGGCTACTTCCTATTGTTCCCCTTGATGTATCCGATTCAGTTGTAGCGTGGAACCTGACTAATGTTGTAGACGGAAGTTTGCTGGAAGGATTGATGCTTAGCTCGAAAGACAAACTTTATGCTGCTGTCGCACTATTCCATTTGGAAAACGGTGCAGATTTCAGAGTGCAACTTTTGAAAGCTTCCCGGTTAGAATATATCTGCAGAAGATGTGTTGATTGTCCATTCCAGCTGCGGGCATACTGTAGAGGTCAACAATGTTGGGAGGTGACTAAATGGATTGCGGACCACACTTGCACAACTGATTTATCTGGACTTGACTCATAAGATGTGCGGTCGAAGGCTGTAGCAGCTTATATAGCTCGTAGATTGCACCGTCAGAGTAAGTTAATAAAATCGGCTAACATTCAGGCAGATCTATTGGATAAGTTTGGAATATAAGCAACCTACGAGGTCGCCCTCCGAGAGCGTAATGCTGCTATTTCGATGATTACGGCGAACATGTAGATTTGTTCAACAAGCTGCCTCAATATCTGCATTTGCTGGAAAAATAAATTCGGGGACTTATACGGATCTCGATGTTGGTGAGGATGATTGTTTCCAACATTTATTTTTGGCGATTGGTGTATCGCGTGTCCCTTGTTTAGCCAACCTACGGAAGGTTATTGTGGTGGACGGGACATACTTGAAATGGAAGAATAAGAAAATATCATTCATCGCTACTACTTTTGATGCGAACGAACAAATATTCCCACTCATTTTTTGTGTAGGTCCGATTAAAAATGATATTTCATGGACGTGGTTTATGCTACGATTAAGCACCGCATTTACAACGGATGAGAGTTTAGTGATTGTTTCAGACCAGCATAAAAGCATAGCGAATGTGGTAAGAGACGTTTTTCCCAATGCACAACACTGCCTCTGTTACTACCAAATCTCCAAAAAGCTTGAGAGATACGGTGATTGGGTCATGCAGGTGTTCTATCAAGGAGCTTATGATCATCGGTCGATAGAGTTCCATTAGGGTATGAACGCCATCCGTCAGGGAAAACCGACTATTTATGAAAAGTTAATGGAAATCGGATCGAAGAAGTGGTCCAGGCTGTTCAGTAAAGGTCGCCGTTACAGTCTACTAACATCGAATGCTATTGAGTCAATAAATGCTCAACTATTTGAGGCTAGACGACTTTCAATTCTTGCTATGCTCGAGCCAATCAACTATATGATAGAGTCGTGGTTCGATATTCGATGAGTAAAGACAAATTCCTAAAACATTCATTTGACATAGTGTTGGATTATGAGTCAGTAGAAGATACTTAGCATCTATTGGGTAAAATAATATAGGGGGAAATCATAGTGTTCATGCTATGGAATTGAAGATCCCAAAACCCAGCTGGTATCAGTAGTGTAGTGTCAATAAGACTAGATGATGTAATAGGCTAGACTGTTTTCAATTTCTTTATCTCTTGTGTCTAAGTCCTGTACGGGGTAAAATGTTGGACTGATCTTCACTAGGAAGTTTACTTTCCAGAACCCCACGTCATCAGTGTAAGAGCTTGTGTTCTTAAGTCATCAGCTGATCTTCGCTCAGTAGAAGACATCTCATCGGCTGACAGACATCAGTAGAAGAACCTTCTATACAAAGCTCAGTACCTTCGCAGTCATCAGCTGACTACACTCAGTAGAACATCTCTATCAGCTGACTCAGACGAAGAAGACAGAGACTGCATCAAGTCTACTATATCCGACAGGAAACGACCCAGCTTTTAACTTCATTCGAAAGTCAGTAGAAGATCATACGAGGATGAGTGAGAGTCAACTCCGATAAAGACCAATGTCTGACATATCTCACCTACCACAAACCTCGGCCAATGAGAAGCCGTCAACGCACTACCTGCTCTGATCAACTAAAGCTGCTCTCATGCACAATAATCAACAACTCTGCTGCAATAACTCGAACATATGGCCGTTTTCTTTAGAAGCTTGTGACACGTGGCATCGTCCTCTCCAACGGGCAAATGCCTGGGTCACGACTATAAATAGAGAAGCAATTCCGAGCTCCATGCACGGGATATCAAAGGGTCAAAATACTCAAGCTTTCGAAACAACTCTAGCGCATTCAAGATATATCCAGCGAAGAACTTGCCCAATAGAATAACTTTAGTTTTTCTCTCTAGAGTTCTTTAGATCCCTCTTCTCTAGCTAAGCTCATCGTTCATATCTATAGCTTAGAATCTCGAAGGAGTTCACTTTTAGTGATTGTTCTTATTGTAAGAACTCCTTCCTAGTTGGAGAAAATCCCCTCCCCTTCAAACTTAGGTTTGATTTGCAAAAGTCGCTAAGGACTATAACTTAGAAGAGTCTGTCCAGTGCACAGATACCTTGCTGAGGCTTGCTCAGATTAATCAACTAGACCTCCTGTTCAGCAGGACCGTGGACGTAGGATCTTGCGTATCCGAACCACGTTAAAAATTGCTTGTGTCGTTTACTGTTTTATTGCTCTGCATACAAACGTTTTACAAACTCATATCTTGCATAAAACGTATTCGAAAAGTGCACTAGCCAAAACTATTTTAACTTGTGAAAATCACGTTTTCAACTGAGACGAATCTCCGGGCCCTACACACTTATCCGCACTAAGTCTTCGACTAAGAATCAAGCACTGACTGAAGTCAGTAGGAGAGACTCAGTAGTTGGCACACTCTGACCCGCGATCAGAAGGTTACGATTTAGCACTGTTCATCAGTAGCAACCTACAGCTCAGCTGTCCTTCGTGTTTGAGAAAAAGAACAGCACTCAGGTGTATTCACCCCCCCTCTACACCTGACTTTCGTCTCCGGACCAACAATTGGTATCAGAGCATCGGTGTTCTTCTGATCATCGGTTCTGAAACTACTGGTCTTCTCGAACAGATCCTGAAAACATTTTTCACTGCACAAGCATCTCTTCATACATCCTTATACTCTTACCCATATAATGTCTGATATGTCAGGGTATTAGGATGGTGCCGATGTTCTCCGTAGAGAACTATATGGTATGACACGTAAGAATGGAGGCGCACCTAACATCGCTGCATGACAGCATGCCGGATGTCCTTGAGACAGGACCCATCATTCCCATGATCGACAGCGTATAATTTGCTGCGGCGGGAGGTCTAGGAGCACAAACTGGTGCTAAAGTCGCAAAAGACAAATCTGCCTTCACGCTAGAAGAGAAAAAGCTGCACAACCTCGACCGAGGTGTGACTCACTGAGCGTAGTCGGGAGGGTGCAAGACTGCAAGACGGCAAAGGAACTTTGGGATGCCCTGGCTGTACTGAGCTAAGGAACCCCGCAGATCAAGGAAAATAAACTTGAGCTAGAGTTACAAAAGTTCGATACATTTGCCATGGAGCCCAACAGACCATTGATGAGCTCATCGTCAGATTTACCAACCAGATCAATGTGATCAACGGGCTGGGGAGGACGTTCACCAACAAAGAGATGAACACGGAGATCTTGAGAGCGCTACCTCGACTAAAGTGGCTTCCTTTTGCTACTTATTTACGTCGCTCAGATCTTAATGCTCTAACTCCTGATGTTATCTTTTCAGAATTAAAGACGGAGGAATTTGAGCACAACCTACCCTAACAATGTTCCAGCGCTCCAGCTGACACATAGATAGATCATGCTTTCAAAGCAACAGTGAGCAAACCTAGAGCCAAACCCATTTCTTCCAGCAAGGCAGTAGCCACGACAGATGCAAAGTCCTCTGAGATATCTGCTACTGACCAGCTTGCACTTATGGCTCTCAAATATCAAAGAGAAAAGGAGAGAGTCAGAAAGCTGAAGAAATACCACAGAGACTCTCCCTCAGGTAAGAAAGAATATCGAAAAAGGGAAGAATCTAAACCTTCTACTGATTGCAGGAACACAAAACCTGTTGTTAGTCCATCCAACGACTCAGCTGGAAAAGACAACAGATCGTCTGTGTGTTACAACTGCAAGAAGGAGGGACACTATCAGTACGATTATCCCGAACTCTTGACTGCTCAAAGAGCAGAACGGCAGGCCAGACGCGAGAAATTTGCCCGAAGGAGGTAGGCCTACATCGCCGGAGAGATATCCGATAACTCAATCGAGGAAGATACATTCATGTATTCTTCTGAAGACGAAGCTGCATTTGTCGCTGTTGAGATCGGAGAGACAGATCCTGAATCAACTGCAAAATATTATCTGATGGCCGGAGAAGAGGCTGAGGTAAACTCTAAACTTAATATAACCTCTTCCTCACATAGCACACACGACACGTGCTCGGTCACAGATGAACCTCTAGACGTGGTACAAGCCTACGATGATCTATTAGAGGAGCAGATTCAGCTGAGCAGAGAGTTCAGCAGAACCATTCAGGAACTGGAACATGTAAAGGCTGAAAATCAGAGACTTTCTTCTGATTGTCAGGTCTCCACTGATTCGGAGAATTTGGTTGTGAGACTCAAGGAAGAGATTAAATCTCTTCATGACTAAGTCTCAGCTTCAAGAAACTCAGATATCAGTTCTGACCAAGGACAATTCTGAGAAAGATACTGAAATAGCCCGATTCAGTCAGAAGCTCGCAGGAGTAGAAAAGGATTATGAATCACTTCGAAGAAGTGATGAGGTCTGGCGAGAACTGATGACTGAACAGTACCTAGGAGCTAAGGAGAAGTTGGAAAGTATGCTCAGAGCTCAAAGGCCAACGGTCATGAAAGAAGAACTTGGCTATACTCATGAAGCTTCCACTTCAACATCGAAAAGCTCAGAAATGCTGGCTGATAGGTTCGTCAGAGGAAAAATTCAGGTTACTGAATCAACACCTCAGGCAAAGAACAAACATAAGATGATTACACCTCAACCAAGCAACAAGAAGCAAATGACCAGAGGTTCTAGCCCCAGGACACCACGATCAAATTTAGGGGGAACCAAGAAGATCAGATGGGCAGAGCAGTACAGTGAACCGCTATATGAGCATCCAACACAGTATGGTTTGTACTAATATGAGCCCAGGGTCAGGAGGAGCACACAACCTAAGAAGAAGAAAGCTCATGAACCCAAAATTGTCAGTATCTCCAAGTCCTGTGGAGAAGAAAGCTGACAAGGTTCAGAAGAAGAAGTCTCAGACTTCTCAGGTCCCGAGACAAATCTGGGTTCCGAAATCACCCACTAACACTTAAGGACCCAAACTGAACCAAAGGGTACCTAAAACTATTTCTGTTTTGCAGGTGCATAAGGACCCTTGGATAGTGGACAACGGCTGCTCGAGACACAAGAGATATCAAAAGAGCTTACTGACCAACTACGTGCAAGAAGATGGTCCCAGAATTGAGTTTGATGACAACTCTAAAGGCTATAAAAGGGGACATGGAACACTAAACATTCGGACTACATCAGTTCCAAGAGTAACATATGTTGAAGGACTTCAACATAATCTTCTTTCTGTCAGTCAATTATGTGATAATCTGAATAGAGTTATCTTTGACGCTGGTTTCTGTGATGTTGTTGACAAATCTACAGGGAAAACAGTGTTATCAGGTTCACGGAGGAAGAATATCTATGTTGCAAACTGGACAACCGTCGAACCTGAGGCTTGCTTACTTGCTCAGACAAAATCTAGGGACAAGGCAGGATGGCTGTGGCACAAGAGACTCAGTCACCTGAACTTCAAGACTATGAACAAGCTAGCCAAGAACTCTAAAGTCAGAGGACTGCCCAATGAATCGTTTATCAAAGATAGAAATTGTGAAGTATGCTTGAAGGGAAAGCAGACAAAGAACATCAATCAACCAATTCCGTCACCTTCCACTGATGGAATCTTTCAACTGCTACACATGGACTTATTTGGGCCAGTCTCTCCAGTGACTATAAGAGGCAAGAAGTATGCCCTCATCGTTATTGACGACTATTCAAGATATACGTGGGTCATCTTCATAGCCAACATATCTGATGTCATGACTGAGTTACCTAAACTGCTGAAGAAGCTCAGTGTGGAAAAGGACATCAAGATTCAGAGAATTCGCTCAGACAGAGGAACAAAAATTCTCAACTCAGTAGTAAAAGAGTACTGCGAAAAGGAGGGAATCAAGCACGAGACATCAGCAGCTCGCACCCCTCAGCAGAACGGACTTGCTGAACGTAAAAATAGAACACTTAAAGAAGCAGCAAGAATGCTCCTAGCATACTCTGGACCACCCTCAAAGTTCTGGGCTGATGCTACTGACACCGCCTACTACACTCAGAATCGCTCACTGCTTACATAGCAACACATGAAGACACCTTACGAACTATGGAAAGGGAGAATTCCTTCTATTTCTCATTTTTATATTTTTGGTTATCCTTGCTTTATCCACAATAATGGGAATGATCAGTTGAAGGTCTTTGATAGCAAATCTGATCAAGGAGTATTCTTAGGATACTCTCGAGTCAGTAAAGCTTTCAGAGTCTTTAACTATCGGACTCTTTGCGTGGAGGAAAGCCCTCATGTTGTCTTTGATGAGTTTGTTACTGAGGATAGGAAATCTAAGAAGACAAATACTGAAGATGTCAGCAGCAAGCTACATGATCTCGCACTAAACGACAAAGCCGAAAAGATCCAGCATTGTTGGGATGATGAGTCAAACGATGAGGAAATTCAGACCCATCCCACAAGCAATGTGGCTGACCTGGTTGATTCTACTGAACATAATCAACATCAGGTAACAACGGTCGATGAGGAAGCCCCAGTGGTAACTGAGACCTCTACTGATAATATAAACTCAGGGGGAACAACTAATGTTCCTGAGCTAAATGCCCCTGAACCTGGAAACTCAGTAGATCCTAACCTTCTTCTGAACTAGCTGCGTCACGTAACGACTACTCATCGAAATTCCTAACACTCCCGTGATCGTATGCGAAGTAGTCTCAGAAGAAGAAGCCAGACTCAGACGTTCATGGCTTGACGCTCATTCTTCCAATCTTATTATAGGAGATCCATCAACAACAATCAGGATGAGATCTAGATTAAGTCAAGGAGAAAGCTCACTCTATTCTTGTTTCTTGTCTACAGAAGAACCTCAGACAATAGAGGATGCACTCAACGATGCTGACTAGATCATTGCCATGCAAGATGAGCTGAACTAGTTCGTTTATAACGAAGTTTGGGAGCTTGTTGATAGACCTAGACATCAGCACGTGATCGGTACTAAGTGGGTCTTCAAGAACAAGCGAGATGAAAACAACGTCATTGTCAGAAACAAAGCTCGACTTGTTGCCAAGGGATACTATCAAGCAGAAGGAATAGACTTTGATGAAACCTTCGCTCCAGTCGCCAGATTGGAAGCTATTCATCTGTTCCTAGCCTATTCAACGCATCAAAGATTTAAAGTATATCAAATGGATGTAAAGTCAACGTATCTGAACGGCGTACTGAAGGAAGAAGTCTATGTAGAACAACCACCCGGCTTTCAGCAGGGACATCAGGTCTACAGACTTCGGAAAGCACTGTATGGGTTAAAACAAGCACCCAGGGCTTGGTACGATACCCTATCAGACTTTCTGCTTCAGAAAGGTTTTCAAAAAGGGATAGTAGATCGCACCCTGTTCAACATAAAGTCAGGAGATGACATCCTACTGGTGCAAATCTACGTGGACGACATCATTTTCTGTTGCAGAAACGTGACTATATGTCAACAATTCGAGAAAATGATGAAGGAGAAGTTCGAGATGTCTATGATGGGAGAGATGAACTACTTCCTTGGATTTCAAGTAAAGCAATCACCTGAAGGAATATTCATCAATCAAGCCAAATACACTCGAGACCTCCTGAAAAGATTCGGCTGCGACTCAAGCAAGCCAGTCAAGATCCCCATGAATACAAATTTCAAAATCGATCTAGACAAAGAGGGAGCTTCTGTTAACTCTACTAATTATAGAGCTATTATTGGTTCTTTATTATATTTAACAGCAAGCAGACCTGATATAACTTATGCTGTAGGTGTATGTGCCAGATTTCAAGCGAATCCCAAGCGAAGTCATATGGACTCAACAAAGAAGATTCTGCGATATCTGAAGGGAACACCTGACGCAGGGTTATTGTTGGGTTATGAGTCAGTAGATGGTATTCAGCTGTTAGTGGTTAAAAGAATATTGGGGTAAATCATAGTAGTACTATGAAATTGAAGATCCCAAAACCCAGCTGATATCAGTAGTGTAGTGTCTTGATATGATTAGATGATGTATATGTTAGACTGTTCTTATGTATTTATCTTTTTGTCTAAGTCTTGTACGGGGTAAAATGTTGGACTGATCTTCTGACGAAGTCATTTTCCAGAACCCCACGTCATCAGTGTAATTGCTTGCATTCTTCTGTCATCAGCTGAACATCACTCTCAGTAGTAGACACCTCATCAGCTGATAGACATCAGCAGAAGAACTTCATGCAAAGCTCAGTACCTTCGCAGTCATCAGCTGACCTTACTCTGGAGATATATCCTTGTCAGCCGACTCAGACGAAGAAGACAGAGACTGTCCTAAGTCTACTGTATCCGACAGAAAACGACCCAGCCGCTAAAGTCAGTTCGAAAGTCAGCAGAAGACATACGAGGACTAGGGAAAGTCAACTCTGACGCCTGACACAATCTCACCTACCACAAACCTCGACCAATGAGAAGCCGACAAAGCTTTACCTGCTCTGACCAACTAAAGCTGCTCTCATGTACAGTGTCAACTGCCCTGCTGCAACAATTCGAAAATATGGCCGTTTTCTTTGGAAGCTTGTGACACGTGGCATCATCTTCTCCAATGGACATATGCCTGCTCACAACTATAAATAGAGAAGAAAATCGAGCTCCACGCACGGGATATACAAGGGAAAATGCTCAAGCATTCAAACGACTCTAGCAAACTTAAAGATCATTCCAGCGAAGAACTTGCCTACATAGAAAATCACTAGTTCTTCTCTCTAGAGTTCTTTAGATCCCTTCTTCTCGAGCTAAGCTCACTGCCAAATTTATAGCTTAGAAACTCGAAGGAGTTCACTTTCAGTGAATTGTTCTTATTGTAAGAACTCCTTCTTAGTTGGAGATTATCCCCTCCCTTTCAAACTTCGGTTTGAGTTGTAAAGTCGCTAAAGACTATAACTTAGAAGGGTCTGTCCAGTGCACAGATTCCTTGCTGAGACTTACTCAGATAAATCAACAAGTACTCCTGTTCATCAGGACCGTGGACGTAGGATCTTGCGTATCCGAACCACGTTAAAAATTGCTTGTGTTATTTACTGTTTTATTGCATAGCATACAAACTGATTAAAAACCATATCTTTGCATAAAACGTATTCTCAAAGCGCACTAGCCAAAATACTTAAACTTGCGAAATCACGTTTTCAAACTGAGACGAATCTCCGGGCCCTACACTCTTATCCACACAACGTCTGCGACTGAGTTTCAAAGTACTGACAAAAGTCAGTAGGAGAGCTCAGTAGTTGGCACACTTCTGACCCGCGATCAAAGGTTACTATTTGGCATTGTTCATCAGTTGCAACTTACAGCTCAGCTGTCCTTCACGTTCTGAGAAAAGAAACTGTGCTCAGGTGATTCACCCCCCCCTCTACACCTGACTATCGTCTCCGGACCAACAGTTATGGTATCCTGCTGATGATAATCTTATACTGACATGTTACTCTGATGCTGATTATGCAGGATGCAGGATAGATCAAAAGTCAACTCCCAGAACATGTCAGTTCATAGGCAGCAAGTTGATATCATGTTTTCAAAGAAACAACATTCAGTGGCGACGTCCACTACTGAAGCTGAGTACATGGCTGCTGGAAGTTGCTGTGCCCAGATCCTCTGGCTTCGACAACAATTGCAAGATTATGGTATATCTCAGGATGAAGTGCCTATCTACTGCGACTCCACCAGTGCGATTGCTATAACTCAGAACCCAGTTCTACATACGAGATACAAGCACGTGGATATCCGACACCACTTCATCAGAGATCATGTCGAGAAGAAGGATATCAGAATGGAGAAGATCCATACTGACAAACAAAGGGCAGACATACTGACCAAACCACTAGCTGAGAACAGATTCAGAGAATTGTCAGTTGAGCTAGGTCTACTGGATCCTACTGAATCGAGTCAGTAGAAGGAAACAGTACGACAGGTCAGAAGACTCAGTACCTTGATTCAGTCGGGTGAATCAGACGGTACACAGTAAGGGGGAACGTAGTCATCAGCACATCAAATGTCCTCCTGAGTCTTAACGGTAACCAGCTGATCGTAAAAGTTCAGCTGAAGAGGTTTGCGTAGTTTCTATATACTTAACCCTCTCAGAAGCATGCTCGCATTTATTATATAAGTCGTTTGCACTCAGTAGACTAATGAGCATTTATTTTCCGCCATTAATTTTTTAAGGTTTAAGTCAGTAGGAAACCGTTTTCATTTAAAAGGCTTAGACTTTAATGCTGCCTGCAACGCATTTAATGCATGTCTTCTCACCTTACCTTAACTGCGCATATCTTACGTGAGTCTAGATTAGAGGCGGCCTTAGTAATCATTCCGTTTATAACATCAAATCACAACCGTTATTAAAAAGCGAGATTTAATTCCAGCCATTCGATCAAAACCGATTGATATTCAAATCTTATAAAATCTCTCGTTTCTCACTCTAATCTATCTTTTTCGCCATTTTTATCCTTAAGAGCTCTCTGCATTCAGTTTTCATCCTCTCTAAACTGCTTTTTGCATCTCATTCAAGCTCTTTGTATACGGTAATTTTCCTTGTTCTCTACTTAAAACTTTGCTAACTTACTCTACTTTCAAGTGCTAACAAGTTTTTTGCAGATATTCATTGCGATTGTTATGACCCCACCAAACATCGAAGAGATCATTAAGTCGAAGGTTCAGTTTGAGCCGACGATGGTCCTTCACCAGGCGGGCCTTCCTTACCTCGAGCCTATTTTCTCGGCTCTAGAGGCGTCTGGCCTCGAGCTTCTCATCACGAAGCTGAAGGAATAATTTAGGTTAGGAACGCTACCTTCCTCCTGGTGTGTTGTCGCGGCTTTGATTGTTGCTCTTGTGTTAGACCTTCTGATCTGTATCCCGGCCTTTTTCTTCCTCTGGGTGGTCACAGAACTGAAGAAAATAAATTTTTTGTCTCTCTCTACTCACGCGTGCGTGTGTATATGTGTATGTGTGTGTAATCTGTTTCTGAACAGAATACTGATATATATAGGCTTCAAAAGCCAATATAATATTAATATATTTGTAACCCATTAATTTAATTATATTTCTAATGGGCTTCCACATAACTTGACCCATAATATAATTAATTAATTTATGGGCTACTAATATTTATCAATTAATTGGCCCTGACCAATTAATTCCAGATAAATAACATTATTAAATAATGTAAAAATACATTAATCCATTAATAATGAATTCTGAGAGACAATAAATTACTAGACAACTAATTGGGCCAGATCAGGGATCCAATACAAGAAATAAAGCTGGGTCTCCAATTAATTAATTATCCATGCTCAGCCCAAAGCAAAATTAATTAATTAATACAGATTCATTCCACTAGAGAATCCGTGCTGACTTACCCCTTTATCCCAATTTGAGCAAGGGCTTGTATTTTAGACTTAATCGATCTCCGTATTTAAGATAGAAATATCCGTTAATTAATTAAGCTCACTGACAGCTTAAATTAATTAACATCTTATATTCCTGAGTAGTACCACTCGACCTTATTAACACACCTGAACTTAATCAACCGGCCGGGTTTAGTGTGCTAATCCTTTCGAGTTCCTCAGGGGATATTATCAACCCATTTTACTAGGATACGGATGCAAGATACAGACAACCAGCCTGGGCCACAAATAACTACTAACACCCAAGATACGTAGATCCGGTCGCGATGACGTTCACCATAGTAGGTCAAAGTGATTGATAGCCAAATGCACTCAGCTAAAGTCTTACCAAGCTTAAGACCAGCAAAGTCACCGAGATCTTGGTTTTCCACTAAGGTCAGTTAGGAAAACACATCTCACTGTGATCCGTCAATACACCACCTTAAGTGTACCAGTAAAGACAAGCAGCTAAGACAAGCCACTTCTTATCTAAACTGCAGCTTAAACCGACAACTTATCCTTAAGTTGTCTCAGCTGTGATAACTGTTTATATCTTGTCAGTTCAACCAATTTGTGTTGTCTTCTGTGATACCCGACACACCACACAAATCTAACTTTTATACAAGATAAATGATAACTTGTGCAAATATACATATTTATCAGATAGGAGAATAAAACACTGGTAAGGACAAAAACACATTGTATACAAGCATAAAAAGTGCTTCCAATATACAAAATCCCAACAATTATCCCACTTATACTAAAGCAAACTTTTAGTATACAATGTGTCAGTTCTAGGTACAAACTAGTACTCAGCTATATCTCAGCTATCTAGGTACGAACTAGTACCCAGCTATATCTTAGCTATCTATCCTATCTATCACTGCATCTTCTCCTACTTATACAAAAGTTTCTGTAGTCCTAAGTAGAGGGCATCTCTACCACTCCTAAGCCACGGACATGCTTCTCGTAATCCGGGAGTGGTAAGCTCTTCGTGAAAGGATTAGCTAGGTTGACTTCAGTTCCTATTTTGTCAATCACCACGTCACCTCGATTTACGAATACTCGTATAATGTTGTACTTCCTGTCTATGTGTTTAAACGCCTTGTGAGATCTAGGTTCCTTAGAATTTGTCACTGCACCCGCATTATCACAATAAATCGTGATCGCCTTAGGCAAATTCTGAACAATATCAAGATCCAGGAGGAAATTCTTGAGCCAAACTGCCTCTTTCGAAGCTTCTGAAGTAGCCACATACTCTGCTTCCATGGTTGAGTCCGCAATGCATTTCTGCTTAGCACTCCTCCATGAAATGGCTCCACCTCCCAAGGTAAACACATAACCCGAGGTAGACTTCTTCTTGTCTCTGTCAGCCTGGAAATCCGATTCTATATAACCTAAAGACACTAGATTGTCTGTCTGGTAAACAAGCCTATAATCTCTAGTCCGTTTAAGGTACTTGAGAATATGCTTGACCGCAGTCCAGTGTTCCTTTCCAGGGTTAGACTGATATCTTGAGACCATGCCTACAGCATATGAGATATCTGCTCTCGTATAAAGCATAGCATACATGAGGCTACCGACAGCGGAAGCATATGATACTAGCCTCATACTTTCTATCTCTTCAGGCGTTTTAGGGCACTGATTCTTGGATAGAAAAATGCCATGTCTGAAAGGTACTGAACCTCTCTTGGCTTTTTGCATGCTAAAACGAGCAATAACAGTGTCAATGTAGGACACTTGTGACAAGCTTAACATCATTTTCTGGCGATCTCGGATAACCTTGATCCCAAGGATGTAACCAGCTTCACCTAAGTCCTTCATTTGAAACTGCTCGGATAACCACGTCTTTACGTCTGATAACACTTCAACATTGTTGCCAATGAGAAGGATGTCATCTACGTAAAATGCAAGAAACACCACGCACACCTCGTTAGGACAGGATACAAATCCATAGGATTTAACTACCTCATCGAAAATGCTGGTGCCATAACCGGAAAGCTTGCTTAAGTCCATGAATAGACTTCTTAAGCTTCCAAACTAGATGCTCTTCGCCCTCCTTCACATAACCATCTGGATGTTTCATGTAGATGTCCCTACCTTTTTCAAGGGGACCGTTTAGGAATGCGGTTTTGACATACATTTGCCAGATCTCTAGGTTCATGTGAGCTGATATGGCAAGGAGAATCCGAATGGACTTGATCATTGCTACAGGCGAGACGGTCTCTTCGTAATCGATACCTTCTTTCTGGGTAAAACCCTTCGCCAATAGCTTGGCCTTAAACGCCATGATCTCTCCATACGGTCCTTTCTCTTTCTCTTGTATACCCACTTACTACCAATATCATTGCAGCCCTCAGGTAGTTCAGTAATCTCGTATACATCCATATCAGTTATGGACTCAAATTTCGAGTCCATGGTGATTCTCCATGAATCTACATCTACATCTCCCACTGCTTCGTTGTAAGTCCAGGGATCCACGGTATCTTGTTCATCTGCCGGGAGATAATCAAACGTCTCCCCAGTGAACATATATCGATCAGGTGTAAATATCACCCTCCCACTACGTCGAACAGTGTCAGGAGCTGTGTTAACAGATTGTGCAGTTACTCGTGGAGTACTATTTTGCACAACTGGCTGTTCAAGTGGAACTCGGCCACTTTGTAATTCCTCAAGGATGATGTCGACTCGAGATTTATGGTTACTAATGTAATCCTCTTCTAAGAACCGAGCGTTAGGGCTAACAACGATCTTCTGTTCTTTAGGATCATAAAAGTATCCACCCTTCGTTTCCTTCGGATGCCCTATGAACAACATCACTTCTGAACGTGATTCCAATTTGCCGGCCTGCCTATTCAGCACATAAGCAGGATAACCCCAAATCCTTAAGTGGTGCATACTGGGTTTGTGCCCGCCCCACAACTCAAAAGGGATCTTTTGTACCGACTTGGAAGGCACACGATTCAGCAAGTATGCTGCAGTCTCTAGGGCATATCCCCAAAAGGAAACTGGCAAAGTTGCATAACTCATCATCGACCGAACCATCTCTAAGAGACTTCGGTTCCTTCTTTCTAACACACCATTTTGTTGAGGCGTGCCCGGTGTTGTCAGCTGGGATGTAATCCCACATTCTGTCAAGTAGTCCTTGAACTCGTTGGATAGGTATTCCCTACCACGGTCAGATCGTAGTGTTTTGATTTCTTTACCTAGCTTCTTCTCCACTTCTGCCTTGAATTCCTTAAAGGTTTCAAAGCAATCCAACTTGTGGCGAAGAAGGTAAACATATCCATACCTCGAGTAATCGTCAGTAAATGTAACGAAGTACTCATACCCTCCACGAGCTTGTGTAGACATAGGTCCACACAAGTCAGAATGTATCAAACTTAATACTTCTGTGGCTTTATAACCCTTTGCCTTGAAAGGCTTAGTCATCATCTTTCCTTCCAAACAGGTTTCGCAAGTTGGAAATGGTTCAATCTTGGAGAGACTCCAATGATCCATATTCCACCAACCTCTGAGTCTTGTTAAGATTGATGTTACCTAGTCTTAAGTGCCACAGATAAGTTTGGTTTACCTTAGAAGACTCTTTCCTCTTCTTAGGATTTGATGATGAGGAAGCAATATTAACAGAACTACGCGGTTTACAAGTAATAGTATATAAAGATCCGTTTAATGGTCCACCACAGATAAAATCATCGTCTTTCATGATAGAAACTTCACTATCAAAACTTGATTTTTAACCATCCATGGTGCAGAGTTTTGAAACATAAATAATGTTTCGCCTAAACTCAGGCACATATTAAACATCTTTAAGTACTACAACAAAACTATCAAAAGATAGATGTAAATCTCCAATGGCAATTGCAGGAACTTTCGATCCATTGCCCATTGAGACTACCACCATGCCATTGCTCAATTGCCTTTTCTGCAAGAAACCTTGCAAGGTGTAACAAACATGATCAGTTGCCCCCGAATCCACTACCCATTCATGGGTAGAAGAGGAAACCAGAACAATTTCAGTTACAAGAGCGACTCGCGTCTCTTTATGTTTTGCCTTGACATCTGGATAATAACTCTTCCAGTGTCCTTTCTTACCATCATTGAAGAACCTTCCTTTCTTCTTTGGCATTCGCATGCTGCCGATAAGGACCGTCTTCTTACTCCCACTGCTCTTCTTGAATTGAACACCCTTTCTGCTCTTTTTCTGGTTTCCGCCTTTCGGAGGATTCCTTGAACTACTAGGGATATTCAAGACTTGAGCACTCTTACCCTTTCCTATAACTTCTTTGACCGCTACCAAAGATTTGAGTAACATACTCATAGTAAACTCGTTCTTAGACATAGTGGTCCTAAAACAGAAGTTCTTATAGGATCTTTGCAGAGCTTTTATTGGGAGAGGTAAGATATCTCTTCCACTCTATAACATTATTTAAAATTGTTAAACCCGTTAGGGTTTGGTTGGTGAGACTGTTTAGGAACTCGAAAAATAAAATATTCGAACAGACATATCTGAAAAATATAATTTTAAAAACATGTATGAAATTAATATTTGCACATAATTCGTAATTAATAATCATTGTAACCTTTTGTAAAAACAATGATATTAAAAACCTCGAACGGCTCTAGGAATTCCACTAGCAAGCCACGCAGGTGGACGTTTACTAGCGTAACCTTAAACCAAGCTATTTACCTAGCTCTTTAATTTCAATCCACGTCTAGGTTCTTAAGGCGAATGGAATTAATAGTTCGATATACTGGACCATGTCACTATTAAAACGCGGGAAGGGACTTCGAGGGAAGTGAATTGTACCTGCGGTGACATCTAAGCATTGACCATTAATTTGACCAAAATAGAATCAAATTCTCGAAATTGACATACTTACTCGAACCATGCCGCATTCAATTTGATCTAATTAGCCATCCGATTTAATTATTATCTTCTAGAATACTCGTGTTTACTAGGCACGCAAGCCACGCAGGTGGACGTTTACGGCTTCGCTCCCACTACTCAATAATAATCAAATACTGTTTTTGGAAAACTCTTCTCACAAAACTTGTAGCTCAAAGATGTAAGCAAGCCACGCAGGTGGACGTTTACTCACATAATCTTACTACTTTTGTGTAGAGTCCAATTAATGGGGGTCCAATTAAGTGTTTAATATCCAAATGGAATATAATTAAACATTTAATTTAATGTTGCTTAGTATTTTTAATCAAAAAGTTTTGTAACGAATCATGCATATCCACATAATTCCTAAATCATGCAATTTCTAAACGCACATAATAAAACGTGATCGCAAAAATTAAAACATGCTCTAATAACGACATAAATCATATTTACATGCTTTTCTAAGCGCAATTAATCACATAATCGCATGCTAAAGCATAATAATAAATAAATGAGCAAATAGGAATTTTAAAACGTCGTTATCGGACTTTAAAATACGTAATTCCTAACTATTACATAGTCCGATCAAAATACAGCTCTTCGATCTTCAAAATCTTCGAATCTGAAAACTGCGTCGAAAACTGCTTCGAAAACTGTACTGCCACATCATCAGGGGGTCTGCACGTGGCAGCCACGTGGCAGACACGTTGGCAGCTAGGGCTGACGTGGCGCACCACGTCAGCTGCCACGTCATCATCTTCTTCACAAAACTGCCACCGCCGCCGCCGATGTTCCAGGCCGATTCTCTGCTGGCCTCCAGCATCCATGGACGCGCCGAGTGATGGCGAGCCGGGAACCGGCTGCCCCGCGCCGAGACGCCGCCTGCGGCGGCGCAGATCTGCGCCTACGCGCGGCGCTTCTGCCGCCGCGGACGCGGGCCGCCGCGCCGTCCCCGCTTCCGCCTGCCTCTCCTGCCGGCCGCGTCGCGACCTTCCGGTCGCCCCACGCCGCTCGCCGTTGCCTGTAACAACCGAATCGCGCCTGCACGCGGCGGTTCTGACAGCAGACGCGCGGCTGCCGCGCCCTCCACGGCGCGGCGCCGCCGTCTTCGTCGTCGCCTGTAGCCCCTAGATATCACCCACACGTCTAGGCGGCCTAAATCCGGTGACAATTATCGCCGCCGCGCCGGGAATCAAGCGAATTTCGCATCTCGTCGCCGGCGAGCTTCGCCGCTCAAATTCGTACTCTCCGAGCCGCGATTCGATCAATTGAAAGAGGGGAAACGTAATTGGAACACTCACGACCACCGTGTAATGGATTCCGGCCGAGATTAGTTCCTCAATTTCTCGATTTTCAAACGATTCGCCGGAACAAATTCATAACGAGCAGCCAACTTCACATGTCAATTCCAATTGCATCCGGGATCGGATGATCCCTTACGACCTATCGACGTGAAGCTCGTAAGAAGAGGATTCCATAGGTCCAAGCCGATTATCAATCTGACGACGGACCCGCCGGGACTCACCGCCGCAAAATACGGCGGAACCCTAGAAAACTAGGGTTTTCGTCCAAATTGGGCTTTTCTGGACAGCACGACCACTTCTCCTTTCCGACGCTATTCCGGACAAACCAGAAATCGGAATGGGTCGTGCGACCTATCCAAACGAAGCTACAGAGAAGACGAACAAACCTATCTAAAAGGATCGGAAAAATAACGCGGAACGCTCCCTCACGCGCCTCCACAAGCTGGCGGTCGTGATCTGCCAGAAACTAGATTTCACCTTTTTCCGTCCTTCCGCGCCGTCGCGCCTCGAGTTTTGTGCATCCGGACCAAAATACAGTACAAAACTAGTACAATCACGTAACACATTTGTCCTATCAACTACTCGTGGATTTTGTCACGAGAAAAACGTTACAACGGGGTCAAAACAGTGGCTCGCAGGCCGCCCCAAACACGAAAATTAAATCTGATAACGACGGAAATAAAACCTAATCATACATCTAACAGCAACAATCAGAGCCTAAACCAGGCTCTGATACCTATTGAAGGAATAATTTAGGTTAGGAACGCTACATTCCTCCTGGTGTGTTGTCGCGGCTTTGATTGTTGCTCCTGTGTTAGACCTTCTGATCTGTATCCCGGCCTTTTTCTTCCTCTGGGTGGTCACAGAACTGAAGAAAATAAATTTTTTGTCTCTCTCTACTCACGCGTGCGTGTGTATATGTGTATGTGTGTGTAATCTGTTTCTGAACAGAATACTGATATATATAGGCTTCAAAAGCCAATATAATATTAATATATTTGCAACCCATTAATTTAATTATATTTCTAATGGGCTTCCACATAACCAGCCCATAATATAATTAATTAATTTACTAGGCTACTAATATTTATCAATTAATTGGCCCAGCCAATTAATTCCAGATAAATAACATTATTAAATAATGTAAAAATACATTAATCCATTAATAATGAATTCTGAGAGACAATAAATTACTAGGCAACTAATTGGGCCAGATCAGGGATCCAATACAAGAAATAAAGATGGGTCTACAATTAATTAATTATCCATGCTCAGTCCAGAGCAAAATTAATTAATTAACACAGATTCATTCCACTAGAGAATCCGTACTGACTTACCCCTTTATCCCAATTTGAGCAAGAGCTTGTATTTTAGACTTAATCGATCTCCGTATTTAAGATAGAGATATCCGTTAATTAATTAAGCTCACTGACAGCTTAAATTAATTAACATCTTATATTCCTGAGTAGTACCACTCGATCTTATTAACACACCTGAACTTAATCAACCGGCTGGGTTTAGTGTGTTAATCCTTTCGAGTTCCTCAGGGGATATTATCAACCCATTTTATTAGGATACGGATGCAAGATACTAGGGGTGTGCAAAAAAATCGCAAACCGCCACCCGCCCGCTTAAACCGCCCGTTCCAACCCGTACCCGCCAGTTGGGATTTTTTAAAATGAACCGCGGTTTGAAATTTAAACAAACCGCCACTTGGCGGGTGGGTGGCAGTTACGAGTTGAGGGCACCCGACCCGCCCGCCTCCTATTTATCTTAATTTTTTATGCTAAAATATAATATTTAAATACATAAATAATAAAAATATAGTCTAGTGCATGTGTCTTTTAGAATGGAGAGAAATTGGTTAATTCTTGTTATCCCTCTTCCTCTTCCATTTTAAGTTCTAACTTTTTAAAATTCATTCATGGCCTTCAATTTAAGTCCATTTCCTATTCTTTTTCGAAGTTTATTTTCTTTCTATGTTCGATAGGTTGCAGAATACAATTTCCAGATTACTTGAAGGACTTTAATTTTCAAGTTGTCGGATTTTAATTATGTTTATCAAAATTTGCTAAAGTGATATCATAGTTATTCTTTATTATTATTTCATTTTCCGCATTGGACACCTCTTATTGATATGGAATGATTAATTTAATCGACATGATTTAGAGAAGTAACAATCCGCCAAACCGCCCGCAACCGCCCGCCTACCCGTTTACCCGACCCGCTACGATTTTAGAAAAAACTAAACCGCCACAGTTTGTAATTCTCCTAACCTGCCTATATATAGGTGGGTCATTTTTTACGTTTAAATCCGCCCGAACCCGCCCGCGCACACCCCTACAAGATACAGACAACCAGCCTGAGCCACAAATAACTACTAACACCCAAGATACGTAGATCCGGTCGCGATGACATTCACCATAGTAGGTCAAAGTGATAGATAGCCAAATGCACTCAGCTGAAGTCTTACCAAGCTTAAGACCAGCAAAGTCACCGAGATTTTGGTTTTCCACTAAGGTCAGTTAGGAAAACACATCTCACTGTGATCCGTCAATACACCACCTTAAGTGTACAAGTAGAGACAAGCAGCTAAGACAAACCACTTCTTATCTAAACTGCAGCTTAAACCGACAACTTATCCTTAAGTTGTCTCAGCTGTGATAACTGTTTATATCTTGTCAGTTCTACCAATTTGTGTTTTCTTCTGTGATACCCGACACACCACACAAATCTAACTTTTATACAAGATAAAGGATAACATGTGCAAATATACATATTTATCAGATAGGAGAATAAAACACTGGTAAGGACAGAAACACATTGTATACAAGTATAAAAAGTGCTTCCAGTATACAAAATCCCAACAGAAGCACCCCAGAGCATATCTCCCCCGCCAAGTGGCCGAAGTTTTCTATAACTGAAGGATGGTGGAAGATACAGACTACGAGGTATCCCAGTTCGGATACATGAGGGAGGTGACCCCTCAGAAATGGGAGTCTGATCACTCAAACATCAACATTAGGGAAGCTTTGAAGGCGTCGTTCGACCTTCCTGCCTACGGGATCTCTCCTACTGGATACAAGAAAAAGGAGCTCAACTCCTATGTCCACCAGTTCTGCGGCAGAGATGACATATCCTTCAAATCCGCCTTGCCGAAGAACCAGCTTTTGCCAGAGTACCGCGGGCTTGCATACGTTGTCACTCATATTTTGACGAGCGTCGCCGGCTCATTCGATCAGCTATCAAAGCCACGACTCCAGCTAATGATGGCAATAGTGGATGGTGTCTGGATGGATTTTTATGTGACTAAGCTCAAGGCTCAGGCACAAAAGTTTGTCGCCACACCCACAGGAGAAAGGAGAGTAATTAGTGTGGGCAAGCTTCTGTACGGGACAAAGATGTCCAAACTTATCGAGGATTTAATATCGAATCACGCATCTTTTGCTGATTCTCGATACTTCGATAGCAAGCTCATAAAGTTCAAAACCAAAGCCGCTGTTGAGAAGTCGGTCGGGCGTGGGCCAGCTGCACAGAAGAGAGCTACTACTGATTTACCTCCACGCGCCGACCCACCAAAGAAAAAGAGGCTCACTAAGACTGGAACGTCTGAGGTTCTAGCGAAGCCTGCTTCCCCTCCACTACCTTAGGAGGAGAACATACTGGACGCTGATACAGGCATTGAGGGAGCCACCCTGAAAGACAAAGTTCAGCGTATCAGTTCTGAGGAGACTCAGTCGGAAGAAGCTGAACCGACTGTGGAAACATCTCCTGAGTGGACGACACTGCAGTCGGCTTGTCTCCGAGCCACAGGAGAAGTGACTGCACAGATGCCAAAGATTGCCGAACACATGGATCTGGTCGACAATGCGATCAGGGCGAGGACACAGATGCTACTGCGGTTCCTGAGTTGGGATATCCTCGAAGAGCTGATCATGAATCAGACAGCACTGTCCTTGCTGACAGAGGAGCAGAGCTTACAGGCAGCAATCGGGTTTGGGGAACCCGCTGACCTAGCTTCGTTCGAGGATCTGAGGGCAGCCATGCTATATTTCCTCAGTTTAAGATCCCCCGAACAACATGTCAGCAGCCCATCGCAGCCTTTCCATCACGATGACAACGACAACAACAATGGCGATGATGTGGATCAGGCACCACCCAAGGAAGCAGACCAGGGAGGATCTGCTGAGGGTAAAACTCCCAGCGAGAAGGGCAAATCACCACCTCCACCTTCTACATCAGGTGATGCCCCCGTTGCTTCGAAGCCCAGTAGGAAGCAACAACTCGCAGCATCTGAGCAGAGGCTCGGAACCAGCTCTTATCAAGCTCAACCTATCAGTTCCGTGTCCTCGAAGTCTGTCAACAGAGCAATCAGGAAGTAGGGAGACAAAAATTATCTCCTCGCTAAGGATGTCCACCTGAAGTGGGCACAGTATACCAAGTCTCAGACGGAGACGGTTGACAGACTTGCCAGCGAGATGAAGAAGGTCTCCGAAGCTCCTACTCCCTCTATGAATATTCAGGAGATAGTTGAGGCCGCACTCGCAGCTCAGAAGGCGGACTTAGCCGCTCAGAGTCAGCAGCTCCTTCAGGCTCAGCATAAGATGTTTTCTGAGCAGCTGACTCAGAGCCTCGCCACAGTCCAAACCACGATGGATGAGCGAAATAAGATGGCCACTAACGGGACGGAAGGAATATTTTTTTTATTATAATTTAGAAATGTTATTTATATTTTTTGAAATATACTCTTTGCCCTTTTAAAATTGTCTTTTTCACCTCAAAATTATAAATAATGAAATTTGACTCATCGAATCATAAATTCTCGATCTGTCCATATTTATTTACAAGTTTCTTACATACATTCTATTTTTACAATATATATGTTTTTCCTTTTCCATTTTTTGCATCATATACTTGTTTGTTTGTTTTTTGGCAATTTTTTTCCTTATAAGGTAAGCCGGCCCTAGAAAGGGGTTTTTCATTATTGCATGTACATCATGCATGAGAATCCAAAAATTATAAAAAATAAAAAATCATACAAATTTAGGCGGAGGCCCTTAAGCTCATTCAAGCTGAGATGATCGCTTCTCTTCACGCATCACTCCTGAAGCAAAGATAGGAGACAGGAGCCCAGATTCAGCAGATACGTGCTGACCAAGAGACTGACTGGGAGCACTATTGTGATGCCGTCAAGGACTTCGACACCACCACTGCCTCCATCCAAACAATGATCTTCAACTTAGAGAAGGAAGTGGTTGCCATCCGCACTCGTCTCTCCCTGGCTGATGATGCCAAAAAGGGGGAAGATAAGGGTGAGGCGGAGACGGCTCAGGTGGGCGAAGGCGAAGAAGCTGAGGCAAGAACAATTGCCAAGGGGGAAGGTTCAGCTGATCCAGCTGGAACCAGCTCTGTACCCCCTCCCGAAATCGTCCAACTCCCAACTGTCCAAACAACTGAAGTGCATGAGCCAGCTGCAGGATCAGGAGATGGATCCTCGGCTCAGCACATAGAGGAGGTCACTCAATTTGTCGACCAAGAGGATGAGCCACTGCCACCGCAAAGGCCGAGGAAGGAGAAAGCTACTGAATCAACTCCTTTGCCTTCCCCGCCGCCCAAATTCAAAACCAAAGCGGAGCAGGAGGCGTATGACATGCAAATCGCTCAGAAGCTCCAAGATGAGCTCGATCAGGAGCGACAACGTGAAGAACAGGCTCAGAAGGCTAAAAAGCCAAAACAGCCAAGTGTCAGACCGTCCAAAAGCCAGGCCAGAAAACTCTTGGATGAACAGAAGAAGAAAAAGGCTCAGGACGAGCAAGCAGCTTCTGACACTGATCTTCAACCCCTGTCTCAGAGAATGAAAAATCTAACTAAGCTTACTCCTGAGAAGGAGGCAGAAGATAGAGCCACCTGGGAGGCAACGCAACAGGGACTGAATCTCCGAAGAGGAGACACTAGAGTTGCGGCCCTCAGAGAAAAGAAGAGACTGGAAGATTTGGCCAAGATCATTGAAATGACTGATAAGATGGCCAATGAACCAGTTATCGACTGGAAAAAGCAGATACCAGGTCATCCAAGTACTACAGGCGAGGCGCTCTCAGAGCTACTTATCAGAAGAAAACTCCTCACCGCCATGTAGACAAATGGATACCATGGAATCTGAACGAGGAGTGGGAGGAACTTAAGATCGAGTTCATCAAAGGATACTATGTGTGGCAATGCTATCCGTCTGAGATTCCGACAAATCAACTCTTCGATGAATTCCTTCATCAATCAAATGCCAGACTCAGAGCGCAAATCCATCTTATCCTAGCTAAGGAGAAGCTGCCACTCGTTGCTCCTGCTTTCAGGAGAGTACCTCCTCCCATGACCACTCGCGGTGTTCTATGCACCAAGGAGATTGAAGACGAGGTCGACGCAACAGCACGCCATCATGATCTTAGTTCTCAGCTGCCCAGCGATCTTGAGGAAATCCAAACACTCCGTGCCAGAATTTACAAATACTACGGTTTGGATCCTCCTGCTGACAAGTCTGCTGATTTCAAGAGCAAGACCAAGAAGTTCAGACGTTAGCAGTAGTTCTCATTTCTTGTATAGAAGTTAGGAACCATGTAACTCATTTCATATATATAACTATCACTCCTTGTCTTACGGCTTGTTTGCTTTCACAAACACCTCCCCCCTCCATTCTCGAGTGCCTTTTGACAATCACTCATTGTCTTTTATGTCAGTAGTTGGGACTTATATTCTTAGAACTTATAGAGGTTTTGGCATCATCAATTAGGGGGAAATTGTTGGGTTATGAGTCAGTAGAAGATACTTAGCATCTATTGGGTAAAATAATATAGGGGGAAATCATAGTGTTCATGCTATGGAATTGAAGATCCCAAAACCCAGCTGGTATCAGTAGTGTAGTGTCAATAGGACTAGATGATGTAATAGGCTAGACTGTTTTCAATTTCTTTATCTCTTGTGTCTAAGTCCTGTACGGGGTAAAATGTTGGACTGATCTTCACTAGGAAGTTTACATTCCAGAACCCCACGTCATCAGTGTAAGAGCTTGTGTTCTTAAGTCATCAGTTGATCTTCGCTCAGTAGAAGACATCTCATCGGCTGACATACATCAGTAGAAGAACCTTCTATACAAAGCTCAGTACCTTCGCACTCATCAGCTGACTACACTCAGTAGAACATCTCTATCAACCGACTCAGACGAAGAAGACAGAGACTGCATCAAGTCTACTGTATCCGATAGGAAACGACCCAGCTTTTAACTTCATTCGAAAGTCAGTAGAAGATCATACGAGGATGAGTGAGAGTCAACTCCGATAAAGACCAATGTCTGACATATCTCACCTACCACAAACCTCGACCAATGAGAAGCCGTCAACGCACTACCTGCTCTGATCAACTAAAGCTGCTCTCATGCACAGTAATCAACAACTCTGCTGCAACAATTTGAACATATGGCCGTTTTCTTTGGAAGCTTGTGACACGTGTCATCGTCCTCTCCAACGGGTAAATGCCTGGGTCACGACTATAAATAGAGAAGCAATTCCGAGCTCCACGCACGGGATATCAAAGGGACAAAATGCTCAAGCTTTCGAAACAACTCTAGCGCATTTAAGATATATCCAGCGAAGAACTTGCCCAATAGAATACCTTTAGTTCTTCTCTCTAGAGTTCTTTAGATCTCTCTTCTCTAGCTAAGCTCATCGTTCATATCTATAGCTTACAATCTCGAAGGAGTTCACTTTTAGTGATTGTTCTTATTGTAAGAACTCCTTCCTAGTTGGAGAAAATCCCCTCCCCTTCAAACTTAGGTTTGATTTGTAAAAGTTGCTAAGGACTATAACTTAGAAGTGGTCCGGTCCGCACGAGATACCTTGGCCGAGGCTTGCTCAGATTAATCAACAAGACCTCCTGTTCAGCAGGACCGTGTACGTAGGATCTTGCGTATCCGAACCACGTTAAAAATTGCTTGTGTCGTTTACTGTTTTATTGCTCTGCATACAAACATTTTACAAACTCATATCTTGCATAAAACGTATTCGAAAAGTGCACTAGCCAAAACTATTTTAACTTGTGAAAATCACGTTTTCAACTAAGACGAATCTCCGGGCCCTACACACTTATCCGCACTAAGTCTTCGACTGAGAGTTAAGCACTGACTGAAGTCAGTAGGAGAGACTCAGTAGTTGGCACACTCTGACCCGCGATCAGAAAGTTACTATTTGGCACTGTTCATCAGTAGCAACCTACAGCTCAACTGTCCTTCGCGTTTGAGAAAAAGAACAGTACTCAGGTGTATTCACCCCCCCTCTACACCTGACTCTCGTCTCCGGACCAACACATAGGCTTTTGAGTTGAGGATGCGGAACAAAATTGATCTGGCTCGGAAGTTTACGGTTACGCAGTTCATTTGATTGAACTGCTGTTTTAAATCTTGTAATTTCATCAAGTTTGTTTTGGCCGAGTGTATTCTCTCGGTCGAGACGAGAGAAAGCACACCCACGCAGGCGGGGCCAAGGCCGATGGTAAGTTAGAAAATTGGCCCCCCTTCGGCCCTTCGCCGTAGCAAAATTATGTTGAGTAGCCGAGTGTATTTTCTCGGCCGAGCCGAGAGATTCACACATAAAAAGGTAGGGTCGAGGCCGATGGTAAGCTAGAAAATCGGCCTCCCCTCAGTCCTTCGCTTTAGCGAAATTATGTTGAGTGGGCGAGTGTATTCTCTCGACCGAGATGAGAGAAAGCACACCCATGCAGGCGGGGCCGAGGCTGATTGTAAGCTAGAAATCGTCCCCCCCCGACCCTTAGCCGTAGTGAAATTGTGTTGAGTGGCCGAGTGTATTCTCTCGGCCGAGCCGAGAGATTCACACACAAGAAGGCGGGGCCGAGGCCGATGGTAAGCTAGAAAATCAGCCCTCCCTCGGCCATTTGCCGTAGGCAAATTTATGGATGATTTAAGTGCGTGATTGTAGCCGAGGGAAGGTCTTTCTCTTGACACGGGAATAATAAACAACTAATGCATTAGAAACGATAAATAAAATACAATAATGTTAGTGTTCAACAAATAAAATACAATTGTACAATGAGAATCTACTTATTGGTGTAGCATTACTCGAAACTTTTCCAAGCCATCTACTCCCGATATACTCTGATGTTGGATTTTCGGTTACCCCGATTGGGTGTAGGAAATCCACTAATGAGACACGCTTTATTACCATGCATGTATATGGTCCACAACTGTTCGAGTCCTTGCTTGAACTGGACATCCTGCGGTATCAGGACAAACTGGGGACTCCGCGTTCTCGGATGCGATAACTTGAAGGTATTAATCATCCAATAACTAGAAGCTTGTTAAACAAATTTGTAATAGTTTACTAAATAAATCGTCAAAAAAAGTTAAGAATTTAAAATACGTACATCTAGCAAACGTCTTATCAGTTTGTAGAGCGGCTCAGATTTTGTTTCTTCAACTCAAATATTTGTTGGCTCCCATTTTTTTGAGTGAGTCATACAGCTCAAGTATCCAACTCTCGATACACAATTGGACTGCGATCCAATGGTAGGCGGCCAAATATAAGGAAGATGACCTGTAAGTAACGCAAATTAGTACGAATAATTTTTTTCAAATGATGAACCGAAAATGATGAGATAGTATTACTTAAGAATTTCG
Source organism: Lavandula angustifolia (assembly GCA_028984105.1). Taxonomy (NCBI): domain Eukaryota; kingdom Viridiplantae; phylum Streptophyta; class Magnoliopsida; order Lamiales; family Lamiaceae; genus Lavandula; species Lavandula angustifolia. The sequence continues at coordinate 3,506,931 of CM054812.1, forward strand.
CTCCGAACCACGACATCTTGTCGACACCCGTTCCCTGATACACCCTAAACACAGACTTGAGCAAACCAGGATTCGGGTTCTAAGTGTCGTAACTAATGTCCAACAGCTCGTGAAACGCGTTATCGGGTTCATAAATCTTTGAATTCCAAGCGTCCGCTAGCGCCGTGTATAAAAAAACCAAACACTTCATCAAGGGATCGAATTATTTTACTCAGATTCATAGAATTAGAATTGTAAAACTATACTTAACAAAAATTGTCGAGTCTGCAATGACGGTATAGCGTGAATCAGCAGTAGCCAACACGTCAAGATCTTTGTCTTGAAGCCTCCACCGGAGGTGGGCCATGTACATATCAACCATCGTCTGTCCCATGTCGTACATTGTATCCATGATGTTACTAAAAAAATCATGTAAAAGCTCCCACTACGAAACCGTAATCGTTGCAGAATCATCGGTGAACATGAACTTCTCAAAATTCCGCCTCAACACATCATCGGGATTAGATATATATGGAACTCCACTAGGATTGTATCATCGACTCACTAACAAAATCTTCAAATCAAGTTTTTACTTCAGTGCGTTGTTCATTTCCCTACTCCGGAGGTTGGGTTTCATATAATTGTTCAACATGCTCCTATCAAAAAGTCAGAACCGGTCAACTGATGTGACTGCACTTATGGCAAACATGCGGAGTCAAATGAAAAAAATTGAAAAAACTTCAATAATTACCTAACCAAGTTAAGATACCTGCACAGGCGGTGCGTCGCATCGAGCAGAAGGAACGAGTGGCTCCCAACGTCTAGGGACTCAAACATCTCTAGCCTCATACATACTATGGTGCCCTTGATCCCGGTAAACCCTTCGAGCTGCTGCATCCCAATGATCTGCATTGGGATTCGTCGTGTATTCCTCATCTTCCCGTGACTGTCCTTCAGCTGGATTCCAGCTTGGCCACTGATGTACACTAACAATCTTCCCCCATGGTGTAGATTGATCCTCATATGAATGGTGACCATTATAGTATATGTCCCACGACTGAAAACTCAGAGAAGTGGATCCTTTGCCCTTGGCCTTTGCCGCGTTCGAACACTTTTTAAAACATTTTTCCTAATCTATCGAAAAAGCGCGTCTCCCACTGGTCCCATCGCTCATCCACTTTCTTCAACAAGTCTTCATTCCGCTTGTCGAATCAATCATCTATAGTCCGGATGATTCGTTCGTATATAGGTCCAATGACATCTTCATCCCCACGATGCACGTATGACTCTCCCTCTATCGGTGTGCGTTTCTTCTTAGATTTTTTCTTTTCTACTGCCGGCGTAGGAGCCCTCAAACTACCATCCTCTTCAACTCGCCTCGGTTGTACGGGGGTCGGTGTGGGAAATGATGCATTGACCGGATTATCGCCATTCACCCTCCTCCAGTAGTTTGTAAGCTGCTTCTCGATAGTAGGCGTGAGAGTTTCATGGGGAGGTGTCTGCATCTGCTCCAAAAGTTTTAATCACAAGTTATAATACACTCTTATACTTCTAAAATTTATAATAAATATATAACATGTTATTTACCGGTGATGCGAAGAAACTGATCCACTCCTGGTGGCGTCATAAATACCCACTTAATACAACGGGGCATACTTCCTTCATTCACAAGACGGACACACATCCATGCTAAATCTGGTATCGCCTCGTATACCCAAATCTACAATACGATTAAAGATCATGACAAGTATAAATTTGTCAATAAATAAGAAATTAAAACATTATTAATATTGATTCGTACCTGAATGGCCCAAATTGGCCCATACATATTATATTTCGATTTCACTAAATCGATTCGCTTCGGTGCAAAGCTCATATAGTGGAGGAGAGCATTGTACTTGTAGGATCCCCACGGAAAAGCGCCCCACGCATCTAAATCATCTGCCAAGAGCCACACCCACGTCTCAACCTTCTTCGTTTCGGCAGGTGCGAAGAAAAAAACACGTCAATGCTAATACATTGGCCACTTTCAGATGATCATCTTCAGAGAGGTCACTGAGCTTATCATTTTTCCACTTATTCAGCAAATCGCCTCTTGTTATTGGTTTCCCTTCTGTTAGTCTCATGTATACTCTAGACTCTTCGGGCTCGCGAGGTGCCTTTGGATCAAAAGAAGTGGCGCTGAATAACAATCCGGTCACGAGTGCATACTCCAACTGCAAAAATCTAAGCTCTCGTCCGGATATGTGAAAACGAACCTCCCCGGGCTGGGCCTGCACCTCATGGCACATCAACTGATGCAAGACCAAGATATAACTCTTTCCCTTCCTCCAGCTCAGCTAAGTTATTACCCCCCGTCTCGAACGAGTCTTCTTAATCAATTCGGATAAACTATCTCTCCAATATGTAGTGACTTTAGTGATTTTTTCTCTAAGGGGCTCTTACAACATAGGGCCAAGGGAGAGCCACCAAACAGCCCGAGCCGTGAGACTCTCATGCACCAATCAGCCGAGGCAGGGCCGAAGGAGTATAATCTCATTCGGCCATCCATCGGCTCTGACTGCAAATAACATTTCAAGCATAAACGCTCGTTGTAATCCCAATTCAGAGCAAATTCATCCTAAATTCGACATTTCACCATAGACCCAATCTAGTTTCAACATTAATTTCATCTACAAATGCATCTAATCTATGTTCGAAATGAGATTCAACACAATTCGCCGGAAAATAACACAATAAATCGTCGGAAATAAAAAATGCATAAGATCTTCAATTATAATAACGAATCGTGGCTTATAACATGAATTCTACCCCAAAATAACTTCAATTCTATGAAATTCAGATAAAGAATTGCAAAAACACCTGTATTTCGCTGGAAGACATGGCAGCGGCGATCGGGGGTATGCGGCGGTGGTCTAGTCTGTGGCGGTTGTCTAGTCAACGGTAATTCGGCAGGAGCGATAATTGTCGTTCGTTAAGGTGAATTTGGTGTTGGGTGATTTTTGGCCCCTTCAATGGTTATAATTCCCTCGGCTAAAAATAAGGTGATACCAACTACAATAATTACGATCCAGGGCTGATGGAGAGCCTATGCCGGGGTCGAGAGGTTTCGGCCCTCCAATAATAAAGGCTGGTTTATTTTTTGCTAGGTATTTTCGACCCTTTAATAAATACGCTGCAAGGCTGAAGGTTGGGCCCTATGGCTGGGTCGAGGGTTTTCGGCCCTTAAATAATAAAAACAGTTTTATTTTGAAGGAAATTATTTTCCTTCCTTTGGCCCCCATCGGCCTTCTTTTCGTCCCATTGGCCTTCATCGGTTCTCTGACAACTTTTAACGGAATCTGCTCTAGGCAAACAAGAAACAACCGCCAATCATTTAGACTGCCACAAAAGTGTACTAATATGGCTACATTTGTGTTTTCTTATAGTGAAAGGCTAAATATGTGTTTGTTATAAAGATTTTGGCCAAGAGTGTATATTACACATTGGGAAAATTCTGGATTGTAGATAGAGAAATCAATCATGTTTGTCTTTTCTTCGGTTTCCAAATCTTATTTGTTATTCTATTTTGTAGTGTTACCGTTTGGTCAAGTATATGATTTAGTCCGACTACAGAATTTTTTTATTCGGACGATCTTTTTCTACAGTGTAATTAAACCATTTCTTGTAGATTTTATTTTCAACTTGATCCATCAAGATTCTGGATCTTGATCTTATAGACTCTAGAATTTAATTAAACAATCAGAATCTTGTTCGCGAGATATTTTCATGATCGTAAAATGTTCTCATCTTTAAAATTAATTCATTCTTGAAAGACACCTAGTTAGTAAGTAAATTTAATAGGTGTCCGAAAGTTATGAGTTCAAAACGCACCGAAACCGCTACGTGTGAATTTATTTTTTATATCATTAAAACTTAACGGCCGCAAATTACTTGTCCTTAAAAGGGGGGAAAAACCACTTAAACTATTAAATTAAGTTTAAAAAAAGTAGTGATCTGTATGTTCTACATAATTTGCAACCTAGCGGATACAATTAAATTAAATTTAAAAATGTATAGTTACATCTAGATTTAACCGGTTACTGTGATGGTTCAAGGTCTTGGCATAACTAATTTCATACAATCATACATACATCGACAGATCGGCTAGTTTGTTGGCAAAATAACCTTTCACCAAGTAAAGAAAATGTAAGGAAAAACCTATAAATAATCTATCATTTGGACAACATAATGTGCATAACTAATGAAGGACAATTGTCAATTAGGTTGATTGAGGCAGATATAAGTTACTTTCCTCATCGGACTTATCAAAACTAACCTCTGCATCAGAATGCAGTTCAACTGCATCATTACTAGCTTCTACGTCGGAGTTTTCTACATCACTATCCGGTTCAGTTTCATGGCTGTAGTTTGTTCTGTCGGAGTTTTCTACCTTACCATTCGCTTCAGTTTCTTCGCCATAGTTCGTTTTGACCCTGATACGCTTGCCTCTAACGTAGCGGTATTCCCACTTCTGTGGAGGATACTTCTTCATCAGTTTTTCGTATTTGTCCAGCATGTCGATTTTCTTGAAAACATCTCCCATCATCGTCACAATTGGCATGCTTGGCTTGATGCCAAGCTCTTCCATGTCTGCGAATATCTGCAACAAGATTCCGAGAGGAATATAAGTCAACCTTTCAGAAGTTGTGGAACACATACAGAGACGAAAGAACTCTAGCACACAGAAGAACTCGAAGAAGCAGACTACAGATTCTTTCATCTACCCAACCTGGTCGTCGTGTTTGCATCTCAATCCAATTTGAACTTGTGACCAAAAAATCAGTTTTGCTAGTGGTTAAATGAAATGCAAGTTATAAAGCAAATTTGTCACATACAATATATCTCCCAGTCCCTGGGTTTAAGCCTCAAATCATCTTAAACTGATACTTTGGACGTCTTTTTGTACCAAAGGGAGGAAGAAAGTATTATTATATTTAATTCCTCACAGCAAGAAGATAAAAATGACTTTATGTTTGAGAGATCGATAAGTGAAGCAGGGGTTTACCTCAAACATCTTATCATGCATTTCTCTCTGATAGTAGATAGAAATCATCCTCTCAAAGAACTTGCGCGGCATACTTTCAATGTTCTGAGCGAATAATGTCTTCCACAACTCTTCAGCCTCGTCAAGCCTTCCGTCCTCAGCCAAAGCATTCAACAGAGTATAATAGCTTCCCATAGTCCTCCCTTGACCTTTGCTTATCATCCATTTTGTCACCTGAAAGAGAAGGGGCATTTGAACAAATCGTATATTTGAAGCTGGTAATAGAGGAAAAATAGTTATAGAGGATGAATATACCTGAATTATCCTCTTCCACTCCTTTTCATTCTCGAGACTTTTTAAAGCTTTCTTCACAGTAATCAAGGGAAACTCTAGTTCCCATGCAATGAAGGAATCAAGAGCACCATATACTTCCTCTTTGACATTTGATAATCCCTTTACCTGAATTGGGCAAACGAAATAAAATTAATTTTTACTTTACCTAGAATTAGAGACCATAATGGAGAGAAAAGCTTACACATTCAACAAACTTTAGGGACTTTGAAACGGTCCCTATCCTCTTTTTTGTTTTCCATACACGAGGGTACCTTGGTCGAGGACCTTTAGTTGCACATTCCTGAGAAATATTACTAATGCATTCAGTGTCTTGATTGTAACCGTATTCAAGTATGATTCATACTAAGCATCAGAAACCAATAATCATTCTGCAGATACTATTTTATCCCTGTTCTGTTCATACCGTGCTAAGTGATTGAGTTTTCAACCTAAACAAATAGCTATTATTGTATATTCTCATGGGAAATTTAAAGATATTTCCACCTTCATATTTATGGTATATGCCCACTACCAACCAAAACATATACCTCTCTCTAAATAATTTCAAGAGTGCTGATAGCTGATACTGCCATTCAGTCCCACATAGCATTATTAATCAAATTTGGTATTAGACCAAGCTTTCTACTTGATGTTCTTGCGATTCTACTATCCACCAATCCTTCTATCCATGCACTTATCTTATAAATATACATATGTTTACCAAACTACCAATGCAAATCCTTACATTCATTTAGCCTTGGAAGAATCTATATTTGCTATATCTTTAAAACCGAGAATAAGTAGGACAAAAAATGGCACATATATTGTTCTCAAACAAGTTCCCTTCGCAGATCATCTTTATTGCAAAGAATACAAATTCTAACTTAAAAAAAATTACCACCAGACATGGATACCGGTTCTTCCCAAGTTCAGCTGACTCCAATCCTATACGGATAGTAGCCAGAGAATGGCTCAAACTGAGCATCCTACAGCAAAGAATATATATATCCATATAAGTAATCATATCCATAGTGTATAACTAAGCTATTTCTACTACTCATCAAAATCTAAAACTCTCAGTGAAGCAAAATTTATCACCAAGATGCATTAGAGAAAAATCACTACCTATCCACAATGGAATTAAGTAACTGACACCAATAATGAACCCGAAAAACATAAATAAACCTAATCAGAACTCCCTTAGCTAACTCTAAACCAATTTGAAGCAAAAATATCTACAAACTCTATCATAATTATAACAACAAATTCAATACCTATTGCAGGATTACAAATCCAATACACGCAAAAAACCCGCGAAATACGAAGTCCTGTATAGAGCTTCCGTAATTTAGAGAGAGAATACCTGAAATGAGGAAGAAGATTTGGGCAATTGGCAAATGTGAAGATGTGATAAATATCACTCCTGGGGTTTTAAGTTTTTGACATTCTTTTTCCTTTTTGGGGTCTTTTTTTTTCGTGCTCCTTTTTAATCTTTATTTCCATTACTAGATAAATGTTTGTGGTTATACGAATTCTACCCTGAAATATTTGTAATTCTTCTTAAGACCCCAGAAACTTTGCGGTATTGATTCTCCACAGTTTCTGCATTCGTCTTTGACCCCCAAGAGTTTATGTTATTACGATTTCACCCTTGATTATCAAAGTAAACAACCATTCTAATATTTGAACGACCATATAATTATAGGACAACTATATAGATTCAGTGTGATTTATAAATTATTATATAAGAACTATCTTAATTTCAAATAATAATTACGAATTTTTATATTAAAAACAAATTTATTCGCTAAGTAACTATAATAACTATTTAACATAATAAATATGTAATTATCTATTTGCATATGCATGCATGTTCCCAATCTCTGAATTCTTGACACCTATTTAAATGCACCTATCAAAGCTATACATACATCAATATAAGGCACCGCTAGAAACATTGGGTTTTATTCAATTGATTATTAGAGCATATATATTATGTATATATAGAAATTCTTATAGTGATTTTGGGTTCTTCTACTTTAAATTAGGTCCACATCTTTGTACTCTAAATAAATTATGCCGAATAAGAAAATTTAGAAATAACAAAATACAAGAAAATGTGATTAAAAAACAAACGACAAACTAGTAAAAGGTAATAAATCGTTATCCATAATCCTTACAGACTGAATATAATGTCACTCTGTCCTAGATTTCCTCGTTCCACATGCAGCATTGATTCTATATATTCAACACACAGCGACAAAAAACAAAACTAATGATCGCTCTTGGTTTTCAGACACAATGAAACGGCGTTGTTCCCAGTGCAACACCAGCAATGGGCACAACGCGCGGACTTGTTCGACCAGATGCGGCGGCGGAGGGCTGAAGCTGTTCGGCGTGAGGTTGACGGATGGGTCGTCCGTAAAGAAGAGCGCCAGCATGGGCAACCTCTCGCATTACTCCGCCGTCGTTGATTCCATGGATGGCTACCATTCCGATTATCTCAATCGCAGTCTTGCGGCCGGCGGCGGTCCAATGAGGAAGAAAGGTTTCATTTCCCATTTTTTTGATAGTTTTTGAGTTTATCCGATCTGGGATTGCTTGGTTTTGTTAATTCTCCATGTCAGTTCTTCTGCATGTGGTGAATTTAAAAGATTCATCGATTTTTGCATGTTCTCTAATTTTGGTGCATTCTTTCACTTTTCATTTGGAGTGAGTTAATTTGTGTTGATTTCTGATGTATGTGTTTTGAGGTTTAATTGAAGTGAGGTTATCTGATGCATTTCTTGGTTTTATATGTTTTTGCTTTTGCATGTTTCGTGAAAAGGCAAACTTGGGTTGATTGATTTTCATGATTGTGATGAGCATTTCATTAAAATTCAAGATTTGATCCAAAAATTTAAGCTCTTTTGCATATTTGATGTTAATTGAGTAAGAAGCTTAGTGTTATATATATATATATATATATATACAGAACATCTTTATATTCTTGTTGGTTCCTTTTATTTTCTTCTATTAGGAAGTTTGAATAGAAGGTTGGAGTTTCAAGGGACTGTTATAGTATCACTTCTACCTGCAATTAAGTATTACAGATCTTCTCGTGGTTAAAAATTCTTCGTGCTTAAAGATGAAGGCATAATCTCTTTTTTATGTGCAGGTATTCCATGGACAGAAGAGGAGCACAGGCAGTTCTTACTAGGCCTTCATAAGTTGGGAAGGGGAAACTGGCGCGGTATATCAAGAAATTTTGTTCCTTCAAGAACTTCAACCCAGGTAGCTAGCCATGCTCAGAAGTACTTCATTCGTCAGAGTAATACGACTGGGAAGAAGAAACGGCCCAGCCTCTTCGACTTGGCTCCGGATATGGTTAGTCCTGCTACTTTGTTTTTCTTGTGTTATAATCATTAAATGTTTCATTTTGTGTCAATTAGATGATTATGAGATTCAGTAAGAATATATTTCAAGCAGTTGTGTTAATAGATTTTTGGGTATGAGCATTCAGGAAACAAATTCATCGGTGCAAGAACAGTTTACTGTAGTTAGTACAAACGATGAAAAGCTTGTGCTTCCGTCATCTCAAGAAGTGGATGTCAAGAACTCACTGCATTCTCAAGATCTTACACTCAAGCTGGCTTTTACGCCATTCCCATTCCAACTTTGGCCACCAAACGCATATTCTCTCAAGGGTGATGACTCACAAACATCCCAGCATCATATAGTCGGCCCAGTCCAAGTTCATCAAGAAGAAACTATGAAAATGTCCCAGCTGAGTTTAGGAGAGAGCAATGGTGTCCAAATTGATATGTAACTTACGCACCTCGACAACACATTATCCGTTCAAGGTGATAATAGCAAATCACAGTAGCTTGGAAAAAAGCTGCTTTTATCTAGCCCTCTACATATCTTGGTGTATATAAACTTGCTTTTCATTTAGTATCTCATATTGTATGGTTGGGGTATTGCTCAGAAATATATCTGGTTAGATAGAAGTGTTAATTCATCCAGATGTAAATAGATAAGGTTTTATAAACAGCATTGCAATCAATAATATTTTGATTCTGCTCACTAGTAGTATTCAATCTTGTTCTTTCATTAACTTTTCCTGCCCGCAGAGCTTTATCTTTGACTTGCAGGCTACTCAACTAGCATTTAAGTTACGGATGAAGGCTTCCGACTGGCAGGATATAACAAGTCGAAATACTCAGGTCATGCAAATGGGGGAGAGCTGCTTATCTGAATATACTGATATGCCACACTATATATTCTATCACTCTTTTTCTTTCTTGTTCTACATTGAAATAGATTGCTTTCATGTTTATTCACTTGCTCTGCAAACTTGTGCCTGTGTTTTTCCTATATCAGAATCAAGTTATCTATGTTTAAATCTCAACCTCCTCAGACCATCAACAATTGTTTATAAGGTATGTTTCATTACCTGTTTGATAGCCTTATAATTTCTGTAAACTGTCTAATTTCTTGAATTATACCAGAGCAATAATAGGAGCAACCCAGAGTGAAAAAAACCTCAACTTATTTAGAAGTTTCAGCATTCAACATGTAAAATTCAAGCCCCTAATTCTAGTGTCTGCATGAAACTCACTAAATGCAGTGAGCATAAAATAATATGAATAAATAAAAAATGGCAGTTGGATGCGAAAAATAGCATCAACTCTAGGGGCTTCTACCATGTTCAGCAATAGTTGTGATAGTTCGGGCTGTACATAGACCGCGTTGCAGTTTCCTCTAGGTTCCTCGGTTGTGGTAGTCGAGTGGCCAGCCCTATAAGGCGGTCGAAACAAATTATCAGACGATAGAATTCTTGTGGGTTAGAAAAAGCATACGGGATAGAGATATTATCGTATTACCTAGTTCGTATGCTTTAGCTGCTACTTTGGCTGCTATTCGAGCCGAAATCTTTCTAATGTTTGTAAATGATGGATATATGAGTCCCTTTTCTAAGTTCTCTTGGCTAACCTGTTCAGCTAATGCTTCCGCTGTTTACATAAAACAAGAAGACGCAGACATTAGGATTGTAATACACGACATGCTTGCTAGAGGAGCGTTTAAACAGCAGTAATTGTTTTCATTGTGCAGGAACTCACAAGCTGCAAGAAGCATGTCATCATGGACGCGAATTGCACCGGACATGATCAGACCGAGCCCAAATCCAGGAAAGATGTACGCATTATTTGCCTAAACCACAAAGATAGTGATGAAATTAGCACAAAAGAACACCTCAACAAAATGGCGTATGGAGTTTAGAGTTTCGAGTTTAGACTCTACCTGGCCAGAAGCATAAAGTTTGTCGTTATACTCAACCGGAGCGAACGGACTACCACTAGCGAAAATGGCTCGACCCTAAAGCGTTAGCGGAAAAGGATGTCAAAATCAACACAATCAAATGACTCAGATACTTCAAGAATGCATGAAGTATGCAAATAATCACCTCACTCCACGTGTAAGCTTCCTCAGCAGTACATTCAGACTGGGACGTCGGGTTAGAAAGCGCGAGAATCACCGGTTTCTGAAACAGTAACAAGCGGGTAAGACAATTTTAGGTTTTTAATTTTAGATCAAGGGATTTTACCTCGTTGTACGCAGCCATGGCTTGAACAACTTCTTTAGTGAAAGTTCTTCCGGCTCCCGACGATCCTATTAGTACTGTTGGCTTGATAGCCTGTGATATAGGAAGAGAGGTAAGAAGCCATACTTTTCACTATGCTTATTGAAACTTACCTTCACAGCATCTAAAAACTTATCGACAGATTCGTGTTCGTGAGCCCAAGGCCTCTTGAAGTGTTGGAGCGAATCCATACGGGATCGAACAATCAGCCCCTACAAGAGAAGATCATCACCAATAAGACAGAGTTAAAAGACTCAAAGGGAGTAAGAAGAGAAGTTGGATTTTCAGTACTTTTGAGTCCACCAGCCAAATCTTTTGACGAGCCTCTTCCAAGGAGCTACCAGTCTGCAAGAGAGAGAGAGGGAGAGGGAGAGAGAAAGAGAGAGAGATTCAGCAAGACAGTTATAAAGAGAAAAGAGCTCATCTTTATTGACCTGCTTAGAGATCTGAAGAGCTATGAGTTCTGCAATGCCAGTACCAGCCTGCATTAAAACCAAAGCCTCTGAATTAAACAAGGGAAGACAGATATGGAGCAAAACAAGAGAGAGAAAGTGTTGCTACCTCTCCAGCTCCAAGGAACAAGAAGGAGTGGTCAGCCAAGGTTCCACCAACAAGTTTGAGTGCTGCCATTAGCCCAGAAAGGACTACTGATGCCGTACCCTGATGCAAATAAAACGCGATCAATCTGCTTCATCCAGGCCCTCGATGATATGAAGCAAGAAGCATGTGAAGGATAAGAGACAGTTACCTGGATATCATCATTGAACACAAGATGTGTGGAGCCATACTTGGCAAGGAGATCGAAAGCATTGTGATTAGCGAAGTCTTCGAACTGAATGAGGACTTTCTCTCCGTACATCTGCTTGACTGCACTCATGAACTCATCCATAAGCTCAGCATACTCCTGATCATGAAGAAGATTCAGACAAAGCTAGGTAAGAAATGACCATATAATAGGTTACTTGCTATGTAACAAATCCTAACCTTTCCTCTTGCTCTTTTCCTTCTAAGTCCGATGTAAAACTCATCGTTTAGCAACTGCTCGTTATTCGTACCAACATCGATAGTCACGGGCAAACACTGATACAAATCAAGAGGAAAAAACATAAATCTGGGCTAAAGAAGGCATGAAACTGATACAGTTGGAACACAACTCAAATATTTTAATATTTATGTTCATTTGAAACAGTAAAAAGTAGTTAGGAATGCTTACAGCAGAGGGATGAACACCACCAAGAGCAGTATACAAGGATAGTTTTCCTACAGGTATCCCCATTCCCTAGTAAGATCACAAGAACTAAAGGATTAAGAAGATATATTAAGCACCAAAAACACTATGAAAATGGGCAAGACTGGTTTTTTATTAGGAAAGACAAGCAAAGAGAAAGAAACCCTCTTTTTACCTGGCAGCCCAGGTCTCCTAGCCCTAAAATTCTCTCACCATCTGTCACCACAATGACTTGAATATTCTTCTCCGGCCAGTTCTTCAGCACATCAAGTATCCTTCCCCTGCAAAAGTTACTATCCACAATCAGTTTAAGATGTTGCAAAAGAATCTCCAGCTAAGACTACTAGTTGGATACGCGATCGTACTTTTCTTTCAAGCTGATGAAGAGACCCTGAGGTTGCCTGAAAATGCTGCCGTACTTTTGGCAAGCTTCACCTACAGTTGGAGTGTAGACAACTGGGAGTAGCTCCTCAACATTGTCAATGAGCAGCTTGTAAAACACTCGTTCGTTTCTCTCCTAAAAGATCATAATGAGAGAGAAATAACATGGGTTTCAGATAAAGGATGAAACATAAAACAAGACTCTCAAGAATAGATAATTCATACAAAAAAAACCATATTTAATCACCTGAAGATCCATCATGGCCATGTACCTTTGCAATGGTACTTGATATTGACGAATGTTGTGCATCATTTTCTTAACCTTCTCAGTAATAATATCACAAACATGTAATCAGAATGATTAAGAACAGTCCAAAGGGGAAGAACAAAGAGATTAATATGCTCAGACTATTGGGAGGAGTGTATAATGTTAACCTGGAGTTCTTGGCTTATAACAACCGGAGGCAGTAGACCGCGTAAGAAGTGTCCATCCCTCTCCTTCTCACTAAAGGAAAGGCCTTTATTGTAGCGGGGATCGCGCAACAGAGGATATCCACTGTAAATGAAACATGGTTATGCCTATGATTTCTATGGAAAGTTTGGGGAACTCAAGTAAACCTATTAAGCCACCAATTCCCAAAGACATGAAAAGTAGACACCTTCATTATCTAGTGATACTATATGAGGCCTTAATCTCAGCCTTACCCAACTGAAAAAACTCACTGAATTAATTGACACTTCTTACAGAATCACATAGTATACATTCTGTAATGAACAAGAAAATAGTAACAATATGAAGTGTGGAGTGAATTTATTCAAGATTCACAAAATCACATGTATAGATTATCAGAAAATTAGAATACTACATAATAAACCCACACATACATATAAACCAACCAAACACCTGAAAACACACACAATGAATAGAAAACTGAAACAAAGAACAGATTGATTTATCACCTGGCGACGGAGACAGCCCACGGCGTGACGGACTCTTCTTCTGATGCGTCATCCTCACCGTACAAATCTTCAGCGCCGCCACCGACGGCGGATTTCGAGTCTTTCTCAATCACTGGTGGCGGCAGCGTGGGAGCCTTCTCTATCATCTCATTTAAAGCATTCTCGACCAAAACGACGTTTCCGTCTCCTGGACTGCGATTCGAGCTCACCGCAGCCACCACCACCGACGGCGCTGCGATCTTTCTCCGCGACAAGCTTTTTGAAACCCCATAAACAAAGCTGTTCTGCACGAGATCAAAAGGAACAAATTCCAAAACCATCTTTTAAGAACAAAAAAATAGGCATTCCATACATTTTCTTGGATTTGTGAAAAGATTCGATTTTATATGTTTCTGTTGATGTTAAGTGTGATTTAGGAAATGGGTGAGCTTAATTTTCCATCTGGATCAGAAGGAAAGAAATTCAAGAAGACGAACACGTAAAGATCGTGAGGCAGTGAAACACGAACGGCTAGAGAAGAGATCAAAATGAATAAAGAAAACAATTCTTAAAGTGTAAAGATTAACGAATGAAAAGATTAATCTGGTATGTAATTTACCGGCGAGCTGCTTCCGTTTAATGCAAACATGGTATCGGATTTATGTGAAACCCGGTCTTGGAAGTTGGAATAAAGTTCTGCAGAATATATAAAAGGAAAAGGAGTGAAAGAGAAGGGAGGCGAAAGAAAGAAAGAAAGCTTGCTGTGGGAAGCTCTATTTATATAGTAGTATGCTGCAGCTCTCTCTCTTTCTCACCAACTCTCTCTGATTTGTGATTTTGACTATTGCCCCTGGCATATGAATTTGATATTTCAATATTATATACTATAATATAGTACAAAATTAATTAACTTAATATGTCATCAAATATAATACTCTCTCCATCCAGCTATTAACTATCTTTTTTTTTATTTTTTTATTTAACGCGGAGATCTATAAATTTTATTTACGTATATATTTTATGAGTTATACTTGTATTAAGAAATGAATACATGTTTCGAGGAATGATTTGTAGGAATGAATGAGATTTATTCGAATTTTACTAAGGCATATTGAGGCAATTAACTTTTTTTTTTCAATGTTTCAATTGAATAAACAATCTAAAGTTTTCAAAAAATTAAAAATCATTATTTTCTGAGTTCGGAACGAAGTATGCGAGAAATAGACTTTTGGAGATAGAGTATAAGAATGTGGGGGTGGGTAATGAGTAAGAGAGGCTTATTTCATTTTATGATAAAGAATTATTTTTTGTCATTTCAAAAAGCAAGACTTTAATAGTGGGATAAACCAAAAAAATAAATACATTAATAACGGGATGAAAGATCTTATATAGTAAAGAAAATTATAGAGTATTATCTAAAAAAATGTGTTGAATAAACTAAAATTAATGCAAGAAAGCACTAACTAAGAAAGTTTTAAGAAATAATGTAAAAAAAACTTTTCTGTGCCGACAATTGCGACAAAACTTGCTAATCCTTAGGCAAAACTTGATGCATTCCTCATCAAATGAATGGCCGCACCAAGTTTGGCAACCGACTTGCCTAATTCAAAGGGCTTTGAGGCATATCGCACACTCCTTTGAGCGTACGCTCTGTATACATATAATGATAGAGACTACACGAGTCTATGCTCGATATTCCTCGACTCACTTGTCTCCATGGCAGTTTCAAGTTACAGCAGCACGTAAAAAATATAGGAGGTCAGAAATAATTTCACATCTAATCAAGTTTTATACTATATCACACTTAACATCAAGTTATATACTGTATCTCTCTCTACCTTATATTTGTCATTTTGAAAGAGGTATTATTTAGAATGTATAGTTCCATATTATGAATTTGATAATAGTGACTTTTATCTCTGTTGGGTTATGAGTCAGTAGATGATACTCAGCAGATCATTGGGTTAAAATAATATTAGGAAAAATCGTAGTAAGTATACTATGGAATTGAAGATCCCAAAACCCAGCTGATATCAGTAGTGTAGTGTCGATAGGATTAGATGATGTAATAGGCTAGACTGTTTTGATTTTCTATCTTTCGTGTCTATGTCCTGTACGGGGTAAAATGTTGGACTGATCTTCGGCAGGAAGTTACTTTCCGTAACCCCACGTCATCATTGTAAGAGCTTGTGTTCTTAAGTCATCGATCGATCTTCACCTCGCAGAAGACACCGTATCGCCCGACGTACATCGGCAGAAGAACCTTACAAAGCTCAGTACATTCGGAGTCAACAGCTGATTACACTCAGTAGAATATCTTATCAGCCGACTCAGACGAAGAAGACAGAGACTACATCAAGTCTACTGTATCCAACAGGAAACGACCCAGCTATTAATGTCACTCGAAAGTCAGCAAAATATCATACGAGGATAAGTGAGAGTCAACTCCGATGTCTGACACATCTCACCTACCACAAACCTTGACCAATGAGAAGCCGTCAACGCATTATCTGCTCTGACCAACTAAAGTTGCTCTCATGAACACTGATCAACAACTCTGCTGCAACAATTCAAATATATGACCGTTTTTCTTGGAAGTTTGTGACACGTGGCATCGTCCTCTCCAACGGGCAAATGCCTGGGTCACGACTATAAATAGATAAGAAAATCCGAGCTCCACGCACGGGAAATCAAAAGGGAAAAACGCTCAAGCACTCAAACACTCTAGCGCATTCAAGATAATCCAGCGAAGAACTTGCTCAATAGAATACTCTTAGTTCTTCTCTCTAGAGTTCTTTAGATCCCTCTTCTCTAGCTAAGCTCAACGTCATATCTATAGCTTAGAAATTCGAAGGAGTTCACTTTTAGTGATTGTTCTTATTGTAAGAACTCCTTCTAGTTGGAGAAATTCCCCTCCCCTTCAAACCTCGGTTTGATTTGTAAAAGTCGCTAAGGACTATAACTTAGAAGGGTTCGTCCGTCCACGCACGATTCCTTGGCCGAGGCTTGCTCAGATTAATCAACAAGACCTCCTGTTCAGCAGGACCGTGGACGTAGGATCTTGCGTATCCGAACCACGTTAAAAATTGCTTGTGTTGTTTACTGTTTTATCGCATTGCAGACATACTGGTTACAAAATCATATCTTGCATAAAACGTATTCGTAAAAGTGCACTAGCCAAAACTGTTTTGACTTGTGAAAATCACGTTTTCAAACTGAGACGAATCTCTGAGCCCCACACTATTCCGCACTAAAGCTTTCGACTAAGTTTCAAGTACTGACAAAAGTCAGTAGGAGAGCTCAGTAGTTGGCTCACTCTCTGACCCGCGATCGAAGGTTAACATCTGGCACTGTTCATCAGTTGCAACCAAACAGCTCAGCTGTCCTTCGGTTTGAGAAAAAGAAACAGTACTCAGGTGTATTCACCCCCCCTCTACACCTGACTCTCATCTCCGGACCAACAATTGGTATCAGAGCATCGGTGTTCTTCTGATCATCGGTTCTGTAACTACTGGTCTTCTCGAACAGATCCTGAAAATGTTTTTCACTGCACAAGCATCTCTTCATATATCCTTATACTCTCTCTCACAATGTCTGATATGTCAGGTATTAGGATGGTGCCGATGTTCTCGATAGAGAACTATATGGTATGGCGCGTGAGAATGGAGGCGCACCTAACATCGCTGCATGACAGCATGACGGATGTCCTTGAGACAGGACCCATCATTCCCATGATAGACATCGTACAATTTGCTGCTGCGGGAGGTGCAGGAGCACAGACTGGTGCTAAAGTTGCAAAAGACAAATCTGCCTTCACGCTAGAAGAGAAAAAGCTGCACAACCTCGACCGAGTTGCGCGTAATGTAATCCTGACTACGCTCAGTGATTCACACCTCGGGAGGGTGCAAGACTGCAAAACGGCAAAGGAACTTTGGGACGCCTTGGCTGTACTGAGCCAAGGAACCCCACAGATCAAGGAAAACAAGCTCGAGCTAGAGCTACAGAAGTTCGATACATTTGCCATGGAGCCCAATGAGACCATTGACGAGCTAAGCGTCAGATTCACGAATCAGATCAATGTGATCAACGGGCTGGGGAGGACGTTCACCAATAAAGAGATGAACACAAAGATTCTGAGAGCGCTACCTTAACTGAAGTGGCTTCCCTTTGCTACTTATTTACGTCGCTCAGATCTTAATGCTCTAACTCCTGATGTTATCTTTTCAGAATTAAAGACGGAGGAATTTGAGCACAGCCTACCCCAACGATGTTCAAGTGCTTCAGCTGACACACAAATTTATCATGCTTTTAAAGCAACAGTCAGCAAAACTGGAGTCAAACCCATTTCTTCCAGCAAGGCAGTAGCCACGACAAAGTCCATTGAGACATCTGGCACTGACCAACTAGCACTGATGGCTCTCAAATATCAAAGAGAAAAAGAGAGAGTCAGAAAGCTGAAGAAATACCACAGAGATTCTCCCTCAGGTAAGAAAGATTATCAAAAAATGGAAGAATCCTAATCAACTACTGATTGCAGGAACACAGAGCCTGCTGCTAGTCCATCCAACGACTCAGCTGGAAAGAGCAGCAGATCGACTGTGTGTTACAACTGCAAGAAAGAGGGACATTATCAGTACGACTGTCCTGAACTCTCAACTGCTCAAAGAGCAGAACGGTAGGCCAAACGCAAGAAATTTGCCCGAAGGAGGTAGGCCTATATCGCCGGAGAGATATCCGATGACTCAATCGAGGAAGATACATTCATGTACTCTTCGAAAGACGAAGCTGCATTTGTCGCCGTTGAGGTCGGAGAGACAGATCCTGAATCAACTGCAGAGTACTGTCTGATGGCCGGAGAAGAGGCTGAGTTAAATTCTAAACTTAACATAACCTCTTCTTCACATAGCACACACGACACGTGCTCGGTCACAGATGAACCTCTAGATGTAGTACAAGCCTACGATGATCTACTAGAGGAGCAGATTCAGCTGAGCAGAGAGTTCAAAGAGAACCATTCGTGAACTGGAACAGGTAAAGGCTGAAAATCAGAGACTTTCTTCTGATTGTCAGGTCTCTACTGACTCCGAGAATCTTGTTGTGAGACTCAAGGAAGAGATTAACTCTCTTATGACTAAGTCTCAGCTTCAAGAAACTCAGATATCAGTTCTGACCAAGGACAATTATGAGAAAGATACTGAAATAGCCCGGCTCAGTCAGAAGCTCGCAGGAGTTGAAAAGGATTATGAATCATTTCGAAGAAGTGATGAGGTCTGGCGAGAACTGATGACTGAACAGTACCTAGGAGCTAAGGAGAAGTTGGAAAGCATGGTTAGAGCTCAAAGACCAACGGTCATGAAAGAAGGACTTGGCTACAATCATGAAGCTTCCACTTCAATGTCAAAAAGCTCAGAAATGCTGGCTGATAGGTTCGTCAGAGGGAAGGTTCAGGCTACCGACTCAACACCTCAGGCGAAGAATAAACAGAAGATGATTGCACCTCAGCCGAGCAATAAGAAGCTACTGACCAGAGGTTCTAGCCCCAGGACACCACGATCAAATTCAGGGGGAACCAAGAAGGTTAGATGGGCAGAACAGTACAATGAACCGCTGTATGAGCATCCGACACAGTATGGTTTGTACTACTATGAGCCCAGGGTTAGGAGGAGCACACAACCTAAGAAGAAGAAAGCTCCTGAACCCAAAACAACCAGAAAGTCAGTTTCTCCAAGTCCTGTGGAGAAGAAAGCTGACAAGGTTCAGAAGAAGAAGAAGTCTCAGACTTCTAAGGTCCCGAGACAAATCTGGGTTCCGAAATCACCCACTAACACCTAAGGACCCAAACTGAACCAAAGGGTACCTAAAACTGTTTCTATTTTGCAGGTGCATAAGGACCCTTGGATAGTGGACAGCGGCTGCTCGAGACACATGACCTATCAAAAGAGCTTGCTGACCAACTACGTACAAGAAGATGGTCCCAGAATTGAGTTTGGTGACAACTCTAAAGGCTATACAAGGGGATACGGAACACTGAACATTGGAACTGCATCAGTTCCAAGAGTAACATATGTTGAAGGACTTCAACATAATCTCCTTTCGTCGTCGCCAACTCGTGACAATCTGAATAGAGTTATCTTTGACGCTGATTTCTGTGATGTTGTTGACAAATCTACAGGGAAAACACAGGCTCGCGGAGGAAGAATATCTATGTTGTAAACTGGAAAACCGCAGAACCTGAGGCTTGCTTGCTTATACAGACAAAATCTAGTGACAAGGCAGGATGGCTATGGCACAAGAGACTCAGCCACCTGAACTTCAAGACTATGAACAAGCTAGCCAAGAACTCTAAAGTCAGAGGACTGCCCAATGAATCGTTTATCAAAGACAGAAATTGTGAAGCCTGTTTGAAGGGTAAGCAGACAAAGAACAACAATCCACCAATTCCGTCACCTTCCACTGATGGAATCCTTCAACTGCTGCACATGGACTTATTCGGGCCAGTTTCTCCAGTGACTATAAGAGGCAAGAAGTATGCCCTCGTCATTATTGACGATTATTCTAGATATACGTGGGTCATCTTCATAGCCAACAAATTTGATGTCATGACTGAGTTGTCAAAGCTGCTGAAAAAGCTCAGTATGGAAAAGGACATCAAGATTCAGAGAATTCGCTCAGACAGAGGAACATAATTTCTCAACTCAGTAGTTAAGGAGTACTGCAAAAAGGAGGGAATTAAGCACGAGACATCAGCAGCTCGCACCCCTTAGCAGAATGGACTTGCTGAAAGCAAAAACAGAACACTTAAAGAAGCAGCAAGAGCGCTCCTAGCAGACTCTGGACTACCCTCTAAGTTCTGGGCAGATGCTACTGACACCGCCCCGCTACACTCGGGAATCGCTCACCGCTTACACAAAGAACACATGAAGACACCTTACGAACTATGGAAAGGGAGAATTCCTTCTATTTCTCATTTTCATATTTTTGGTTGTCCTTGCTTTATCCACAATAATGGGAAAGATCAGTTGAAGGTCTTTGACAACAAATCTGATCAAGGAGTATTCTTAGGATACTCTCGAGTCAGTAAAGCTTTCAGAGTCTTTAACTATCGAACTCTTTCCGTGGAGGAAAGCCCTCATGTTGTATTTGATGAGTTTGTTACTGAGAACAGGAAATCTACAAAGACAAATACCGAAGATGTCAGCAGCCAGCTACAGGATCTCGCACTAAACGACAAAGCCAAAAAGATCCAGCATTGTTGGGATGATGAGTCAGACGATGAGGAAATTCAGACCCATCCCACAGGCAACGTAGCTGACCTGGTTGATTCTACTGAACAAAATCAACAACAGGTAACAACGGTCGATGAGGAAGCCCCAGTGGTAACTGAGACCTCTACTGAGAATATAAACTCAGGGGGAACAACTAATGTTCTTGAGCTGAATGCCCCTAAACCTGGAAACTCAGTAGATCCTAACCTTCTTATCTGAGCGCTACTGACCACGTAACAGCCAGGATCGAAATGCCTAATATACCTGTTGACTGTGCAGAAGTAGTATCAGAAGAAGAAGCCACACTCAGACGTTCATGGCTCGACGCTCATTCTTCAGATCTTATTATAGGAGATCTATCAGCAACGATCAGGACGAGATCAAGATTAAGTCAAGGAGAAAGCTCACTTTATTCTTGTTTCTTGTCTACAGAAGAACCTCAGACAATAGAGGACGCACTCAATGAAGCTGACTGG
Organism: Lavandula angustifolia; assembly: GCA_028984105.1. Lineage (NCBI taxonomy): Eukaryota > Viridiplantae > Streptophyta > Magnoliopsida > Lamiales > Lamiaceae > Lavandula > Lavandula angustifolia. The sequence continues at coordinate 3,528,181 of CM054812.1, forward strand.
ATCATTGCCATGCAAGATGAGCTGAACTAGTTCATTCGAAACGAAGTTTGGGAGCTTGTTGACAGACCTAGACATCAGCACGTGATTGGTACTAAGTGGGTCTTCAAGAACAAGCGAGATGAAAACAATGTCATTGTCAAAAACAAAGCTCGACTTGTTGCCAAGGGATATTGTCAAGCAGAAGGGATAGACTTTGATGAAACGTTCGCTCCAGTCGCTAGATTGGAAGCTATTCGTCTGTTCCTAGCCTATGCAACGCATCCGAGATTTAAAGTATATCAAATGGATGTAAAGTCAGCTTTTTCGAACGGCGCATCGAAGGAAGAAGTCTATGTGGAACAACCGCCCGGCTTTCGGCAGGGACATCGAGTGTACGAGACTTCGGAAAGCATCAGTATGGGTTAAAACAAGCACCCGTGGCTTGGTACGATACCCTATCGGACTTTCGCTTCGTAAAGGTTTTCAAAAGGGGACAAGAGATCGCACCCTATTCAACATAAAGTCGGGAGATGACATTCTACCGGTGTAAATCTACGTGGACGACATCATTTTCGGATGCAGGAACGTGACGATATGTCAATAATTCGAGAAAATGATGAAGGAGAAGTTCGAGATGTCTATGATGGGCGAGATGAACTACTTCCTTGGATTTCAAGTAAAGCAATCACTTGAAGGAATATTCATCAATCAAGCCAAATACACTCGAGATCTCCTGAAGAGATTTGGCTGTGACTCGAGCAAGCCAGTCAAGATCCCCATGAATACAAATTTCAAAATCGATCTAGACAAAGAGGGAGCTTCTGTTAACTCAACTGATTATAGAGCTATTATTGGTTCTTTATTATATTTAACAGCAAACAGACATGATATAACTTATGCTGTAGGTGTATGTGCAAGATTTCAAGCGAATCCCAAGCGAAGTCATATGGACTCAGCAAAGAAGATTTTGCGATATCTGAAGGGAACACCTGACGCAGGGTTATGGTATCCTGCTGATGATAATCTGATACTGACAGGTTATTTTGATGCTGATTATGCAGGATGCAGGATAGATCGAAAGTCAACTTCTGGAATGTGTCAGTTCCTAGGCAGCAAGTTGATATCTTGGTTCTCAAAGAAACAGCATTTAGTGGCAACATCCACTACTGAAGCTGAGTACATGGCTGCTGGAAGTTGCTGTGCCCAGATCCTTTGGCTTCGACAACAACTGCGAGATTATGGTATATCTCAGGATGAAGTGCCCATCTACTGCGATTCCACCAAAGGTCGCTGCCATAACTCGTAACCCAGTTCTCCATACGAGATGCAAGCACGTGGATATCCGACACCACTTCATCAGAGACCATGTCGAAAAGGACATCAGAATGGAGAAAATCCATAATGACAAGCTAAGGGCAGACATACTGACCAAACCACTAGCTGAGAACAGATTCAGAGAATTATCAGTTGAGCTAGGTCTACTGGATCCTACTGAATCGAGTCAATAGTAAGAAACAGTACTCAAGTGTAGGAAACAAGACGACAGTCGAAGACTCGGCACTTGATTCAAGTGGGGTGAATCGGACAAGCATACGCAAGGGGGGAACGTGGTCATCAGCACATCATATGTCCTCCTGAGTCTAAACGGTAACCAGCTGATCGTAAAGTTCAGCTGAAGAGGTTTGCGTAGTTTTATATACTTAATTTTTATCAGAAGCATGCTCGCATTTAATATATCAGTTGTTTGCACTCAGTAGTTAATGAACATTTATTTCCCGCCATTAATTTTTAAGGTTTAAGTCAGTAGGAAACCGTTCTCATTTAAAAGACTTAGACTTTAATGCTGCCTGCGGCGCATTTAATGCATGTCTTCTCACCTTACCTTATCTGCGCAATTCCTATGTGGGTCTAGGTTAGAGGCGGCTTAAGTAATCATTCCGTTTATAACATCAAATCACAACCGTCATTAAAACGCGAGATTGAATTTCAGCCGTTGGATCAAAACCGATTGATATGCATATCTTATAAAATCTCTCGATCATCTCTCTAATCTATCTTTTTCGCTATTTGTATACTCGAGCTTTCTGCATTCAGTTTTCGTCATCTATTAACTGCTCTGCATTTCTCTCAAGCTTTTTGTATACGGTAATCTTCACTTCTCTCTGTTTAAAACTCTGCTGACTTACTCTATTTTCAAGTGCTAACGAGTTTTCTGTAGATATTCATGGTGACTGTAATGACTCCACCAAACATTGATGAGATCATCAAGTCTAGAATCCAGTTCGAGCCGACTATGGCTCTCCATCAGGCTGAGCTTCCATACCTTGAGCCTATCTACATGGCTCTGGAAGCTTCAGGCCTCGAGCTTCTTGTCACGAAGCATCCCAAGGCATATCTTCCTCGACAAGTCGCAGAGGTGTATTTCAACTGGAGATCCGCTGAGGATACAGACGGCAAAGTATCCCAATTCATTTACATAAGGGAGGTGACCCCTCAGAAGTGGGAGTCCGATCACCATGACATCGATATCCGAGCCGCATTGCAAGTATCGTTCGACCTTCCGGCCCACGGAATATCCCCAGCTGGATATAAGGAGAAAGAGCTGAACTCCTATGTCCACCGGTTCTGCGGCAGAGATGATATTACATTCAAATCCGCGCTGCCAAAGAACCAGCTTCTACCTGAGTACCGTAGACTCGCTTACATCGTCACACATATACTGACGAGCTCCGTCGATTCCTTTGATCAACTGTCAAAGCCACGTCTTCAGCTGATGATGATCATGGAAGATGGTGTCCAAGTCAACTGGACCGAATACTATGTGGCTGAGCTTAAGGTTCAGGCGCAAAAGTTTGTCGCCATACCCTCCGGAGAGAGAAGGCTGATAAGTTTGGGCAAACTGCTGTATGGGACGAAGATGACCATATTGATCGAAGACTCAGTATCGAATCATGCAGCATTTGCTGATTCACGATACTTCGACAGCAAGCTCATAAAGTTCAAAACAAGAGCCGCTGCTGAGAAGTCGGTCGGAAGAGGGCCAGCCGCACAGAAGAGGATCATGACTGACTTGCCCCCTCGTGCCGACCCACCCAAGAAGAAATGGCTCACTAAGCCTGGAGCGTCTGTGGCTCCAGCAAAGCCTGTTTCTCCCCCACCTACTCAGGAGGAGAACATATTAGACGCGGACACAGGCATTGAAGGTGCCATGCTGAAAGATAAAGTCCAGCGCATTAGCTCCGAGGAGACACAGTCGGATGAGGTCGAACCGACTGTGGAGACATCTCCTGAGTGGACGACCATCCAATCGGCTCGTCTCCGAGCCACATGAGAAGTATCGGCACAGATCCCGAAAATTGCTGATCATACGGATCTGGTCGATATCGCGATAAAGGCGAGGACACAGATGCTGCTGAGATTCTTGAGTTGGGATATACTCGAAGAGCTCATAATGACTCAGTCAGCATTGTCCCTACTGACAGAGGAGCAGAGCCTTCAGTCAGCTATCGGGTTTGGAGAACCCGCTGACCTGGCATCGTTCGAGTATCTGAGAGCCGCTATGCTCTATCTTCTCAGCTTAAGATCCTCAAAACAACACGTCAGCAGCCCATCGCAGCCATCCCATCACGACGATGATAATGATGATAACGATGATGTGGATCAGGCACCCAAGGAAGCAGACTAGGGAGGATTTGCTGAGGGTAAAACTCCTAGCGAGAAGGGCAAATCACCATCACCCAAGCTGAAATCAGGTGATACCCCAGTTGCCTTTAAGCGTAGTCGAGAGCAACAACTCGCAGCTTCTGAGCTGAGGCTCGGTACCAGCTCATACCAAGGTCAACCTATCAGTTCCGTGTCCTCCAACTCTGTCAACAGAGCCATCAGAAAGCAAGGAGACAAGAATCGTCTCCTAGCCAAGGACGTACATCTGAAATGGGCTCAGTACACCAAGTCTCAAACCGAGACAGTTGACAAGCTTGCCAGTGAGGTGAAGAAGGTCACCGAAGCTCCTACTCCATCTATCAATATCCAGGAGATAGTCGAGGCCGCCCTCACAGCTCAGAAAGCGGACTTAGCCGCTCAGAGTTAGCAGCTACTCAAAGAATAGCATAAGACATTTTCTGAGCAGCTGACTCAGAGTCTCGTTACTGTCCAGACAGCGATGGATGAGCGCAACAAAATGGCCACCTCCAGCGTACAAAAAGCCATAACCAATCAGGCGGAGGTCCTCAAGCTCATTCAAGCTGAGATGACAGCTTCCCATGACGCATCCCTCCTGAAACTGAGGAAGGAGACAGTGCCCGTGATCAAGCGCATTCACGCTGATCAAGAGAGGGACTGAGAGCATTACTGCGATGCTGTCAAGGACTTCGAGACCACCGCTACTTCCATTAAATCTATTCTCTTCAATCTTGAGAAGGAAGTAGTAGCCATCCGCACTCGCCTCTCCCTGGCTGATGATGCCAAAAAGGGGGAAGGAAAGGAAGGAGGTAATAAGAGTGAGGCGGAGGCTCAGGTCGTCAAAAGGGAGGAAGTTGAGGCAAGAACTTTTTCCAAGGGGGAAGGTTCAGCTGAGCCAGCTGGAACCAGCTCAGCACCCCCTCCAGAAATAGTCCAAAGTCTGGCCATCATACCGCTGACTCAGGTGCCCGAGCAGACCGGAGGATCTTCCTCAACTCAGCACATTGAGGAGGTCGCGAGGTATGTGGACCAAGACGATCAAGACGATGAACCACTGCCACCGCAGAGGCCGGGGAAGGAGAAAGCTACTAAAGATTCTCCACCACCTTCCCCGACGCCCAAATTCCGATCTAAGGCAGAGCAGGAGGAGTTCGACAAGAGAGTTGCTCAGCAACTTCAGGATCAGCTCGACCTTGAGCATCGTCTTGAAGAAGAGATCCAGAAGGCTAAGAAGCCCAGGAAGCCTGTAGGCAAAATTGCTAAGGGCGCAGCCAAAAAGCTTCTGGATGCTCAGAAGAAGAAGAAAGCTCAGCAGTCAGCTGATGATGAGGCTATCTCCAACACTGACAAAATACCCCTAGCTCAGAGAATGTCAGACGTTCCGAAACTAACACCTGAGCAGGAGGCGGAGGAAAGAGCCACCTGGGAGGCAATGCTGCAAGGACTGAATCTCCGGAGAGGAGACACTAGAGCAGTTGCCCTCAGAGAAAAGAAAAGGCTGGAAGATTTGGCCAAGATCATAGAAGCTACTGACAAGATGGCCAATGAACCAATCATTGATTGGAAGAAACAGATACCCAGGTCATCCAAATACTACAGGCGAGGTGCTCCGAGAGCTACTTATCAGAAGAAAACCCCTCACCGCCATGTAGACAAGTGGATACCATGGAATCTGAACGAAGAATGGGAGGAACTCAAGATCGAGTTCATCAAAGGGTACTATGTGTATCAGTGCTATCCTACTGAGATTCCGATTAATCAGTTGTTCGATGAATTCCTTCATCAATCTAACGCCAGACTCAGAGCACAAGTCCATATGATACTTACCAAGGAGAAGCTGCCATTTGTTGCTCCTGCATTCAGAAGAGTACCTCCTCCCAGAACCACTCGTGGTGTTTTATGCTCCAAGGAGATTGAAGACGAGGTCGACGTAGCAGCACGTCATCATGATCTTAGTTCTCAGCTGCCAAGCGATCTCGAGGAAATCCAAACTCTGCGTGCTAGAATCTACAAGTATTACGGATTGGATCCTCCAGCTGACAAGTCTACGGATTTCAAGAGCAAGACGAAGAAGTTCAGACGTTAGCAGTAGTCTTCTCATCTCATGTATAGAAGATAGGAACTCTGTAACTCATTTCATATAAATAACAGTTCCTTCTTCTGGCCAGACAATTACTCATTGTCTTACGGCTTTTGTTTGTGTTTATCACAACTGATCACTGAAGTGATCTGACACACACTCACACATAACCGTTCTCTGATGTGCCTATCTGATTAGCTGCTGATTTTTCCTTAAATTATTTGCTCAGTTTTTAACTGAAGTCTTTTTATATCAGTAGTTTAAATCTTAGATTATAGAGGTTTTGGCATCATCAATTAGGGGGAAATTGTTGGGTCATGAGTCAGTAGATGATACTCAGCAGATCATTGGGTTAAAATAATATTGGGGGAAATCGTAGTAAGTATACTATGGAATTGAAGATCCCAAAACCCAGCTGATATCAGTAGTGTAGTGTCGATAGGATTAGATGATGTAATAGGCTAGACTGTTTTGATTTTCTATCTTTCGTGTCTATGTCCTGTACGGGGTAAAATGTTGGACTGATCTTCAGTAGGAAGTTACTTTCCAGAACCCCATGTCATCATTGTAAGAGCTTGTGTTCTTAAGTCATCAGTCGATCTTCACCTCGTAGAAGACACCGTATCGGCCGACGTACATCGCAGAAGAACCTTACAAAGCTCAGTACCTTCGGAGTCAACAACTGATTACACTCAGTAGAATATCTTATCAGCCGACTCAGACGAAGAAGACAGAGACTACATCAAGTCTACTGTATCCAACAGGAAACGACCCAACTATTAATGTCACTCGAAAGTCAGCAAAATATCATACGAGGATAAGTGAGAGTCAACTCTGATGTCTGACACATCTCACCTACCACAAACCTCGACCAATGAGAAGCCGTCAACGCATTATCTGCTCTGACCAACTAAAGCCGCTCTCATGAAACGGTGATCAACAACTCTTCTGCAACAATTCGAATATATGGCCGTTTTTCTTGGAAGTTTGTGACACGTGGCATCGTCCTCTCCAACGGGCAAATGCCTGGGTCACGACTATAAATAGAGAAGAAAATTCGAGCTCCACGCACGGGAAATCAAAAGGGAAAAACGCTCAAGCACTCAAACACTCTAGCGCATTCAAGATAATCCAGTGAAGAACTTGCTCAATAGAATACTCTTAGTTCTTCTCTCTAGAGTTCTTTAGATCCTTCTTCTCTAGCTAAGCTCAACGTCATATCTATAGCTTAGAAATTCGAAGGAGTTCACTTTTAGTGATTGTTCTTATTGTAAGAACTCCTAGTTGGAGAAATTCCCCTCCCCTTCAAACCTCGGCTTGATTTGTAAAAGTCACTAAGGACTATAACTTAGAAGGGTCTGTCTAGTGCACAGATTCCTTGCTAGGCTTGCTCAGATTAATCAACAAGACCTCCTGTTCAGCAGGACCGTGGACATAGGATCTTGCGTATCCGAACCACGTTAAAAATTGCTTGTGTTGTTTATTGTTTTATCGCATTGCAGACATACTGATTACAAAATCATATCTTGCATAAAACGTATTCGTAAAAGTGCACTTGCCAAAACTGTTTTGACTTGTGAAAATCACGTTTTCAAAATGAGACGAATCTCCGGGCCCCACAATATTCCGCACTAAAGCTTTCGACTAAGTTTCAAGTACTGATAAAAGTCAGTAGGAGAGCTTAGTAGTTGGCTCACTCTCTGACCAGCGATCGAAGGTTAATATCTGACACTGTTCATCAGTTGCAACCAAACAGCTCAGCTGTCCTTCGGTTTGAGAAAAAGAAACAGTACTCAGGTGTATTCACCCCCCCTCCCCCCTCTACACCTGACTCTCGTCTCCGGACCAACAATCTCTAGTGATATATGATATAATATCAACATTGTTTACTGTCACATGCACGGAGTTCACGTGCAGCACTAGCTACTCGACCTAGCTTAAAATTTGCTAGTCAATCTACCATCGAACTTAAGCACACTTCCAACTTCTAAAAAAAGAAAGCTAGATAGCCTCGATCGAGATCTAACAGTCCTTATTGAACATCTAGATCTATCTTCACTAATCTAAAGTTAAGTATACAAGTGTATACCTTTCTACGCGTATATCTTTCTACAACCTTCTAAAATACTCTACATGTCTTCAATGGGAAAAGCTAGAAACTTAGATATCATTAAAAAACTACAACTTTTAAAAAAGTTTTATCCTTCAAATTAGATAAAAACTTTAATTCAGAACTTCCTCGGACCGCACCGAAGTATGCTTTTAATTAAGCTTGTAATTATTTGTTGGGTTATGAGTCATTAGATAGTACTCAGCTGTCTAGTGGTTAAAAGAATATTGGGGGAAATCATAGTAGTACTATGGAATTGAAGATCCCAAAACCCAGCTGATATCAGTCGTGCAGTGTGTCTATAGGATTAGATGATGTATAGGTTAGACTTGTTTATTTTGATTATCTTTTGTCTATGTCCTGTATGGGGTAAACTGTTGGACTGATCTTCTGACGAAGTTACTTTCCCGAACCCCACGTCATCTTTGTAAGAGCTTGCGTTCTTCAGCCAGCAGCTGATCTTCACCTTAGTAGGAGACAGCCCATCAGCTGATAAGCCATCAGCAGAAGAACATATGCAAAGCTCGATACCTTTGATAGCCGCCGGTGACCTACTCGGAAAATGTATTCCTTGTCAGCCGACTCAGTCGAAGAAGACAGAGACTTATCTAGTCTACTGTGTCCGACAGAAAACGACCCAGTCGCACAAGTCTTTTCGAAGTTCAGCAGAAGATCTTACGAGGTTGTTTGAATAGTCAACTTTGACTCTGACATTCTCACCAACCACAAACCTCGACCAATGAGAAGCCGACAGCGCCATATCGCTCTATACAAGAAAGTTTGCTCTCATGTACAGTAATTAACTGCCCTGCTGCAACAAATTCAAAATTATGGTCGTTTTCTTTGGAAGCTTGTGACACGTGGCATCGTTGTCTCCAACGGACATATGCCATAGCTCACAACTATAAATAGAGAAGAAATTCGAAGCTCCACGCACGGAATAAAAAAAAGGGAAAAATGCTCAAGCTTTGAACACTCTAGTAAACTCAAAGATTATCCAGAGAAGAACTTGCTTTCTTAGAATATTCTTAGTTCTTCACTCTAGAGTATTTAGATCCCTCTCTTCTCTAGACTAAACTCATTGCCATATTTATAGCTTAGATTCGAAGGAGTTCACTTTCTGTGAATTGTTCTTATTGTAAGAACTCCTTCTTAGTTGGAGATTATTCCATCCCTTTCGAACTTCGGTTTGAATTGTAAAGTCGCTAAGGACTATAACTTAGAAGGATATGTCCAGTGCACAGATACCTGCTGAGGCTTGCTCAGTATAATCAACAAGTTATCCTACCATTGTCAAGACCGTGGACGTAGGATCTTGCGTATCCGAACCACGTTAAATCGCTTGTGTTCTTTACTATTTTATTGCATATCATAACTGTTCAAAATCATATGTTTCCATAAAACGTGTTTCAAAAGCGCACAGCCAAAAGAACTTGATTTGTGAAAAGCGTTTTTCAAAACTGAGACGAATCTCTGGGCCCCATACTTATCCGCACAACGTCTCCGACTGAGTTTCGAACGACTGACAAAAGTCAGTAGGAGAGCTCAGTAGCTGACCCACTCTGGCCCAGTGATCGAAGGTTACTATTTGGCACTGTTCATCAGTTGCACTAAATAGCTCAGCTGTCCTTCAGTTTGAGAAGAAGAAACTGTGATCAGGTGTATTCACCCCCCTCTACACCTGACTATCGTCTCCGGACCAACAATTGGTATCAGAGTATCGGTGTTCTTCTGATCGCCGGTTCTGTACACTGGTTCTCTCGAACAGATCCTTGAAAACATTTTCACTGCACAAGCATCTCTTCTTTCATCCTTATACCCGTTCGCATAATGTCTGACATGTCAGGTATCAGGATGGTGCCGATGTTCTCAATAGAGAACTTCACGGTATGGCGCGTGAGAATGGAGGCACACCTCACATCGCCGCACGACCAGCATGACGGACGCCTGGAGAGACCGGACCCATCATTCCCATGATTGGCAGCGTTCAGTTCGCTACTGCGGGAGGTGTAGGAGCACAAATCGGTGCTAAGGTTCCCAAAGACAAATCAACCTTCACGCCTGAAGAGAAAAAGCTGCACAATCTCGACCGAGTTGCGCGAAATGTAATACTGACAACGCTTAGTGACTCTCATCTCGGGAGGGTGTAGGACTGCAAAACGGCAAAAGAGCTATGGGATGCTTTGGCTGTACTGAGCCAAGGAAGCCCGCAGATCAAAGAAAACAAGCTCGAATTAGAGCTTCAGAAGTTCGAAGCCTTTGCAATGGAGCCCAGTGAGACCATTGACGAGCTCAGTGTCAGATTTACAAACCAAGTCAATGTCATCAACGGGCTGGGGAAGGTGTTCACCAACAAAGAGATGAACACAAAGATCTTGAGAGCGCTACCTCGACAGAAGTAGCTTCCATTTGCTACTTATTTACGTCGCTCTGATCTAAATGCTCTAACTCCTAATGTTATATTTTCAGAACTAAAGACGGAGAAATTTGAGCATAGTCTACCCCAAAGGTGTTCCAGTGCTCCAGCTGACACACAGATCGATCATGTTTTTAAAGCAACTGTCAGCAAAACTGGATCCACACCGATTTCCTCAAGCAAGGCAGTGGCCACTATCGAAGCAAAATCTTGTGAGACTTTAGGCACTGACCAGCTGGCTGTGATGTCTCTCAAATATCAGAGAGAAAAGGAGAGAGTCAAAAAGCTGAGGAAATACAAAAGAGTTTCTCCCTCAGGTAAGAAAGATTATCAGAAAAGGGAAGAATCTAATCCTTCTACTGAATGCGAAAACACGAGCCTGCCGCGAGTCCATCCAAAGCTTCTCGGAAAAAGCAGAACATCCACCTGTTATAACCGTAAGAAGGAGGGACACTATCGCACGATCGTCCCGAACTCTCACCGCTCAACGAGCGTAACGGCGAGCCGAAGAGAAAAATTTGCCCAAAGAAGGCAAGGCCTACATCGCCGGAGAGATATCCGACAACTCACTTGAGGAGGATACATTTATGTATTCCCTCGAGGACGAAGCCGCATTTGTAGCGGTTGAGGTCGGAGAAACGGTTCCCGAAGGAACAACCGAATACCGTCCGATGGCCGGAGAAGAGAGCCGAGGTAAACTCCAAACTTAATATAACCTCTTCTTCACACAAAGACACACGACACGTGCTCGGTCACGATGATCCTCTCGGATGTGGTACAAGCATACGACGATCTCGCTAGAGGAATAGATTCAGCCGAGCAGAGAGTTCGAGCCGAACGATCCGAGAACCGGAGATGGTAAAGGCCGAAAATCGAGACTTTCTTCGATTGTCGGTGTCTACCGAGTCGAGAATCTAGTTGCGAGACTCAAGGAAGAGATCAAATCTCTTATGACTAAGTCTCGGCTTCAAGAGACTCGGATCTCGCCCGACTAAGGACAATTTCGAGAAAGAGATCGAAATAGCCCGGCTCGGTCGAAGCTCTCGGACGTACGGAAAGATTATGACTCACTCGGGAGGAGTGACGAGGTCCGGGCGAGGACCGATGACCGAACAAGCACCTTGGAGCTAAGGAGAAGCTAGAAAGTATGCTCGAGCACAACGGCCAACCGTCATGAAAGAAGGACTTGGCTATACCCACGAAGCTTCTACCTCGAAAAGCTCGAAGCGCTGGCCGATAGGTTTATCGGAGGAAAGGTGCAAGCGCTCGACACCACACCTCGTGCGAAGAACAAACGAGAAAATGATTGCACCTCGGCCCGAGCAACAACAAGCACTGACCAAAGGTTCCAGCCCCGGGAGACCGCGATCAAATTCGGGGGGGAACCAAGAAGGTCGGATGGGCGTAACATTACCATGAGCCATCAGACGAGCACCCGGCCGGATACGGCTCGTACTATTATGAGCCCGGGGGTCGGGAGAAGCGCAAAGACTCGGAAGAAGAAAGCTCCCGAACCCAAAATCATCGCGAAAAGTCAGTATCTCTGAGTCCTGTGGAGAAGAAAACTGACAAGGTTCAGAAGAAGAAGTCTCAGACTTCTAAGGTTCCGATGCAGATTTGGGTTCCGAAATCACCCACTAACATGTAAGGACCCAACTAAACCAAAGGGTACCTAAAAATGCTTCTGTTTTGCAGGTGCATAAGGACCCATGGATAGTGGACAGCGGCTGCTCAAGACACATGACGTACCAGAAGAGCCTGCTGACCAACTATATACAAGAAGATGGTCCCAGAATTGAGTTTGGTGCTCTAAAGGCTACACAAGGGGATATGGAACGCTAAATATTGGGACTGCTTCAGTTCCAAGAGTAACATATGTTGAAGGACTTCAACACAATCTCCTTTCTGTCAGTCAATTATGTGATAATCTTAACAAAGTAATCTTTGAAGCTGGTTTCTGTGATATTGTTGATAAATCTACGGGGAAAACATTGTTATCAGGTTCGCGGAAGAAAAACATATACGTTGCTAACTGGAATACCGTAGAACCTGAGGCTTGCTTGCTCGCACAGACGAAATCCAGTGACAAGTCAAGATGGCTATGGCATAAGAGACTCAGCCACCTGAACTTCAAGACTATGAACAGGCTCGCCAAGAACTCTAAAGTCAGGGGACTACCCAACAAATCGTTCATCAAAGACAGAAATTGTGAAGCATGCTTGAAGGGAAAGCAGACAAAGAAAAGCAATCCACCTATTCCTTCACCTTCCACTGATGGAATCCTTCAGCTGCTGCACATGGATTTATTCGGGCGGTTTCTCCAGTGACTATACGAGGCAAGAAGTATGCCCTTGTCGTTATAGACGACTACTCGAGATATACATGGGTAATCTTCATCGCCAACAAATTTGATGTCATGACCGGAGTTGCCTAAACTACTCGAAAAAGCTCGGTGTGGAAAAGGACATCAAGATACAAAGAATTCGCTCGAGACAGAGGAACGAATTTCTCAACTCGGTAGTTAAAGAGTACTGCGAGAAAGAGGGAATTCAAGCACGAGACATCACCGCTCGTACTCCTCAACAGAACGGACTTGCCGAACGCAAAAACGGAACACTCAAAGAAGCAAAGAAGGACGCTCCTAGCAGACTCGGGGCTACCCTCTAAGTTCTAGGCAGATGCTATCGACACGTACCGCTACACTCGGAATCGCTCACTACTTACACAAAGAACACATGAAGACACCATACGAATTGTGGAAAGGGAGAATTCCTTCTATTTCTCATTTTCATATTTTTGGTTGTCCGTGCTTTATCCACAATAACGGGAAAGATCGGTTGAAGGTCTTTGATAGCAAATCTGATCAAGGGATATTCTTAGGATATTCCCGAGTTAGTAAAGCCTTCAGAGTCTTTAACTATCGGACTCTTTGCGTGGAGGAAAGCCCTCATGTTGTTTTTGATGAGTTCGTTACTGAGAACAGGAAAACTACAGAGACAAATACTGATGATGTCAGCAGCAAGCTACAGGATCTCGGACTGACTGATAAAACTAAAAAGATTCAGCATTGTTGGGATGATGAGTCGGATGATGAAGAAACTCGGACTCAACCAACGAGCGATGTAGGCCGACTGGTTGATTCTACTAAACGAGAATCAACAACAGTAACAACGGTCGATGAGGAAGCCCCGGTGGTAATTGAGACCTCTACCGAGAATATAAACTCGTGGGGAACGATTAATGTTCCCGAGCTAAATGCCCCCGAACACGGAAACTCGGTAGATCCTAACCTTCTTACCGAACCGCCGCAATCTCAGAACAAAGTACTACTGAAAGGCCTAACACTCCTACTGATTCTGCAGAAGTAGTATCAGAAGAAGAAGCCAGACTCAGACGTTCATGGCTTGACGCTCACTCTTCACATCTCATAATAGGAGATCCATCAGCAACGAAAAGAACAAGATCGAGATTAAATCAAGGAGAAAGCTCACTTTATTCTTGTTTCTTGAAGAACCTCAGTCGATAGAGGACGCACTTAACGATGCTGACTGGATCATCGCCATGCAAGAAGAGGCTGAACCGGTTCGTCGAAACGAAGTTTGGGAGCTTGTTGACGCACTCAGACATCGGCATGTGATCGGTACTAAGTGGGTCTTCAAAAATAAGCGTGATGAAAACAACGTCATCGTCAGAAACAAAGCTGGACTAGTTGCCAAGGGATACAGTCAAGCAGAAGGAATCAACTTTGATGAAACTTTCGCTCCAGTCGCAAGATTGGAAGTCATTCGTCTTTTCCTAGCCTACGCAACGCATCAAGGATTCAAAGTATATCGAGATGGATGTAAAGTCGGCTTTTTTTGAACGGCGCATCGAAGGAAGAAGTCTACGTGGAACAACCGCCCGGCTTTCGGCCAGGGACATCAGTGTACGGACTTCTGAAAGCTCTATATGGGTTAAAACAAGCACCCGTGGCTTGGTACGATACCCTATCGGACTTTCTACTTCGTAAAGGTTTTCGTAAGGGACGATAGATCGCACCCTGTTCAAAGCATAAAGTCGGGAGATGACATCCTACCGGTGCAAATCTACGTGGACGACATCATTTTCGGCCGCGTAAACGAGACCATATGCCGGCGGTTCGAGAAGATGATGAAGGAGAAGTTCGAGATGTCCATGATGGGAGAGATGAATTATTTCCTTGGATTTCAAGTGAAGCAATCACCTGAAGGAATCTTCATCAATCAAGCTAAATACACTCGAGATCTTCTCAAAAGATTCGGCTGTGATTCGAGCAAGCCAGTCAAGATCCCCATGAACACAAATTTTAAAATCAATCTAGACAAAGAGGGAGCTTCTGTTAACTCTACTGATTATAGAGCTATTATTGGTTCTTTATTATACTTAACAGCTAGCCGACCTGATATAACTTATGCTGTAGGTGTATGTGCAAGATTTCAAGCGGATCCCAAGCGAAGTCATCTAGACTCAGCAAAGAAGATTCTGCGATATCTAAGAGGATGCGGAATAGATCGAAAGTCGACTTCCGGAACATGTCAGTTCCTAGGCAGCAAGCTGATATCATGGTTTTCAAAGAAACAGCACTCAGTAGCAACGTCCACTACTGAAGCTGAGTATATGGTTGTTGGAAGTTGTTGTGCCCAGATCCTTTGGCTTCGACAACAACTGAGAGATTATGGTATCATTAAGAATGAAGTGCCCATCTACTGTGACTCCACAAGTGCTATTGCAATAACTCAGAATCCAGTTCTACATACGAGATGCAAGCACGTGGATATCCGACACCACTTCATCAGAGACCATGTCGAGAATAAGGATATCAGAATGGAGAAAGTCCATACTGACAAGCAAATGGCAGACAAACTGACCAAACCACTAGCTGAGAACAGATTCAGAGAACTATCAGTTGAGCTAGGTCTACTGGATCCTACCGAGTCACGTCTGTAGAGGACAACTACTGATAACTGCAATTGGCAACAATTGGTATCAGACGCAAGGAACCAGTATGACAAGTCAGATGATCAGTACAGTGATTCATTTGGGAGAATCATACTGTACACAGCAAGGGGGAACGTGGTCTTCAGCACGTCAACCATCCTCCTAAGTCTTAACGGTAACCAGTTGATCGTAAAAGTTCAGCTGAAGAGGTTTGCGTAGTATTGAATACTTAACGTTTTTGTTGACATGCTTGCATTTATTATATCAGTCACTCGCATTCAGTAGTTAAGAAGCATTTATTTCCCGCCATCAATTTCTTTAAGGAATGGTCAGTAGATACCGTTCTCATTCAAATTGATTTGGTAATTAATGCTGCCTGCAGCGCATTTAATGCATGTCTTCTCACTTACCCTTATTACGCATCATTCTATGTGGGTCTATAGTAGAGGCGGCTTTGTAATCATTCAGTTTACAACATTTAATCTCAGCCGCAGATAACATTGAAAGATTAAATCATGACCGTTCGATCTAAACGGTTATTAAGCTTGATCTTACAAAACCTTTCAATTTCTCTACTCGACTCATTTTCCGCCATTTCCAACTTTAGAGCTCTTTCTGCAAATCAGTTTTTTCTTCAAATCTCCAAACCTATCTGATTTCTAGCATCCACAAGCTCTAAACTACTTGGTAATGTATTAAATTATGCTTAAAAATCTACTGACTTACTCTATTTTCAAGTGCTAACAAGTTGTTTTGCAGATTTTAATGGCGAATGTTCATGAACCCTCTGATATGAACGAGATCATACTCTCACGGATTCAGTTCGAACCCACCATGACACTTCGCCAAGTGGATCTTCCATACCTTGAGCCTGTCTTCGAGGCGCTTGAACAATCTGGACTTGAATGGCTCGTATCCAACCAGCCTAGGGCTTATCTGTCGAGGCAAGTTGCGGAAGTATACCTCAACTGGAGGACTCTCGCGTCCGGAGGAGAAGAATCTTCCTTCTCGTATATGAAGGAGGTTATCCCAAACTCGTGGGATGTGAGTCAGCGTGTCTTCAACATCCGAGATGCATTGGGACTGGCGTTTGATCTCCCAGACAGTGGTGTTTCTCCTATTGGCTACAAGGAGAAGGAGATGAACACGTATGTTCAGAAGTTCTGTGGGAGGCAGGACATCGGTTTCAAACCGCTCTACCAAAGAACCTCGCCGCTACCTCGGCACGAGGGGCTCGCCTATATTGTGTCACATATTCGACGAGCTCCGCAGATCTTATGATCAGCCGTCTAAGCCACGTATTCGCTGATGATGGCTATGAGACGACGGAGTCCAAGTGAACCGGAGACGATTATTACGTAGCCGAGCCGAAGGCTCGAGTGCAAAAGTTCACCACCTTACCCACTGGTGAGCGGAAGATGATTAGCGTTGGGAAGCTACTGTATGGGACCAAGATGTCCATACTGATCGAGCAATCAGTAGCGAGGAATTCTTCGTTTGCCGACGCCAAATTCTTCGACAGCAAGCTAATAAAATTCAAAACTAAAGCAATTGCCGAGAAGTCTATTGGGCGAGGGTCGCCTGATCAGAAGAGAGAAAGATTAGCTATTGTTTTGCCCCTCGCGCCGACCCTCCGAAAAGGAAAAGGCCGACTAAAAGCTGGACTCCGCCGAGATGCCGGTAGAACAAGCTAAACCGGCCTCTCCTCCTCCTCTTGAAGAACACATTCTTGACTCCGACACGAGAATGGAGGGAGCCACACTTAAGGATAAGGTACAAGTGATCGGCTCCGAGGAGACTCGTCGGACGTCCGGATTCCAACCGAAGAGACTTCCTCCGAGTGGACGACCATCCACTCTACTCGCCTCCAAGCCACAAGTGAAGTCCACTCACGGATCCTTGAGATATCTGATCATTCGGATCCGGTGGAAATAGCCATAAGTGGCTAGAGTTCGAATCTTGCCGAGGTTCCCGAGTTGGGACATACTCGAAGAGATCATAAGGACTCGGACGGCTCTTACATTACTTGCCGAAGAGCAAGAGTTGCGATCAGCAATTGGGTTCGGGGAACCAATGATCCGGCAACATTCGAAGATTTGAGGGCGCGCAATGCTCTATCTGCCGAGCTTGCGCACCTCGGTGCCCGGCGGCGATCATTCGCCACCATCTTCTCCCGATAATGAGAATAATGGAGATAAGGATGAGGAGATGGAACAGGCATCACCCAAGGATGCAGAGTTGGGAGGCTCTGCTGAGGGTCCCACTCCCCGCGAGAAGGGCAAATCACCACCTCCGTCCACATCAGGTGATGCCCCGGGTGCCTCAAAGCGCAGTCGAGAGCAACTACTCGCGATTTTCGAGCCAGAGGATCGGAACAAGCTCGTATCGGATACAACCAGTGGATAAATGGGTGCCGACCGAGCTCAACGAGCTGATCTGCAAAGCCAACAGCTGATCCAATGAAGCATATTCCACGAGGATCCAAGTTCAGAAGGGCACCTTATATCAAGAAGGAGCTTAAAATGGGTGCCAGCCGAGCTCAACGAACAGTGGGAGGAACTGAAAGAAGACTTTATTAAGGGATACTATGTTTGGGGTATCTATGAGACTGACAAATCAGCTAATCAACACTTTGATGGACTTATCAGTCGATTCGATATGGACTTCAGAAATCAGATCCGCCAGATCATGGAGAAAGAGAAAATACCCTTCAGAGCTCCAGCCTTCAGGCGAATCCCTCCTCCTAAGACTACTCGCGGCGTGCTGTGCACAAAAGAGATTGAGAGAGAAGTAGAAGGAGCTGTTGTTCATCTATGTCTGAATATGTACGATCCAGATGATTATGAGGAAATCCAGGTTCTACGCTCAAGAGTCTACAAGTATTACTACCTGGACTCTCCAGCTGACAAGTCTGCTGACTTTAAGAAACGCACGAAGAATTTCAGAAGTCAGACTTGATCTCTTATCTCATATTTTTTGTAATAGTAATAGGGCTCATGTACTCTCTGTCTATATATATATTGGTTCCTATTGCTTGCCAGACAATTACTCATTGTCTCATGGCTTTTGTTTGTGTTTTCTCACAACTGATCACTAAGTGATCTGACACACACTCACATAATCGTTCTCTGATTTTGCCTATATCTCGCCTACTGACCTGATGTTTTATTGATCATCTTGATTGTCTTCTGATAAATCAAGGGGAAATTGTTGTCAGTAGATTAGCTCTCCGTTCCTTATTTTAGAATAGAGGCTAGATGGTTAGAAATAGAGGTTTTGGCATCATCAATTAGGGGGAAATTGTTGGGTTATGAGTCGGTAGATGGTACTCACTGTCCCAGTGGTTAAAAGAATATTGGGGAAATCATAGTAGTACTATGTAATTGAAGATCCCAAAACCCGGTGATATCGGTCGTGCGGTGTGTACATAGGATTAGATGATGTATAGGTTAGACTTGTTTATTTTGATTATCTTTTGTCTAAGTCCTGTACGGGGTAAACTGTTGGACTGATCTTCTAACGAAGTTACTTTCCAGAACCCCACGTCATCTTTGTAATAGCTTGCGGTCTTCAGCCAGCAGCTGATCTTCACCTCAGTAGGAGACAGCCCATTAGCTGATAAGCCATCAGCAGAAGAACATATGCAAAGCTCGATGCTCTCGCGGTCGCCCGGTGACCTACTCAGTAAATGTATTCCTTGTCAGCCGACTCAGTCGAAGAAGACAGAGACTTATCTAGTCTACTGTGTCCGACAGAAAACGACCCAGTCGCACAAGTCTTTTCGAAGTTCAGCAGAAGATCTTACGAGGTTGTTTGAATAGTCAACTTTAACTCTGACATTCTCACCAACCACAAACCTCGACCAATGAGAAGCCGATAGCGCCATATCTGCTCTATACAGTAAAGTTGCTCTCATGTACAGTAATTAACTGCCCTGCTGCAACAAATTCGAAATTATGGTCGTTTTCTTGGGAAGCTTGTGACACGTGGCATCGTCGTCTCCAACGGACATATGCCATAGCTCACAACTATAAATAGAGAAGAAATTCGAAGCTCCACGCACGGAATAAAAAAAAGGGGAAAACGGTCAAGCTTTGAACACTCTAGTAAACTCAAAGATTATCCAGAGAAGAACTTGCTTTCTTAGAATATTCTTAGTTCTTCACTCTAGAGTATTTAGATCCCTCTCTTCTCTAGACTAAGCTCATTGCCATATTTATAGCTTAGATTCGAAGGAGTTCACTTTCTGTGAATTGTTCTTATTGTAAGAACTCCTTCTTAGTTAGAGATTATTCCATCCCTTTCGAACTTCGGTTTGAATTGTAAAGTCGCTAAGGACTATAACTTAGAAGGATCTGTCCAGTGCACAGATACCTACTGAGGCTTGCTCAGTATAATCAACAAGTTATCCTACCATTGTCAGGACCGTGGACGTAGGATCTTGCGTATCCGAACCATGTTAAATCGCTTGTGTTCTTTACTGTTTTATTGCATATCATAACTGTTCAAAATCATATGTTTGCATAAAACGTGTTTCAAAAGCGCACAGCCAAAAGAACTTGATTTGTGAAAAGTGTTTTTCAAAACTGAGACGAATCTCCGGGCCCCACACTTATCCGCACAACGTCTCCGACTGAGTTTCGAACGACTGACAAAAGTCAGTAGGAGAGCTCGATGGCCCGACCCACTCGACCCGGTGATCGAAGGTTCTTATTTCGACACTGTTCATCGGTTGCACTAAAGCAATTCACTGCCCTTGATTTGAAGAAGAAACCATGATCGATTGTATTCCCCCCCCCCCGCCCTCTACACTTGACTATCGTCTCCGGACCAACATTGTTTATATCCAATTATCCATTACCTTATCACCCCATTTTCTTTCTCAAAGCACTCGAATCGGATCCATGCTGGGCAATTTTCAAACACCTATATTAGTTTTTTTTTTTCTCATTTCATTAATTAAAACGTTGAGCATGTGATATCATTTATTATTATAGGTGAAATCTTGAAATATTATATAGTTTTTCTAAATTAGATAAGCGTGTTTCTAACTGTTGTTTTTACGTGTTTTGATTGCATAAATAATTTTTTATGTCCGCAAAACGTGTTTATTGTGGTACTTCTCTAAAATTGAACCTTTAAATCTATAAGTATCGAATATTTTTTATTCTTAAAACACTACCATTTTAACATACAAAAATATCTATTTTTAGTCATTCTAAAAAATCTCTTTTTTTACTTTAAACTAATTATTTTGCATCTTTAAACGTAAACAAATAAAAAATATGTACAATAAGCAGTTGGATATGCACTCTTAATAAGCCCATTGTCCTATTAAACGATAAATCATTTATATTAATTGGCTAAGTATTTATTACTTAGTAGGATTATTATATTTGAAATATGTTGCACATTTTTTTATTTTGTCATATACGTACATAGTTGAACATACTACTGTACACATGTTTAGAAAGAGAAAAGTCATCCGTTAGGGCATGGGTGGATATAAAGGTGGGGGCTGCCTTTCGATCCCAACTCATTTAGAATTTTCATTTTTTTTACTCATAATTTTTTGAAAAATTATTATTCATTTATCTTAAATTATATTCCCTCCGTCTCATTGATATAATCCATTTTCTTTTTCCACGTTTTTTAAGAAAAAAATATTAGTTATATGTAGAATTGTATAAAGTTGTAGGCCCCTGAAATAAATTGTGTATAGTTGTTTACTAAAAAAAGAAAATAGACTATTATAGTGGACAATGCGAAAAGGGATTTTGGACTATATCAATGGGACGAATGGAGTAATTTTCAATCATATTCTCTAATTTTTCATTCTGAATCTACCCTACTGTAACAGTTAGTATTTATGCTCGTAAATAAAAATAAGAATATGACCTTTAAGAATTAAAAAAAAAATCCCTAGAAACAACTTTTTTATAATGACGTAAGAACCATTTGGTTCGAAAAGAGAAGTGTGAAGGAATAAAGAAAGGAAAATAAAAGGAAGAAATGAAATGATTACCTTTTTGGTTCATCCAGAAAATAAGTGAATTTCCTTTGAATTTGTTTATATAAATATTAGTATTAATTAAAATGATGATAATATGAATTGAATATTAGAATATAACTATTTGATTTAGGAATTGGGAAATTAATATTTATTTATAAAATATTAATCTAATTTTTTTTAGAAAGATAATATATAATTAAAAATAATATTAGCTAAATGTTACAATTACATACAAAAATAAAAATATTGATTATATAATAGAAATTTAAATTAATAAATTAAAATTAGATATAAATGCTTATTATGTTGCAAGTATTTATTTAATAAATATTATAAAAATATTTATATAATAGAGAAGAATTAAGAAAGAAGAAAAAAAGAAGGGAATCTAAGTCCCAACTCCCGATGTAGGATGATAAAATGAAAAAAAAAGGGGAGAATAAGAGAATCAAAAGTTTTGATTCAAAACCCCAAAGAGGGGAAATTGAATTAACTTTAAAATCCAACCATACATCCCAAAAAGAAGTTTAATTTCCTTTTCTTTTCTAGATGATCTCAAACCAAACTGCCCTTATGAAAAATTACACTGAAACTTAATAAAGTAATATTCGATAGACTAAAAACATTGTCTAGATGATAATTTCTTTCAGTTCTGACTTGGATTAATGAACTAAAATAATATTCGATAAAATAATAACTTTGTTAAATATATTTTTTTCGGTCTCAATCTTATTACTTTAAAAAAGTTTAACCGTAATTTACTCCAACTTACCATAATTAACAAAAATTGATTTATTTGACAGGTTTTCGTATACACTCTTATAGAAACAGCCATGTTAGCTACCTATTGCGGAAATTGGCAACTGTGCCATTAACTATAAATTTCCTTGAGTGGGCAGCCTAATTTGGAGGCTATAACTATGTTATAAATTTACCACCAATGTGCAGCTCACATTTATTAGTCAATAAAAGTTTGGTGGGCAGTTACAATGTATTGGCAAAAGACATTATTGGGTTTCCATTCCACTACTTTAATTTATTATATTTTTTAATATCAAATCCTATTAATTGAAATTATATAAACAATTTTCATAAAAAAAAGTACTCCTGTCAAATATGGTGTTAGTTCAAAAAATAAAGATAATAATAATAAGAAGAAGATACGAACGTCTATTAAGTATGACATTTATCTTTTCTTAATAAATTATTTTATAATCAAATATTGCATGTTGGAATTTAGATATTACTGATTGAACCCCTTCACATTTGTTTGTAATTGAATTTCTCAATTAATGATACTCCGTGGAAGCGGCGGCAGGATTGGGGTCGTAAAAGTTTAGAATAGTCAGAAACGCGTTGTCGGCTCGCCGCACGTGCTTGCACGAGTCATTTCCGACCATTAGTTTATGAAAGAAATGAATCATTACACGATATACGTCACGTTTTCGTATATTAGTATACAAACTATATACTACTAAATTGCATTATGTTGACGGTATATGATAGGTTTCATCTAAAAATATGGTATACTTGAATTTGAATTATTTATATTTAAAATGACCCGGCCTACATGGAGTTAGGGTGGTCCAAGCATAAAATCTGGAGTTGAGATTTGTTGTTTCAAAAATATTATATTTTAATTATGTTTCAGTTAAAACTAGTAATTTTGATATTAAAGTATGTAGTTTTAATAGCAACTAATTTAATAATTTTATCATTTTACTCTTTATTTTTATCAAAATTACATAATTTTAATTGCAATATAAGATTTTTGAGACAACAAATATCATCTTCAAAAATTTAAAATATCAAACTCATAAGCTATTTCCTGACTCATTAGTTTATGAAAAAATATATTGTTATACGATTATGCAATTATGCAATGTACTCTATCCGTTTCATTAGAAACAAGCGATGTTTCTTTTGGGTGTGAGGATGTGTTATGTAGTGTAGATTGTTTGACTTTTTATTAGTTAAATATGGTCTACACAATTCTTTGCCAGTGGACCTTCTCGATTAGAAAAACATGTCATTTCTAATTGGACAAAAAAAATTATAAATTACTTTTTCTTGTAATAATAAGCAAATCTGTAAATGAAGGATTCGTTTTAATAGGATCCGATTTAGGAACTTACCGTTCGCGGTTGAAATATGAGGTTTGATCAGATGATCCGGTCTAGATAAAAATGAAAAAATTCAACTAGTCGGTCCAATTTTTGATAGGGACAATACACGATGAATTAATTAAGTAGACCACTTCAATGTGGGAAGGTTTGTGATTTTATTTGTTTAAAGGAAAGTTAACTTTGGCTATATGACAATCAACTCCCACCTAATATCTTCTCACCTCAATTATTTATATTTGATGCGATTTTGCAAATCGTGGATAGTTAAATGCCATGTGATTTTTGCTTGAGCCGACGTCATAAGAGATTAAGGGATGTGTGGTTTGCAATTTGAAATAAAAGTTTCTGTTGAGATCATTCACCTAATATTTGTGATGAATATTATATGTGGTTTTTCGATTAAATTCATAAAATTCTAGGAGTTTGAAACCCCAATTTTTAAAATATAATTCTTAAATTTTAGTAGTGCCGATTCGTAATTTCAAAACAAAAACACTACAAAAAAATAAACAAATAAAACACCACGTCTTTCTACGAATATTTGTAGTTATGGCTTTTGGGTTTTCCAGTTTCCCTTATAATAAAATAAAGATATTGACAAGGTCAAATGCACAAATGATTTAATGTAGTTGGGTTTTGTGGGTTTTGAGTATTCTTGAAGGTTACTGAATTTTTCTGCTTTTCATTATGGCCCAGATATTTTGATTGGGCTCTAAATTAATCTATTAAGCTCGAGCCCTTTATTAACATTTTTCTCAAAATGGGAGTGCATATAATCTGTCATGGTTTTCCTAGTTTTAGGAGACAAAAGAGTACTTCTTCCGTCCCACTAGAAATGATATGTTTCTTTTGATCGGCGGAATTAAGAAAGTTGTGTTATGTGATGTCGATTGTTTAACATTTTAGTAGTTAATTATGGTTCCCACAATCTTTGTCATTTTAGAAAACATATCATTTATAGTGGGACAAGGGAGGAGTAGGATTTTAAAATATAAGGAACCAATTTAGTTAAACGGTCATAGTTTTAAATCAATATTCTTTTTATTTCAGTAATCGTTATTGTTCATGTGTCTAAATTCATTCATAATATGGAAGAGCTTATAAAGAACTTATTTGAACTTATTCTAAATAATAAATCTTTGTTTGAGAGAGTTTTTTAAAATAATATTTTAACTTATTTTCTTATGGCAATTTATAATAACTTTTTAATGAGGTTTTCATTCCAAATCCAAACAACTACAAGTTTACCAATTTTAGTTTTTTATATAAGTTATTATTGCTACAAACACAGTTAAGTTATTAAATCTAAGTATTTATACCATAACATTTTATAGCAGAAATTCTTTTGTCATAAATTCTTAATTAAGTTAATACTTTTATGAATAGACCTTATCCTATTATATAAAATTAAGACTTTATTAATGTGTATTGAAATCTTACTTTATAGTAATACGGAATTTAGATCTGATTCTTATTCCTCATATAGGTCTCGGTTCTCATGAAAATTGTCTACAACTAATTGTAAAGATCAATATTTTCCTTGCAGAATCATTGCAAATTCAGTGAAATCTCATCAATAGATATCATTGATATGTGAAATTCCTAAAAAAGGAGAAGCCCACCGTCATTATTTCACTGTTGAATCCAACTGTTACAACAATCAAAAAGCTTGTAAGCTGGCAAGTGGTCTAAATCAGTATCAAGAAATTATTAGCAGCACAACTTTGAAGATCTGTAAAGCATACATTAACCTCACAGAAAAAAGCAAGCAAAAATTTATATAAAGAAAGAAAAAGATAAATCAAATTAACAATAAAAGTGAGAAGATTCTTCAGGTGTAGCTCAAAATCCAAACATCTCCATCATTGCTGCCTCCTTTTCTTTTCCCATCTTTAATACACACCAAATCTTTGATGCAAAAAACAAAATTCAGAGAGAAGATAATAAAATTCTTGATCAATTCTCACTAGTAGAAAATCAGTACACCAGATGGCCGTGATGCTGGAGCCCTTTCCCAACGCCGTGGATTTCCGAGCTCCTCCACCTTCTCCGGTGGCGCCGGGAAGGCGGTCTCCTTTTGCAAACGACGACGTTTTGACTGAATATCTACAGCAGTCTCTGAAAGTCCCCGACCTAGTTCTTCCAGATAGGGTTTTTCCCCGCCAAAAGTTGGTCCAAAACCCGCCAAGAATCGATTTTGAGAAATTGGGCTCGCTTGAAAATGAATTAGGTTCCGAAATCCATGAATTGATCGCTCAAATGGGGTGTTTGGAACTGATCAACCATGGAGTTTCGCTTGATTTGATTAGGTATGTTTTGTTTCTTGCCGGAGGTATTTTTGTAATCCCGCCGGAGAAGAAGAAGAAGAAGGCTAGGTCACAGGAGAGGCGATACGGATTCGAGGAGATCCACGGCGAGGAGGAGATTAGAGATCGGAGTGAAGAGTTCTTGTGGTGTGATGAACAGGCAATGAGGTTAGAAATGGAGGGAACTTGGCCTTTTGGATTTTCAAATTTCAGGTAATTTAATATACATACTCATAATAATTGATTAATGAATATGTAAATGAATTAGTTTATTAGTATGATTAAAATGATTTTTTCAGCCAAGAAATGAAGAAGTTATCTGGGAAAATCGAAGAAGTAGGTAGGAAAGTTTTGCAATTCCTGCAGCAACATAGCTTGAATAAGTCATTGCCGGAAAGTGGTTCGCCGGAGGAGGAGGAAGGCGCCGGAAAAGTTTGCTATATACAAAAACACGACCGAGAAATGGGGAGGGAGCAATCGGAGAATTCACTAAGATATGATGTGATCAGAATGCTGATTAAGGGATCTGAGTTTCGTCATGCATTGGGTTTGCACATCTGGGATGGATCAACTGATTTCCATGTTTACTCCAAGAAAGGTTGGGTTTCATTTAGACCTAGTCCAGACTCAATTGTCGTCACCATAGGAGATAAGTTGCAGGTAATTTATTCATTCTTTGAAATAGAGAATCTCCAAGAGTTACGGATAATGATAATTAACAAAAAATTATGATCTTAATCAAATTATTAGCTTTATCTATAATTGCTTCATCTCAAAGCTTAATAACTAGTTAGACTTAAATAAAATTTCATAAAAAGTTTAAAGTAATAAATAGTATATTTTATGTGATTATATATGTATGCTAGTGGTAGAGTTTCTTAACACCCAACCATCCAAGTTCAATCGAAATGAAATTGAAGTTTGAATCATGAAATAATAAATTTCGCCAATTACTTTGTTTCTCATTTGGAAAATTATTTTAAGAATCATGAAATAATAGATTTCGCCTCAATATTTAAATGTAAAATCCGTCCTTGATACAGTATACAAATGAATAAAACTAAACAAAAGGTGATTTGGGGCCATATAAGTTGTAATACCGTATATAGTCAATAAAGAAAAAAAGAAAGAAAAGAAAATAAATAAAGAAAAAGCAATGATAGTTTGCATGAAGCTGCCTAGTGCAAGATACTACTTTTATCGATCATCTTAGCTTTGGCATCATTACATTACATGCCATTTATTAATTTCCCACCCGTGCAACTCATATCATCATGCTCTTAATGCTCATATTTACTATGCTTTTAGTTTTTTTTTTTTGCTTTCTATTCATCTAATTTTTTTCTCATTATAACGACAAACTCGAGTTTTTAGTACTCCCTTCGTCCATAGAAAGTGTCTCCTTTATATGGGGCACGGAGATTAAGATAATGAGATTATGTGGTGTATATTGTTTGACTTTTTGGTTTGTCAATTTTTTTTTTTTTTTTTTGTTGACGAGGAACCCGCAGCCGCTACCTTTGGTGCGCACAGGGTAAACCTCGCTCCTGTGCAATAGCCTGTAAACCACACAGAAGAGTTAAACCACCCTTAATGTGACAGGGTGACAGACTCACACATAGCGTGTCCAGTGGGAATTGAACCCATGACCTATCGGTCCCGGGCCACCCACCTTCACCTATTGGTTTGTCAATTTTGATCCACATATTGTTTGTCTTTCTAAGAAAAAAAAAACACTTTCTACGGGACGATTCGAAAAGGAAAACAATACACTTTCTATGAGAGACTGAGGGAGTATATTTTTTTTCATAAGAATACTATTTCACCTATGAGATTGTAGATATTACTATTTCTATCTCGCGTATTCAGTAAGTCGGACAATGCATTCCACTTGTTAATTTTACTCTTCTGTTTTCAAATTGGGACCTTTACTTTGATTTATCAACATTGAATCCATATATTTTCAATTTCTTTGGAAAAACCTAATTTCTATTTCTCTATTAGGAAAAAAAAGTAATCTCTATGAATTCATGTTTTTTTGCAGGAGTGGAGTGGTGGACAATATAAACATGTTATTGGAAGACCAATCTTGAAAGGTGAAACTGAAAAATCCAATATCTCTATGGCATTTCTGTACTCGCCTCCAAAATTTACAAACTCAACCAATGACGACCAAGATTTTTCGATTTCCATCACCCAACAATTCGTATTTTGTGTATTCATTACCGTCATTTATCGATTTTTAATCTATATTTACCATTTGTTTTTTTAAAATTCATTTAACACTTGGGCTTAAAGCCCATTGGGGGCCGTTGAAGTGGCCATTTTTCTACTTTATTGGGCTTCTACAAATCATTGATATCTTTATTGACAGCCCAAGCCCTATATTTTCGCTCCTTTTTTTCTTATTCCTTTCTCTCTCTCTTTTTTATTATTTTTTTATGAGTGATTTTTGTCGAATTGAGCTTATGTGTTTGAGAGATCCTTATGTATTGCTTATTGCACAAATATATCCTTGGAGAATCTTAACAATTCCGAAATTATCCTCTCTAAATAGCTAATGAAGATTGTTAGTAAGATACATTGCTATGAAATTCATTTACGTTTTAATTTGATTTAATTTCAAATAACTAGTATTTACTAAATCTTAATTTATATAATTTCAAGTTTCGCCTATGCATGCAGATTTTCCTTGAAAAATGTTGCAGTTTTTTTTTCCTTCTTCTTATTCTTACATATTGAATAATGTACTGTGTTACATGATAACAGTTCAATATGTTTCAATTAATTAATGTTAATTATTTAATTCTGTAGCAGAATGAACATAAAATTGGAAAAAAAAAAGTCTCAATAATTTGTTTAATCAGATTAGGGTTAAAAGTTTTCTTATTTAAAAAGTGAAAATAAATTATAAATATTTTCAAATACTACTTTGCCTCATGCTGACCCCTCCTACTCTTCCTTTCGAGAACACGATTACCCAATACGAGCTTCTAATAGAAGTTACCCAAACTCATATCCCCGCGTCTCTACGAAACTGTACGGGTATAGGAGAGGAAGAAAAGAAATGCTTATAAACAGAATAAATGAAGGCATTACATGTATTTTGTTCATGCAACAATTCACAAACCATGACGTCTGATGATAAAAATCACATACCTACAACTCTCTCTCTCTCTCTCTCATTTTTTTTAATTATGAGTGATTTTTGTCGAATTGAGCTTATGTTTTTTGAGAGATCCTTATGTTTCCTCGGATAATTTAAATAATTCCAGAATTACCCTCTATAAAGTGTTAATGAAGAATGTTAGACGCGTTACATTGTTATCATTTACATTTTATAATTCGAATATGTAATATCATAATAATAATGGTATAATTTTAATTATTTTTTTGTTAATTTAATTTCAAATAATTAAAAGTTACTAAATAATTTTGATATAATTTAATTTCAAATCTTAATTTATATAATTTCAAGTTTCGTCTCTGTATGCAAGCTTTTTCCTTCTTGCATATTGAATAATAGTATATTGTATTACATGATTTTAGTATGTCGTGTAATTACTTTCAATTAATTAACATTAATTATTTAATTTTATACCATAAATTAGGCTTCAGATCACCTGTCAAATTGTATGTCCCAAACCTGTCCCAATATTAAATCTCCCCTGCTTCTTCCTAAATCGTCCATCACTATCATCGTCCACCTCTTCTTTTGTTTCAATTTACTGGAAGGAAGACATATTTAATCCAAGAATTATCCAACCTAGAGAGAGAGAGTTGGAGAGAGTGAGCCAATGGGGAGTTCTTGGTGTTAGTTTTGTTTCTGGGCGTCGACGCCAAACCCTTTATATCCAGCCCGCTGCCGGAAGAAAATTTACATGGCTGTGCTTCCAACCTTCCCTCCGCCGACGATCAAAACCAAGATATTTCCAACCTTGACGCACTCAATTTCTTCCGCCGCGAAAGTGAGTCTGGTAGCCGTATCTTCTGCATTAGGGGTGTGCGCGGGCGGGTTCGGGCGGGTTCGGAGATAAAAATTAACCGATCTACACATAGGCGGTTTTATGAATTTACAAACCGTGGCGGTTTCATTTTTTTCCAAACCGTTGCGGGTCGGGTGGGGCGGTTTGCGGACGGTTGCGGGCGGTTTTGCGGGTCAAATAATTAGGTATCCTAACTACTTAATTCTTTATTATCTATAGCGACATTGACGAATTTTGTAAGTTGATTTAGTTAGAAGGAACAAAAACTACTACGACAATTATTTGTTTTAAACATGAAGTAAGAGACAACACTTTGGTGTACCACACAAAAAAAAATAATCCAAATCATAAAATGTATATAACTTCAAATAAAATGAGTATGATAGTATATTTTAAGATTCACGACACTATAGCACATTCATATGGAAAATGAATTTTTAAAATGTCACTTTGTTGAGTGGCGGGCGGGTCGGTTAACCGCCACCGGCAAACCGCGAACCACCCGCTCAATGGCGGTTTGCTAAAAAATTGAACCGCGGTTAATTTTGAGAAAAATTAACCGGCGGTTACGGTTTCCAACGGGCGGGTCAAGCGGGCGGAGGCAGTTGGACGGTTTTTATACACACCCCTATTCTGCATAGTCGGGAAGTATTTTCCTGATAATTGTCACTATTATCGAAATAAAGAGAAAATAATAAGAAGCGACACTGTTTGTTACTGGCACAAGTTTGGGACATACAATTTGGATATATTACTTTCGTATATTCTTGTGTGTATCACACCACAAAGGTATTTGCATATGACATTTCTCATTAAATCAAGTGGGACATATTTAACACACGTCAATATTTAAATCAAGTGGGACATATTTAACACACACAAACTTTTGTGGTTTTATAACAAACATGATATTGGCGAATGTTGTGCATAATTTTCTTAGCCTTCTAGCATTAATAGCACGAAAATTAGTTATCAACCATCCTTTTAAAATTATATGAGTAATTTTATTAAACTCCGAAATTTAAGAAAATCAAACTGACAAGATAGAAAAAAATAAACCTCAAACTCTCCCATTTCAAGCACGAAAATTTAAGAAAATTAATCAAATTAATACATCATGTCAATGACATACTCCAGTCCCAACGAGCGTATATCATTTATTTTTTGCACGTACATTAAAAAAAGTTGTTAGTTCTTAGTGAAAGAGTGTCCCATAAAATGAGAGTGATTAGTTCTGTGTAAAAGTTACCATTTTTGAAATGAGACAAAATAAATGAGATAAATCGAAAATAAAAATGAGACAAGATGAAAGAGATGGAGGGGTATTTATTTTGTTTTAAATTGAACACAAAATTAAAATTAAAATTAGAAAGAGGGAAAAAAGTGTATTTGTATTGAGGTTTTAAATTAACCCAATAATAATCAATCAAAAAGTAAATTAAACAATTTAAAAACGTTTGACGAACTTATTTATATATATAATATTGTAAACAGACTATGAGAGGACTTTTGAGATTCAGGAAACAGTTGATGCGATGCTACACATCCTCTTGCCGAGATTCAAATGAGTATGATCTTTCCCAATTTTTGCATGATTATGTATTGTTTGGGTGATCTAGTTGGGATGTGAGATGATGATTTGTGCT
Organism: Lavandula angustifolia; assembly: GCA_028984105.1. Classification (NCBI taxonomy): domain Eukaryota; kingdom Viridiplantae; phylum Streptophyta; class Magnoliopsida; order Lamiales; family Lamiaceae; genus Lavandula; species Lavandula angustifolia. The sequence goes on from CM054812.1 coordinate 3,559,480, forward strand.
CACAGTTGTTAGGTCTTCGGTTCTCTATGATGATTAATTTCAATTGAAATCTGAGAGGCATATATTATGGTTATGATTTAGGGCTTCCTATGATTGTAGGTTTTCAGTTAATTCTGATTTAGGGCTTCTTCTCATTTAGGGTTGATTCTGATTTAGGGCTTAATCTACTCGATGATTGCCATATGCTTCGTCAGATTTAGGCCTTGTGCTGGCCTGGTATGATTGTGCTTGTTCAACTATTTGATTATGTTTGTTCTGGTTCTTTGATTATGCTTGTTCTGGACTGGTATGAGTATGCTTCTAGATTTATGAATTGTTTACGGTTGTTTATTCTTCTTGTATGCTTCTTATGGTTCTAGTTATATGATGCTTCTTATGGTTCTTGTTCTAAGTATGCTCCTGGTTCTAAGTGATTACGTTTGTTGATTTTTCTTGTATGCATCTTATGATGAAGGGTTCTAAGTATGCTTCTTATGGTTCATCTTCTGATTATTATGCTTCTAGTTCTAAGTATGCTTCTTATGGTTCTAGTTCTAAGTATGCTTCTTCATGTTATATTTCTAATTCTGCTTCTTATGGTTCTAGTTATAATATGCTTCTTATGGTTCTACTTCTAAGTATGGATCTGGTTCTAGTTCTAAGTGCTTCAGATTCTAGTTCTAAGTATGTTGATGGTTCTGAATCTAAGTGATTTTGCTTGTTTATTCTTCTAGAATGATTCTGATGGTTCTGAATCTGTATGATTTTGCTTGTTACCATTTTTTGTAAATAAATCTTTTTTGTAATCACGAAATTGCTGTTTATAAGCTCTTAAGCTTATAAGTTAGTCATCTTACAATGTGAGTTGCTGTTGATTCTGTCTTCACCAATAATTTGTATCCAAAAATGGATTGTTTTTTGCTACATTTTGCTGGTTTCTTGTTCTATATAATGTGTTATCTGATTTACTACTTTTACATGACAATTGCATAAATCAGACACAAAACAAAAGCTTCTTTCACTAGGCTGCATAAACCATTTACAAAGTTGCTACTACATTGAAAGATCTGTATAAGATCAGAACCTATCTACTTGTTGCATAACCACTATACATTCCCAATCTATTCTTCAAAACCTGCTACTACCTCAAAAAAGATAATAAGATCACAACCTATCTACTTGCTGCATAAACTCCCATCCATTCTCAATCTATTCTTCAACTCACAGATATTCTCTAGAACTCCATTATCAATGATGTAAGCAATGCATTCTTCAACCAGATTCTGTGGGACTTCCAAATTGTTGGGCAATCCCTCTTGTCTAATAAGTTGATCTTTCCTCATGTGCGGTATTTTATAGCAATTTTGCCCTTTCACTCTCATGATTTTCATCATGCACCCTTGTAGACTTCGAAAAACTTTGTTTAAGGTCTAGGTGAGAGGTCTTCAAAAGAACATACCACTGTTTTCACTAGTTCATCCACATTATAGCATGCACTCTCTATTTGAATACTTTGAATTGCTCTAAACCACCCTAAATCATTAGCATTGGTGTTAGGTGAGTTAGGGGGTTGATGAACTATCCTAATGTCAAAACCATCAATACATGCAGTTTGTCTGAAATCTGGGTCAGAGTCCTTGATATGAGGCTTGACATTATCATGTTGAATGAAAATATGTTTGCTTGCAAAGAGAGGCTGTTTGGTCCTCACAACTGATAAAATATGTAATTATAGATTTAAACTAGACTTGAGATCTTCTATTTAATGCTAAAGTAAGATCTGAACTATTTTTTCATGTTATAGTAAGATCAAAACTATTCATTCATGCTACATGTTTTATGAATTGTAACTACATGCTGAACTATAAACACATGTTGAACTGTAAATACACGCAGAAGTAGGAAATACATGTTCTAGACTTGTTACCTTATTTATTAAGCAATATTTAATTACTGTCTTGGTTATACTTTGAATTACTATGAAGAGAAGCAGAGGGGATGTAATTAACTTAATTTGTGTTTTGACTCCAAAAATTCCCACCATTTTTTTTGGTAAAATTGTGATTGGGAGATTTGATATGACAAAACGAAATGATGTTCTCTATCTACAGGTACTAATTAGGCAGTAGCATGTTGTAGATGATTATTACCTTCTAGTTTGGGTTTGGAGGCTACGTATTGAAACCCTTATTTTAATCTAATTGCATTATTGTTGTTTACCTTATTGTTGATTATCACTTTTCATTCAATTGTATTATTGTTGTTCACCTTATTAAATTGCATTACTAATTCAAAAAGTATAGCATAAATAAAAATTAAAACAAGAGGTCGCATTCCAAAAAAAATCGAACTTTTGCAAAAAAAAAAAAAGGACAAGTTAAAAGAATAAAATAAATTAGTTAAGTAGAAGAGAGAAATATTAATAAATGATTAAAAAAGGTGCGCCACACAATAAAATACTTTCTACCACTTTAATAATAATCGTGGTCAAACCAAACAAGACATGTTTAATGGGACGTGGAAAGTATAATGTTTAGTGAATGAATGGATGCATCTATGTAAGTTTTATTTTCTAGAAAATCCACGCCTTTTGATTAAGACATCATCGTTGGTTCAGTGTAACAATATATGAAATGTTGGTGTCTCGATGTTGTTATTCGTCGGACAACTTGATCTCCTACTTTTCCTTGATAAAAGAACCCCTTTTTTAGATTGTTAATATAAAATATTTTTCCAAGTTTATATTTTTATAGGTTGGACAACTTGATCTTCTACTCGTCTGGACTCTGGAACTTATGTGCAGAAGTTTTTTATGTAGTGAATCAATCGATGATGATACATGTACACACACATCAAAGTGTACAATACGGGGGAAATACTTGGTGCAATTTACTTCTTTTGAATTAGATATTCACTAAATTAAATAGAACTCTCAAATACAAAATGAAGCTTTTTAACTCTGGTGAAACTATTACAAGTACTAAAATCTCTATAATTTAATATTCAGTAAATTAATAATTTCTCTAAAATTGTATTTTTTTCCGATCTCGACTCAGGCCAGTGTGAAAAATCATCAAATTCGATAAAATAATAATTTTTAAAAAACTCCCGTGTAAATATATAATCCCGTCAATATCATAAATTAATAATCATTTAAAATTACTAATAACACTAAGACAATTTTGTGAAATATAATTCTAGTGTTGCCTATTTTTTTCCTTAAAACTTGAATCTAATTGAATTTCATCTCTAATCCTTTTTTTCTAATTCAATATTATTTTCTCAAACTGTATCATAAAATTGTGAAGAATCCTAAACGGAATAAGTATTTCCTTGCGCATGACTGGTTCCAAAGAAATTGTATTATCTTTAGTATTTTTTAATATTTAGTCAATGAATGTTAACTATATCATTGTACTTGTTTTTTAAATGAATAAATTCATTAATTTTTAAAAAATTAATACTTCATCCGTCCCGCTATTCTTGTCTTAGTAGTGTTCGCTGCGAAGTTTTAAAAAGTAGTTGGAGGTATGTTAAAGTGGGTGGAAAATATGTTAAAATGGTGAAGTGCACTGTTTAATTGATTGTGGTCCATAATCTTTTTTCCTTTGTGGGACGAAGACAAGAATGACGAGACAACCGAAAAAGGAAACTAAAACAAGAATAGCGGGACAGAGGAAATATAGTTCATTGATTCTAGATAATACATATTAAAATGACATTAAATATGATATATAACTTCTTATATTCATCTAATTAAAATTAGATTCGGTTGAAGTTCAAAAACACTCTAAATTAATAAATATTAATTTATAGATAAATTAATCTCTAAAATAATAAAATCTCACGGTCCCAATGATAAAATCTCACGGTCCCGACAATATTAATTTAGAGATGTTTAACTGTACATTTTCTCACTGCAAAATGTAGCTTTTTAAAACACACGCGCACACACCCATTCTCTATCAGAGTACGGCAAAATTTTTCTCACTGATGATATTTCAAAATCATAAGGTAACAAAAGAACACAACAGCAACAAGATTATGAAGATTCGGTCTTTCAGTGAACGCGGTCACCAGAATCATTACCTCATAGATTCTGAAGATACGCTCTTTCAGCACGACTGTCTTCCACAAGTTCGTTAACACAGAATTGCTGCAGATTTTCAAACATCATTTTCCAGTGTTGGATCATTTGCAAAGATCGTAGTTGTTCCTTTTTCAGTCGTTCCACATCCACTTCTGCAGCTGCGGTCGATCCTTGTTGCTGTGTAGGAGTTCAACCAGATAGTTTAGGAACTTGATGATTGTACTAATTAACAACGTTTTAACTGAGTGATGGGGTATAAAGAAATTATGCAGCACAATAATGAAAATGCACAAAAAAGAATTGAACAAACTGAATATGCCATATCTCCCATTACCCTTATCTTTATCAATCAATATATAACATCAGGTTTCAAAATTAAGGTGCAGAAACATCATTTAACAATTAATTGCACACAGTGTTACAGTGAGTAGTCCAAAAATACGAACCTGCAGTTCTTTGATTTGAGCCTCCATTGTCTGAACGCTGATATAGGAAGAGTCTAAAAGCTCATTGGAAGCAGCCTGACCACCGAGTAGTACTTTAATATGGGTGTTCTGATCAGGTGAATTAACACATTTTTCCAGTGGAGGTGGTAGAGGTAACACGTGCTTCTTTAATGAAGCGGTTGAGGCAGATGTCCTAGGATTTAGCAACTGCGGTTGTCTAGTGACCATAACATTGTTAACTGGGCCTGAGTGACGACAATGGCGGAAAATCACTCAATACTTCAGATTGTGCCCATAACGGCAGTGTGGAAAGAAATCAAATTCATAAGGAGACATCAAATTTCCAATAAGTCACAGTGGCAATACCCATAAACCAAAGTAACATAACTCATAAACAAGATCAGGTTTGAGCATTTTTCAGCAACAGAATTTTTTCCCGTTCCAGTAAATAACAATCTCATCCAAATGGGACGTCAACATATTTCCCATCTGTAATCTCACAAGTACTTCCACAAGGGAAATCATAAAATTCTTAGCAATTCGCCACCTCATGTAATAGTTTTCATAAAGTATGAAACATTGAGGTGACTTCATTAGAAAGTTACTCTCTTTAGAAAAGACCAAAGAGATCATGTCACAAAGTTTGTTATAAAACGTTGACAGGATTGGGTATACCAAAACTTTCAAGTTTCAGGATATAGCAGAATAAAGATCAGGAGCATCAAAGATATCATCCATTTCAACAGCCAATAAGCTACTAACAAAATCATCCAACAACACCACCCACATTTCCAGAAATGATTTGACATATCCAAAAAGTTCTAATCCAACTGAAACACAACTAGTCTCTTATTATTAACTTATACTCACATATCTGACAGTGGGTTTTCCAAGACGGTCAACCTTAAATACCCATATAGAGACGGTAATACAGCAAGTTAGAGCAACCGTTTCTTATGAACAAGAGAACTCGCACAATTTGTTTGATAACCTACTGTGTTAAACATAGGTATCAAGCTTGATCAATGTTGATTGTCAACTGTTTCTTATGAGTCAATATTCACCAAATGAAAAACTTCAAATAGCTCTAAACTGAAATGTAGATGACCAATGTTGATTGTCAGAATCTGCTGTTCTGATTACTTGGACAGTAATATTGATTCTTTATATTATGAAGTAATTGATGCCATGTAAAAAGATATCCACAACAAATAGCAAAGCAGATTGCGCAAAAGCTTGTATTAAAGTAAAATATTTCAAGGCAAATGTACCATACCCTTTGCGTGCCGAAAAGCACGAATGATGTTTCGAGTTCTAGTATCCCATACCCTTATCATACCATCCTCAGATCCGGAAACTAAGAAAGATCCATCAGCGCTAGAAGCCAAGCAGGTTACAGATTTGCTGTTTCACAGACCAAGGATGCTCATAAAAGAAAATTAGAAATTCAAGCATACAAAAAGGTCAAAGGTAAAACTATACAAAAATCCTGCAGAATAAGATTCCAAAAACTTGGCAGAATCTCAAGATCCATATGCATCCACAAAAAATCTAAAAGGCCACTGCTATATACAACTATTTTTCCAAATGTATAAACACCAATGAACAAGATGCTTACAAATCAAGAATAAATTGAACTCCATAGCATTATTAGCATAATAAAATGTTTACACTAATTCTGGTTTACAATTTTGCAAAACTGGATACATAATATTCATCTAATTAACATTCAGATTTCAGATAGTAAACTATGAACTCATGGCTTGGAAAATTTACCACATGTTACATGCGATACAACTAGGTGCCAATACTTAATAGTAATAGGAAAGCAATAAATATTGGGGTGAACCAGACAACATATCTTGATAAAGAACCAGGTAAAAAGTTATCACACATTTAGGAAAACCAAACTTTGCATAGGTTATAAAGACAAAAGAAATGGGTCAAACCTACTGAAGATTGGATTTCATATAGAATCCTGATATAGGAATAAGTTAACTAACCTGTGCTCAGATAGTGCACCTATTATGTGAGGCCCATAGTTGCCGTTGTGAGTCACTGGAGCATTAAGGGCAGCAGTGTATATCTTCCCATCTCTACCACCCGCATAAAAGACATGCTCCCCAGGCTCGATGGAGATCGCGTCTATTACAGAGGGGAAAACAATATTTCTTAATAGTTTCCCTCTTGATAAGCTCCATACCTGGAATAAAGAACCAACTAATATTCAATAACAAAATTGATGTCATATATGAAATTCAAACATCAAGCAACTTGAACAGTTGGTAGTTAATTCTTCAATCGCAACCAATTACTTAGCAATTAAAATGAACACTTCAGATGAAGGAAAATCGGGAAATCCAATTAGATGAGCTTATTAGCTTATATGTTTTAAGTGAAAGGGATTAGTTTATAAGTTAAAAAGTGCAATAGTAGCACATATGTGTGCTTTCCAAGACATGAACTTTCCTCCAAAAATGAGTTTTACACCAAATGAATAATGTTACTAATGATAATTACTGGCAATGTAATCAAATTGTGTTGTGAACCTTGCATGTACGATCCTCGGAAGCAGACACAATGACTGCATTGCATCCACCATAGCCAGTTTTAATGTCAGTCACTCTTAAAGAATGTTCATGGAAAGTGTACTCAAACAGATGCTTTGCTTCTTCCCTCCTTGCATCATCAAATATCCTGAAGCGTGCGGAAATAATCCATCAAGTCCCAATTTAATCAAATCCCACAACACAATTACATACAGAAGGGGAACCTACAGGAACAGTGACCAAACACGAAGACAGCCATCCTCAGCCCCCGAAATCAAAAGGGATTGATCATCATTAAAAACCAAACAACTAACAGCCCTGTAATGCGCATGCCACTTCTTAAGCAATTTTCCAGTCGCAACCTACAATTTTTACAGAAACAAAAACTCATTCAGACTAACCATTCAAGTAATAACTAAGGGAACTCATAGGAGATACTATATAACACAATCACCTCCCAGAAATAAATATCACCAGAGATGCTTCCTCCGGCAATGTAAGTTCCTTGACTGTTACATGCAATCGGCCTTATAGCTTCTGCAGGGAAGCTCCTCATTTCGATCTGAGGCTGCAATTTGCAAAACAATTCCGTGGCTCATATTTATCATAACACAAAATCTAACAATATCTCAATAACACCCAAGAAGATATCAATACAGATAATATTGAACTTACATCAGACACAATATAACACTCCATAAATCAATAAACCATATACGAGACATCAAACTAACAGTACCTTGTTCCACGACCAGTACAAAATAGACCCAGATGTAGAAGACTTGGCGACGCCGACTTGAGAAGAAGCGAGGAAGCGGCCGGCGACTGAGGTGAGGCCGTGGGCGGGGGAGGCGCACGACTTGTAGCGGAGGAGCTCCGCTCCGGTACGCATGTCCCAGCAGCTGATACCGGCGTCTGTCGGAGACGAGGCGATTATTACTTCAGGTTCCATTGTTAAACCCCTTTTCCAATTTGGGGTTCTAGCTTCTTACTCTTATTAGACGGCTGTGGAAGAATTATTAGACGGCTGAGGAAGAAGCCCGCCGTTTACGGGGCCTATTTGGAAGGCTAATTTATACAAATTGAGCTTCTTGAATGGGTGTGAGCTTCAGCCCATATCGGGCCTTATTTGGAAGAGCTTCAGCCCATATCGGGCCCTATTCGGAATGCTTCAGCCCATATCGGGCCTTCTTTGGAAGACTAATTTATTAAAGCTTCAGCCCATATCGGGCCTTATTTGGAAGAGCTTCAGCCCATATCGGGCCCTATTTGGAAGGCTAATTTATTAAAGAATGGCTACTCATAATAATATTTTTGTTAAAGATTAAATAGAATATAGAGAATAATAGAGAGAACAAATAAAATATGTATTATTACGAGGGTGAAGATCTCTATTTATTTATAAATACATGATGTACTTTTAAGATCACACAAGATGGGCTTATGGGCCACTATTGTTTACATATGTTCATTATATATATGATAAATCTTATTTACAACACTCTGGACCAATGAATCTTTCAACATCCACGGCAATTTTAGAAATTAACGACTAAGATTTACTTGATCTAACAATCTTCCATCCGAATGATTATGCGTGCGTACCATAAACCTTTATAATATGCTCCCTTCGTTATTTCCACCTACTCAATTTTATGATGTTCTCATGGCATCCACCTTTAACTAGGGGTGGCAAAGTAGCGGGCCGGGCCGGCCCAGGCCCGCCCACCGGGCTTTTAGCTATTTACCGGGTCGGGCTGGGCCCCTGAAAATCAGTCGGGCCCAGAAATCTTAAGCCCAGCCCAGTCCCGGGCTTTCGGGCGGGCGGGCGGGCTTAACCCGAGTTTTTTTTTTAAATATAATCGAAATTCGAAAGTTGAAAGTTAAAACCAACAAAAATAAATTAAAAACAACTTTAAGTGCAAAATATGAGTCTTTTGATGAGTTGATATTTGATAACAATTAACAAAACAAGTTAATAGATTGGTCTATGATCGAAAACTCAAACTATGAAAGACTTGAGACGTTCGAATTCCTCTTTTTCTATCAAAATTCTTTCTTTTTAGTCTTGATTTTTGACCTACAACAAGATAGAATAAATAAGTTGGGTAGAAATTAATCATTCAAAAATCAAAACAAATAAAAACAAACAAAACAAATAAAAAAAATATAATTAACAATTAATTTCGGGCGGGCTTTTTTAGGCCCGAGCCCGGTAAGCCCGGGCTTTTCATCGGGCGGGCTTTTTTAGACCCGGTTCATTTCGAGCTTCTATTTTCAAAGCCCAACCCAAACCCGGGCCCGGGTACCCCGGGCCGGCCCATCGGGCCGGGCTCATTTTGCCACCCCTACCTTTAACGCTTTGAGTATGACCGCAGTATTTTAATAAATAAAATTCATCAATAATGGAGTCTTTTAATATAATTAGTGAAAAACTAATAATCATTTAATTCCTAAAATACTACTTTCTTAACATTTTTTTTTTCGAACTACCATTTTTCGCCATTGCCATTGAGTTAATTCAATTTTATTAAAACGAATAAAAAATATAAGAAATTGTGCATTTTTTAATATTAAAGAAATTAGAGAAATCCTAACATTTGAGTTAATATAACAATAAAAACTACTACTAAAAAGGCGGAAACAAATTTTTTATTTAAATTCCATGTCTAACTTGTAATTATGCCACAGAATAATATAATTTTATCTCAATAAATTAATAAATCCATCATCTAGCAAATTATACCTAAAATACGAAATACTTAAACAAACAAATCCTACAAATAAACTACATATATTTTATCCAATACTTTATCGCATACCTATAATCACCGAAAGCATATATGAGACTTAAAAGGATCAAATGATAATTTCTTTGAGATGAGTAGAAACTAATTTGATCCAATCATATATTTCAAATAATGGTTTTATAAATCATTTTGATACATTGTTTTATGAAAAATTATTACAAAAGGTCATTCTCATAATTTACAATTATTTCATGAACAAAGATAACATAGAATTTTTTTTCTTTTTTGTTATATGATGATTTTCCTTACATAAACAACATGCATTATAAATAATAATTTAATAACCACATCAACAGTCACAACTCACAAGTTGTAAAACTAATGTTTTAAGGTAAAAAAATTTGTGGGTCAATTCAGCCTTACTTATTTTTATTGTTATCCACAAATAAATTTTGATAGGAAGATCTCACATGAAGTATCTCTACATTAGACTCTCTCAATACTTAATTAGGAAGACTTCAACATCTATTTCCAAGTTATTCTTCAGTTAATTTAGTTTTCATTTTTTATGCATTTGTTCCAACTAATGTATTCATGTTGAGTATTAGATTCTGATAGCCAAATCCAAGATTATTAGTTATTGAGTTTACAGTGTCTTTAAAATTATGCATTATTAAGTGTATGATGATGCATCCGCAATTGAACACTGAGAATTCTCTATTTTATTTTTGGTGTCTCGTCCAAATCAATTAGGTGGTGATATGTATATTTTTATCATGGTTATATGTATTTTGAAAACATCACTAGTGGAACATATATCAAAACAATAAAAATTGAAATAACGGATCTTACCGCTTTTCGAATTGATTAATAATTTTCTCAAATTACATATGCATATATATACACATGTATATGCAAATTAAATTTAAGGTCAATATGACAGATTTACGGCTCATAAATCAGATGCTATATACACTAACAATGGATCCAACACATTATATCTTAATTAAATATATTCACATAAATTGAATTCAATATTGTTGAATTAGTGCGGTCGATCAATGTAGCCTATACGCTGATATGAGTCCTGTTGTTTATTGATTTTATGCTTTGTTAATTTCCCGTGTCGAATTGTGTAATTGAGAGTATATTGTGATCTTAAAATTGTTTTAAGTATGTTTAGACCATATATTTCGAAACTGTAATGAGAAATATAAAGTGTAATTGGGGAATTGTTAGAGAAATGACCTTTAATAATAATAAGAATGTACTCCCCTCTAGAATTTAGGGTAATATAAATCAATTAATGATTATGATTTCAATTAAATTAAGTTGGACTCTCTTACATCTATTTTCAAACACATAATTTTTTCGTAACAAATAGATGCTGTATATAGCATAACTTTCTTCCGGTCAAAACAGAGAGCAATGTAAACACTAATGAGTGAGTAATGGCATAAGAGAGCATTTCATAAACAGGACTAGACACATTTGAGCAAATATAACAATGGCTCATTTTATGCAAATGAAAAATACATGTAAAGACTACTTCCTGTAGAGCTAATACAACTAACCTCTGCAGCATGCTAACCACCTCCTACTCTTCCCTTCCATAACACGATTACCCAATACGAACTTCGAGCAGAAGTTACACATACCCATAACTCGACGTCTCTACGAAACTGTACGGCCATAGCAAAGTGATGCAACGTATAGATTCTTCGCCCATTTATCCTGCAAAACACCGGTGTTTCAATTAACATCATACTAAAGATACAGTATTCAGTAGAAACAGAGCAAAACGAAGGCAAGCCAACCCAACCCTAATTTGCTGGCCCGGAAAGGCTGATGTACGTAGCGTCTCCTGCGTTTCGTCCATCGGGTTTCTTTTCGGTATGCTTAAGACTAAAGCAGCCTGATCAGGAGTTGCTGCTGAGGAAGTTATACGGTATCCGTCTTCCCAACGTCGATGAATGCCCTCGCTTGGGTAAAGAAAGTCCAGTTCCACAACCTATCACACTAACGAGTCAAGAAACGGTACAAACCGAGAATGATAAAGTGAACATTGTGAGAGAGAGAAACCTGGTCGGAAAATCCAGAGCCACGAGACATTACAATACTCCATCTACTCCCGGATGTAGCCATGGAGGTGACAAAGAAACCTTCCTTCCACTTTTTGTTTATCCACTTGAATGGAAATGATTCGCCAACTTTGTAAGATTGTTGAGTGTATTGTGTGCCTGAAGTGGATCTAACCATCTCAACCAAAACGTACACGAATATTTTCGAGTAAAGTTAAAACCTTAAGACTCGAAGCTCACCTTTAGACATTACGACTAACGAGTTGCCATTTGTAGCTCCTGTGACTGCAGTGATGTAGAAGCTCTTTTCCCAGTATTGCATTATCCATTCCTAGTAAGTAATACTACCATATTAGTGCTAGGATAATGAAATGAATATGACGTATGCTCGGGCATGTATTCTCCAGTATGTACCTTATGAAGAAAGAAAGGTGACAGTTGATACACTTGTGCAGAGAAGCCAGTACCAGCATCCATTATTAATGCCCACAAGTTTTGAGAAGATGCTACAGAACTGATGTATAAGCCATCTTCTCTCGCCTTATCAATGTGCTGGGAGAGCCTCACGTCTAACACATTATAGTGATATCTTCAATACAAACCCAGAAAGAGTTGTAAATTATGGATTATGAAGAGCATTCAGAAGTAATATAGTTCTTCTATTACCAGTTAGTGAAGAATATTCATTAGGAAATAGGAAGTGGGGAAATGCAAAGATGATAATGCAATGGCAATGTAAATAGATTGCAAGTGCAGTAAGGCACAAATACCTTTGTTTCATAGGTTTATGAGCATTATAAACAGTAATCCATTGCTTTGCAGGCATCCCATTCCGAACTTTCTTTTTAGGTTGCTCATCTTCCTCATATTCTAAAGTCAGCCGACCTCTCTTGTGGCCAACCTGAGAGATAAGATTCATTTCAGACCAAACAAAAAAGTATTAGGCATGCAGACATACTATATATATATATACACAGAGTTTTTTAGTATATACCAGTGGATAAATAAATAATAATATACACCTTCTGTGCACACTCAGTGTTGATAGGTCTGTTATCTGGATTTGCTGCGACTAACCCATCAAAGAGAGAGATATATTTAGCGTAATCCGGTTCCTCATCAAACTTCAAATTTACAACATATTCCATAAACGATTTGAAAGGTTGCGGACAGAAATAGCAAAGTGCCTCCGGAGAAGTTGCCATTTTCTTCTTGCAAACAAGAAATCCTTTGTTTTCGCCCTATTGAAAACCGGAACTACATTAGGCGGCAATGAAATGATAACATAAATAAATGTCTGGAAAGTGCAACGCTAAAACTATGAACATCAAGTAGGTAGACAAAAATACCTGGTATCCTTGCCAAGGCAGACGTCCCCGCAGAAGGAATACGAGTGTATAAGCAAGAGATTCTAAATCATCTCTGCGACTACTCGTTCTACCTAAATGAGCATGAACACCGGCATATCTAACAGTACCCCTGAAAACCAAATTGAAATTTTAGATATTAGTAAGACCATGGAATATAAAATTACGGGCATGAAGTTTATAAATGTACTTCAGAGAAACTCAATGCAATGCATTGCATTTGCATGCACCTGAAAACATCCGGCCGTTGATCATATGCAACATGAGTGCTGCCAGTTTTCCATCTAGTAGCTAAAACAAGTAGATTTTTTAGAAACGAAATTACACAAAACAGGAATAGAGACCCCATCAAGGAAAATGTAAGGCATTTACCCAAACCAAGATCAACAAGGAATAACTTTTTCTCATCTGGACTACCCGAACAACCAAGCAAAAAATTCTCAGGCTTCACATCCCCATGAATATACCTGCCATTTTTCAGCATAAAAATCAAGTATGCATTAATAAATCCAACATCAACAAGGAAGTTAAATAACAATTACAAGATATTTACTTAATCCATAACAACAAAGGGACTTGTAGAGAAAAATACATTATAGATGCTTAAATATCTGCTAAGTGAGGTCCCTACTCTGCCATTAAGAAAGTAGATAACTAGATAACAAATACCAAACTATGTACATGATTGCAGCAAAAACCAGATACTTAAATTAGACATAGAAAACCATCAGTTCGTATATGCAGACAAAAATGCAGTTATGACTTGAGCATATCAGAGAAAACAACTTGCACAAAACCTCACCCTCGTGAGTGCAATTTATCTAATATAGAAATTGCTTCAATAGCAATGCAAGCCACCATTTGAGTCGACATCCTGCAATTTAACAAGATAAGAATTGATAAGATGAGAAAAGGAAAATAGCTAAATAAAAGAATCAAAAAACATATTTAATGACAGTGCTATACTCACGCCTGAGAATTACTATTCCAAATATCCCACAAGCTTGGTCCGAGCATATCCATGACCTATGCAATTAAAGTGCTCACATATAAATAAAAGGAAAGTTAAAAGAAGGATCACATAAGCTGTAACTACTTACCATCACATAATAATCACCTTGTTGGCCTTTGTAATGCACTCGCGGAACACCATGACTTCCTCCTAGATCCCTGTAAATGAGGCAGTACAGAAATTACGAAAAGAGATGCATGGACTAGTCCAATTGATGCAGACAAATCTCAAATGCTTACTGGTAAACTTGCCACTCATAAGGTGGACCACCAATACATCCTTTACTATCACAATGTTCAAATTTTAAGGCCACCTGCGAGAATCAAGAATAAGCAAATTTGGAGCAAGAAAATATTTGGTACAGTTATGATACAAACAGAACCTGCTCATAAGTACCTCAATGGCTCTAGGGCCCGTCCTTTCAATAATGCTACCACCAGTGATGCGGCGACCTACATACACTTGTCCGAAACCTCCTTTTCCTAGTTTTTTCCCAAGTCTGTATGTTGGCGAAACACCAACTTGAACCTATATTCATTAAACCATGTAATGGTTAATTGTTCCAGATACTACCATTAATTCTTAATATAAAACAGGGGAAAACATTACTTGCTGTGTTCTTGAATCAATATATACACATTGAGTGCAAACATAATTTCTTTCCAACATGACTCAGATATCAGTTTGGTGACCTTAAAAGCCGGTTTCACACGATTAAAGTCTAAACCATAAAATACTGCAGTTACACGGAGCAACACGAGTCACATAGCAGTACTTTGATGACAAAGGACAATGAATCATGATTTGGGCCCATGTAAACAAATCATTGAAGGTTCATTGATCATCCGAACCGACTCCACTTCAAAGTGGAAAAATGTGTAAGGACTGTTATGAATGGAAAGCAATACTTCAAACAGAAATGAGCAGGTTAAATAACAAATTAGCCAAAAAAACACAGAGCAACTGTGTCATTTGAAACAAAGAAATATTTAGACAGCACCTAGCCACAATCTTGCAACAATTAACCCCAAACAAATGATGCAAAAACAAGAAATATCATAAAATGCATTTTTACCAAACCACCACAAGCGAATCCTATGTCACTTGTATATCTTTCCACAAGGACAAACACTTGTCACATGCCTTTAGAACCTTTCATGCTGACGATTAGACCGCCTTTTTCAGTACTAATTAATTTTGGTCATAATTCTCAACCACCCTAGCCAAAAAGCACGAAAAAATATCATGTATCTATCACATTCATCTTATTAAACAATTTACATCATCCAAGTATTGTACTTATAATAATCAATGCCTCCAATAGCGATCTTTCAAGATTTCAGTTTTATCCAAGATATTTTGAAAAAAAAAAAACAAAATCCATCACCAACATGTTTCACTAGAATGAGTAAAGCTATATTGCTTGCATAGTGTGTGCAAATCGTGCATTCCACAGACCACAAGAATCCAGTTTTATCCAAAATATTGTGAAAACAGCCATAAACAAATCCATCACCAACATGTTTCACTAGAATCCGTATGGACACAACTACATTGTATCGAAGTGTGTACAGAAAAGGTATTTCGCAGAGCACCAAACTTCCATTTTTATCCAAAATATTTTGAAAATTGAGAATCCGCATATCCATCAACAGCATGTTTCACAAGATGCTATTGGTTAAATATGAGTACAACTCTATAGCATGCATAGTGTATATAAACACGAACTCAGCAGACCACTAATGCTTATATCTGCCTCTTTCCAGATAATGTAGACATCATCACATTAAAACGACATTATGCATAAATAGTCACAAGCATAAATCAACAGGTATAAGAAACACATGCAACATTTTTATACACCAAACACATTTTGAATAAAAGTTAAAGCTTAAGTCTCCTCAGTCATAAGAAAGTTTCAAGCTTTAATTCAACAAAACAACCTATACAATCGACTACATGCAAGGAAACACTACTTCCACTCTGTTGCCCCATAATGCACACCAACAACCAACGTAATCAACGGCAATTTTAAATCCCAGAACAACATAGTAAAAAGTTATCACCTTCTCAGGGATTGGCGACGAAGATAATTCATCGTCAGCCGCATCTGCCTTGTCCGGGCTTTTGCCGCCGCTATTATATTCATCCATCGGTTTTTCACCGACCTCCTCTCTCCTCTGTTCAAAACCCGGCTTCCTCTCTTCAATCACCTCGATTTCAGGCGATGCTGCCGCTGCCACTTCCGCCGCAGCAAGTACTTTGTCACCAAGGGGTGGCGCAACCGCTGCTGCTGCCGCCGCTCTTCTCCTCGTACGCGTAGCAATCGCCGCGTTTTCGTCACTAATTTTAATTATGTCCTGATTCTGATTATTATCAACGTTGCCGTCGTTATTGTGCAGTGGCTGCTTCCCTCTCCGGCCTCTGCGCACTCCGCCACGCAGTACCGGCATCGTTCATCCTCCAATTTTCGTCGATCTCTTCCGTGACTTCAAAAACATTTCCAACAACAAAAAGATCACCCACGCTGCAATTTCTGTGAATTATCTCTGTACCGTGTACATATTCTTCTACAAATCTGTCCACCACGAAATAAAATTCAATCAGTCACAATAGACCGAGAAGCAATACCTACCAGAAGTCGGAATTGAATTCGTTAAACGAAGCGGTGATCGTCGCAATGTACTAATAAAGTTAGAGCTTCACAACTCTCGAAACAACTGCTCGGTCTCTAGGGTTTTGAAACAGAGTGAAAAATTTAGGGATCTATGGAGATAGAAAGTGATTGGGTTTTAGAGAAAGAGAGAGAATCGGAAAAGCATTTACCCGGTCTTGCTTTCTCCGAGAGTAGGGTCGAGAGTAGGGTGTAACGGTTTGGTTGGGTTCGGTTTCTTATGCATTTTAGAAATCGAACAAAATACATAGAAATTATTTGGTTCGATTCGGTTCGATGTGTTTTTAAATATCAGAATCGAATCGAACCGCTTATAAATGGTTTAGTTCGGTTTGGTTTATGGATTCACCTTTTTATTTATTTATTTATTTTTTAAATCCTAAATAATGGTAGAATAATAGTTTATAGGATGTCATTCGTTCCAAACTCATAAGTATAGATTTATTACTCACTTCTTTTCCTTTGTATATATTAGAATTGATATTAACTTAAATCTAATATCTAAATCCAATAACATTCTCATATAATAAAGATAAATATTAAATAAAAAAATAAAAAAATAAGATATTGGTTTGGTTCGAACCGTTCAAAATTCTTGAAACCGCGAAGCCGAACCGAACCACATTTTTCATGGTTCGGAGCGGAACCACTTACACCCCTATCCGAGAGAGGAGGGAGTCGACTGTGAAGGTAATTAATCGTACGTATGTACGTATATTTCTCAAAAAGTAGACATACATTAAATAAGCTAAAATTACGTTAAAGCCCCCCAAAACTATTGCTCTAGTTGCATAATGCGCTCCAAATTTTAAAGTTTAGTGATCTCCCCCTGAACATTTTAATGAGTTACGGTTTACGAAAACACATGTGAGTTTACATTTTCTAAAAACACAAGAAGAAATCACAGACCTTGAAGAAAAGCCTAGAACATCAGCAGAGAAATTTCATAAGACTTCACAAAAGTGAAATAGAAATCAATCTATCGCAATTCTCGAAATCAATCCCGTATATTATCGGTAAGAGACTTTTTTTTATTTTGGGTTTGTATATGGTGATATCTCAATTTTCCTCTTTCAATTTTAACTAGGGTTCATTAATAATCCTCAAATTCGAAAATTATGTATTCATCGCGTTAAATGTATGTATCAATCGTATCTAGAAACTTAACACACTTAGTATTTTGGATTGGTTACACTGGTGATGAGATGAATGAAGCAAATGCATACTAAATGTTCGTAAAAATGTCAAAGACTCAATTTGTTAACTGTAAGACTCAATTTTTTTTATTAATTTTAAATAGTTATACATTGGACATTCATAGGTGGTCATAATTTTCCTTTAAAGTAGTTTCACGGTTGTTTCTATTATTTACTTTGTGGAATGAATACGTTGTTGGATTAAATTACGAAAGGATATAAATTAGGTGATCAATTAGATTAGGGTGATCCAGTTCCATGTTATAGTTTATTAATTATAGATGCTCAGGAGATAAATGAGATTTGGATTTAGTTATTGATTTTGGTTTCTACTTAATCTTTGTATCCAGAATTTCTTTAATATTGTAAAAATATCTTGGAAGAAGAGGAGTGCTCATTCTAAGATCTCTGAGGGTCGCAATGCTCCGGATTACGGTAAATCATAATTTTTAAGTTGTTTATTTGTGTGATGTAAGGTTTTCTAGAATTTGTTCATTTGTCATAGAATTTCTAAAATTCTAAGATACATATACAACTTGTTCTTTTGTTTTTTTATTTATAGAAACAAGAAGTGAACACTTTACTGTCAAAATGCATCACCATGAGAAATTCAACATAAATTTAAGGAGGATCTACGTAGGAGGAGCTGTTGATTATTTTGACTATTGTAGTGCAGATGAAATGTCTATGCTAGAGATAAGGGAAATGGCAAATATGTGCAATATTGATCCTGATTTCGTGGCTTTCACCTTTAGTAAAACTGGCGTTGATGACTGCAACAATTTGAGCATATTAGAGACTGTTGTCAATGCCATGAATATGACATATTTCTTGGAAGAAGATAATTGTGTTGGAATTTACGTTGAACATGATGAATCTGAAAGTAGCTTTAACGTTGAAGAGAACAATGGTGAAGGAGAGTTTGTCAAAGAAGAAGGTGGAGGATCAGGTTATGAAGTTGATGAAGGACTAGACTCTACAGTAGACATGATTGGAGATGGAGATGGAGAGTTTTCTAATGCTGACATTGAAACTTCACATATCCATGAGTTAAGAAATTATGATGATTTAATTGATGATACTGATAGGTATGAAGTTGTAGATACACAGTCTGTGGGGAGGACTTTGTACACTCTGCCATGTTTGTCGATAGTGATGGGTATGCCGGTGATGAAAATATAGTTGTAGGAGATGTCGTTGCAGGCGGTATAATTACTAGTATTTTGATTCTAGACAGTACATTAGCCCTAGGAAATGCTAATGAGCCGCAACTTCGACATCCGATTGAATTCTATGGTGGATTTCAAGTTTTCAATCCGCGTCTAGACATAGCGGACCCATAGTTCCACGAAGGCTTGATTTTTGATGATGCTGCTACCTTTAGAGCTGCTATAAGGAAGCATTCAATGAAACATGAATGAGATTTGAAGTTCAAGAAAAATGATGCCGACAAGATTCAGACAATTTGCAAGAAACAATCTTGTCATTAGTACATATATGCTTCATCATACAACAAGGTTGAGAAGATCACTTTGCAAGTAAAAACCTTTAAGGGACCTCACCAGTGTGGAAGAGAAGGTAAGGTAACTGCTGCTATGTCAACATAGAAATATCATGTGAACATTAGCACAAATCCTGATTGGGGTGCAAAGTCCATGATTGATGTTGCAAAAAAGGATACTGATTTAAATTTCAATAAACACCAAATGTATAGGGCGAAGAAGAAGATCATGTCATTTGCTATGGGCAATGAAGAAAAGCAATATGTCATGTTATGGAGGTATGCAAGTGAGATGATAAGACGTGATCCTCAAAGCACAGTTAGAATTAAGACAAGGGAGATTGAGGGGAAGAAGCTATTTTCAAGAATTTATATCTGTTGGGGTGTTCTAAAACGTGGTTTTTCCGATGGGTGCAGATAGATTATATGCCTTGATGGTTGCCATCTCAAAACAAATTATGGTGGCATGATACTAACTGCTTTGGGCATAGATGGAAACAATGGAATGTATCCTTTGGCATATGCTGTTGTAGAAAAAGAGAAGAAAGAGACATGGAAATTGTTTCTCAAGTATGTGAAATTAGATTTAAGTATTAATGATGATACTTCAAACTAGACATTTATAAGTGACAAGCAAAAGGGGCTGATTTATGCAGTTGATAACTTTTTCCAAATTGTCATCACAGATTTAGCATGTTTCACATGTATAACAACTTCAAATAACATTACAGAGGATTGACTTTCAAAAAGATCATGTGGAAGGTTGCTAGATGCACAAGGGTGGTGGACTTTCGGAAGGTTCTTAGTGATTTGGCGAAAAGGGACGTAAAGCCGGTGGTTGACTAAGAATCCTGCAGTAGGGTGGTCTAGATCTTACTTTAAAACATGGGCAAAATCTGATATGTTGCTGAATAACCTATGTGAAAGCTTCAATAAGATGATCTTGGGTGCTAGGAAAAAGCCAATAATCGAGATGCTTGAGGAAATTAGGGTGATTTTAATGACAATGTTGTATGTTAATAGAGACAAAATGAGAAAATGGCATGCAAAAATTTGTCCTAGGATTCACAAAAAACTGGAATAATTGAAGAAAATGGTTGGTGGGTTGAAAACTCAATGGAATAGTGATTCTGAGTTTTATATTTCAGATTCATAAAATGGGGATTTCAAAGTCCATGTCGTTGATATGACATGTACATGTAGGAGATTGCAATTGACATGATATCCTTGTGCACATGCTATTGCTGCATTTTGGCATATAGATTGGAATGTGGACGATTTCGTAGACGAGTATTACAAAAAAGATACATACTTACGAGTATACAGTCATTGTATGCGTGTGCTTCATGGAGTTGATGAATGCTCGTATTCTAACCAACCTAATCTACTTCCACCTTCGATTGAAAAGTTATTTGGAAAACCCAAGAAGCATGTAAGAAGGAAGTCTAAACTAGAGATGGAAGAAATAAAAGCAAAAATGGCAGAAGAAAGGGCAAAACAAACTGGTAGACTTGGGAAGCATGGAAAAGTAATGAGTTGCAATCATTCTAAAGTCTTAGGTCATAATAAGGCAACATGTGGGTTAGAATTTATTTTTTGCTCGAACAAGTTGGCACCTCTAGTAGCGGAACTGGACCAACGTATTTTACATCATTTAGTCATTTCGCTTTTTTTTAAAAAAAAATTCCTTAATGATATGTTTAAATCTTATGTATCTTGGTTTGTCAACTGTAATAGGTTATTATTCAAACACTTAATCTGCGATCAGTGAAGTTATGAGGAATCTTGACAAGGTATGAAATTTTAATATTTTGTAGCTATGTTGAATCTCAAACAGTTTTTACTTCTTAAGCTTTTATCTTGAAATATTTTTCTTTTAATGTAGAAAGGAAATGATCAAAGGGTTATGGCTTCTATGCAAGAGTCATGTGTGGGAGATACATCAAGACCTAGTAAATTACAAGTCATTAGGACTGTGGGTATGAAGAACGTGTTATATACCGGCTATAGGAGATGTTGATGGAAGAAATAAGAAGAAGAAGAAACTAGATAGTTTTATAAGCCTGTTATTTTTGTTGTTGTCCATCATGGCTTTTTCTAGGATAATGTTTGAGTTTAATTGTGTTTCGCGTAATTGTTTGGATTTGGTTTGTTATATGAGACGAGAATGGCATATTTGTTTTTCTAGACATGTTTAACAAAGCATATGAAAGGGTTCTTGAACGATCTTAAATTTGAAATCTACTTATTTTTTGTTTGTGAGCATGTGAATCAGCCTAGCAATTTCTCATTTCAACCCCTAAACCCAAATATCGGGTCCGACTTCAGAATTGACTTTTAGTCCAACATGCTACGACGTTCTCAGTTTTGAGAAGAGAAGACAAATGTCGGGTCCGACTTGTGATCCAACTTCAAATCCAACATTTTATGGTAATTCTTCACAGTAAATGGTTATATCGCCTAACTCACCCCTACACCAAAATGTCGAGTCCGACTTCAGAACCGACTTTCAACCGAGCATGCATCGACATTCTTATTTTTGAAAAGAGAAGACAAATGTCGGGTCCAACTTGTAACCCAACTTCAAATCCAGTATTTCACGGTATTTCTTCAAAAAAAATTGGATAAATCGCAGATCTCACGTGTGTTTTGACGGAATATAACGGAAGTCTAACTGAGGGGGTAAATCGCCAACTCATTAAATAGTTTGGGAGGGAGATAACTAAAGTTAACAGTTCGGGGGCATAATAATGCAACTAGAGCAATAGTGGGGGGGGTTAACGTAATTTTCGCATTAAATAATAATGAAACTAAGCAATTCTGGGCCGTAGATTTGACATCTAACGGTTACGATCTTCCCAAGCATATTTGTGAAATTTGGATAAAGGAAATTAGCGAATAGATACGGAATAACCATAAGCCCCATCATCTTGCTCGTTATCTTGAACGAACAAAAGGGCAAATGTGGAATATTGACGGCGAGGTTCAGGGATTTGCTTGATTTTGATTTTCGACCGTTGGTGTAACGTCCGATGGTCCATAGATGGTCCACGTTGATCCTCTGTTCACGCAATTTTCTTTATATTTACCTTCTATAAGTTCAACTATGCTATTAAAGGGGCACTGGTTCGTTGGGCTAATAAGGCCCAGAAAATGTAGGCCAATTGGGCCCGTAAGAGCTACGAAACCGGTTGGGCCGTTGGCTTATGCATGACAACATGAGGTTGTCCCGTCATTTCTTTTTATTTTATTTTATTTCATAGAAATTAAAATAAATCATCAAACCAGTTGTAATAAAAAAGTTTGAATATGAAATATATATATATTTAATAAATATCATAAAATCATAATTAATTTTAGATTGAGGCATAAATTTGTATTATTCGATTCCATTGTACTTCCTCCGTCCCATTGATAATGACCCCTTAGCTTTCCGGCACGGGATTTAAGAAAGTAGAGTATATTATAAAGTAAGAGAGAAGATGAATGAGATAGTGAGAGGGTAGATGATAAAGTGGGAGATAGAAATAATAAAATATGAGAAAAAATACTCCCTCCTTCCCCAGCCGGCTTGTCTTGTTTGGTTTCAGCACAAATATTTTGGTGAGTGGGTGGTTGTGTGTAGAGGAGTAGGTGATTATGTGTAGAAAGTGAGAGTTTGTGTAGTAATTATTTCCCTTTTTAGGAAACAAGACCCACCAGGAATACAAGACAAGTCGGGCGGGACAAATGGAGTAGTAATTTTTTTCCTTTTTTTGGAAATGAGTAATTTCAAATGGGACAGTCCGAGAAAATATGACCATTACCAATGGGACGGAGGGAGTACCTTATAAGCCGTTTTACTGAAGATTTTGTGATATTATGGAAAGAATATCAGTTATGGAGTTAAACCTCTCTAAATTGATATTGTCGGAACCATGTGATTTTATTATTTTAGAGAGATATTAATTTATCTATAAATTAATGTTTATTAATTAGATGAATATAAGGAGTTATAAGTTTATTTATATATCATATTTCTTGTCTTTTTAATATTTACTATCTAGAAATAGTTAATTATATTAATTTGTTAAGAAATAATGAATATGTTCATTTAAAAAACAAGCATTATAATATAGTTAATATTCAATGATAATAAACACTAAAAAATGCTAAAGATAATTCAATTCCTCTAGGACAAGTTACGGTCAAGGAATTACTTATTACGTTTAGGACTCTTCACAATTTTATGGTATAGTTAGATAAAACAACACTAGAACTTTTTGATGCAATTAGAAAATTTAGAAATGAGATTCAATTTGATGGGTTTTAAGAAAAAAAGGCAACGAAATCATATTTTATAAAATTGTCGTAGTGTTTTTGTTAATTTTAAATGATTATTAATTTTTGATATTGACGGGACCATATATTTACATTAGAGTTTTTTGAAAGTTATTATCTTTTTCTCTTATCGAATTTGATAATTTTTTACACTAGCTCGAGTCACAATTGGAGAAAAATATTATTTTAGAGAGGTTATTAATTTACCGAGTATTTAATTATAGAGATTGTACTGTAGAAAGATTGATAAATATCTAAATGTATGTTTTGACCTAGTATTATATGTACCTCTCATCAAATAGAAATATTGGTGTAAAACTCATATGACAAATGCCCGTCTAGCTCAGTTGGTAGAGCGCAAGGCTCTTAACCTTGTGGTCGTGGGTTCGAGTTGCTTTTTCTCGGTGGATAAAGGTTCATTTCCAACCCATCATTCAAGGTGTTGTTAGTTGTAACAAATCCACCCCTGAGGTTTGAATCTGAAGGAGAGGGTGAGGGATCGATTGATCTGATTAAGGAAGAGGAAGTTCTGCTAATGGTGAAGCTTGAATAGATCGATTATGATGAGAAGATAACAGTGGAAGAGGGGCACGTGGAGTACATCGACGCAGTAGAAGAATTTGAGATCTCAGCCGCTGAGGAGACGAGTGGCTAGGATCTGACGGCAAGGTTTATGCTGTGGACGGCTCGGATGCGTCCATATTATCTTTAACGCTTTCAGTATTTTTAATTGTATCAAACACGTTTATTTTGACTATTTGTAAACGTTGGTGGAAGAAAAAGTGAGGAGAAAAATTATCAGTCTCTTTGTTCTCTGTTCTTACTGTTACATCTCCCACCTACAACTTCTTCTCTTCAACAACTCTTATCTTCTTACAACATTTCTCAACTATTCCGGTAAGAATTCTGGTTTAACCAGCGTGTTACATTGGTATCATGAGCTCAGCTTCCGCACCCCTACCACCTAAAGACGGCGAGATCGACCCCAGCCCCTCCGAGGATGGGGACCAGCCAAGACAACCACCGCTCACACCAGAGCCGCCGACCTGCGAGTCCACAACAAATCCACATCAGGAATGGATACAACAAGGATTTCACACCATGAATAATCAATAACAAACACTTATCACAGCTCTCAACACAATGGCCTCCAATATGGCCTATCCTAACTACCCATACCCCCCCTATACTCCACCTTCCATACATTTCCAGAACCCAAATTTTCCTAACCCTAACTTCCCAAACCCTAATTTCTTAAGCCCCACCTTGACATTTCCCAACCCCAACACCACCATAATTCAAGGTCACCACTATATTCAAACACCAGATCCGCCACACGTACGCCATAATAATTCTCCCTTCGCCCCACCATTTCAACCCCAACTAAGCCCTAGCCACCCAACCTTAAACCCAACTGCAACCTTTCAAGGCAAACATTCAGGGGCTAGATCAAGGGAAGAGGGGGGAGGAAGTGATTTGAATGGAGGGAACTTAGGTCACCAAGGAGGGGAAGATAGAGAGCGATCCATATTAGGGGCGGGTCATGCACAATGGGGTATGCCACCTAATATGGGTTATGGGTTTGGAGGAAGAGGAAATGCAGGACACGCAAGGGGAGGGGGCAGGCACCATATACGCCCTTCTCGTGACCATAATCACTTCCAACAGGAAAGGGAACACAGAGAAGGAACTTGGACAGAAATGAGAGGAGGAGGAAACGCTGGAGTGATAGCTTCTAGGGCTAAAATAGATTTCCCCAGATTTGATGGAAAAAATCCAAGGGGATGGATCCAAAGATGTAGGACCTTTTGGGGAATGGTAACAAGTATTCCGGATGATCAAATGGTGCCCTATGCTTCACTACATTTAGAGGGAAAAGCTGCCGAATGGTATGACAACCTACCTATCAAGGGGGAGCAATTAGGGTGGGAGCAGTTTATTGGTATGGTCTCTACCAAATTTGGAGACTTACAGGAAGCAACTATAATTGGAGAGTTTAATAAATTACACAATGAGGGGAACTTTGAGGAATATGTTGAAAGATTTGAACAGCTCAAATCTTTCATGATTCACTCTCAGTGTGGGCAATTTGGAGAGGGATATTGGACTGCTAGTTTCCTCAGTGGTCTAGACAGTGATACTAGGGCAGCTGTAAAGATGTTTTCCATCCCAAACTTGGAGACAACCATCCACCTCTCTAGGCAGCAATACTACACCAATGAAGCTCTATCCAGGAAGCTAAAAGAGTCTACCAAGAGTTATTCCAGAAAACTGGAGAGTGCTGGAATGACCAGAACACAGACCCCAAGACCTGTGATACCACCCAAGAGACATGACTTTAAGCTCCTAACATCAGCATAGATGGACAAAAGGAGAGAAAAGGGGCTGTGTTATAATTGTGATGAGAAGTTTGTGCTAGGACACAGATGCAATAAAAAGGTTAATTTCATGATTATGTCTAATGAAGAGCAGTTTGACTATTTACAGAGTATGGAGGAAATGAGAGAAGAAGAAGTATTTGGAGATGCTAAAGAGGAACTGGGAATGGCCATCATTAGTTTGGGTTCAATGGTGGAAGAATCTGGGAGTAGTATTATGAGGTTAATAGGGGCTGCTAATCAGAAAAAAATCAGGATTTTACTAGACACAGGGAGTACATTGAGTTTCCTCAATTCTGAAATGGCTAATGCCTTTGGCTGTAAAAGGGAAAAAGCTAGACCAGTTAAGGTGATGGTGGCAAATGGGAATATTTTGATCAGTCAGGAGAAGGTTAGGGATTTCAATTGGGTCATGCAGGGTCATAACTTTGTATTTGATATAAGGATGCTCACCACAAAGGGATATGACATGATTCTGGGCAGTGATTGGCTGAAGGCATGCTCACCTATAGTATTAGATTATGGAGAGATGTCATTCTCAATAAAACACTTAGGAGAAAGGATCAAATTGTATGCTACAAAGGAAAGGCATGGCTCCAACAAAATCACTTCACTAGCTGTTTATCAATACTTACAGGACAACTCTTTAGTCCCTGAAGAACCTATATTGTGGCAATTGGAGAGGGAAAACTCTAGGGAGGAGGCTGAACTGACCTTATTACTGAAGCAATTTCAGGAGGTATTTGAGGTACATAAAGGGCTACCTCCCCAGAGAGGAGTGGAACATCAAATTGTTCTGAAACCTGGTAGCACTCCTAAGCAACAAGCACCATACAGGGTTTCCCATCATCAGAAAAACAAAATAGAAAAAACAGTGGCAGAGCTTCTAGAAAATGGAGAAATTCAGCATAGCAAGAGCCCATTCTCCTCCCCTGCCCTCTTGGTGAAAAAGAAGGAGGGAACATGGAGAATGTGTGTAGACTATAGATACATGAATAGTCTCACAGTGAAGCATGATTACCCTATTCCATTAATTGATGAATTGTTGGATGAGCTAGAAGGGGCTAAGTATTTCTCAAAAATAGACCTTAGGTCTGGATACCATCAGATCTTGATGGCTCCTGAATCTAGGTATTTGACAGCCTTTAGAACCCATAATGGTCACTTTGAATACTTGGTGATGCCATTTGGGCTAAGTAATGCCCCATCAACTTTTCAAAGTCTTATGAATCAGATCTTTAGGGCTAAGTTGAGGAAATCAGTGTTGGTGTTTTTTGATGACATTCTGATTTATAGCCCCAACTGGGAAACTCACATGAAGGAAGTGAAAGAAGTCTTGGAGATTCTGAAGCATAATACCCTGTTTGCTAAGCTCAGTAAATGTTGTTTTGGAGAAGAGTCAGTGGCCTATCTAGGCCATATCATATCTCAACAGGGGGTTTCTATTGATCCAGAGAAAATCAACTGTATGGTGGAATGGCCTACTCCCAAGAACATAAAGGGGCTGAGAGGATTCCTGGGCCTAACAGGTTATTACAGGCACTATGGTTTAGTCAGCAAACCCCTCACTGACCTGTTAAAGAAGGGGGCTTTTGCTTGGAATTCTGTAGCAGAACAGGCCTTCCAACAGCTTAAACAGATGATGGTAGCTGCTCCTGTCTTAGCTCTACCCAATTTCCAAGAGGAGTTTATAGTAGAAACAGATGCATCTGGAAGAGGCATTGGAGCTATACTGTCACAAGGAGGGAGACCTATTGCCTATCTCAGCAAGGCCCTAGGGGTGAAACACATGGGCCTATCAACATATGAGAAGAAATTTTTGGCAGTATTGATGGCTGTGAGGAAATGGAGAAGCTACTTGCAAGGAAAACATTTCACCATCAAAACAGATCAACAAGCCCTCAAACACTTGATATGACTATTCTATATGTTATAGGAAGGGGAAGGAGAACAAAGCTGCAGATGCCCTATCAAGGAAGGAAAGTTTTGGACCAGAGTGCATGGCCATATCTACTGTAATACCATCTTGGATGGAAAGAGTAACAGAGAGTTATCATCTGGACCAGGAGATTTCAAGAATAGTAGTGGAGGCAAAGGTTGTTGGAAATGATGACTATCCTGATTACCAATTGGAAGGGGGCATGTTGAGATACAAAGGAAGGATAGTAGTAGGGAATCAAGGGAAACTGAGAAACAACATCATCAATGAATTACATGATGCTGCTATGGGTGGGCATTCTGGCACAGAGGGAACTTACCAAAGGGTAAGAAGGTATTTCTTCTGGAAGGGTCTGAAGAAGGACATACTGGAGTGCGTTAGAGGGTGTGATATCTGCAACAAATGCAAAACAGAAAGGGTTGGGAGCCCAGGCCTGCTGCAACCCTTACCTATACCACAACAACCCTGGACACATATTTGCATGGATTTCATAGAAGGGCTACCCAAATCTAAGGGTAGGAGTGTGATAATGGTGGTTGTGGACAGGCTCACTAAGTTGGGTCATTTTATTGGACTTAGGCACCCCTACAATGCTATTACAATAGCTCAAGTGTTCATGGATCATATTGTGAGGTTGCATGGGTTGCCTATAAGCATAGTTTCAGATAGAGATCCTATCTTTACTAGCACACTATGGACTGAGCTATTTCAGCTTATGGGTGTAAAGTTATCCCTAACTTCTTCATATCACCCACAAGCTGATGGTCAGACTGAGAGACTCAATCAGTGTTTGGAAACCTACCTAAGATGCATGGTTAAGCAGAATACCAAGCAGTGGTTCCAATGGCTGCCCTTGGCAGAACATTGGTACAACACTAACTACCATACGAGCCTCAAAATGACACATTTTGAGGCTATGTATGGTTACACACCCCCAATTCTGTTTATGGGACCTTTCCCTTATACAGAATCAGTAGACTGTGAGGAGCTAATCCAAAGGAGACAGAGACTACAACAAACATTTAAAGAAAATCTGAAATACGCACAGGCTCGGATGGAGAAGAATGCAAACACAAAAAGGGTTGACAGACAATTCAAGGTAGGAGACTACGCCTACCTCAAACTCCAGCCCTTTAGACAAAACACAGTAGTGAGGCAGAATCAGAAGTTAAGCCCAAGGTACTATGGACCCTATTTAATTACGGAGAAGAAGGGACAATGTACTTACCGGTTAGCTCTTCCTCCCGGGGCCAAAATTTGGCCGGAATTCCACGTATCCTTACTGAAAAAGGCGGTCAAGCCTGGGAGATGGGTAGCCGAATCGCTGCCCGAAGTCAACTCCTCTGGCGAATTCATACTCACGCCACATGTGAAGGGAAAAAGAACCAAGGTAAATCGCAAGGGGAGGGAAATTCATACCTTTTTGGTAGAATGGGAGAATAAGGGGGCAAAAATGGAGACATGGGTGTAAGAGAATTACCTGCGAAAATTGTGCCCGGAGTTGCAGCCTTGGGGCCAAGGCTCGATTGAAGAGCGGGGTAATGTAACAAATCCACCGCTGAGGTTTGAATCTGAAGGAGAGGGTGAGGGATCGATTGATCTGATTAAGTAAGAGGAAGTTCTGCTAATGGTGAAGCTTGAATTGATCGATTATGATGAGAAGATAACAGTGGAAGAGGGGCACGTGGAGTACATCGACGCAGTAGAAGAATTTGAGATCTCAGCCGCTGAGGAGACGAGTGGCTAGGATCTGACGGCAAGGTTTTTGCTGTGGACGGCTCGGATGCGTCCATATTATCTTTAACGCTTTCAGTATTTTTAATTGTATCAAACACGTTTATTTTGACTATTTGTAAACGTTGGTGGAAGAAAAAGTGAGGAGAAAAATTATCAGTCTCTTTGTTCTCTGTTCTTACTGTTACATCTCCCACCTACTACTTCTTTCTCTTCAACAACTCTTATCTTCTTCTTACAACATTTCTCAACTATTCCGGTAAGAATTCTGGTTTAACCAGCGTGTTACATTAGCATAAGATTTCAGATACAAAATTAATCACATTTAGGTAAAAATCATATGTACATTACAATTTTGAAATAAAGACAATTAAACTACTACACCACCAATAATTTATGGCCCATGAAACATAATCCAAAAATGAAGTGCCCCTATTTGAAGTGAGTGTGGGACTTATGTCCTAACACCACTAAATTAAAAAGGTCTTTATTTCAGCTTTAATAAAGACAGAGAAATAGAAAGCAAAGCTACCAGGTGTGCATATATAATTAAATTTTACGTCGTCTTTAAATTTATTGAATTTGACAATAAAATTTTAGGTAAGTACACTTTTTAATGAAATGTATGTCAAAATTGTCCCAAATTGGATTCAGATTAGTAATGTCACACTTTATTAAATAACATTTATAATACACGAAAAATCTCATTAGAAATATCTTGCGTGATCGATTAAACAAGAGACGTCCTATAACCTACTATTGCGGAGGAATGTATATCCTTGTTTAGATAATAAATCCTATGTTTTGTAATAAAGGACCCGGAGTTTTGTATAATTATTTAAGATCGAGGACAGATTATTTAACACTAACAACTCATCAACGTGGATCAGTAGCATGCTTATATATTGGAAGTGGATATAAAGCATTGATTATTATAACCCTTTGCTATCTTTACTTAATTAAACTGGTTGATGTTTAGGAAAAAGACATTTGCAAAAATGTAGATATAAAAGTTTTGAGTTATTTTAGTTTTGGTTGGTTCAACAACTAGCATATCTTTTCATAATAAGAAATATATTTCGTCGCTAATCGAGTATTTTTACTTGTTTTTCACACTTGTGAGTATATTCAATTCAAATCATCCACTTTTGTGCATATTATTTCTTATTTTTAATTTTAAGAAATCTTCCTCTATGTTTCCCATATATTTAATAACACAAATTGGAAACAATAAAATTAAGACTTTTGATTTGTGAATTCTAAGAGGTCAATAATTGAGCACTAACCCCCACCAGGACTCGACCTTTTTTTTACTTTTCTTTATGTCACTTTTCGCATACTTTGCTTTAACTCTTGCTATTTTGTCTAAAGTCTCTTTAATTTAATTAGTATGCTGATCAAAACCAAATTACAAAACAAGATTTGCACGCTACCATGCATACACATATAATTAATTTAATAAATATAATAATTAATCTTGAAGTTACATCATCAACGTTGGCCTCATTTCCACAATATTCAAATTAATTTTGAAGTTTATAATTTGATAAATTGGACATTCACATGTGTTCAAGGGAATATTTCAAGATCAGTTATATATCATTATTATACAATACGTACTTCCAATATTAATTGAGTGTTTCCTCATTATTAAAAAAGGCAAGCGAGAGATTCACTATACCACCGTGGAATCACAGAGAAGTCAATCAACGATTTGCCTTTGTAAGTAACACACTCCCACAAGTTAATTAAATCTATTTTTTTCTAACCATAAATCTATGTATATTCTTGCAGCCACAACTTCCAATTTTCACCCATCTATTTCGTATGTAGGACATCATTTTGGGGGACACACTTAACGGGACGGAAGGAATATTTTTTTTATTATAATTTAGAAATGTTATTTATATTTTTTGAAATATACTCTTTGCCCTTTTAAAATTGTCTTTTTCACCTCAAAATTATAAATTATGAAATTTGACTCATCGAATCATAAATTCTCGACCCGTCAATATTTATTTACAAGTTTCTTACATACATTCTATTTTTACAATATATATGTTTTTCCTTTTCCATTTTCTGCATCATATACTTGTTTCTTTTTTTTTTTGGCAATTTTTTTCCTTATAAGGTAAGCCGGCCCTAGAAAGGGGTTTTTCATTATTGCATGTACATCATGCATGAGAATCCAAAAATTAGAAAAAAATAAAATAAAAAACAAAAACCAAATTCTTGAAGATGATCATATAGTCCAAATGAAATCAAGAAAACTCCATTTACGCATGGAGTTTTTGCCGCTTCAAATCATTATAGAATTTCATTATAAACTTCTCAGCAGCTTCATCAACACGATTATCTTGATCATCAACGTTGCACAACGGAAACGGTGAATCCGTTACTCTCAGCCGCCTCACCATGGGGCTCGGTCCGAACCCGGGCAGAGCCGGCGACGCCGCAGCGCTGTTGATCATCTCTAACGCAGCCGCCAGCAGCTGCCCGTCGATGGGCGGCGCCGCCGCGTGCTTTTTCTTGCTGAGGTTGAAGAAGGGGTAAGCCGGACTGTTGCTGCAGCTAAACTCGTATTCATTCAACGGGAAAGCGAACGAGAGGTTGCGGTCGGCGTGGGAGCGGCGGAGGGATGTGACGGCGTGGTGGAACATGAGGTTGTGCATGGCCGCTTTTCCGGCGATCTTGCCGCGCTTCATCATCATGCTGACGTCAGCTAAGATTTTGGCCTTTGATATGCCTTTTCTCAGCATGAAATAAAGGACTCGGACTGTGTTCCAGATTTTCTTGGCTATGATGGGCAAATTTTGCTCCATTTCTATAATTTTGTTTAAATGGGTAGAGAGAGAAACAGAGGAGAGAAGATTGAATGTTTAATGAGATCAAGAGTTGGCGCATGAGATTGGTATTTAAAGGCCTCTAGAGATGGAAGTGGACTACTAAAGTGACTTTAGGTAGCACGGATTGTTGAAGCTGGTATTAAAAAATAATTGTACGTGGTTTGTTTGGTAGTAATAAAAATGATTAATGGGAGTGCCTGCGGTTTGTGAATAGTGTTTTGTTTAGGGCAAAAAAACTGTAGTTGTATTACCATATCATGGAGCGAAATCTCAATAATTTGTGCCGTCACATTTTAGACTAGATGTTGGGATGTTACCAATTACTGTTGGGGATCATGTATTTCATTTTTCTGATTCTCTCTTGTGTTATTATTTATATTTAACTAAAGTACTATTAGGGGTGGATACATGATTTTTGGTTAGGGGGCGAAATTTACTGGGGTTTGAGTGTTCCTTGTCCAGGGGTTCGGCTTTTTTTAGCACATTTTTCTATTTAAATCTAACTCTTTATGACTTGTTTAAGAATACTATACTTCTCCCATGAATAACGACTATATTCTTTATATTTATTCGAAAAACACAGTATACAATTCTATTTTGAATAACTCTAAATTTAGTTAGATTAAATTATGAAGAATAACAATATCTAGCTTATGAATTAATTAAGTATTTAATGATAGTTTATTTATACTTCAAATGTTGTTGGGCCCGTTTTGTACGAATTTAAGAATGTCAATGGTAATGGATATGATAGTATAGTGATTGGGTATGTTTATGAATGATTTTGTAAAAGATATTTGGTATTTATTAGTGAATGAGTATGATAACCAAATATGGTGTTTGGTTGTATTTACAACTCAATGGGAATGAAAATAACTTTTTATTTTTTTATTTTTTTTAATCTGCTTTCTATACTTGTGATAACCAATAGTAATCAATCATCTCACAACATGAAATTAGCTAATAATATAAGAAGTGAACTAATCAATAATATTCATACTGAAAAATAGAAGCAACCAAGATAGATCCATGAAAAATGGGTAAAAATCATGGTGTTTGAACATAATGAAGTTAAAATGCAGCTCGATACGAATAAATGGACGAAGACAGCTCGAGATTTGGACTTGAAACGAGTGAGAACGAGTCAAAAGAAGTTGGAGCTGTAAGCTGTGACGACCCAGATGCGACTGCGTGAGGGTCTATCAGACCTCTAACAGATCAGATGTCTACAACTATAACTATAGGTACAGAAAAAGAAGGTATAAGTCCATAAACAGAAGGTATAGGTTCAAAAACAAAAGGTATATAATCCTACTTTTGTGTAAGATCTGTTTCTGGTATATTTAATTAGATGACAAGAAAAAGAAGAGTACCAACAGAAACTAGAGAGCTGAAGGCGAGGAGCTCCATCACCACAAACATCAAAAATTGAAATAGAGAGGGACTCAGATGAAATTTATGATTGGTTTCTTGTCATTTTCTCCATTTCTCATCAAACATCCATACCCATATGGGTTTAAAAAATAAAACTCAAGCATTTACTTGGGTTTGGCAAAACCCATACCTACATGGGTTTGATACCCATAGTAGGCAACCAAAACCCACATACCAAACATAAGATATGGGTATCAAACCCAAGTCATACCCATAGTAGGGTTCTAAACCCACATACCAAACACTTAAGTTATAATATATCATCTATTGATTAAAGTTATACTCCCTCCGTCCCATCCGACTTGTCTTGTTTCCTTTTCGGCACGGAGATTAACATGAGTGAGTTGTGTGTGGATGAGTGTGTGATTGTGTGTAGAGAGGTAGGTCCCACAAAGAAAAAGTGAGAGTTTGCTAAGTAATTATTTTTAATTTTAAGAAACAAGACAAGTCAAGATGGACAAGCATCGAATTCCATGTGTTCAGCATGGATTTCAAGATGAGGAATAGCACAAAAGAGGAAGCGTCCGACATTAGAGATGGCTTCCGGAAAGCACTAGAAGATCCTGAAAGGACTAATAAGGCTTGGAGGCGGAGGCTATATGCTAAAATAAAAGCTACCCAAACTCCCCGATAGCTAGAATTGAACACTACACGCAGGGGAGGAAAAAGGAAAACAAGACAAGTCAAGCAAAGGAAAACAAGACAAGTCAAGCAGGACAGAGGGAGTATATGTTAAAATCGGTTATGGATCCGGTGAGAATGCATAGTTATAAAGGAAGATATGAAATATGCATATTCCTTATATATTTTATGCATATTTCTTAATTTTTTATGCATATTTCTTGTAATTTTTACATTTTTTCCTTATGCATAAAACATATAAGAAATATTCCAAAGCATTTTCAATCAAAACCATCAAATAATGAAATGAAGGGTGCAGATTTCTTCTTATTTCTTATTTTAAGCATGATTCTTGTATGATCTATTCCCGTTAAAATCATATATGTACCTCTATCAAAATAGATGTTCAGAACTCCAAATTCTACATCTCAACTAAAATAACTGCACTTAATATACGTTTTTAAATATTTTTCAAAGTTAGTGGTCACATTCATACTAATTCTTCATTGTTACATTAGTGTAGGATAACACATTTAAAAATTTGGAGGGTGGATTCGAAAATTTAAGTGGACACACACATAAATTACTTGAAAAAAAAAAAAAAACTTGCAGTAATGCACAATGGGGGGTTGCACAACTCCCCCTCCCCCACCCCCCTCCGGAGTATTAATGATGCCTATATAAACTAACATCCGGGAAAGCAAATCTCCTATCTTGATTTCATGTCTCGTTGCTGTCTCACAACTATAAGAGATGGACTAGTGTGCATCATGTTGCACATACAACATGATCCAATTGCCCAATTTTGACCAATGTTTGACCCGTTGACCCGCTTTGACTCATGTGTTGACCTGTTTTTTTTTCGTATTTTTTTTCTTTTTTTTTTTGATTTTTTGTTTTTGTTTTTCGTTTTTTTCGTTTTTTTAATTTTTTTTGTCTTTTTTTCATTTTTTCATTTTTTCCTTTTTTTTCGTCTTTTTGTTTTTTCGCCTTTTTCGTTTTTTCTTCTTTTTTCCGTCTTTTTCGCATTTTTTCGTTTTTTTTTTTGACTTTTTCATTTTTTTTTCGCCTTTTTCGTTTCTCGTCTTTTTTCATTTTTTTCGCCTTTTTTCATTTTTTTTTCGTTTTTTTTTCATTTTTTTCGCCTTTTTCGTCTTTTTTCGCTTTTTTGCCTTTTTTCATTTTTTTGGTTTTTTCATTGTTTTTCGTCTTTTCGGAAATACAAAGAATGACACGATACTTTTTTCGTTTTGAAATGCAAAAAATATTTTTCGTTTTTTTCCCCTTTATTATAAGGACGAGAGTGTCACTCTTTGTATACAAAAGTGTCGTTTGTTCTAAACAATGACATTTTTGTTCGTTTGTTCTAAACAATGACACTTTCATTCGGGACAATTGACACTTTTGTTTATTACGATTGACACTTTAGGTAATATTTCTGGTTATTATGCTTCATATTGATTAGTAGATGAAAGTGACACGTTCCTTAATTTTGAGTGCCAATTTACTTCAGTGTGATTGACACTTTAAGATAAATGACACTTTCGTTTGTTGTAATTGACACTTTTTTCATAAACAAATGACATTTTTTTTTCGAAACAAATCACATTTTTTAAAAAAATAATTGATATTCAATAAATGATATAAATGACACTTTATTCAAATACAAATGACACTTTTGTTTGTTACGATTGATACTTTGGATAAGTAACAAATGACAAATTAATTCATTACAAATGATACGCCTTCCTTATCAAAAAAATTGGAAAAAAATTATTTGTTACGATTGACACTTTTGTTTGTTACGATTGACACTTTCATAAGCAAAGAGTGACACGTCCGTCCTTAAAATAAAGGGAATAAAAATGAAAAAAAATGAAAATTTTTTTGTTTGTTGCGATTGATATTTTTGTTTGTTACGATTGACACTTTCGTATGCAAAGAGTGACACGTCCGTCCTTAAAATAAAGGGAAAAAAAAACGTAAAAAAATAAAAAAATAAAAAAATTAATGATATCATGCTGACGTCAGCTGGTCAAAGCGGGTCAAATACGGGTCAAAGCGGGTCAAATACGGGTAATTGGATCATGTTGCATGTGCAACATAATGCACACAAGTTTTTGCCCAACTATAAACATCTGCAGGTTTATGATTAATTTATTAAATTAATCATAAACATGATATTTATAAATATTTTATTGTAGAATAACATTGAGATAGAAGATCTGGAAGGTAATCTCCTTCCAGATATTTATGTTTAATTATTTGACAGATCAAGAGTAGTGCTGGTGCATGTCGTAAAATAATATATTTATATAAACCAAAGTCCTTAAGTTGATTCCAGCGCTTTATTTGTTCAATTTCATGTTTGTCGCAAGCCATTAAGATATAGCTCTGCGTTCCAATAAAATTATTTTATATTATCAATTAAGTCATTCCAATAATATAGTTTATATATTTCTAAAAAAAGAAATAAGATAAGATTAAACACGTGCACACGTAGCACTAAATAATCAAACATACCGCGAATGTATGCTCTATAAATATGGTTGCGCGGTAGATTTCTTGTTACAAGCTGCGCTGCAGTTTACAGTCATAGTCGCAGTCCTGCATACAACGGATACAACAAATTCACTTAGGTGTCACATGTTCTACGTATCAACACCTAATTAAATTTGATATATAAGAAAATATAATATGTGACACCCAAATCGTATGCAGAGACAGATTACAAAGCTTCCGCCAAATACAACGGATACAACAAATTCACTTAGGTGTCACATGTTCTACGTATCAACACCTAATTAAATTTGATATATAAGAAAATATAATATGTGACACCCAAATCGTATGCAGAGACAGATTACAAAGCTTCCGCCAAATACACGGCTCATTAGGCCAAAACTCATCTGAGCTATAAAAAAAAATAATAAATAAAAACTCAGATTCCTAGCCCATCATATACGAAATTAATGATATTCTTAATTACACAATTAAGACGAAGTGAAGGTGAATTGATGGATATTCATTCTTCACCGACGGAAACTAAAGACATTGAGTTTTAGTGAGTTCTCTGAAGGATGAATGGTCGGAACGGAAGGGCATAACGACGGAAGAAGAAGAATCTATCGTCGCGTGTTGGTGATGTCATTTCTCACGCACTTGTAAATTAGGAGATATAAGAAGTTGAAGATGCTGCCACATCGATCGCCTCCTGCTTAAGAGCCCATCTTTGCAATTTTTGGAAACTAAGGGAATATATCTTAAGGATGATTGACCTTGGAGATCCATTTATATCTCTAAATAATCCAAAGCTAGGCCTACGAACTAATATGATGTGAGTGTGAATAAACTTTTATGTTTTTCAGTTAGTATCTAGTCCCTTATTATTATTTTTCTTTACTTTAGTGACATTGTAATTATTAATCTTCTTTTGTGTTTTAAAAAAATGAGATAAATCATATCAGTATTTTAGATTTCTAGATCATATTTTTCGAGAATGTTAGAAGTATAAAATCCATGTCAGCAAGAAGAGATCCACCATGTCAGCAAGAAGAGGAGCCACGTCAGCTCATATCAAGAAGAAGAAGAATCAGTTGAAAGTAACGGTTAAGAGTACTGAAACAGAAAGAGTTGCTGAAATAGAAAGAATCGTTATTTCACTAATAAAGTTGTTAGTCTATTAATGAAAATGTTAGAAAGAAGAAGGCGTTAGTCTGTTAGTAAGAGTTGTTAGTCAGTTCTAGGGTTGTTAGTTAGTTAGTCAAGTTAGTTAGATCAACAGCTAGATTAGTTACAGAAATGTATATATGTATATCCGTCTTCTTCATTAATAAACTCAAGCTTTTCTGATTCTTCAATATGGTATCAGAGTCAATTCTGTTCTCTCCAACAAGATCTTAAAGTCATCTCAAACCGCTCCTCTCCTTCTCTGATCTTCTACTTCTCTCTGTTAATTTCTACTTTCTTCGATCCATAAACTCATTTCTTCAAACTTCATACTTTTGATTCTACTACAATGACAGATCCAAACATTGTTCCCCTACCAAATATTCATCCAATCTCAATCAAACTCGATAAGAGTAATTACATTTTCTAGAAAACTCAAATTCTAGCTACTGTGAAAGCCTACTGCCTTGAAGATCTTCTGCTCAAGATAGATTCACCAGACAATTCTCCATCAAATCCACCATCAATGGAGGATCCTCACCCCCCCCCCCTCCGAATTCAACCTATCTGACATGGCTACGCAAAGATCAATACCTCTTCGGTTGGTTACTAAACTCAATCTCAACATCTATGCTAGGTTATACTGGTAGATGTACAACCTCTGCACAACTGTGGAAAGCTTTTGAGGTACTATTCCATTCTCAATCTTCTGCAAAAGCTATGAATCTACGTTTTCAATTACAAACTATGAAGAAAGGAGATCTACCTATTGATGACTACATAATGAAGTTCCGTACAATTTCTGATGAACTCTACAATATAAATCAAAAGATTCGGGAATCGGAACTTGTTCTATTTGTGCTAGGTTGGATTAGGGCCGAGTATGAATCAATCCGTGTGCACCCTTACCGCTCAAGCACACACGGTCACTCTCAATGATGTTCAAAATCAACTACAAACTCATGAAGTTAGGTGATGAACCAATCGGCTCGATTCATTCTCATCCCTTCACTGCAAATATTATCTATTCAAATGGCTCAATTGGAGGACAAGTTTATTCCAACAACTCAAGAAATAGAGGGAGATTTCCTAATTACAGAGGAAACCGTGGTAGAATCAGTGGAAGATATAATCAAGGAGGAAGAGTTATATGTCAACTCTGTGGCAAACCAGGACATCTAGCAATAAAATGCTTCAAAAGGTTTGACATAAGCTTCTCAGGACAAGAACCATACTCTGCTCAAAATCCTGGACATCAAGCCAACACATCAGTGATCCAGTCTCAACAACAAAAACCTCCTCTACTCCCTACTCCCTCTGATTTTCATACTAATAACTCTTCTGGTTTTCCTCAGATGACTAATATAGCCTCTGGATCTTCAAATCAGTCCACACATGAGTGGTATTTGGGCAGTGGAGCTACTGCTCACATAACAGCTGACTTGACAAGTCTTCAATCTTCAACACCTTACAATGGAGGAGATCAGGTGGTAGTAGGTAACGGTGCTTCTATTCTTATAAAAAATATAGGTTATATCACTATCACAAATCCTACTCAAACAAGACAATTTCTATTAAATCATGTATTACATGTGCCAAAAATTTCCAAAAATTTACTAAGTATTTCCAAGTTTATTTCAGATAATAGGGTATATATACAATTCCATGACTATTATTGTCTTGTCAAGGACAAAGCTACACACAAAACATTGCTGGAGGGACCTCTTAAAGATGGCTTATATCAACTGGACTTCAAACAGACAGTGTCTACAGCTACAACAAACAAGAAGAAAGCCAATTCTGTTGGTAACACTACTTCTAATTCTAGTTCTAGTGGTAATACTACTTCCCTATTAACCATTGAAA
This sequence comes from Lavandula angustifolia, assembly GCA_028984105.1. NCBI lineage: Eukaryota > Viridiplantae > Streptophyta > Magnoliopsida > Lamiales > Lamiaceae > Lavandula > Lavandula angustifolia. The sequence goes on from CM054812.1 coordinate 3,599,932, forward strand.
CTACAAATAAAGCCCTTTGGCATCAAAGATTAGGACATCCTAACTCAAATGTGTTGAATTCAGTTTTTAAACTGATGAATATACCTTTATCTGTAGCAAACAAAGAATTATTTTGTGATAATTGTGCTCTAGGTAAAATTCACCAAATGAACTTACCTTCTGTAATGATCAAAACAACAAAACCATTTGAATTAATCAATAGTGATCTTTGGGGACCAAGTCCATATCCATCTAGAGAATGTTATAGCTACTACATACACTTTATAGATGATTACAACCGATTCACATGGATTTATCCATTAACCTTAAAATCTGAAACCTCAGCAGTTGTTCAAAAATTTCTAGTATTCATAGAAAGGCAGTTTTTAACTAAAGTAAAAAAAGTTCAAAGTGATTGGGGAGGGGAATATAGAAGCCTACAACCCATTTTTGAGAGCCTAGGAATACACTTCCAACACCCCTGCCCACACACTCACCCACAACATGGCAGAGCAGAAAGGAAACATAGACATATCTTAGAACTAGGTCTAACATTACTTGTCTCTGCTTCACTACCTTATTCCTTCTGGTGGGATGCCTTTACTACCTCTGTTTATCTAATAAACCGCCTTCCAACACATGTTTTAAATCAACAATCCCCATATCAAACTCTGTTCAAAACAAAACCAGAATATCAGTTCCTTAAAACTTTTGGATGCTCTTGTTACCCTTATCTCAGACCCTATAACTCTAATAAACTACAATATAGATCATCTCAATGCTTGTTTGTTGGCTATAATACAATACACAAAGGTTATAGATGCTTACACCCATCCGGAAGACTATACATAGCAAGAACAGTACTGTTCAATGAAACAGTATTTCCCTACCAAAAATTATTTCCAACTGAAATGAAAGATCTTACTGTCCCTAATTCAAATACAGTAACAAATACTACTCAAACTCAAATAATACCCTTTTTACCACCATCCACTTACCCTTTAAAGTCTTCAAAAATATCCTCAGAACCAATCCACAATACTACACAAAACATCACACAGAAAACAGAAAATAGATCAAATAATCCAACTAAAAACCAGAATAAACACCCTATGTGACCTAGAGCAAAGAAAGGAATCTATAAACCAAAAGCCTATTCAGCTATAAGTTCTATGCCCACTGAACCATTAACAGACAAAGAAGCCCTAGAAAATCCACTATGGCAACAAGCAATGAAAGAAGAATACTCTGCTCTTCTTCGAAATCCAACATGGGAATTAGTTCCACCTAACTCAAATATGAATCTAATACAAAATAGATGGGTATATAAAATCAAAACAAAAGCAGATGGCACAGTAGACAGATACAAAGCTAGATTAGTAGCTAAAGGTTTTCAACAACAAGCTGGGATTGACTACCAAGACACCTTTAGCCCTGTAGTTAAACTAGTTTCAGTAAGATTATTATTTTCCTTAGCTATATCAAATGGCTGGCCAATACAACACATAGATATCAACAATGCATTAATAAATGGAATACTAGAAAAACCTATTTTTATGCAGCAACCAGTAGGTTTTATAGATCCAAAACACCCCCAACATGTATGTAAACTCAAAAGATCTCTTTATGGGTTAAGACAGGCTCCTAGGGCCTGGTATGAAAGGCTTCGAAATCACTTACTAGGAATAGGATTCAAAAGATCTACCTCGGATCACTCTCTTTTCTATACAAGAATCCACGAAAAGTTATTATTACTTGTTAGTATATGTAGATGATATACCGATAACTCGGAGAAGAACCAACAAGTAATAAATAAATTTATCAAACAACTGTCAACTGAGTTTGCATTAAAAACTTTGGGAGAAGTTAATTACTTTCTGGGAATACAAGTAGTCAGAAATTCTACATCCACTATACTACATCAAGCAAAATATATAAGGGAGTTGCTTGCCAAAACAAATCTTATAGATAGCAATCCTCTACCATCTCCCTATGATGCTGGACAAAAACTATCAAAAACTGATAGTGAAATATTCTCAAATCCTACCTTATATCGAAACATCATTGGAAGACTACAATATCTAACTTTGACAAGGCCTGATATAGCCTTTATGGTCAACAAACTATCACAATTTATGCAAGCTCCAACTGATCTACAATGGAAAGCTTGCAAAAGTTACTTCGATATCTAAAGGGTACTCAATATCTAAGCCTAAAGTTCACTCCAGCAACAACAAATATTTTATCAGGATATGCGGATCTGCATGGGCAAGTCGCTTAGATGACCAGAAGATCAACAAGTGAATACTGTGTATATCTTGGAAATAACTTACTTTCATGGAGTTCAAGAAAACGAGAGTAGTATCAAGGAGCAGCTCGGAATCGAGTATAGAGCACTTGCGAGACATACGATCGAAATGGTGTGGATAAAAACCTTGCTAGACGAATTGGGAATTCAAATACCTAAACAATCTGTGATTTGGTGTGAAAATCAAAGCGCAGCCTCCATTGCTGCAAATCCTTACAACATGCACGAACAAAGCATATAGAGATTGACACCCACTTCGTACGGGAAAAAAGTCATAACAAAAGAATTGAATGTTCGATATATTCCCTCTCAAGAACAGGTGGCAGACATCCTAACAAAAACTATGAACATATCTCGGTTCGAAGAACTAGCAAGGAAACTTCCATTACAAGAAGTGCAAGGATAAGCAAAGGAAGAATACAAGGAGGACAAAAGAAAAGATTGCTAAGGGAATGTTACAAGAAGTACAAAGATTAGCAAAGGAGGACAAAAGAAAAGATTGCTAGGGGAATGTTAGAAGTATAAAATCCATGTCAGCAAGAAGAGGATCCACCATGTCAGCAAGAAGAGGAGCCACGTCAGCTCATATCAAGAAGAAGAAGAAGAATCAGTTGAAAGTAACGGTTAAGAGTATTGAAACAGAAAGAGCTGCTGAAATAGAAAGAATCGTTATTTCACTAATAAAGTTGTTAGTCTATTAATGAAGTTTTTATTCGATTTTGGTCATTTATCGTGGTCATGTCTGATTTTGGTCCTCTAATTTATAAAATCGTCTGATTTTAGTCCTCTGTTAGAGAGTGTATTTCTTTTGTCCAATTTTGGTATCATGCCTTTCTTTCCTTTATATTTAATATTATTTCTTTTATATTAATTGAATTTCTTTTACAGACCTCATCCCCCTATTTTTCTTCTTCTTTCCCAAATTACAAACCCTTCTAAATTGGTTACAACGCATTCAGACTTTTCTCCAGCAAACCCTAACAACAATGTTTCTTGCAGATTTGGAGATGACAGAGGGGCATGGAGTAAAAGTGCTGATTCTGTGGATTGTCTTTTTTTCTGTGACTACCTTTTGACTTTGGGTTATTCTCCGGTGGTGGTGCGCCGTCACCGGAAAGCGGTGGCCAAATAATTAAAGATGAAAGCTTGCTCGTTTATAGCCAAGATTTTGGCTCGAAACCAAATACAGTATTATAAATTTGACTTCATTATTATAAATCAAGTTCTTGAGTATTTGGAATAACATAACAAGTGAGGAAAAAAATATTGATTGCCTTTAATGTTACTCTTTCAATCGATTTTGGTCTTTTAACATGTAAACATGTTCGATTTTTGTTCTCCAACTCATAAAATTGTTCAATTTTAGTTTTCCGATAGAGTGTAATACACAAGCTTTATCTGACGGGTGTTTCCCATAGAAAACTAAAATCGGATAGTTTTATAAATTAGAGAACCAAAATTAAATATGATTACAATAAAGAATCAAAATAGGATAGAGATCCCAATAAAGGACCAAATTTAGATTTTACTCAGTATTATTCTCAAAAATCGTCGCACAAACAAAAATAGATAACATATGAGATCCTAAAATAATTGACTCACCAAGACCTCTCCTCATTATTTGAATTTTTTTTTCATTTTGGGATAACATTAAGGTGAGATTCACCAAGTTTTCACCTATAATAATTATTAAAATAATTTTTTTTACTCAAAGTTGGATTTACTCGGTCACCAAAAAATTCATCATCGGTTGTAGTCATGTAGAGTATATTATAACTTCACGGGCAGCAGTCAATGGCATTGACCCTCAAGCCCTTTCCACCTCCCGCCACGTGTCCTCCCTGCCCTCTCTCTCTTCACCTTGAAACTATAAACAAGGCTCTGCTCCACTCTCTTCCACTCCAACCAGAGTAATTAATCCAAAAAAAAAAAAATATTCCACCGAAGATGATAAACGGGTCGAAGAACGGGCCGGGAGTGACCATCCAGCTGCCGGAGACAAAGATGACGCCGGAGAGCGGCCGGCTGAGCGGCCCATTGGTCTCCCAACTGCCGGAGAACCGGATCACCCTCGCCAGCCGCAAAGGTGACGTCATGCACGCCGCCGTAAGGCTGCTGTGCCTCCTGACAAGCGTGACGGCGGTGGCGGTGATGGCCACCGCAAGGCAGTCCTCCACCATCTCTCTTTACGGCTTCAGCTTACCCCTCCTCTCCAAGTGGTCTTTCTCCGCCTCCTTCGAGTAAGTTATTACTCTTCATTTTTCGTTTTAATAATTTAATAAATCTTTTTAAATCTTAAAAATCAATTTAGAAAGTGATTTTCATTCTGAATCTTCCTAAATTTCATTCATTATGAGATGAAAGATTTCAACTTTTTGTTTTCATTTTTTTTTCCATACGTCATTTGAGAGAAATGTTTGTCAATTTTATAATTATGTCCAATTATTGCACAGCTACTATTAAGTCATATACTTTGTAATTCTTGGCACAGTGTTAAATTGGAATGTAAAATATATTTGAATTCTTCTCTTGAGATAATTCTTGAGTGATTTTTCATTCAAATCGAGACAAATTCAGGTATTTCTTCCATCATTCACGGCAACAGACTGAATAAGAACAAGCGCCCGTGAACCACCAAGTTTTTGTCTCGACATAGAGGCCATAATTGTCACAAGATTCTTCAATTTTTACAGAAATTGTTGATTATTAGTTGATGTATTTTTTTTGTATATTATCAGGTATTTGGTTGGTGTTTCGGCAGCTGTGGCAGTTCATTCCTTACTCCAACTACTTATCAACTTATCAAGGCTCTTTCGAAAATCTCCAGCCATCCCTTCAAGGAATCAGGCATGGCTCATTTTTGCTGGTGATCAGGTAGCAAAGATCACATTTTCCGAATCACGGATACCCCTTGAGATGACATAGCAGTTATACATTTATACTCGTCTTATTTGAGATTAATTTGATGTAGATATTTGCGTATGCTGTGATGAGTGCTGGATCTGCTGCGTCCGGAGTGACGAACCTGAACCGGACCGGGATTCGTCATTCGTCTCTGCCAAATTTCTGCAAGCCGTTGCACGTTTTCTGCGACAGGGTGGCGGTTTCGATAGCCTTCACATTTTTCACCTGCTTCTTATTAGCTATTTCTGCGGTTCTTGATGTTGTCTGCCTCTCCAATAACTAAGCTTCTGCCTCTGCAATTTTGCAGATCTCGTTGTCGTTTGCTGCCGATGCATTACTAGTAAAATTTCTCATGACCAATTGTAGTCGACATTTCATGAAAATAATGTCTATTTAATTTCTTTGGACATTACTGATTATATAGCAAGGTATAAACTATAAAATGAAGTGCATGTGAAAGATAAAAATCATGAAAAAAGGTGTGTAAAACTTAAAAGAGATTCTGGAAATTCGTTGGATGAATTTGCTTCTCCAATCTGCTTCCTCCTAATTCTTCCTCGTACTTCCGCCGTCTCTAATTCCACATTTCCTAAGCAAAAACATAATCATCACAAAAAAGTTTAATTGATCTACATGTGTAAACAGAAATTCCAGAGAGAGAGAGAGAGAGAGAGAGAGAGAGAGAGAGAGAGAGAGAGAGAGAGAGACTTTCTAGTTGAGTTCGGCGCAGTGCATAAAATAGAAACCGAGAATTCCACCAGCTATGGTGCTAAAATAAACGTGGAATAACCCCCATCGGATAAATCATCGCCTCTTTTCTCCAACCGGAGGAAACTAGTTAACGAAAACCAGCGGATTACGGTGGAAAAAGTGAGAAATCGACCAAGAATAGCAAAACTCGCCGGAATCCGCAAATTTGAGTACAGAACACAGTTTGAGAATGAATCTATTGATTCGTTCAATTTTTTGAATTTCCTTATTACTTTTGTTTATACTACTACCATTATTTCATGTTTTCTTGATGTTATTTATGTTATGCTTCCAAGAAAATAGAAAAAATTAAACTTAATTTTAAAATAAAGTGAGCTCCTTCTTACTCACAATTCACTCCACATTCGTGTACTTTCTCTTCAAAGTTTAACTATCACACGATTACATTATACTCCAAACTCAGATATTTTCTTGTTGTAAACAATTACATAATAATCATAATATCCAATTGCCTTTATTATACCTTAATAGAATTTGGATGAATACGCATTCCTTACATCAATCATTTCTAAAAAATGTGTCAATTTATTAATACAATAAAAAATCATAATATAAACACCTAAATAAAATTTCTTAGTCTTCGTACCAAAAGAAATCAAACCTAAATTATGAAACAGATGGAGCACATTAAATCGAGCCTTACTTGATGGGCCCATATTACAACGCAATATTATTTTTTAGGGCTTTTAATTGGGCCGTTAGGCCCATCCATACTATTGTCTACTCCGTATTAATGAAAAAGGCTGGTCTTACTTTGTTGTTAAGAGTTCTTTCTTCAAAAAGAAAATTAATATTCATCTAATTCTTCATCCGATAGATTGTGCCACGTCTAACGATCTAACACGATATAAAACCACCTTCGTCAATTAATTTCTTGCACTCTACACATTATATACGGAATATCTCATTAGACTAACAATGTGCGAGTATTAAATTAGTAGCATAACGGTGGAAATTTTAAATCCTTTCAATTGGTTAGTGTGTGAAACCAAGAATACCTTTATTTCTAAATAGAGTATTTTATTTCTCTTATCCTTCCATCCAAACAGCACTTCATCATAATGACTGAATCTTATCTCTGATTTGAAGGGGGCCATTACGATTTGATTACAATTCAATATAACAGCCTAACTCCCCTTTATCTCTTTCTTTCTTGGCATTAATCCTCTAATTAATTACGCCACTTTTGAGAAGCAAACTCCGATTACTAAATTCCTATAAATGTCTCAACATTTCATTGTCATAAGAAACCCTACTTAATTTAACCATAACAAATTAAATTCATAATTATTAAAATTTGTAATGATTTAGGTGTAAAGGGTTGGACGGTTGAGATTTGCCATATGTTTGGCAAGAAAACTCACGTTGGCTGTGATTGACTATTAATAAAATAAATAATTGGGATCATATCACCTGTCCCAAAAACCCTGTTCCAATGTTATCTAATAAAGTAAGCATTGGGACAGAGTTTCTGGGACATGTGATCTTGTGCCATAAATAATTTGTCCTAATAATACAGACATACTATGACTCGACTAGTATTAGACATCACAACTATAAAGTTGAAAGAAATAAAGAGAATGATTTCTTATGAACAATGGTGGCTTGCAGCTCAATAGAATGAGTCTTTTCATGAAATTATAATTATAGTCAATTAATTAGCGAGCTTAATAAGATCACAGTTTTATAAATGAAGGTGGGGATTGGGTTATCAATAGTCTTCTTCTACATCTGACAAGAAAACTCACCTATAAATTATTTGTAGAAATGTGGCCTTTTCTTAAACCACACAAATTTGTCCGTGATATATTATAGCATGTTGTTTTATTAGAATTCGTAAAATCTGACCTATCAATAACTAAGCAGTCCCAAAGGGTAACTCCTATTCTGTTTTGTCAATTTAGATGATTGATAGTGTTGGACTTAAAATATACATATATAAACATATATTGGATTATATGTACTACTTCCTCCGTCCCGTCCGACTTGGCTTTTTTTTTTTTTTTATTGTTCTATTTGATTTGATCTCTAGTTAAAATAATACTCTAATAAAATTTAATGAATCTCACTATTTTACATTTACATCATTTTATACATGAGTATCCATTATCATTAGTAAAAGTGTCCAAACCAAAGAAGTCAAATCGAAAGGGGACGGAGGATCATAATTTGGGGTCAATGGTGTTTTATTTAATATTCGTTATGATAATATTATGCTACAAAATACATTTATACAATAGGCACCTCAAGGAAGAATTGATAAACGATCGATGAATTGCCTAAATATAGAAACACGCACGCGTATATAATCTATAGATAAATTAGGGCACACAAACAACTCGAAATTGATCATCATCAACTCTTGGGAAAGTGATGAGATATTATTCATAAAATCAATCAATTTGATATAATTCGCCAATCGTTACATCCTAACAAATACTTTTATAATTCTTTAAGAGAGTGAGAGTGTCACATGCATGCATGCATGCATGCATAAGAATCTTGGTCGTACTTAATTACAAAATGGTGTTACTATTGACGATCTTGAGGGATAACGACTCATCCGCTCCCGGTTTGATTATAAATTTGTCATCAAATATGTACAATTTTGTAGTATTCTCCGATTGAACTCGACTCGCGGTGTAAGCGGTGATTATATAATTACACGTCCAACTTGTCATGATCATTTTGTTGTTAGGATATATGGCTATTGGCTTGCTTGTCAATTCAAGAAAGTATACAAAATCTTCTTATTTGTATTATTTCTACTATATGTATTGTCACACGCCTATTCATTTGAAGAAAATATAAATATTATACTTATAATATAATTAAAAATGTGAGAAAATGCAATACAAGAAGTTTGCAATATTTTACTATTCGTGTGCATGTGGTGGTGGTGGTGGCAATGATTAGATATTTGAACTGCCAAATCAGATTAGGGGGCGTATTTCCAAGACAATTAAATATTCAATCTGGATTTCTGGCCCATTTTATGTGGACCACTCAGTGACCCACCAATCACACGGTGTCATGTGTCTTTTTACCAATAAATAAACATTTTACTGGTAAAAACATGGCCCATCAATACACGTGTGGCATCGCGTGATTGATGGGCCACTGAGTGGTCCGCCCAAAAATGGGACAGAGGATGTGCAACGTTAAATATCTAGTTGTTGAACAAATTAAGATGTAATCATAGAGATTGTGAGCAAATGAGCTGTTGTATACTTGTAAGTAAAAGCATTTCGGTTCTCATTGGTTTTGTGGGTCGTTTAATTAAGTCGAACCCGTTTTGTATGGTTAGTTTAACATGATTTTTTTTGTCTTAGTATTCGTACTTGAGTTTGACACGATCTTCTTCATTGTCATATTTTAATAATTTAAATAGATTAGGTGAATTTCGCTTTTCCAATAAAGATTTTAATAGGATTCAAACTTATTACCTTTTGTTAATAAGATAATGCACGGTTTTCGTGTGATTAATAAGAGACATCTTTTTCAACAATAAGTTTGGAAGACAAACAAAGCAATTAGGTGGTGGCAATTGGAAAGGCAATGCCCACAACCCTAACCAATTGGGCCTACAGATATTAACTCCAAGTTATTGGCATCTTAGACTATTTCGTTCCACTAATTTAATTTTTTAATTAATACTAGTACATGTCGCATCGAGGGATCTAGCTGTCGGGTTTCACTTGCAAAAATATTCTACCATTGCGATTCTTTTTCATTATGTTTATAACCGTGACGGATCGGTCATTTTATATATAAGTTATTTTAATACATAAAACATAAATATAAGTTATTTTAATATGCATAAAACTTGAGTTGGCACAGTATAGCCCTTTATATTCGTTTATATGTCATGATTAATACTACTAGTTATACCTAGAGATGCATTTTCATGAGATTGATCCTAGGTAGGGATGGATAAAAAACATACTCCCTCCATCTTATTATTTATGTCTCATAGGTACTCGGCACGGAGATTAATGGGGGTTGTGGAAATGTATAAATTAATGGTGGAAAGATATAAAATAGTTGTTGAAATATATAAAGTTATGGGCTCCACATATTTAGGGGGTGTTTGGAAAGTATTAAAAGGCTTTATTGATAAGTCTTGAAAGTTCGCTTATTTGAAAATCAGTTAGTATTTGGAAATAAGTGTTGAAAGTGCTTTGAAAGTGGGAAAAATAGTGTTTGAGAATGCTGCTGATAGAAGTAGCTTATTGTTACTTTTTAAGAGAAATGTCTGTTTTGCCCTTAGTATTACTAATTATTATTTATAATAAATAATAAAATTCAGAAATAATTGTTATTCAATATTTATTTTTTGTTTACAATTTCAATCTAATACTATAAAATACTAAATTAATCTAAATATTATATATATTATAAAATTGTATCATAATAAATATAGTATACAATTATATGTTAAATACTATTTATTTGTATAAATTCATCATACAAACAAAATACAAAAAATTTCCTCCATAAATTTTATGAAGAATTGAGAGAGAGAAGAGAAGAGACGCGGCGGATGTGATAAAAATGTATTCTCACAAAGTATTAGGGTTAGAGATAGTTCTGGAATTAGATAAAATTATTAGGGGTAGTTTGGTCCAAAAAAAGCATAAGCTATAAGCTGAAAGCTAGAAGCTGGGGTGAAGCTCAGCTTCAGATGATTCTCTATTTTCGACCCAATTTTAGAGAATCTCAGCTTTAAGCTAGGAGTTCCAAACATCCCCACACTAGCTTAAAGTTGAAGCAGCTTACAAAAAGTTGTTTCAAACACCCACTTAGATGATTGTGGACCACTTATTTATGTTTACTTTTGGAATGAGACATCAATAATGAGAGAAACAAATGTAGCAAATGAAACATAAATAATAGGACGAAAGGAGTAGATGATAAGGAAAAAAATAATACAAGAAGGTGAATAAGGAGAGTAAAAAATAATATGAACGTAGGGCGAGTAAAGTAAAAAAGAATATGAACCCTGTAAGAGTATTTGTGTTAATGCAAGCCTCGTGATAAAGTTTAAAGAAATAGATTTGATAAATTTTAAAATAAGCTCATCTCTTCTTTCTTTTCTTTAAAACGGAATTAATCACCTATCCTATTTTTCAGTGTCCAATTATATTAACGAATAAAATAGTAACATGTAAGTATGTGTTTGTCCTATTTAATTGATATCATGTACTCCTATTTTTTTTTCCGACACGGTTATTAAAAAAAGGATATTTTGTGTTGTGTATTGTTTAATTTTTTAAGTGGTTGATTCTTGTCCATATATTTATTGTCAATTTTAGAAATGAAACACTTCTAGTGAGATAATTAAAAGAGGAAAATGAGATATTACTAATGAGAGGGAAGGAGTATGCATCTGTTAACCACAAGAAATGATTTAGTTAAGGTATTTTTTGTAAATTGAACACCTGCCACCATCATAATGATGGACATAAATTGACCATAGAAAAAAAATGAACATCTCATTCTATCTGAAAGAGAAGAATAAGAAACAGAGAAAAGGGTAGAAAAGGTAAAACATGTCTATATCAATGCAAACGCATCCTAAGAAGATATGTGGAGAAAATTCTTTTAACGTTAGATTTTTGGAAAGACAAAGGCGTAATGAGGAAGCTGTTTCATGCATAACTTTTTCGTCTTTTACTCTTTATCAAGTATCGTATCTAATTTATGGTTAACTTGTACTAATAATGTTGTACTAGTATACATAAAAATAGTAAAATACGAGATTAGGAAATGGTAATTGCTCTTTATTTATCAACAAAAAAAGGCAGTATACAGTCCTATTGACGAACTAATTAAAATCACATGAAACTAAATAAAAAGTGGAAATAATTTTGAGGGGGGGGAGAAAAAAGTGTAAATATTATACTAATATATTTATATATACAATATAGTGATTTTATCTATTAAAAACAAAAGTACAACCAGTAAAGCACAAGGCACACCACCTCCTTACTTCAGCAAGTCCATTTCAGAGTTTCAAAGCTGCATGAAATCAAACCCCCACCGCAACCTACCTCTTCGTAGAAATACTCATAAAAGCCCTTATCCGACGCCCACCACGGCGGTTGAAGCCACCCCTCAGCCGAGTCAACAACCGCCAACTCGTTCCCCGACTCGGTCGACTCGTAGCTACCCTCCAAACTCGGTAACTCAATTATCTCGCCTAGCTCATCCGACCCAGCATTCCCTTCAAACCGAGTTGAGCTCACCGTGGAAGAAGAAGAGCAGGAAGAGGAGGTGACGGAGCACAATGGGCCGAGCTCTTCCATCGCCGCCGCCTTCGCCGCCGCGGCCTGCACGTCCCGCGGCGAGAGCGATTCCGGCCGCGGGAGCGAGTCGACGAGGTGGGGGAAGTTGAGGATCGTCGAGTTGCCCTTGATGCAGAGCGCCGCCACGTCGTGGGCACGCGCCGCCATCTCGGCCGTGGGGTAAGTCCCCAGCCAAATGCGCGACTTCTTCCGCGGCTGCCGGATTTCGGAGACCCATTTGCCCCAGCTGCGCATTCTCACTCCTCTGTAAACCGGATGCTTGGTCCCGCTATCTCTAGTTCTCTTCTTGCTCTTCGCTGACCCGTGAGTCGACTCAGTTGAAAGTACCGGTTGAGAGTTGTCAGTGGTTGTTTCCGCAGCCGAACACGGTGGCTCAGCCATTATCTTCTTCTTGGTTTTGATAGAGAATATTCTCGATCACATGTAGAGGTGGGCTGTTGGGAGCGAATTAAAAATCAATGGGTTTGAAGAAATTTATAGTAAGAAAAAAGAGTGAGTTAGTTGAGTTATGATAAGCGAGTCGTGTTGGAGCGAATTTGGGAAACATGGACCAAAAAATATAAAGTGGACGTTAGAGTTTGATAGCGATGGCCATAATCGCATAATTTCGACAAAATTGTAGAGAGAGATAGGCCAGAAGATCATCTGGCCCAAAAATGGTGGCCCATTCGGTGGGCCACCAATCACGCCCCGCCACGCGTGCATTGGTGGGCCACCTTTTTAAAAATAAAATATTTTTTTATTGTTAACATGGCCCACCAATACATGCGTGGCATAACGTGATTGGTGGGCCACCGAGTGAGACACCAATTTTGGGCCAGAAGATCCGGATTGGAGAGATAGAGAGTAGAGAAAGAGAGGGGTGGCATCTAAATTGCATCACGGAGTTACCTACAGTTTTGTCCAATTCACAAATCACGAGTTTACCCATGAAAATAAGAAATTAAATCAAAATTTGAAGTATTAAATTGAAAAGAGAACGTGTTGAGTGAGTCGACTTTTTCTAAATTTATGAAAATTAATTGCACGATTAGGAGAGGTAATTGGATTAATTAAATCGAAGATTAGATTAATATATTATGAAAGAAACAAATCATACCCGTTTGGTAGGATGGTATTTTCGAATTTAGTAAACGGGCAACGTTACGAATTGGAAAATAGTAAAATGCTTTTATGCAGCCACTACAGGAAAGAAAGAAATTTCGAGTATATTGGAGTGGCGTCAACCACGTATGCATATGTCCGTTGAGGAGTCAATTTCTATGATTTATATTTGGCCGTTGCAAGAAACACTGTTTATTTTTGAAAATTTCACATGCTTGAAATGCTCGAAGAGTTGAAGTTGACTTTTTTCACCCCCAATTTTTTTTTTCTTTTCGAATTGACACTTTTAAGCTCCTCTTTAAGCTCCTATCTCAATCAAGTGTGTGCATCATTAGAAAGCGATAATATATCTCAAGTTCAATTTTTTTGAACGAAAATATTAGAAAATCTCACCTTGTGCACTTTGTCCACTTTGTGAATGATTTAAGAGTGTTTGCAATAGCTTAAACGTTTTTTAAGTCCTTAAATTAAGGAAAAGTTGGTAAAAGTAGCTTATTAGAGAATTTGTGGTGTGTTTGCAAAAACTCTTTAAAATCAGAAAAAGTTGAAAAATGAGTGTTTGCAAACACCCACTTATTAGTATCAAGATTGTCATAAGTTGCAAAAGTTGCTATTTATTAACTTCAACAACTTCAACTTAAATAACTTAAAAGTAGAGATTTTTTTTCCGGATTTAAGTTGTTCCAAACACTAAAAATAACTTCTACTTAAATTAACTTAGAAGTTGGATAATTTAATCTGTTGCAAACACCCACTTAGTGGTTGAGGTTAGTAGCGGAGTTAGAAATTTAAAATGGCGGGTGCTATTGATGCAATATGGAGCCAAGTTTATTTTTATGTTTTGTAATATATATATATATATATATATATATATATATATATATATATATATATATGTTGTGGATCTTGTGAGAACCCTCCCTATTTGTGAGAACTAGGAACTAATCATGATCTTAAATGTCATTAATTTAATGATCCAGATTTAAATTTTGTTTTCAGATATTTTTAAATATAACTTTAGTTTGTTTTTTTAATGAAGGGTAAGATTGTAATTTTATATTTATGGATTTATAGATAAGGTAAGTTTCTTAATATCTAATTTAAAATATCGTGTGATTATTTATAGATAAGACAAGTTTCTTAATATCTAATTTAATTTTTAATTAACATATTAATTAATGTGGATAAATATAGCAACAAACGAATTGATTTAAATAACTTCCCATATTATTAATTCTAAAATCATAATTCATTAAAAATCTACTATTTAAAACTGTATTTTATCCATAAAAATATTCAAAAAAATCTATTTAACTATGCGTAAAAGTCTCTTTCATTATGCCAAAAATCACACATTAAAAGTGTATTCAATTATGCATAAAACTTTCATTCATTATGCATAAATATCTCTTGCATTATGCATAATAGTCTCTTTCATATTGCTACAATCATGTTAAGCAAACATAAAATTGCTGGATTTGTAAAAATACATTATTAATATATGCATAACAAGTTCATATTTGTGCGTAACAGACAACTAATATATGCATAAAACTTGTAAAGACAAATTACTAATATATTGTTGGTCCGGAGACGATAAGTCAGGTGTAGAGGGGGGGGTGAATACACCTGAGCTCAGTTTCTTTTTCTCAATGAAGGTCAGCTGAGCTGATGATTGCAACTGATGAACAGTGCCAAATAAGCCTTCGATCGCGGGACGAGTGAGTCGGCCCATCGAAGCTCTCTCATCGACCGTTGTCAGCACTTTGAGAATCGATCGGAGATCTTGTGCGGAAAGTGTGGGGCCCGGAATTCGTCTCTTTTGAAAACACGTTTTAGCAAATTAAATCTTTTGGGCGTGCGCTTTATAAAATACGTTTTATGCAAGCTTATGATTTTCAAGTCGGTTGAATGCTATGCAATAAAACAAGAAAAGAACACAAGCGATTTAACGTAGTTCGGATACGCAAGATCCTACGTCCACGGTCCCGAACAAGGCGAGAGAACTTGTTGATTATTCCCGAGCAAGCCTCAGCAGGATATCGCAGACCTGGACGGCTTCCCTCTAAGTTATAGTCCTTAGCGACTTTACAATCCAAACCTAAGTCCGAAAGGGAAGGGAATTTTCTCCAACCGAGAAGGAGTTCTTACAATAAGAACAATTCACTAAATGTGAACTCCTTCGAATCTAAGCTATAAATATGACAATGAGCTTAGTCTAGAGAAGAAAGGGATGTAAGAACTCTGAGAGAAAACCGAGAAATCTTCTAAGTACGCAAGTTTTCCTCTGGATGATCTTTGAGTGTTCTAGAGCGTTTATGAACTTGAGCTTGTCCCTTCGAAATTCCGTCATTCGGAGCTTCAAAAACTTCTCTATTTATAGTTGTGAGTTATGGCATATGTCCGTTGGAGACGACGATGCCACATGTCACAAGCTTCCAAGAAAAACGGCCATTAAT
The DNA here is from genome assembly GCA_028984105.1 of Lavandula angustifolia. Taxonomy (NCBI): domain Eukaryota; kingdom Viridiplantae; phylum Streptophyta; class Magnoliopsida; order Lamiales; family Lamiaceae; genus Lavandula; species Lavandula angustifolia. Next base: position 3,615,765 of record CM054812.1, read on the forward strand.
TCGAACTTGTTGCAGCAGGGCAGTTAATGCACTGTTCATGAGAGCAGCTTTACTGTGTATAGTTGGTAAGCGTTGTCGGCTTCTCATTGGTCGAGGTTTGTAGTTGGTGAGAATGTCAGACTTGACCGTTCAACAACCTCGTATGTCTTCTGCTGAACTTTTCGAAAAGACTTGAATAGCTGGGTCACTTTCCGTAGGATACAGTAGACTGAAAAGTCTGTGTCTTCTTCAGCTGAGTCGGCTGACACGGCATCTACTGAGTAGGTCAGCTGGCGACTGCGAAGGTACTGTGCTTGTTTCTGTTCTTCCGCCGATGACTATCACCGGGAGTAGTCTTCATCGATGATTTGTCGCCGATGCGCCGTCTTCGACCGAGTGGAAGATCGACCGCGATCGAAGAACACAAGCGATTACACCGATGACGTGGGGTTCGAAAAGTATCTTCGACGGAAGATCGGTTCAACAATTACCCCGCATGGGACTTAGACAAAAATAATAATCAATATATCAAGTCTAACCTATACATCGCCTAATCCTAACGACACACTAATCTACCGATATCGCCTAGGTTTTGGGATCTTCAATTCCATATTACTACTATGATTTCCCCAATTTTCTTTTAACCGAACAACAACGGTGAGTATCATCTACTGACTCATATCCAACAATTTCCCCCTAATTGATGATGCCAAAACCTCTACCTCTACCTCTTAAACTTCTTAAGTCTATAAAAGATGCTATCCTACTGACAACAATTTCCCCCTTACAACATTCTGAGGAAAAAAAATAAAGTAATTTCAATACTTCAGTAGGTGGGAGATAGACAAAATCAGAGAAACTGACTGTGAGTGTGTGTCAGATCACTTAGTGATCAGTCGTAAAAAACACGATGCAAAGAGCTGGAAGACAATGAGTAATTGTCTAACAAGCAATAGGAACTGTTATATATATAATCAATGATGTACAAACTCCTACAACTATTACAACAGAAATCAAAAAGAAGGAGAAATCACTGCTGACGCTTGAAGCGTTGAGTCCTTTTCTTGAAATCGGCAGACTTCTCAGCATGAGGATCCAGGTAATAATACTTGTAAACTCTGATCCTGATCTCCTGGATTTCTTCGTTGTCAAGAGGATTGTCAGGCAGCAAACCCAGATAGAAAGCAGCTTCCTCTATCTCTCTCTCAATGTCCTTCGTGCACAGCAGTCCACTAGCAGTTCTTGGCGGAGGAATACGTCGGAAAGCCGGGGTACGGAAGGGAATATTCTGTTCTTCCATAATCTGTCTCAGCCGATCTCTGAATGAGACATCAAATCTCGAGATTAGTTCGTCGAATAACTGATCAGCTGGACAGTCGAGAGGATAAATGCGCCATACAAAATAGCCTTTAATAAAATCCTCTTTCAGCCTTTCCCAATGCACGTTCATATCAGCCGGCACCCATTTATCCACATGCGGGATAGGAATATTCTTAACATATGGGCCCCTGATGAACTTGGATCCTCTTGGGATCCGCCTCCTCGGATCACTGGCGGCTTGAGAGATAAGCTACGCATTTTCGCCAAGTCGCCTATCCTTTCTTTTCGCGGAGTGCGGCTGCTCTACCGTCTCCTCGCCCGAGACTCGAGACCTTGCAGCGTCGCCTCCCGTGTCGCTTGATCTTCCGCTATCCGCTCGGGTGTTAGAGTAGAAGTCGGAATACTCGAGCAAGTAGCTTGGATCTCGGCCGGAAGAGCCTTAGCAAAATCGCTTGGGCTTTCTTCTTCGCTCTTCGACCGACCCGACCTTTTTCTTGCCTTTGCCCCTAACCGCCTTTGCCCTTGGGCTTCTTCTTTGCCGCTTCGCGCCTCTTCAAGCTGACGCTCATGGTCGAGCTTATCCTGTAGCTGTTGGGCAATTTTGAGGTCATAAGCCTCTTGCTCCGCTTTTGATTTGAACTTATGGACCGGGGAGGAAGGAGGAGTAGATACAGTTGCAATCTCCTTCCCCGGCCTCTGCGGTGGCAATTGTTCAGGCTCAGGCTCTTCTTCTTCTGTCTCCTGCTCAATAAAGTTTGCTACTTCTTCAATGTGAGCAGCAGAAGAGGAGATGGGGGTTGGCTGAAGTGGAAATTCTAGGAGAAGGACCTCAGAAGAGTTCTTATCCTGAGTAGTAGAGGGTCCTTCCTCCTGAGCCCTTTCCCCCTGAGTCTGTGCGGGTTCTTCAGCTGTGGAGGGTCTCTCCTCCTGAACCCTTTCCCTGATTATCTGTACATCAGCTGTATCCGTTTCAGATTCATCTTTTATTATACCTTCCCCCTTTTTGGCATCAGCAGCCTTATCGAGGTTGGTACGGATAGCTGTGACTTCTTTCTCGAGCTTGTATACTGAGTCCTTGATCTGAGTAACTGTAGAGTCGAAGTCCTTGACCAAGTCACAGTATTGCTCCCAGTCCTTCTCTTGAGCTGCCCTAGATCGATTGAGATGAGCAACTGACTCCTGGCGGAGTTTCAGCAGGGCTAGATCATTGGATTCCTTCATCTCCTTCTGAATCTCGTTCAAGGCCTCAGCCTGTTGCTTAATAGCAGTCTGGAGGCTGCTTGTAGCCAACTTGTTTCGCTCATCCATTTGAGCTTGGACTGTTGTGAGAGCATGAGTCAGCTGCTCAGTAAATGTTTTGTGCTGAGCTTGGAGCAGCAACTGACTCTGTGCAGATAGATCTGCTTTCTGCGCTATCAAAACTTGCTTGATCATCTCCTTAAAATCGAGCCGCGAAGGAGCCTCTTGAGGAGTGGAGATGCCGACGGCTAGCTTATCCGAGCTATCGGTCCGCGCTTCGTATACTTCTCCCATTTGATATGGACGTCTTTGGCGAGAAGTCTGTTTTTAGCTCCTTGGCGTCTGATCACCTTATTCACTGATTTGGAGGACACGGAACCAATGGGTTGAATCTGGTAAGAGCTTGTTCTGAGCCTTTGATCAGAAAACACGAGGAGCTGCTCCCGACTGTACTTCGGAGCGCCCTGAGCCTCACCTGATGTACCAGGGGGTGGTGATTGGCTCTTCTCATGGGGAGTTGGTCCCTCAGCAGAGCCTCCCAACTCTGCATCCTTGGGGTTGCCTTCCATCTCCTGATCTTGTTCTTGGTCATCACCCTCATCAGCAGGAGGAGATGGAGGCGGAGCATTAGCAGCAGGAGCTGTGGTACGCAGCTAAGAAGATGGAGCATAGCAGCTCGAAGATCCTCGAAGGACGCCAAATCAGCTGGCTCCCCGAATCCGATCTCTGCCTGTAAATCTTGCTCCTCTGTCAGTAGATCGATGGCTGACTGATTTTTTGCAAAATCTATCAGAATATCCCAGTTTAAGAACCTCAGTAGCATCTGAACTCTTGCCACGATGGCAATGTCAACCAAGTCTTCATGCTCGCCTATCTCCCGGAATCTCGATCGTGAATCTCGACCGTAGCACGTAGACGAGTGGTATGAGTTGTTGTCCATTCAGTCTCTTCAGTTGGCTCTCGAATGTCCGACTGAGTGTCATCGGAGCTGATGACTTGAGCTTTCTCCTTGAGGGTGGCTCCTTCCATCCCTGTGTCGGAGTCCAAGGTTTGCTCATCTTGAGGTGGAGGAGGAGCCTGTTCTATGACGGTTATCACCGAGCCACAGTGACCTCACTGGTCATGGCTTGATAAGCCTCCTCCTCTTGGACACATCGACGGGAGATGGCGAGGGCGGAGCAGCTCTCTTCGCTCGGGTGGCCCTTTGCCAATTGACTTCTCCGTCGCTTCTTTAGTCTTAAACTTTATCAGCTTAGTGTTGTACAACTTTGAGTCTTCAAAAGCTGAGTTCCTCTGTACAACACTCTCTATTAGGACTGACATCTTGGTCCCGAATAGAAGCTTACCCACACTGGCCAACCTCCTCTCGCCAGTGGGTAGAGTAGTGAATTTCTGGGCCTGGGCTTTTATCTGAGTCGTGTAATAGTCAGCCCAGTTCACTTCTACTCCGTCGTCAATAGCCATCATCAGCTGAATCCTAGGTTTGGACAGTTGATCGTACGATCCAGCTGAGCTTGTCAGTATGTGCGAGACCACATACGCTAAACCTCTGTACTGAGGTAGCAAGAGATTCCTCGGGAGAGCTGTCTTGAACGTCAGATCACTGCGTCCACAGAAATTTTGTACATAGGCATTGATCTCCCTCTCCTTATATCCGATAGGTGAGATACCAGAATTAGGAAGCTGAAACGCGAGGACTAGAGCCTCTCGGATGTTGAAGGTGTGTTGAGTCGGCTTCCACTTGTTCGGAGATGTTTCTCTCATGTATGAGAAGGAAGCTTCTTCTCCTCCGGCAGCCACTGAGTTCCAGTTGAAATACGCTTCTGCCACTTGCCTTGGCAGATGGGCACGTGGATGCTTGGTCACAAGGGTCTCCAACCCTGACCTCTCCAGAGCATCGAACATTGGCTCCAGATACGGAATGTCCACCTGGCGGAAAGCCATTGTAGGTTCGAACTGAATTCGGATGGCCATGATCTCCACTATAGATTCAGGAGTCTGTACGATCGCCATAGAAATCTGCAAAACAACTTGTTAGCACTTGAAAATAGAGTAAGTTAGTAGTTATCAGCAGATTTTAATACATTACCGAGTATTAGAGCTTGAAAGATGCACAGGCAAGACAGTTGTAAGAAGTAGAAAATGATTGCGAGTAAAGCTCATAAGGTATGAAAATGGCGAAAAGTGAGGAATGATAGAAGATGAAAGATTTTGTATATATTGGCTTGATTGCACGTTTTAATCTAACGGCTGAGTTTTAATCTTTCATAACTATGGACGGCTAAGATTTAATGTAAAAAAAAGGATGATTACCAAAGCCGCCTAAAACATAGATCTACGTAATAAAGGTAAGTGAGAAGACATGCATTAAATGCGCGACAGACAGCATTAATTACTCAGTTTATGCGAATGAAGAGGTTTCCTACTGACCTTTCCTTAAACTATTAATGGCGGGAAATGAATACACATTAACTACTGAGTGTGAGCGACTGATGCAATAAATGCGAGCATGCCTAAAAAAAAATAAGTACACAAAATTACGCAAACCTCTTCAGCTGAACTTATCAGCTGGTTACCGTTATGTGTAAGGAGAATGGTTGTCATGCTGATGACTATGTTCCCCCTTGCTGTGTACAGTGTGACTTTCCCAACTGAGTCACTATACTTAGTTATCTGACCTGTCGTACTGATTCCTTATGCTGATACCAATTGTTACCAATTGTTGGGCAATGATGTTCTCGGTAGTCGGCATCTACCGACGCATCTCGCAGGGATCCAAGAGACCTAGCTCAACCGATAGTTCTCTCGAACCTCGTTCTCGCCTAGTGGTTTGGTCGGCATATCTCGCTTTGCTTGTCGGTAAGATGGATCTTCTCCATCCCGATGTCCTTCTTCTCGACATGGTCTCCGATGAAGTGGTGTCGGATATCCACGTGCTTGCATCCGGTATGTAGAACCGGGTTCCGAGTTATGGCAATTGCACTTGTGGAGTCGCAGTAGATGGGCACTTCATCCCGAGTTATACCATAATCTCTAAGTTGTTGTCGAAGCCAAAGGATTTGGGCACAAAGAACTTCCCTGCAGCCATGTACTCGGCTTCAAGAGTGGACGTTGCTACCGAATGTTGCTTCTTTGAAAACCAAGAAATCGACTTGTCGCCTTAGAACCGACAAGTTCGGGAAGTTGACTTTCGATCTATCCCGCATCCCGCATAATCGCATCGAATAACCTCGTTAGTATTAAGTTATCATCGGCAGGATACCATAACCCAAAGATCGGGTGTTCCTCTTAAATAGCGCAGTAATCTTCTTCGCCGAGTCTAAATGACTTCGCTTGGGATCCGCTTGGAATCTTGCGCATACACCTACAAGATAAGTTATGTCGGGGACGGCTAGTTGTTAAATAAAGTAAAGAGCCTATAATAGCTCTATAATCGGTAGAGTTAACGCAAGCTCCTTCTTTGTCTAGATCGATTTTAAAGTTCGTGTTCATGGGGATTTTTGACCGGCTTGCCGGAGTCGCGACCCGAATCTCTTGAGAAGATCTCGAGTGTATTTGGCTTGATTGATGAAGATTCCTTCGGTGTGATTGCTTCACTTGAAATCCAAGGAAATAATTCATCTCTCCCATCATGGACATCTCGAATTTCTCTTTCATCATCTTCTCGAACTGGCGACATATGACTTTATTTCGCAACCGAAAATGATGTCGTCCACGTAGATCCGCACCCGGTAGAATGTCATCTCCGACTTTATGTTGAATAGGGTGCGATCTCATCGTCCCCTTCTCGAAAACCTTTCGAAGTAGAAAGTCTCGATAGGGTATCATACCAAGCCCCGGGTGCTTGTTTTAACCCATACTGAGCTTTCCTAAGTCTCGTACACTGATGTCCCTCGCTGAAAGCCGGGCGGTTGTTCCACGTAGACTTCTTCCTTCGATGCGCCGTTCGTAAAAGCCGACTTCACATCCATCTCGATATACCTTAAATCCCCGATGTGTTGCATAAGCTAGGAAAAGACGAATGGCTTCCCAATCCGGCGACCGGAGCAAATGTTTCATCAAAGTCAATTCCCTCTCGCCCGATCGTATCCTTTAGCAACTAGTCGAGCTTTATTTCGACAATGACGTTGTTTTCATCTCGCTTGTTCTTGAAGACCCACTTAGTTCCAATCACGTGCCGATGTCCCAGGTCCGTCGACAAGCTCCCAAACTTCATTTCGACGAACCGGTTCAGCTCTTCTTGCATAGCAATGACCCGGTCAAGCATCTTTAAGTGCGTCCTCTATCGATCGAGGTTCTTCTCGTAGACGAAAACAAGAGTAAAGTGAGCTTTCTCCTTGACTTAATCTTGATCTCGTCCTTATAGTTGCTGATGGATCTCCAATGATAAGATCTAAAGAATGAGCATCGAGCCACGAACGCCTGAGTCGGGCTTCTTCTTCTGATACTACTTCTGCACAGTCCGTAGGTGTATTAGGCATTTCGAAGTAGTACCGTTCGTGACCGTAGTAATTCAAGTAAGAAGGTTAGGATCTACCGAGTTTCCGTGTTCGAGGGCATTTAGCTCGAGAACATTAATCGTTCCCCCGAGTTTACATTCTCGGTAGAGGTCTCGGTTACCACGGGGGCTTCCTCATCGACCGATGTTACCTGTTGTTGATTCTGTTCGATAGAATCAACTAGGTCGGCTACATCGATTGTTGGTTGAGTCTGTGTTTGTTCATCGTCTGACTCATCATCCCAACAATGCTCGGATCTTTTCGGCTTTATCATTCGATCCGAGATCCCGTAGCTTCTTTGCCGACATCTTCGGGATTTGACTTTGTATCTTTCCCTGTTCTCGTAACAAATTCATCAAAAACAACATGAGGGCTTTCCTCCACACAAAGAGTCCGATAGTTAAAGACTCTGAAGGCTTTACTGACTCGGGAGTATCCTAAGAATACTCCTTGATCAGATTTGCTATCAAAGACCTTCAACTGATCTTTCCCATTATTGTGGATAAAGCAAGGACAGCCGAAAACATGAAAATGAAAAATAGAAGGAATTCTCCCTTTCCACAGTTCGTAAGGCGTCTTCATGTGTTGCTGTGTCAGTAGTGAGCGATTCTGAGTGTAACAGGCGGTGTCAGTAGCATCAGCCCAAAACTTTGAGGGTAGTCCTGAGTCTGCTAGGAGCATTCTTGCTGTTTCTTTGAGTGTTCTGTTCTTACGTTCAGCAAGTCCGTTCTGCTGAGGGGTGCGCGCAGCTGATGTCTCGTGCTGAATTCCCTCTTTATCGCAGTACACTTTAACTATTGAGTTCATAAACTCGTTCCTGCATCCGAGCGTATCTTCTTAATCTTGATGTTCTTTTCCACACCGAGTTTCTTCGAGTAGATTAGGTAACTCGGCTCGAACATCGATTTGTTGGCGATGAAGATGACCCAAGTATATCTCGAGAAGTCGTCAATGACGACGAGGGCATACTTCTTGCCTCTTATAGTCACTGGAGAGACTGGCCCGAATAAGTCCATGTGAAGCAGCTGAAGGATTCCATCAGTGGAAGGTGACGGAATAGGTGGATTGCTACTCTATGTTTGCTTTCCCTTCAGGCACGCTTCACAATTTCTGTCTTTGATAAACGATTCTTTGGGCGCTCCTCTGACTTTGGAGTTCTTGACTAGCTTGTTCATGGTCTTGAAGTTCAGGTGGCTGAGTCTCTTGTGCCATAGCCATCCTGACTTGTCACCAGATTTTGTCTATGCTAGTAAGCAAGCCTCAGGTTCAGCGGTTTTCCAGTCTGCAACATAGATGTTTTTCCTCCTCGAACCTGATAACACTGTTTTCCTGTAGATTTGTCAACAATATCACAGAAACCAGCGTCAAAGATTACTCTATTAAGATTATCACCGAATTGACTGACTGAAAGGAGATTATGTTGAAGTCCTTCAACATATGTTACTCTTGAGGCGTGGCAGTCCCAATGTTCAGTGTTCCGTATCCCCTTGTGTAGCCTTTGGAGTTGTCACCGAATTCAATTCTGGGACCATCTTCTTGTACGTAGTTGGTCAGCAGGCTCTTCTGGTAAGTCATGTGTCTTCAGAAGAATACATGAATGTATCCTCTTCAATTGAGTTGTCGGATATCTCTCCGGCTATATAGGCCTGCCGTCTCTCGGCGAATGTCTTTCTCCTGGCCTGCCGTTCTGCTCTTTGAGCAGCTGAGAGTTCGGGATAATCGTACTGATAGTGTCCCTCCTTCTTGTAGTTGTAGCAGGTGGATGTTCTGCTGCTCTTACCAGCTGAGTCTTTAGACGGACTGGCAGCAGACTCCGATTTCCTGCATTCAGTATAAGGATTAGATTCTTCTTTCTTATGATAGTCTTTCTTACCTGAAGAAGAATCTCGGTTGTATTTCCTCAGCTTTCTGACTCTCTCCTTTTCCCTCTGATATTTGAGAGCCATCAGTGCTAGCTGGTCAGGGCCTGAAGTCTCAGAAGACTTTGCTACTGATGTGGCCACAACTTTGCTTGAGGAAATAGGCTTGGCTCCGGTATTGCTGACTATTGCCTTGAAGGCGTGATCGAACTGTGTGTCAGCTGGAGCGCTTAAGCACTTTTGGGGTAGGCTATTGATGAATCGTTATCGTACTTAGTGATTTCAGGCCGAAAAGTGCGTCAATTGGCCAACCGATGCACTCGCAGTGGCGTATTATGCAGGGTTTCGGTGCTGACGTGGTATGATGAAGAGGATATTAATTGGCGCGTTTTGGTGAAGAAATGTCGCGGAAAGTCGCGAATTAAGGCACGGTTATTAGGATAGGAAAAGATCAAGAAAATATCTTTTGGTGGTTAAGGAAAGATCTTGTTTCCTTATCCACCCAAATCTTTTCCTTATCCTAATTTAACTTACCTTGGAGAGGAAGAAAAGGAGGAGTATATTAAGAGATGTTGAGGGACAAAAATGGGACGCCATATACACAGGAAACAGCCATTCGAACACGTCCCAACATCCCGAGCTCACATTCCGGCCATTGCTCCCTTCCGATCCCAACCGCCGCCGCACCATCGCGCCGCCGAACTGCCCATGCCGAAGACCATTTCCGAACCATCTTCAGAACCTTTCCGACCAGATTTCCGCAGCAAAGCTTAGAAGAAAAACAGCGTTTAAAATTTCCATCTTTCATGTTCTTAAAACTCCGTAGCTTAAATTCTAGTTTTATTTCGTTTTGCATTTAATCGTTTTTTCTAGGAACTTAGTAATTTCAAATTCGAACCTCTTTGTTATTTCAATTCAAGATTTTAGTTAAATTTTGTAAGTTATTATTTTCTGCTAGTTCGAACCTTAATTAGTTTAAATTTCGTGCATGCTAAATTTAGGGTTATTCGTGTTCATGTTTCTGTTCTGCAAACTGTCCCAGTTGTCCAGTCGAAGCGTCAGCATGAGTAGCTAAACTTTTTAGGGTCCGGCAGAACGTGAATGCACACGTGAACAGTACATGAGGCTTAGGTGCTCATAATTAATCAAAAGGGTTTCGAGATAATTCTGAATTAATTAATCTGGCTAGTAATTTAGGCTTGATCACCCTAGGTTGCGCTGTCTGTAGCTAACTTAGTACTTCCATCGTTTCTCGTGGAACAAGGCTAGGTGAGTAGCGAAATTATTCGTAAGAGTAATTTTATTAAACCGATAGGAAACTATGAGATGCCCAACATACGAGTAGGCTCCTATACTAGGCTCCCTTAGTTCGATAAAACTGTCTAGCTATTAAATCTATTGATTGCCCAACAACGTAGGTTGTAGCTAGGTTAGAGAAGTAGCCGTTTCTATGCCCAACATGGCGGTTACCGAATAAGTAAGTGGGAGTGAGGATCACGCAGTTTAAGTTACGGTGGTCTATAACTAGTAGATTCTTGAGATTAATTCATATTTGGTGCCGAGGATTGGAATAAACGAGTGCATGAATATTCTGCTGGACCTGCCTTTCAGTTGCCCAGTTAATACAGTTTAAATTCCGTTTTCTGTTTTTATTCTTACTTTTAATTTTACAAGTTCTTAGTTTATAATAAAACCCAAAACTCGCGTGGTTGCTAACCAAAACCCCAGATAAGTAGAAAAAAATAAAGTGTCTAGTCATCCGTTCCCTGTGTTCGATACCTGTGAACTATACTGAAGTAATTCTCTAATTTTTGCAGGATTATTTGGTGCAATACAGCGATCACCAAATTGGCGCCGTTGCCGGGGAATGGTGTTAACTAGTTTCTTTGATTTTTCTACTAATCTTTCGTGCTTTTTAATGTTGCATGAGCAGGTCTTCCAAGCCTAATCGATATTCGATCCCGAGATCGAGAAAGCAGCTAAAAGAAATAGGAAGGAGACAAAGCTGCAAAAGCAACAAATTCTGTCCAGGGCAGCAGACGTCTTAACTGCCCAACCAGGAGACAAAACATACGTCGTTGATCCGATCAGCGACTCAGAACAAGAGACTGTTTTGTTCGACAAAACACTCCACAACACTCCAGTAACAAGCTCAGGATCAGAGGAGGAAGAGATGGAGGACGAAGTGCATGATCCACCACCCTTGAGGATAAATACCGGATCGCTTGACATGGGAACGGACCTACCGGGACCAATCCAAATCACTACTACAGAACAAATAGATGTCAAGCTGAACATGGTCACTGCCATGCCAAAGTTTTATGGAAGGACGAACGAGAATCCAAATTCTTTTTTGGCGTCGTTCAACCAAGTGTGTAATCTGCACCGGCAGGGCAACCTGGACGCTTTCAAGCTCAAGGCCTTTCCATTCACTCTTCAAGACGGAGCACAAGCGTGGTTCTCTAGTCTAAAGCCGAACACGATCACGACGTGGGCCCAGATGCGTACGGTCTTCCTAAAGAAGTATTTCCCGCAATCAAAGACAAATGCATTAAAGAAGCAGATTTCCGGGATTGCTCAAGAACTCGATGAGACCTTTGGCGCATACTGGGAGAGATTTGGACGACTCGTCGATAGTTGTCCGAACCATGGCTACTCGGATGTGGAGCTTCTACAGATTTTTTATCAAGGAATGACAGACGAAGCCAAAGCCATGGTTGATATCGGTCTAAGGGGGAATTTCCATATAAGCCTCTACGAAGATGCAAGGAATATAATCGAAGGACTTGCGGAATCCACCTCACGATACAAGGGGCCGAGACCAACAAGGAGAGCTGTAAATTGGTCTCATTCTGACTACTTGGATGAGATCGATAATAAAGTGGAGGCAAAATTCAGCCTATTACAAGACAAGCTCGACTTGATACTCAAGCAGAACGCTCCCACTTCAAGCCGATCAAATGCCGATCACGCATGCGGAGCGTGTGGAGAAAAAGGACATACCTCACTACAATGTCCAGGAGAAGAAGTAAACGCACTGAAATTGGAGCGGACAAGCAAGGGGGTTCATCCGAACCTTCGATGGAGGCAACCGGAGGAACAATTTCAACCAAGGAATCCGCCTCAACAACAATTTCAAAGAAGCAATATCAGCATCAACAAAATTTTCAAAGCAACCTTACCGGGCCCCTAATCGAATGGCTACCAACGGGCGTATAGGCCTCCACATCAAAGGCGCTTCCAACAGCGAGAGTGCTCCAGGTTGCCCAACCGGAGCACCGGAATCCATTAGAAAAGCTTTTGGCCGAAATGGTTTCTTCGCGAGAAGGATACTACTTGCATTCCAACAAGGCAAATGCGGCGGGAGATCAATCGGACAAAGAAGGATCAACAAGCTACGATGGATCGGTTGGCCAAGCAAATGAGTAAGTTGAATTCTACTATGCGAGAGATAAAGAATTCTCAAGGACGGCTTCCGGCCACCAACACGCAGCAAAATCCAAATACCCATAATCTGCAATCGGATTACGCTGCGTGGAGGAAAAGAACTGCCCTGGCCCGGTTGTGCAAGCGAGACACCCGTTAAAAGCCGGCAAAAAGAAGAAGGCCGCAGAACGGCACCGCACAACCCTACCGTTCGGAAGAGCCGCGTGCCGAAGATGCTCGAACCGTAACGAGAAGAGGAAACCGTTCCGATTAGCCAATCGGAGTTCGAACCGATACTTCCTCCACCATTTCCGGAAGCTTTAGAAAGAAAGAGAACGCCGAACAAGGAAAGCATGGATTACATGAAGTTGTTTGAGAAATTGGAGATAAATATCCCTTTCCTTGAAGCCGTAAAGATTCCAAAGTTTGGAAAATTTGTGAAGGACTTCATAGCTGGAAAAGTTCCCAAGTCCGGGAAAGTCCTGTTCGATCACACGGTGTTGGCGATTATACAGAAGATGCTTCCTGCCAAATGTGCCGACCCAGGTATGTTCACACTTCCCTGTCTGATGGGTGATGTCATGATTAAACAAGCCATGTGTGATCTAGGAGCATCTATAAATGTTATGCCCTTATCTGTATATAATCAATTGGTAGGAGCTGAATTAATACCCACTAAAGTGATTATCCAATTAGCAGATAGGTCATGCATTGCTCCGATTGGTTTTCTTGAGAATATTTTAGTCAGAATCAATAATTTTGTCTATCCGGCTGATTTTTATGTAATTGATACGAATGATAGACAAGTTGAGGGAGCTGCAGGAGTATTATTAGGAAGACCATTTTTAAAGACAGTAAAAGCCATAATTAATGTGGATGAGGGTTCAATTAGTGTGGCATATCATAATGAAACTTATGTTCATAGGATAACTGAAGCACTAAAGAAACCCTACGATCATGAGAATGAGAATGCTTTTTCTACGACTCCATTGATGCTATTGTCCAAGAATATCTTGGGGAGGTATGTGGTGCAGGATAAGATGGAAGTTACCTTGACTCAAGGACTGACCGAGGCGGACGTCAAAGATATGAGAGATGAGGAGATCGGAGAGAGCATCTTAGCTCGTACGCAGCCCCAAAGCTCGAAATCGCGTAACGTGTCTCGGTTGCCCAACCGAGACACCTCTGGAAAACTGTTGCCCTCTATCGTCAAAGCTCCAAGATGCCGGAACCGAAACAACTCCCTACACATCTCGAAGTATGCATATACGGGAGAGAATGAGACGCTGCCCGTCATCATCAACAAGGAGCTTGATGACAATCAAGAGATGGCACTGCTTGAAGTTTTGAAGAAGCATAAGAAGGCTATAGGCTGGACTTTAGCCGTCATTACAGGTATAAGTCCGGATGTATGTGAGCATTCGATTTTGATGGAGCCTGATAACAAGCCTTTCCGCGACCAACAAAGGAAGCTCAATCTGAATATGCGGGAGGTCGTACTTAAGGAAGTTTTGAAGCTGTTGTCAATGGGTATTATTTACCCCATTTCGGATAGCAAATGGGTGAGTCCCGTGCACGTCGTACCGAAGAAATCCGAATTTCAAGTGGTGGAGAACGAGAAGAATGAACTGGTTCCGGTACGTTTAGTGACGGGATGGTGCATGTGCATCGATTATCGGAAGCTGAATTCAGCCACACGCAAGGATCATTTCCCGCTTCCTTTCATCGATCAAATGCTAGAGAGACTTGCGGGGCAAGTCTATTTCAGTTTTCTAGACGGATATAGCGGTTATTTCCAAATCCATGTTCGAGATGAAGATCAAGACAAGACAACGTTCACATGTCCATATGGAACGTTCGCTTACCGCCGAATGCCGTTTGGATTGTGTAACTCGCCGAGCACCTTTCAGAGGTGCATGATGAGTATATTCTCAAACCTTATCGAGAATTGCATAGAAGTCTTCATGGACGACTTCACCGTCTACGGTGACTCTTACACTACGTGCTTGAAGAATCTAGACAAGGTCCTAGCCCGGTGCGTCGAAAAGAATTTGGTGTTGAATTATGAAAAATGCCATTTCATGGTGACCGAGGGAATTGTGCTCGGTCATATCATTTCTAAAAGAGGGATTGAAGTCGACAACGCCAAGGTTGAGTCCATAGCCAAATTACCGTACCCTACTACGCCAAAAGAAGTCCGCGGTTTTCTAGGGCACGCCGGTTTCTATCGGTGTTTTATCAAGGATTTCGCAAAGATAGCTCAACCATTGACAAGGCTACTGCAAAAAGAGATCGAATTTGATTTCGATGACAAGTGTAAGGAGGCCTTTGCCCTCCTAAAAGACAAACTTACAACAGCTCCGGTGATGCAGCCGCCGGATTGGAATAAGCCCTTCGAAATAATGTGCGATGCCTCCGATTGGGCAATCGGAGCGATCTTGGGACAATCCGGGAAGGAGAGCCATGTGATTTACTATGCATCAAAGACATTAAATCCGGCTCAATGTAACTATTCCACCACAGAGAAGGAGCTGTTGGCAATTGTGTTAGTCTTTGATAAATTCCGTTCTTATTTACTCGGCTTGAAGATAATCGTCTATACCGATCACGCTGCCGTCAAACATCTCCTTGCAAAGAAGGAATCAAAGCCAAGGCTTATCCGATGGATTCTTTTGCTTCAAGAATTCGATTGGGAGGTGAAGGACAAGAAAGGAGCTGAAAATCATGTGGCGGATCACTTAAGCCGATTAAATCAAGAAGAAGATGGAGAGCCAATCAACGAGACCTTTCCAGAAGAACAGTGTTTTGCTATGCAAATTCAGAGAGTGTCTCAGTTGGCCAACCAAGACACCATCGAGTCAGAACAGTTGCAGACGGTGGATAAGACTTCTAATTTACCTTGGTTTGCTAATATTGTGAATTATTTGACATCTAAGCAGCTTCCACCCGAGTTTACTCATGCTCAAAAAGCTAAGTTGAAAAGCGAGTGCAAGCAGTACTTTTGGGACTCGCCAATTCTTTGGAAAATGGGAGTCGATCAAGTGATTCGCAGATGCATACCCGAAGAAGAGCAAGAAGATGTCTTATTCCATTGCCACTCTTCTGCTTATGGTGGACATTTTGGTCCAAAAAGAACCGCACGGAAGGTGTTGGATGCGGGATTCTTTTGGCCACGCCTACACCTCGACGCTTATAAGTACCGTAAGTCTTGTACACGTTGTCAAATGACCAGGAAATATATCCATGCGAGATGAAATGCCCCAAAAGCCCTTAAGATTTTGTGAAATTTTCGATGTATGGGGGATGGATTTCATGGGTCCGTTTCCACACTCATATGGGAACGTGTATATTTTACTTGCCGTCGATTATGTTTCAAAATGGGTCGAGGCGAAAGCCACCAAGACTAATGATTCTAAAGTGGTTGCAGGATTTCTCCGTACTAACATTTTTTGCAGATTTGGAGTGCCTAAAGCTATAATAAGCGACCAAGGCACACACTTTTGCAACCGCACCATAGAAGCATTAATGAAGAAGTATGGAGTAGCTCACCGAGTCTCTACCGATTACCATCCTCAATCGAATGGACAAGCTGAAGTGTCTAATCGAGAAATCAAGTCTATATTGGAGAAGACCGTCAATCCATCAAGGAAGGATTGGAGTACGAGGTGGGAAGACGCCTTATGGGCTTATCGGACTGACTTATAAAACTCCTCTCGGAATGTCTCCATACAGATTGATTTTTGGTAAGCAATGTCATCTGCCTGTGCAACTGGAGCACAAAGCTTGGTGGGCTGTTAAGAAAATCAACATGGACCTAACCGAATGTGCAAAGGAAAGAAAATATCAGCTGCAAGAGTTGGAAGAGATTCGGATGGAGTCCTATGACGCGGCAATGCGATACAAACATCGTACTAAAGCATGGCATGATAAAGCTATTCGTTTGAAGAAATTTGAGCCAGGGCAACTTGTCTTACTGTATCAATCATGCCTACGGATCATGCCGGGAAAGCTTAGGTCCAGATGGATTGGTCCATTCCGAGTGCGCTCTGCTTGGCCAAGCGGAGCAGTGGTCATACAGAAACTGGACTCGGACGAAGCTTTTACTGTGAATGGCCATCGCCTTAAAATCTACCATGCAGCCGCAATGATGAAAGATGTGGACGAGCAGAGCTTGTCCATTCCCTCTTACGTTTGACTCTTTGAAGAGGAGGTCTAGCCGAAGACTCTAAAGAGAGGCGCTACCGGGAGGCAACCCGCGTTTTGTTTTTTATTTTTAATTTTTTTCTTGTTTTTATTTATTTTTGCCGATTTTATGCTTGATGTTTTTTCTTCTTATTTTTCAGAATTTTGGTTAAGGATGAAAAGGTCTAAGTGTAAGGAGATAAAGTTTGAAGGACAAAAATTGCAATTTTGGAGAGATGGAAGGACCCAATTGAAGTTTCCAAGATTCTACTAGGACTCAATTGCATGAAGGAGGTTTTATTGAGGCCAAATTCACTTAACAAAAGTTGATGGACTCAATTGAATGAAGATGGGGTCCATTGTCTTAATTGTGCAAGTGGAGGGGTCAAAGTAAAATATTAATCTACTATAAATACAACAACCCTACCCACTTGCCACTATTCCCACTTCTTCCCTCAATAACCGCCGCCCACTTCTCCCTCTCTCTATCGATTTTTCAAGTATTGCAACCTCCACCACCACAACCAACTCAACTGCGCAACCAAACCATCATGCCGCCGAAGAAACGATCAGGGCTCCGCGCCGCCGCTAACTAGTTCAGCGCCTACAAGAACGACCCGGAGATTCAGCACCGCCGTGCCGCCGTTGAGGCCTCCGCTGCGGCCGCCGCTCGAGCTCAAGCTCTCGCCATTGTGCCATATGTTGAAGAAGAAGTTCCACCACTGCCGGAGTTTGATGTTCAAGCTCCGAAAGAAAATGTTCAAGTCCCATACTCCACCTTCTATACGGAGTCTTCTTCTCCTCCAAAACCATCTCCGCCTCGCCGCTCTCGTGCACGTCGGTCGTCCGCCCGACATCCCGGCGAAGCCTCATCCTCTCAACCGCCTCGTTCGCCCCAAACAATGTACGAATGGTTGCCCTTTGTGGACCAAGCCCGAGTATGTGAGCCGGCCCCGCAACCGCAATATTACGGAGGTGTAAATTGGAGGGAAAGTATATACGGGGAGTTGCCTAGCGAAGAGCAAGACTCGGATTACGTGTCCGACGAGTATGATGGACACTACGAAGGAGATTTCAACTTGAGTGGTCTCTCGTTAGCTGATTCTGACTCCACGTCCGCCCTTCCGCGAGAAAACCAATATGGTAACCGAACCATAATACACTTGGACACACCCGAAGCCATCGCCGCCCTCTATCGCTTCGAGATAGAGTACTTGGACGACCGGAACATGGAACGCGAAGGAAAGGAGTATCGGAGTGGACGCCTCCTTGATCGAGATTTCCTTCATCGTGCGGGTATTATAAATCCTTTCTTTCGGTATTTTCAGCGTATTGGTTGGTCTTGGTTGTTGGAGTCTCATCATTATGATTGCTATAAGGAGTTAGCAAGAGAGTTTTTCAATACCTTCCACTTTGAGCATGATAAAGACTTATATGTGCCATGTATTGCCTTTCGTTTGTTTGGGAATAATTATCATCTTTCTTTGGCCGAGTGGAGTGCACGTCTAGGCATTACGAGTTTTGATCATTTCCTTGAGTTGAGGTATGAGATGGGTTCGCATTGTTTGCCGAATAAGGATCCTCGATACATAGGACCGATTAGTGCATGGAAGCTTCTAGCACCGAGCGATCCGGAGGATTTTCAATCCTCGGGTTCGTACGTGTGCTACATTGAGGATCCCGCGCTGCGCCTCTGTCATCAATACCTAGTCCACAACCTCACAGGTAAGAGTACAACTTTCGATAAGGTAACGGCAAATGAGTTGTATTTTTTGTGGTGTATGCATGCCAACCGACCGGTCAACCTAAGCTTTTGGATAGCTAAAAACATGTTCGTCATAGCTAGTCACACCGCACGACACCTCACGTTGTGCCACTTACTTGCTACGTTCATTGAACGCGACTTTGTGATCTATGATGCTCAGTTTTTAAGCCCTGTGCCCCCTCCTACTTTGTTTGATATGTCGTTGTTGAAACATTCTCGCTTAGTGCACGAACTGCCTAACCGGGACATTCAGTTCTATCCACCGGGACCTCGTGTCTCGAGTGCATCTTCGAGTGTAGGTGGAGATTCTGTGGAGCTGCTGCGCACTGACCTAAATGCCTTGGGAAGCCGTGTTGACCGCTTGCGCCGTACTGTGATGAGCCGACTGCCTCGCTTGCCCAAGCGAGGCGCCAAGTAAACTTTTCTCCCCAATTTATGTGTTTGTTTTTGTTTTCTGTTTTGAGTCAGTTTATGTGAGTCTTTTGTGTCCTTACACTTGAAAGGGCTCAAGTGTCAGGACGGGTAGTTTATTTTCTTTTGTCGTTTGTATGTTCTTACACTTGAAAGGGTTCAAGTGTAAGGAGGGTGTTTTTGTTTTTATTTTGTCATGCCTTCTTTCTTTGTTTTGTCTTTTCTTCTTGCTCGAGGGCGAGCAAGTTTTAAGTGTAAGGAGGGGGGTTTATTTTGTGTCGAAGCATGCCAAAATTTTCGATTTTTGAAGCGCCGATTTCTATGTTCAAGCATGTCTTATTTGTGCTTTTGTGTTCAATATTCTTGCTTGTAGACTTTGTGAAAATTAGATCTAGGCATATATGTGTATGTAACTTGGGATGACGAAAAATAAACCTTGTGGGATCGAATTTTATTAAACCACTCACTTAAATTAGATTTGAGCCTAAAGTAGGACACTTCCTACTATTTCTTTTGAGAGTGTTTATTAGCAAAATTGCAATAAGTTTGAGTCATTTGTGATACATGATAGGAGGCACTAGGGATTTTTAGCTAAACGACCGCGACAAAATTTTCTGACCCTAAATTATCACCTAGTGAGCCAAGTTGAGCCTTGACCGATTCTTTGAAATGAGTTAGTAAAAATTTAGCCAAGGCCTTTTTAAACTTTCTCTTGACCCATGTTATTGCATGTCTTATAAACCTTCTTGTGCATGATAGATGTTGTTTAGAGGAGTGTCACATATGTCCTCTACCTACCCAATTAAGAGTTGCTTGCAAAAAAATCAGATTTTGTCAGGCCGAAACATGAATGTATAAGCCGCAAAAAGAAAAAACGAGAATGTAAGTGGCCACGATTGCCCGGGTTGAGACAATCAGTACCCGAAAAGTTGAAAAAGAAGAAAAAAAAAGTTATGCCACGAAAAATACATATGAAATATTCAGAAAAAAAGAGATGTGGCAGAAAAAGAAAAAGAAAAAGAAAAAAATGGGTACATATAATAAATTGTAGCATTTGTGCGAAATTGCTAAGTGGTGGGAAGTTTTGAATTCTTGTATTGATTGCACAAGTAAGAGAGTTTGGCATGCATAACATTGAATTATAATTTTTGATGGAGCTTAGTACCCCTAGGACCCTTACCAACATCAATTTGTCTTAAGTCCTAAGCTCTATTACAACCTAATGAGAAAGACCTCCTTGATATTGCTATTGTGACGAATTCTTATCGTGATTGCGTGGATTTATTTTCTTGAGTGGCTTGAACCGGACCTAGATTAGTTGAGTGATGAGCGAACCTTGAGGAGATCCACATTGTTTAGATTTTGACCAAGTTGATATATGTGTGCTTAGTTCGAAATTTGCATCGTCTACTTGCTTGATGAGATCATATTTGCATAATTTGATTTGCTTGGCTAGTTAATCGGTGTTGAGAATTTTGAAATGATTGGTGCTGCTTCTTGTCGTAGTTTTTCATGTTTTATTTGAGTCCGTATGTTTGTTCTTGTCTTTGTTTTGTTCGTGACTTTGTGTCCTTGTTTGTCGTGTCTTTATTTTTCTTGAGTCTTTTATTTTTGTTTTGAGTCTTGTGGATTGGCCGAAATAACTAAGTACTTATCTTTTTCTCTCCTTATACTCGAGGGCGAGCATAAATCAAGTGTAAGGATATTTGATGAATCGTTTTCGTACTTAGTGATTTCAGGCCGAAAAGTGTGTCAATTGGCCAACCGGTGCACTCGCAGTGGCGTATTATGCAGGGTTTCGGTGCTGACGTGGCATGATGAAGAGGATATTAATTGGCGTGTTTTGGTGAAGAAATGTCGCGGAAAGTCGCAAATTAAGGCACGGTTATTAGGATAGGAAAAGATCA
Organism: Lavandula angustifolia; assembly: GCA_028984105.1. Taxonomy (NCBI): domain Eukaryota; kingdom Viridiplantae; phylum Streptophyta; class Magnoliopsida; order Lamiales; family Lamiaceae; genus Lavandula; species Lavandula angustifolia. The sequence goes on from CM054812.1 coordinate 3,636,352, forward strand.
AGAAAATATCTTTTGGTGGTTAAGGAAAGATCTTGTTTCCTTATCCACCCAAATCTTTTCCTTATCCTAATTTAACCTACCTTGGAGAGGAAGAAAAGGAGGAGTATATTAAGAGATGTTGAGGGACGAAAATGGGACGCCATATACACAGGAAACAGCCATTCGAACACGTCCCAACATTCCGAGCTCACATTCCGGCCATTGCTCCCTTCCGATCCCAACCGCCGACCGCCGCCGCACCATCGCGCCGCCGAACTGCCCATGCCGAAGACCATTTCCGAACCATCTTCAGAACCTTTCCGACCAGATTTCCGCAGCAAAGCTTAGAAGAAAAACAGCGTTTAAAATTTCCATCTTTCATGTTCTTAAAACTCCGTAGCTTAAATTCTAGTTTTATTTCGTTTTGCATTTAATCGTTTTTTCTAGGAACTTAGTAATTTCAAATTCGAACCTCTTTGTTATTTCAATTCAAGATTTTAGTTAAATTTCGTAAGTTATTATTTTCTGCTAGTTCGAACCTTAATTAGTTTAAATTTCGTGCATGCTAAATTTAGGGTTATTCGTGTTCATGTTTACGTTTCCGCAAAACCGTCCCGGTTGTCCGATCGAAGCGTCGGCATGAGTAGCTAAACTTTTTAGGGTCCGGCGAACGTGAATGCACACGTGAATAGTACATGAGGCTTAGGTGCTCATAATTAATCAAAAGGGTTTCGGGATAATTCGAATTAATTAACTCGGCTAGTAATTTAGGCTTGATCACCCTAGGTTGCGCAGTCTGTAGCTAACTTAGTACTTCCATCGTTTCTCGTGGAACAAGGCTAGGTGAGTAGCGAAATTATTCGTAAGAGTAATTGGATTAAACCGATAGGAAACTATGAGATGCCCAACATACGAGTAGGCTCCTATACTAGGCTCCCTTAGTTCGATAAAGCTGTCTAGCTATTAAATCTATTGATTGCCCAACAACGTAGGTTGTAGCTAGGTTAGAGAAGTAGCCGTTTCTATGCCCAACATGGCGGTTACCGAATAAGTAAGTGGGAGTGAGGATCACGCAGTTTAAGTTACGGTGGTCTATAACTAGTAGATTCTTGAGATTAATTCATATTTAGTGCCGAAGATTGGAATAAACGAGTGCATGAATATTCTGCTGGACCTGCCTTTCAGTTGCCCAGTTAATACAGTTTAAATTCCGTTTTCTGTTTTTATTCTTACTTTTAATTTTACAAGTTCTTAGTTTATAATAAAACCCAAAACTCGCGTGGTTGCTAACCAAAACCCCAGATAAGTAGAAAAAAATAAAGTGTCTAGTCATCCGTTCCCTGTGTTCGATACCTGTGAACTATACTGAAGTAATTCTCTGATTTTTGCAGGATTATTTGGTGCAATACAGCGATCACCAGCTATGCTCGAATTCCTCCGATTTTAATTCTGAAAATATAACATTAGGAGTTAGAGCATTTAGATCAGAGCGACGTAAATAAGTAGCAAATGGAAGCCACTTTTGTCGGGGCAACGCTCTCAAGATCTTGGTGTTCATCTCCTTGTTGGTGAACGACCTCCCCAGCCCATTGATGACATTGACTTGATTGGTGAATCTGACACTCAGCTCGTCAATGGTTTCGATGAAGCTCCATTGCAAAGGCGTCGAACTTCTGAAGCTCTAGCTCGAGCTTGTTTTCTTTGATCTGAGGGGTTCCATGGCTCAGTACAACCAAGGCGTCCCATAGCTCTTTCGCCGTCTTGCAATCCTGTACCCTTCCGAGGTGTGAATCACTGAGCGTAGTCAGTATGACATTACGTGCAACTCGGTCAAGGTTGTGCAACTTCTTTTCTTCAGGCGTGAAGGCAGTTTTATCTTTGGGAGCCTTAGCACCAGTTTGTGCTCCCACGCCTCCTCCAGCAGCAAATACTACGCTGTCGATCATGGGAATGATCGGTCCTGACTCTAGGACATCTAACATGCTGTCGTGGAGTGACGTTAGGTGTGCCTCCATACGTACGCGCCATACCGTGTAGTTCTCTATTGAGAACATCGGTACAATCCTAATACCTGACATATCAGACATCGTAAGAGTAAGAGTATAAGGATGCTGAAAAGATGCTTATGCAGTGAAAACGGTTTTCAGGATCAGTTCGAGAGGACCAAGTATTTCGAAACCGGCGATCGGTTGAACACCGTGCGCTCTGATACCAATTGTTGGTCCGGAGACGATAAGTCAGGTGTAGAGGGGGGGGGGTGAATACACCTGAGCTCAGTTTCTTTTTCTCAATGAAGGTCAGCTGAGCTGATGATTGCAACTGATGAACAGTGCCAAATAAACCTTCGATCGCGGGACAGAGTGAGTCGGCCCATCGAAGCTCTCTCCTACCGACCGTTGTCGGTACTTTGAGAATCGATCGGAGCTGTTGTGCGGAAAGTGTGGGGCCCGTAATTCGTCTTTTTTGAAAACACGTTTTAGCAAATTAAATCTTTTGGCTGTGCGCTTTATAAAATACGTTTTATGCAAGCTTATGATTTTCAAGTCAGTTGAATGCTATGCAATAAAACAGTAAAAGAACACAAGTGATTTAACGTGGTTCGGATACGCAAGATCCTACGTCCACGGTCCTGAATAAGGCAGGAGAACTTGTTGATTATTTTGAGCAAGCCTCAGCGCAGGATACCGTGACTTGGACGAGTTCCCTCTAAGTTATAGTCCTTAGCGACTTTACAATCCAAACCTAAGTCTGAAAGGGAAGGGAATTTTCTCCAACTGAGAAGGAGTTCTTACAATAAGAACAATTCACTAAATGTGAACTCCTTCGAATCTAAGCTATAAATATGACAATGAGCTTAGTCTAGAGAAGAAAGGGATGTAAGAACTCTAGAGAGAAAAACTGAGAAATCTTCTAAGTACGCAAGTTTTCCTCTGGATGATCTTTGAGTGTTCTAGAGCGTTTATGAACTTGAGCTTGTCCCTTCGAAATTTCGTCATTCGGAGCTTCAAAAACTTCTCTATTTATAGTTGTGAGTTATGGCATATGTCCGTTGGAGACGACGATGCCACGTGTCACAAGCTTCCAAGAAAAACGGCCATTAATTCGAACTTGTTGCAGCAGGGCAGTTAATGCACTGTTCATGAGAGCACTTTTCTTGTGTAGAGTAGGTAAGCGTTGTCGGCTTCTCATTGGTCGAGGTTTGTAGTTGGTGAGAATGTCGAGTTGACCGTTCAACAACCTCGTATGTCTTTCGCCGAACTTTTCGAAAAGACTTGAATAGCTGGGTCGCTTTCCGTAGGATACGATGGGCGAAAAGTCTCTGTCTTCTTCAGTGAGTCGGCCGACACGGCATCTACCGAGTAGGTCGGCGGCGACCGCGAAGGTACTGCGTGCTTGTTTCGTTCTTCGCCGATGACTATCGGTGGGAGTAGTCTTCTACCGATGATTTGTCACCGATGCGCTGTCTTCGACCGAGTGGAAGATCGGTGCCGATCGAAGAACACAAGCGATTACACTGATGACGTGGGGTTCTGAAAAGTATCTTCGACAGAAGATCAGTTCAACAATTACCCCGTACAGGACTTAGACAAAAATAATAATCAATATATCAAGTTTAACCTATACATCAGCTAATCCTAACGACACACTAATCTACTGATATCAGCTAGGTTTTGGGATCTTCAATTCCATAGTACTACTATGATTTCCCCCAATTTTCTTTTAACCGAACAACAGCTGAGTATCATCTACTGACTCATATCCAACATATATGCATAACTAAGAGTGAATCTTCTCTACCGGCAACCCCACCCCACTAAGCAATCTCTTAGACTCGCTGAAGTTATTAGGAAAGGAATTTCCTTGGGGAAGCATATCCTTAATCATTTGACTCATCCTGTCATAGCCCCTTTGCGACATATGATTCTCAGCCTTCAAGTTCATCATCTGAACTGCTGCAGACAATTGTGAGTAGGTCTCACAACCAGGCCACAAAGCCGTGTCGGCTGCCTGCAACATTTCATAGATCTTGTTTGCTTCATTATTTGGCGACTCCTCAATATCCGCATCAATATAATTTGGCCCAGCATGATCCATTACCATCCTCTGATAAGAGGTCGACGTGTCATTTTGCACATTTCTCGTAGCTTGTTCATTTAGTGTTACGGGTTTTTCCCCATGAGATGACCAAACTTTATAATTTTTAACGAATCCCTTCATATAAACGTGCTCTCTTACAACTTGTGTAGACAAAAACAGCTTATTCTTGCAATTTTTACACGGACATCTAATTTTTTCCCCGTCTGTATAAGAAGTTTGACTACTTGCCCAATCAATGAAATCCTCAATGCCATTCACAAATTGAGGATTCAATGAACCGTCTACTGTCCACCGTGTGTACATCCACGAACGACTCATTATTTCAAATCCTGGTTGTACGAATGGAGGAACAAGTTGAACGATTAACTTGGTGTAGATTGTTGTGTTGTTTATTCTCATGATTGTAAGTTGAAATGAAGGCTATACTGATATAGTTTTTATGGGCAAAATGTCAATATAACCAAGTTAAGTTATTAAACCAAAAGATAAGTACAAAATACATGAATTAGAATACCTTGCACCCACAAGAAAAGACAATTAGTAAAATCATAGAAGAGGAATTATGATAGTCCAACAGCTAAAACCCAAAAAAAAAAAAAAATTGTAAAGGATCTTCTGCACCCTACTTGTTTTCTAATTTACTAAACTAAAGTAATCACTTTATTTGGTTTTTAAAATATGTTATGTATTTAAAGTAACTGGACGTAGTATCTTATCTTTTGTAATATCAAATTTTTAGTCACATGGATTTCTTCAACTTGTTATTATTACAACCAACGATTGCCTAAAAAATACTATCACTCACACGGTTTCTACTTTTGGAGTCTTCTATTCTTTATATTTTTACTTTCCAAATATAGAGCTCGAACATTGTGCTCAAAAGAGAAATGATACAATAAAAACAAAAAGGAGAAAAACTTCTGATGATGCCGATTCAACAATTCAGCATACGAATGCACCTATACACTATTATGCTTATAATTTGATAAATGACAATTATGTGAGTAGTTCATATGATAGGCCCCGCATTAATGATTAATAATAAATTATATAAAGAAGATCTCGGGCTCGCTAATTACTAAAAACTAAAAGTTCTAAAGTTACATAATAGTTGTAACAAAAAGTAAGTTTCTACATAGGCTATATATGAGTACACAATTTCTAATACGGAGTATCTAGATACACACGACACAAGCCACAACAAAACTTGCAACCTTTCCTTTTCTTATCGACACCTACAATTTGAATAAATCCTACCTATAAATGATACGATGATCGTTATATTCTCTAGATAAAGCAAAATTAATTGACTAATTACTTAAATGTGCAAACTGCAACCTTTCATAAAATCGAATATCAAATAATAACATATTGTTAAGAAGAACTCGACAATTACAAATAACAATTAGTCCAAAACAAAAACAAACAACTCAAAAGCAAGTAGGATAACTTGACGTAAATGTGTTCAACTCACAGATCCAGTATCACCACACAATTCCACCGAAATTGGCCACAGTTTTTACTTTCACTAAATCCTCTAAATCGGACTTATCGACAAACTTGACTTAGCAAAAACATGTAGCATATGCAGCATGTATTCAAGAAAATAGAAAGACAAAAGTAGTAGGGTAACTCGGAGAGAGAGAGGCTTCGGCGAGCTACGCGGCGGCGAGCGAGCGAGTGGCGGCGAGCGGTGAGCTATTGGCGGCGGCGAGCGAGTGGCGGCGCAGCGGTGAGCTATTGGCGGCGGCTCCACCGGGCGGCAGCGAGCAACGGGCGGCGAGCTCCACACGGCGGCGAGCGAGCTGCGCGGCAGCGGCGAGCGACGGGCGGCGGCTCCGCCTGGCGGCGGCGACAAGCCGCGGAAGAGAGAAGGCGTTTTGTGTTACGTCGCTTCGCGCCCCGCCCGTAACTTAATTTAGGGTTTCTCGACGGATTTACCGACGGAAAAATCCGTCGGTAAACCCTAAATACATTTTTAATAAATTTAAATTACATTTTCATTTAAAATAAATCAAAATACATTTACCGACGGAAAAATCCGTCGGTATATTTTTTGCCTATTTAAAAAATGATTTTAATAAAATTAAATTACAGTTTCAATTTAAATAATTCAAAATATATATTTACCGACGGAGTTTTCCGTCGGTAAATTTAATAAATACTTTTCTCAAAAAAAAATTACAGTTTCGATTTAAAATAAATCGAAATATATTTACCGACGGAATTTTCCGTCGGTAAATTTAATAAACCGTCGGTAAATTTAATAAATAATTTTCTCAAATAAAAAAATTACAGTTTCGATTTAAAATAAATCGAAATAAATTTACCGACGGAATTTTTCGTCGGTAAATATTGCGACGACATATTCCGTCGGTATTCCGTCGGTATATTCAACAGCCATATTCCGTCGGTATTCCGTCGGTAAGCCGACCCGTGTTTCTTGTCCGTCGATAATTCCGTCGGTAAATTTGATAATTTTTGTAGTGATATGAATATAGAAGCTTGTATAATAAATTATTAATATTTCTATGACCTTTAAATTGATATATTCACCCATTGTATAAAAGAGAGAGAGAAACGTGAATAGTTGAGGAAAAATGAGAGAGAGAAAAATAAGGGAAACGGTTTTAAATGTGGAAAACAGTTCATGCATCCAGGAAATAAGGAATGAATTTAATTAATGTTAATGACAAAATTACACATGAGCCAATAACCGCATAGTAATTGCCGAATGGTGTAAATTACCATAAATTCATAAATATAAAATATAATTTTACCCTTAATTAAATAAACAAACTAAAGTTATATTTAAAAATATCTGAAAACAAAATTTAAATATGGACCATTAAATTAATGAAATCTAATGTCATAATTAGTTCCTAGTTCACACAAATAGGGAGGTTCTCACATGATCCACACCCTATATATATGGAGTGGTTCCCGTGTGAACAACCCTTATCGTGTGAACGTGTGAACACTGCACTTTAAAGACAAACGTATTGCACTTTCAAGGTAAATAGACTGCACTTTAATACTCCACTTTACGTACTGCACTTAAAGACAAATGTACTGCACTTTAAGTATTGCACTTTAAAATGCAATATATTTGTCTTTAAAGTGCAGTGTTCACACGTTCACACGATAACAGACTGTTCACATTTGAACCTTCTCCTATATATATATATATATATATATATATATATATATATATATATATATATATAGGGAGTGGTTCCCGTGTGAACAACCCTTATCGTGTGAACGTGTGAACATTGCATTTTAAAGACAAACGTATTGCACTTTCAAGGAAAATATACTGCACTTTAATACTGCTCTTTACATATTGCATTTAAAGACAAATGTACTGCACTTTAAGTACTGCAGTTTAAAATGGAGTATATTTGCCTTTAAAGTGCAGTACATTTGTCTTTAAAGTGCAGTATTCACACATACGGACTGTTTACATTTGAACCTCCTCATATATATATATATATATATATATATATATATATATATTGGAAGTGGAGGGCTCAGAACGACGACTTATTTTGTAATAAAAAATCATATATTCAAATTTTATCAATATTTATAGATTGAATTGTCACGCATAATTTACCTTATTACTACAATTTTACATCTTGTATGTGCTTCGAAGGCTAGTACGTGATTACAAATCATATATTCAGATTTTATCAATATTTATAGATTGAATTGTCACGCATAATTTACCTTATTACTACAATTTTACATATTATATGTGCTTCGAAGGTTAGTACGTACGCATCACGAGCGAAATAATAAAACTAGAATTTATTAGTTTAGAATGACGAAATTTATGTGGTGCAAATCCAATTTAAAGAAAGTCACCTAACCCCCAGCAGCAGACACCTCAAATTTGCATGCTTCAAACATCATTAAAAATAAAATAAAATAAAACATTGCTTACGTGAGCATATAATAACTAGACGGCATATGCCCAAAAGAAACTAAAGAACACAAGTGAAGCCAGGCGCATTTACGATACGCCCAGCAAGATTTCTTGCTGTTCGAAGTAATGTTGATAAATAAATAATGATTAGGTGTGGTTTACTGTTAATTTTAGCCCAATTTGTCGCTAAATTTAGCCTAATCCAAATGCCACAATTTCTTAAATTGATTCAACACAATTTGGCTAAAATAGTAAAATTACCCATACCTCAACCTACCCCACTCATTAACACCCACTCAATTCATTTGCTCAGTATAATAAATTTCGTTCAATAATTTCCGGACACATTTCATCATTCTATGTTTCACATCATAATAATATTATAAGAATATATTATATATAAATATAAGTAAGATTTGTCAATAATTGTTTGGCTGTTTAAGAACTAGAGGAGGACAAACATGAAAAAATCATAATGAGTTTTCGTCATGTTCCCCATCTGGAAGGTATACACAACATCACATAAAGTGGAATTTTCAGTTGTGTTGCTAAATAAGAGAGAGAGAGTTATGGAAGTTTTAAGGGTTATTTGCCTCAAAATACATGAATTTTCTTCAGTTTCGCTTTTTGCCTTACACGAACTTTAAAATCTGTCTGAAAATACACGAACTTTCAATTTGTTTCAAATTGCACATGCTGTAGAATTTTCCACAAATTAAAGCTGACATGGCAATCGGAAAATCCTACGTGACTTTGCCGGCCGGCATACGAAACGACGTGGTTTTATTCATGTAATTAAAATACCCATTAAGTTAAAACGACATCGTAATATTAATCAGAATTGAAACTATTTTCGTTTTTCTTCGCAAGCCCAGTTTCTTCTTCGTATAAGCCCTGCTCCCGCTTCCCCTCACCATCGAGCCGCCGCTCTCCCCCTCACACCAAGGCGCCGCTCTTCCTGAAATTGGGACTTCCGGTGTTTGAAGATTGGGATTGGAGTTTACGGTGTGAAATTATCTTTTCGCTGTTCTTTTATCTGGGTTTTAATTTCTGCTGTGGGATAAACAACTCCTATAAATCGGGTTTGGGGAGGATGCTTGCGGATGCATTACGATACTACTACTTTGATAGGTCCCTTGAAAACATTAATTCAGAATAGACTGCTGTTGTAAATAGTTGCTTCATTCAATAAGCCTGATGTCATCCTGCAGTGATAGTCTTGTTGAGGAAGTTTTACACTTCTTTCTAATGAATGCGCTTAATTTAATTTTTATGGATTTAATTACATTGTAATCAAGAACCAGTATAATCCTCAATTTTAGATACACATGGAGCCGACAATTATAAAATTTAAATCAAAGATGAACTTTATGTAAAAATTGAAATGAAATTTTAAATTCGTGTGCAATTTAAATGAAATTCAAAGTTCATGTGCAAACCGGAATAATTACAAAGTTTATGTATTTACAAGAAGGAAAAAAAATCAAACTTTTGGTAAATGCTGATTGGACTGCCACGTATGCATACACGTCATGCCGAAAAATTTCATGTCAGCTTTGATTTGGCCGGATTTTTGACCGGTGTGAAATTTGAAACAAATTGAAAGTTCGTGTATTTTCAGGCAGATTTTAAAATTCGTGTGCAAAACGGGAAATTAAAGAAAGTTCATGTATTTTGAGGCAAATAACCCAAGTTTTAATGGTACTTTGTACTTTTTGTACTTTTTGAACAATGTTTTCGAACTATTTTTATAATTGAAGCCATATGTAGGTAAATATGGATAATATATTTTGAAATGGAATTAGATTATTTATATATTTATATAGAATTTAGGGACTAATAAGACTCCTAGTTTTAGGACACATTCCGTATGCCAATCATTAAACATTAAAATTAGGATTTTTTTTTTGCAAATGTCCCATCCAATTATTATCGAGATCCACTAATTTATCAAGAATACAATTTGTATGTTTTACCATTATATTTCCTTATGTCACAAGATCAAATTTAGTTTATCAAATATTCAAGCTCGAACTCAGTTTATCGAATATAAAATAATATTTTAAATTTTTAATGAAGGTGAAAAGGATGTAGTAAACGGAGTTTACAGGTGGGGGGCCAATTGTCCAAACGATAGCAATTAAGTTCTCATTGAAACACTGTCTCCTGCATTATTGGTTGTACCTTTCTACCCGCTTTCAATACATGTACTTTCTCCTGCTTTTGCCAGGTGTCTTTTCTGAAGGAAATATTGGTGGTGCTGAAAACCGTACAGATTCATGTCTTCAGACATTTCATTTTTGGTAATTAAATAATTGAGGCTTTGAAATGGAAAAACAATTATAGCCATCAACTAAAACAAAACAAAATATAACCATTTTGTTTTTATACGGCGCTGGGCCGATGGGGAAGTCTATCGGCCCTCCATCGGCCTTGAGGAAAAAAGTCGAACTCTCCCCATCGGCCGAGCCACTTAACCTGATTTGTTGAAATTATAGGCTCTGAGGGCCGATGGGTGGCCGAATGGGTGTTGTCCGTTGGCCCTAACCGCCATCGGCCGAGAGAAAAAAGGCCGAAGGCCGAATATCCCATAGGCCGACCCAGTATAATCGGCTAAAAAAAACAGTTGTGATGGCCGAAGGAGGGCCGAAGGTGGGTATCCACCGGCCCTCCATCGGCCCTAATCCCTTCCTTCGAGACGGGATTCGACACGGGATTGGACAAGACACCTGGAAGGCTTTTCCTGCAAACGTGCAGTAGGACCGATGGAGGGCCGATGGAGGGCAGATCTAAGGCATGTGGGAGGTGCAGTTTCAAATCAGCTTTATCTGTTGAAATGACTAGTCGGATATGACATGCACGTTAATGAGGGCCGATGGGGGGCCTATGGTGAAATGTGTACTAGACTTCGATTTTCACGTGAAACTTTATAGAAAATTTTCTTATAAGACGTAGAATGGCCGATTTGGTTGAATCACCGAAAAATTTCCTCATTTCACTTTTCTCAATTCTTCAAACTAAATTTGACAGAAATGGCCGATTTTCGATCAATTATTGTGAAATTGAACAGCCAATTCGATGCAGAGTCAAATTATGTCGGTGGCCATGAGTTCATGGTTTACATTCCTTCAAACAATATTTCTCTCGAATATCTTCGACAAAACATTGATCAGTGGCTCACTGCTTATTCCCTTCCGTTCAACTACTTCATTTATTATACTGCTGCTTCCCGACGAACTGGCAGGATGATGAAGGCCATTTTGGGCCATGATACTGATCTTATGCGACTGTGCTCTATCGACGTAGAGCCGGTTGTGTTTATTATGTATCCTGAAGTGCAAAGTCCTCAATTTGGTGTTCCGAACCCGAATCAATTTCCCAAAGATAATTCTAATTTCGAGGGGTCCTAATTGGTTTACGGGGCAAGAAAGTAGAAGTAATGATGGCGGACAGGCTCCCCAAAGGAATGTTCTTGTGGAGACGGATTCAGATGGTGAGGCGGATTTGGACTCATCATCTGATGATGATGAAGATGAAGATATTCCTTCTGCCTTGATTAATTGTTCGTTACAAGATTTTGCTGCAGGGATTTGGAGGAAGGGTGGCGTAAGTCAACTTATGTCTTTGCTAGTTCCAGTCAATCGTTCTCGAACAAATGATGAGACTGTATACGACAACACAGAAGCAGCAAGCAACTGACTACTTCCTGTTGTTCCCCTTGATGTATCTGATTCAGTAGCGGCGCAAAACTTGATTACTCTTGTAGACGGAAGTCTGCAAGCAGGATTGATGTTTAGCTCGAAAGACGAACTTTATGCTGCTGTCACTCTATTCCATTTGGAAAACGGTGCGGATTTCAGAGTGCAACGTTCGAGTGCTTCCCGTTTGGAATATTTGTGCAGAAGAAGTGTTAAAAAAATTTCCTAAAATATATAACTTAAAATCATGTTTGTACCTCAGTGCTTTGTACAATTAGTTGCTCCGGCGGTTGGCTATCATACAGCCGTTGTACATGCTGCGTATCAAATAAGTCCATGACGACTGACTCATGTTGCTGCATTTTAGACAAAAACTCATGGTCAAATGAAAAAATAAATATAAAATTAATTTGAATAGTTAAGATACCTGTACAGGCGGTGGGGACCGTGGAGCAGTATAAGGGAGTGGCTCCCAACGTTTCGGGACCCAAACATCTCTCTCCTCGTACATGCTATGCCGCCCCTGATCATAGCCCCAATTAGCCATTCGAGCAGGCACATCCCAGGGATCTGCATCGACACTCGTCGTATCTTCCACATCTTCTTGTGGCTGTTCGGCATCTTGATTCTAGCTGGGCCACTCATGTACAGTGACAATCCTCCCCCGTGGTGGCTCACGTGGTGCGAGATGTTTCCTCATCCGATTCATTCGGTAATTTGCTCCACGTCCCACATAGAACCGGATCCTATGCCTTTACCCGCCTTGCCCCTCTTGCGGCTCTAAAGACACTTTTTTAGCAACTTCCCCACTTTTTTGAAGAACCGATCCTCGTTCTCCTTCCACCGCTTATCCACTTTTTCTAACAACTCAGTCTCGCGCTGCTGGAACCGTTCATCTATCGACCGGATCATTCCTTCGTACGTGGGCAAAGTAGAATCTTCATCCCTCCGAGGCCCAGATGACTCACCCTCCACCAGTGCACGTTTCTTCTTCGATTTTTTCTTCTATGCAGCCGGCGGAGGATCCCGTACACTGCCCTCTTCATCAACTCGTCTCGGCTGTACGGGGGTCGGTCTAGGAAAAGATACACCGATCGGATTCTCTCCAATCACCCTTCTCCAGTATTCCGATAGCTGCTCCTCGGGAGTGGGCGTAAGAGTCTCATGGGGCGGTGTCTCCATCTGTTCGAAAAGTTAAAAAAACAGGTTATAATACGTTTTTCTTACTTGTAAATATTTTCATAAATATTTAAAATGTTACTTACCGGCAAGGCAAAGAAACTAATCCATTCCGTATCTGGTGGCGTGACAAATACCCATTTCACACATCGGGGCATACCACCATCATTCATAAGGCGTACACACAGCCGGGCCAAATCTGGTATCGCCTCTTATGCCCAGATCTACAATACGATTAAAGATCAGTACAAATATAAAATATAAAAATTATAAAAAATTAAATTATTAAATATAAATTCGTAACTGAAGAGCCCAAACTGGCCCATAAATATTATACTTCAATTTTACTGCATCGACTCGGTTCGGTGCAAAGCTCATGTAGTGCAGGAGGGCATTGTACGTATATGATCCCCATGGAAAATCGTTCTACGCGTCTACATCGTCAGCAAGAAACCACATCCACGTCTCGACCTTCTTCGTGTCGGCAGGTGCGAAGAAAAAACACATCAGTGCCAACACATTGGCCACCTTCAAATAATCGTCTTCGGAGAGGTCACCGAGCTTGTCATTTTTTCATAAATTTAGCAGATCGCCTCCTGTTACTGGATTTCCGTCTGTAGTCTCATGTATACTCCAGACTCTACAGGGGCACGAGCTGCCGTCGTATCGAAAGTAGAAGCGCCGAAAAATAAGCCAGTTACGATTGCATACTCGTACTGCGAAGTTCTAAGCTCCCGTCCGGATATTTGAAAACGAACCTCCCCGGGCGGTGCCTGCACCTCATAGCACATGAGCTGATGCAAAGCTAAGATCGAACTTTTGCCGTTCCTCCAACTAAGCAAATGTCAAAACTGACCGTCTCTAAATTGACGAACTAGGTCACTACCCCCCGTCTAGCAAGTGTGTTTTTTAATAGTTCGGGTAGACCATGTCTCCAATATGTCGTGACTTTTGTGGTCTTTTGTCTAACCGGTAGTCGGATATAAGCGGGCTGCAAGATGTACAAAAAAACGAATTAATTAGTTAAGACGAATAAATAAGGGCCGAACGAGGGCCTATGGAAGGGCCGAACGAGGGCCTATGGAAGGGCCGAATAAGGGCCGATGGGAGGGCCGAATTCTCTAAGGCCAGCCGGGGCCGAATGCTCTACGGCCAGCCGGGGCCGAAGCCTATAAGGCCAGCCAGGGCCGACGGCCTATTCAACACAGTTCGGCCGAGGCAGGGCCGATGGAGTGTCTTCTCTGTCGGCCCTGCCTTCGGCCCTCCCATCGGCCCCAGTTTCATAAATTTCCAGCAAATTAACACTCAAATCCTCTCCAAATTCTCAACAATTTCATCAAAAATTGGACATTTCAATGTAAACCCAACCCAATTTCAACATAAATTTCGTCTATCAATGAAATTCAATCACAATTCGTGGCATAAATCGACAATTCAAAAAAAGGCACTTCTACATTTGAACATGAATTCGCATAGATCGACAATTTAATTCACTCAACGTGGTTTCTAACATGAATTTGCATAGTCTCTAACATGGAAGGGCCAAAGAATCGGAATTACGAACCTCAATTTCGCCAGAAGACATGGCGTTTCAAAGGGGATCGGTGGCGGTTTCGGCGGCGGCGTTTCGCGGCTGTTGTCGGCGACTAAACGGGCGACGAACGGCGGCGATGAGCGGCGGACTAGGGTGGCCGGCGATTGGGTTGGAGAAAATGGGTGAATTTTCGGCGAAAAATGGTAGAAAATGAGAGTTATTTTCGGCCAACGGTTATTTTCATTCGGCCCTCAATTATTGCGACTCAGGGCCGATGGGAGGGCCGATGGGTATCGGCCCTCGTTTAATAAACGGTTTAATTTTTTTTTGCCCTTCGGTAAATTTCGGGCCGTTACATGTAACGACTTCTAAAGAATCAGGGCCGATGGCTCGGCCGAATCGGGGCCGATGTCCATCGGCCCTCATTTTTTTTACGTTTTTAAAAAAAATATATATTTTTAAAAATTATTAAAAAAAATTGTTAATTATTTACGTTTATTATTTTCCGAGGGCCGATGTCTCGGCTGAAGGGGGCCAATCACTATCGGCCCTTCAATTATTTCTGTTTTCTCAGTAGGGGCCGATAGGTCGGCCTAAAGATGGCCGATCTCGATCGGCCCTCAGCACATTCGAAATTGGCCATCATCGGCCCTGAGAAATGTCCATCGGCCCCCCATCGGCCCTTCTGACAGCCTGCGCCCACAAGAAGACAAAATTGCTAGATTTGTTTTTTTATAAAGGAAGGCCAAATTTTATTTTATTTTTGGCTTTGGCCAACAGTGCATATTTTCACTAAATAATTTATTCCATGCAATGATTCATAAATTATATGTAACAGAAAGAAATAATATTAATAAATTTGTTTACAATAAGACTCTATATATAATAATAGCTTGAATACGATGAGGATAACCTTGACAGTGTTGTACAATTTGAGCAAAAAAAAGCGACTCAAACTGACATGAGTATTAAATTGTTGAATGGTGTACCGCGTGCTAGTAATAATTTTGTGAAAACATTTTCTTCTTAAATTTTGAACTTACAAGAAAAATCGACAATTGTTATTCGATACGTGTACAGAAAACATGATAGATTAAAATCTCGACGTGGTTGCAGCAAGTGGAATAGCCGCATTTTAGCTGAGGAATGTTATAACATGCATTAGTGCATCTACAATCAAAAGTTCGGAGTTGAAATATGTATTTTTTTTAACTTTTAAGAGTACAAGGAACGAAATAAAAATTCAAAAAAAATTATTGACCCATTGAAATTAGCACCTCGCCCTTTCAGAAAATCCCTCTTGTTTGAATCCCGCAATCTACATTTAGCACCCGGTGTCATCATGGATGGGCGATAAGCAAGATATAGTAGGATTAGTGTTACTTGCAAAATACATAGAATCGAATCTTAAAAAAAATCCGTAATCACTATAAAAAGTAAATTCGTGAATAATAGTCTGGAAACTATATATAAAGCATAAATCACACTAGATTAACTAAATATTTCGTATTCTTTTCGCATATAGAGATCATGCTTTGGATAATTTCCGGAGCAATATGAATATCTTAGTTGCAATTACTGATGGGCTTCCAATAACAATTATGGGCATCCAATAAATAACTGGGCCAAGTTTTTTTATATTTAGAGAAGCCCAATAAATAATGTCGGTTATTTAGGTTTAGAATTTAAGCCGAACTACATATACTTTTTATTATTACCTTTCCACGAATTATATATAACATGTTAACAAATGTATGGGGTTATTTTTAGACTATTGGCAAAATTGATAATTAGCATTTATAAATTATCACTAACTAGTTGTAAAATTGTTTGTTTTATCAATAATATTTCTAATAAAGTTTCCACTTTGTTCTTTAAAAATAAGTACTAGACCTTCAAGTTAAATCCTCACTGGATTACTGACATTTAAGTGGACCACCAACTAGGACTAATAGATTACAAATTAAGACATTAATCTTAGTTTCTTGTCATTAAGTTGAATAAATCGTTGTAATAATGCTACTGTTCTTCCAACTTATGTTCAATATTCGTTATCAAACAACGAAAATGGTCTTCGACAAATAAAACAATACATTAAAAAACATAATATATTTTCGGTTGCTTTTACTCCTTTTTAAATGTGCGACAGTGGAATTGATGAAGAATCTAATTTCCAAATAAGTTTGTTCACCTAATAATTATGATAAGAATTAGTAAAGCCTAAACCTCATCTAACTACTATTCATATTCTTTGCAAAAATTCAAAGTCAGCGTCAGATCACAGATGCCCTGAAACTAGCAGGCAGTTGGATACATTGAATTCTTCTCCTTTTGAAGGATTAGTTGAGATTTATGAACAAACTTAAATCGGACGGAACCCCGAATTTTACTAGTCGCACGGAAAATAAATATGTCTTGATACAAGATTTGTGGACATTTGTCTGAAATACAGACATACCCATCGTAATTAACGGTCTTGTTCTAAGAATTTTCTTCCTTTTCAGAAGATGAAGAAAAATTACAAGGATCATTGTAATAATTCTGTTGAGAAATTCAAGAATTTTTATTTCTTATATTGAAAATAATTTTTATTTGATGGATTAGTTGGAGGAAATGACAATGTCGTGCACTTTCAACAACCGCATTTTCCCTAAAATCTAAACCCCATGAACTTTGCGTTTTTTTCTTAATTGAATATGAATTAGGAACGGTGATTTACTTTTATGCCCTTTGATCTTTATATATTTATTATTTATAAATGTATGTTACGTTTTAGTGGGACAAAAAGGTCAAAAAAGCAAAAACTAGATGTAGGGCAGATCGGGTATTTCAAGCTCCACAATTGTGATTATGGTAATTAAGAAATATTAATTTTAGAATTAGATTAATTGCGAATTAGTCAAGAGAGAGACACGTGCGGACAAGAAAGTCGTGGTGCATATATAAGAGTCGACCACTCCACAGAACTACCATTTTCTCAAACTGAAAAACTGCTTTTCATCAAGATTCTACATTTCTTCGATTTCGTACGCTGTTCAAGAAAATGGAAGGCTCGGCCGCCGCCGGCGACGGCGTGGATGGCTGCTACAAGCCGCTGCCGCGGCTCTACTTCGTTTTCATGGTCCTTTGGGTTCTCTCCGCCGTTTCTTGGACCTTCAACACCTACAGAAACCGCCATTTTCAAGTAATACCGTTCACCACCTCTTTTCGAGATCTTCGTGTGGTTTTTCTCGTAGATGCACATTTAACGAAATATAGACCTTTTTTTAAGTCTTCCTTATTTTTCCCTTGTTTTTGTTAGGTATGGCTTGCATGAATTACAGTTTACAAGTATAATGATCTAATTTTATCTTGGAGTTGTTATCTTAAAAAAAAAAAAAAAAGAACTTGGGTGATTGATCAATATTAATTTATTCTATATACATTTATTAATTTCATGTAATTTTTTTGGTATACATTTTTCCAGCCCAATAAATTACACTGGATGCTAGCATCTGTTCCTTGGGTTAAAGTTTTGCAGCTTTTCTTCTCTTTCCTCTTCTGGTAAGTCCTTTACCATGATAAATTACAAATATACCCTTCAATTTTATCGTGAGAGTAAAAATACCCTTGAAGGTTAGAGGCAAAGCAAAAATAAGCTTAGTTTTTGCAATGTACAAAATCACCTTTACATCAATTATAACTTTCTTTAATTTGTAATTTTGGACGAAAATATAATTTTAAGGTAGTTTCTGCTCTCAAATATAAACGTGAAGGGTATTTCAAAACGCTAAATATCTTGATTGCAGGTACACATGTTTCTACTCAAACGTATGCTCCTTATGGATATCATTTGGGGTGTACGTAATGGGAGTCTTATTCCAAACTTGTGCTTTCGTCTCCTTCTTCCTCATCTCCCACGGCTACTGCATCACCTGTTACCGTCTCTCCCTCTTCGAGAGGCGAAGCATAGCTGCTTTGGGTTGTGTCTTTTACTTGACTCTTGTTGGCTACAGGGCTTCCGTACCGTACTTCTCTGTGAGTCTTCATTGTCAACATAAAATTTTACTGAGTTTAAGGTTGCCCGAAACAATTTTGAGCTCTTACTGCTGTGCAGGCGCTCTTGGTGCTAAATTACATTACCGCCTTCTACGTGATATTCAACCATGTCTCGCAGAACATAAACGTTCTGCGGGATCAGTTGAGCTTCATAGACAATGGCAACGTGCATGCTATGTATGACGCCGTATATACCAAGTACATCATGTTCAAGTAAGAATTCTTTGCATCTTTCCCTTATATTCATTGCGGAAATACTATATAAAAACCACGGACACTTCAAAAACATCAATCAACATACTGTATTTAACATTCCATCATGATACTTAGAGTGTCGTATCTACCACTACATTTGAGTGCACATCACATCTATTTCTAATAAATACATACAAAATTGATCTATTTTTACTTGATTATATATTTTTATATAGATCATCGTTGTATCATGTTCTAAGTTTCTAGAAAAAATATCTTATCCCGTGTTTTTGTTCAGGAAATTTCAAGGTGCGATGCATATTGTAGCTGTCACGGAGTTTGCAGTATGAGCTTAATAATTATTATCTTTCAACATTCTTGATTAATCCCAAACATACAAGAAAATTTACATTAATTAATCTTGAGTGTTCAATTTGATTTCAGATGTTGATCAGTTTGGATAATTCATTGGAGAGTTATTGGGTCCGGTTGCTGGTTCGAGAGTGGGCCCAGTTCTTCCTCCACCTCACTATAGGGTAATATTCTGTTACAATATTATTAATCTCGGAATTATGGCATAACTTTGTATATACAAATATATACGCCGTAAATTAAAACATGATTGCTCTATCTAGAATTAAGCAAATTTTGGTGCAGATGGATATTCCGGCCTCAACAAGCGGCACCGCGGTTCTCAGTTATGCCGGTTTTGAAGTCGAAAGCAGAGACGGTTATACCAATTTACAGCATTGTAAGCAGCTTCATCATCTCTCTCTCTCTCTCTCTCTCTCTCTCTCTCTCTCAAGATTGTTGTGAAGATGATTTGATGATGTGATTGTGGCAGGAAATGGATGCTGAGACATTCAAGGAATTCAGACGCCATGAGTGGCACATTGGAGTGGTAAGAATCTAATTATTTAACCTCGGATTTGGAAAAGTGAAATCATGTTGATGAGTTTGGTGCATGCAGGCGTGTAAGGGAAGCGTAACGGATTCAGTTCTAGTGGTGATTCAGCAGCCGCATTCACCAACCCAGACTATATGAGTTCTTACCTAGTTAACACCAATATAATTGTACATTTTTTCTTCAACTCAACATTCAACAACAAATCAAACAAGAGAAATTATGATTTAAACAAGTTTTAGAGTTACGATTAAAATTGATTAAAAATTGAATCCAATATTACAAGAGTTATAGCTTTTTTTACATAAAGAATAATGTAATAATGGATTGTGCTTCCTCCTCTTCACTTGTGCAAAAATTATGCACCAGAGTGAAGAGTCTATAGATAATAGATGTCCAAATAGTAAAAAAAAAACTTCAAATTAAAGTTATTGAAAATACATGAATTCATCGTCATTAAGATTTATTTATGAAACTAAGAGTCTTAATTGATTGATAAATAATAAATTGATAATTTGCAAACCTGTATATAGATCAATAATGTATAAGTTCTAACAATTAAGAGTTTCAGAAATTTAATTATAACTGATTTGGAGGTATGTGTAATTAAGTAAACATGTATTTGACAAATTATGATACATAGTCTAAACCTATTTCATGGATATAATATCCACAACTCTCTCTCATCTGCCTTGTCCAATTGTTGGCTCTTGGCTGTTCTCTATAACTTTTATCTCTTACCTATGTTTTTCCATAAATCAAGAAAATCAGAGTGGGATATCCTACTTATGACAACGGTTAATAACCGTTACTATAGCTTCTATCAATGATAACAGAATCTTTCGCAACAGTTGAAAACCTATCTATGACAATGGTTTAAAACCGTTGTTGTTAGTTACAACAAGGGTTATTAACCGTTGTCTATTAACTTTT
Organism: Lavandula angustifolia; assembly: GCA_028984105.1. Lineage (NCBI taxonomy): Eukaryota > Viridiplantae > Streptophyta > Magnoliopsida > Lamiales > Lamiaceae > Lavandula > Lavandula angustifolia. The sequence continues at coordinate 3,656,841 of CM054812.1, forward strand.
ACCTACGACAACAGGACATTTTGTACTAGTTAGGAACGCACCTATCACAATGGTTATTAACTATGGACTTTTTTTAGTAGTGGATCTACACTTTAAAATTATATGAAGAACATATAATTGTAACTCATGCAACGCGAACTAACAAGAGAATACAAAGCATACATACTGTAACTAATGAATCTTTCTAATATAATTGCACGAACCAAGACTTAGATTAATGCTTCTAAACAAATATCTTTGCCCTCTTCAAACAAAACATATATATATATATATATATAAGGAATGAATCATATGAGAAGCCTCCTTAAAATAAGAAATAAGAAGAAATATGCACCCTTGATTTTATTTTTTGATGGTTTAGATTGAACTAGTGCCACACCCGTGCGTTGCACGGCTATGAATGTTCAATTGTCTAAAAAAAGACATAATAAATGATTCTAAAACACAAAATAGTTATCCGTAATAGGACAAAATAATTTTAACTTTGCACAACCAAAATAAAGATTAATGCGTTAATATAATTATTCAAATATGAGAATATTTTAAAAAATAAACATATTGAACCATACACAATCAGTTATTTTAAACTTGTAAAAGTACAAACACTAGACTACAAAATAAAATGTCTAGTGATACAAAAAACAACACTAATAGAACATTTGAAATACATTGCCTCCAATAAATTCCTATCCAGCACCAATATGCTCCAGTAATCAATAATTGCAGTTCAATTTTCAAACAATAATTAGGGAATGGTTGGATTAGCATTCTCTGTATCATATCCCACATGAACTTTATCTGATTCTTCATGGTTCTCTAAAAAATAGATATACAAAAGATCCTACACTATATTTTTACTTAACGTTTTCCACTCGAAGAGGCAGCATCGTCGTTAATCACATATTATCATTTTATTTTTCTCTAGAAGCAGTAATTTTATTTTGTTTTTGCATACTCATAACTAAGTCAATTTTTCATAAATATTTTTACCATTTGAACTGAGAAAGTCAATAAGTGATATCCAGCTCGAACCTTTAAAATAATTATTATTTGATTTTGTACATGTTAAGTTTCCACACTTCATTATCCCATATCTATTTCCTATACGCGTCCTCCTACTTTTTATCGCATTATCCTCACTCTTAGATTAATCTTTTAAGAGCCGGTATCAAATACTTGTTTCGTCTTCATTTCATGTTTTATAGTTTGAAGATGGCCCAATTAAAATCCATCTTGTTTTTTATGATAACATAATATTCTATAAATAAACCCTGAAGTATCTCCCCATCTCAAAAGATAAAAAAATTTTCAGGAGAAGGTAAATTTTCAAGATTGGGAGACAGTTCAGGATTTATTCATGGAATATTATGTTATCATCAAGAAACAAGAAGGATTTGATTCGGGGAATCTTCAAGTCAAAGGTCATGAAATGAAGACCAAACAAGTATTCGACTATGGGTCTAAAGAAATGCACGAAGAATACCAGACATCTAATTATAAGAGTGAGGATACTGCAAGAAAAAGCAGGAGAACACGTAAAGGAAAGAGATATGGCAGAACAAAAGTCGGAAACTTAACAACTACAAAATCAAATAAGAATGATTTTAAAGGCTGGAACTTAACATCACTTATCAACTTTATCAGTTGAATTGGTAAAAGTACTAATGAAAATTTGTCTTAATATAATGCGGCATCAATTATGTATGATGAGTATGTAAAATAAAATAAATTGCTACATCCAAAGAAAAAAAATGATAATATGTAATGCATGGCTATGCTATATCTTTAAGAGGTAAATGTTAAGTAAAAATAGAGTATAATGAAATTAATAACAATCACATAAATTAATATGAAAGAATACCACAAATTTATTCAAAGAAAGGATTTAAACAACAAAATAGAAACAAACACAATCACTTACTTTAAACTTCTACAAATCCAAGGAATAAAGTACCAAACAAATACGTCCATTAATATAAAGACAACAGTTTAACAACATTTGCAGTAGCCACATACTCGGTTGAACACTAATCCTCTTCGTGACCAATATTGTTATTCAACAAAGGCAACTCAGTCTTCAAACATTCATTAACACCAAAGATCTCGACGAAAATATGCGTATCAGGACGAGGATTAAATGTCAAAAAATTGTTCAACGTCACATCATTTTCACGCAAAAAGCGAGCCCAACCATGTTTAATACACCAAATACCATTCGCATCCAGTTCTACCTTGCAGTTCCATTGTCCAAAGAAGGTCTCCAAAACAATATTTTGAAACTGGATCGATTGAAAAAAAGTTCCAAACTCAGATGGAAAAGCCTATATACAATATAAACAATAACCAACATTATTCCACAATTTTCATAGTCAACCAAATCATATATTTAAAAAAATGTATAAAACAACATTGTATAGCAAATGCGAGATGCTTCACTGGTGATTTTTCTTCAGTTCTCGAACCTACTATTACCCTAACGGAGAACTACGAGATTAATTTTTGACCGACTAAAGCATAAAAAAATAAGCAAAGCAATGGAAGAAATAAATTTATAGATTACTAAGTCCGAGATATTCACGTATTTATCATCGAATCCTTCTTTCAATAGCTGACAAAACCCCTCATAAAACAGTACACGTGAACCTCTGACAGTCAACATTTATAGAACTGAAACATAATACACGAAATAGAAATAGCACAATTAGAACTTATAATAAAAACCAAAAAAACAAAACAGCACCCCAAAACAATTAAATACAACACAATTACATCAAATTTACAGGCTAAACACAAACATATAGAACAACGAATCAATTAATTGTAGAATCAACAATTGACTGTCGACATACATCTAATACCGATATTTCAGTAATTGGTATAATAATTCGGATAATAAAACATAGAATAACCAGAAATTAATTTATTTTAATTTTCATGTCACATATCTAAAGTTAAATATAGACACAACCACAATTAAGAAGTAACGGCGCACGTATTCATAAAAACCCACAAGAAGCAAAGCATAAAAGATGCTCCTCTCTAAACAGAGCACCCAAATTTCCAAACCAATTTCATGGAATACATTTAAAAAATTATGTAATACTCATATTTCTGATTGACGCCTTAACCTCAATTACAAAAAACATAATATTATCCGTAATGAATAAATAAATTAAAACAAACATCAATTAAAGCATACGTTCTAATGAAACATAATATTTAAACGAACTAATATGATAGATCTTCCCTGAAATGTAACAGATCGAAAGATTATAGGATCTAATATCACAAATCTTCCATGAAACAAAAAGGAAAAAAGGAATACGAAAATTATAGCATCTGTTCGTTTCAAATATCAATACAAATACAATAAGTAACGAACGAAAATGAAACACAAACATACCTTGAGAAGAACTAGCCGGCGCAACAGCAATTCCTTGAAACTGTCGGAAGCCTTAAAGGGAAAAAAACCCTAGGTCCTTTTCAACCACTTATATATATAAATAAATATATGCACAAACCTAATAAATAAATGTATATATATATATATATATATATATATAATGAATATGAATATTGGGCCTCATAAAATGATAACATTATGATGTATCATGCAAGAAAAGAATTGGCCTACTGGATCCGAAAATAGCCCACCAAACATGTATAATTATAGCTCTATTTTATTAAGAATATATCTTGAAAAATTAACAATTATATCTCTATTTCCAATCTTCCCTGTAATAAATATTATTAAATAAGCATTTTGAATTTTAATATTATTTGAAGACTATAAAATTTAATAATAATCAAAACTGCATAGGTATCTAAATATAAATAATTTGTTTTATTAAGTAAGGATTTTCGGATAAAATATATGTAATTTATTTGTAATACTATATACTATACTATATATTATGTGGCAACAACAATGTAGTAAATATGTTGACGATACAAAGCACAAAATATTAATATTAATTCAAGCTCAAAATACAAACTAAAATAAAAAAATACACAAGCTACAATTATACAATAAATACTAAAAACTACAAAATACTACTACTAATTGAAAATAAAAACCTTAACTAAATTACATAATAGATATTAAGCCTGGATGTGTACGGTATCATCATCTTTGGAATATATACTACCTCTTTTATGCATCTTTCCGAAAACCGTCATCGTCCTCATTTGAATATTATACATATAGACGAGATTCGAAACACGAAGAACAACTGCACCATTAACAAAAGTAAGCGGTTCCATGAACGGCGTATTTGTAAACTTAAATAACTTCCTCTTTAGTCCACAAAAGAGAACAGGATCCACATCATTAAATGCATACAAACTTGCAGTAAACTCAAGCTTCCAGATCGGTTCATAAGGTTCACTTAAAATCCATAGTTGCACCCCATGTTCAGAAAGTACAACATAGTGAAGGCATCCTTCCGATTTACCAATACACATCTCCGGAAAGAATTTATTAAACAAACTACACGGAAGCGGATATGCGGTAAGATAAGCTAAATCACGACGACAATCAAACATCAAAATTCCATTTTGATAGGTCAACCAATATATAACACCATCAAGTTCAACTGCTCTTCCCAAATCTTATCATAAGGACATACACATTCAGCAATCGATCTCACCCACTTCTTGCTAACGGAACAATAAACGTTAAAGATAAATCTACAATCAACACCATCCTCCATAATAGTACGGACATCAACCAAGCTGAACTGGAAAATACCATTGATTATACGATCATGAAGAACAAAACCCAAATTGGATAGAAAAGGAAAGCTATCGGGGAAAAGGAATAGGCACGCGACATGTCGGAGAGTAGGATTGCAAATATAGATTTTATGCGGCATACTCGGCAAATAATTACGGCAATGACCTGATATCCCACACGTTGAAAACAAAACCATAACAGGTTCACCAATGAATTTCAACACACCAGAACGAAGCATCGGGATATCATCAGAGCATGAAACATAAGATACACTTCGCGAATCATCTGTTACCATCCAACCTAGAGTATCTTTAAAAAAGAAACCAGAAATTTTACCACACAACTTTAATTGCCACGTTGCAAAGAAAGCTGTGCATATTAGATCATTCCATCCCCTACTTACCACTTTCAATGAATTTAGTTCATCACCAGTCAAACGTCCCAGAACATTTTGAAGAAGGTTTTCATCTTCATACCATTGCATAGGAACACTTTTCAATTTCTTAAATTGAATCTTCATAGTCAACAATTTCTACATGTAAAGATTCATAGGAAAGTAGATAAATAAATGCATGCAGGAAAAGAAGAACAAATCATTGAAATATTAAAAACTAACCCAACTATCCGATCCTACTATGTATATTGCACCGAAGAAGATTATGAAGTTTGGTCTTCTTCTATGTTAATATCCACAGCAACACATAAGAAAAAATAAACTCTGTGAATGCAAATATATATGTTGGTCCGGAGACAAATATCAGGTGTAGAGGGGGGGGGTCAATACACCTGAGTACCGTTTCTTTTTCTCGGTGAAGGTCAGCTGAAGCCGTTGGTTGCAACTGATGAACAATGCCAAATAAACCTTCGATCATGGGACGTAGTGAGTCGGCCTGCGAGCTCTCCCTGCGACTTTTGTCGGACTTGCCGAAACTCGGTCGGAGACTTAAGTGTGCGGATAAGTGTGGGGCCCGGAGTTTGTCTCTTTTTGAAAACGTGTTTTCGCAAATTAAATTCTTTTGGTTGTGCGACTTTAGAAATAAATTTTATGCAAACTTATGATTTTCAAAGGTTTGTATGCACTAAAACAGTAAAGAACACAAGTAGTTTAACGTGGTTCGGATACGCAAGATCCTACGTCCACGGTCCTGAACGGAGCGAGGATAACTTGTTGATTGAGTACGAGCAAGTCTCGGCAAGGAAGCCGTGCACAGGACAAATCCTTCTAAGTTATAGTCCTTAGCGACTTTACAATACAAACCTAAGTTCAAAAGGGAGCGAAACAGTTCTCCAACTAATGAAGGAGTTCTTACAATAAGAACAGTTCACTAAAAATGAACTCCTTCGAATCTAAGCTATAAATCGACAATGAGCTTAGGTAGAGAAGAAAGGGATCTAAAGACTCTAGAGAGAAGAATCACAAAATATTCTAATAAATGCGGATTCTTCATTTGGATGACTGATGAGTTTGCTAGAGTGTTTGAGAGCTTGGAGCAATTTCCCTTTTTAATTCGTGCTTCTCCTCTTTTTGGAGCTTGAAATCTTCTCTATTTATAGGCTGTGAGCTATGGCACATGTCCGTTGGAGACGACGATGCCACGTGTCACAAGCTTCCAAAGAAAACGGCCATTAATTCGAACTTGTTGCAGCAGGGCAGTTAATTACCGTACATGAGAGCGGCTTTATTGTTTGGAGCGAGGTAAGGCGTCGTCGGCTTCTCATTGGTCGAGGTTTGTGGTTGGTGAGAATGTCGAGTTGACCGTTCAAACAACCTCGTATGATCTTCTGTTTGAACTTTCGAAAAGATTTAAGTAGGCTGGGTCGCTTTACGTCGGATACTGATGGGTGCTAAGTCTCTGTCTTCTTCGACCGAGTCGGCCGACAAGGAATGTAACCTCGAGTAAGTCGGTGCGGCGATCGCGAAGGTCTTGGGCTTGCATGAGTTCTTCCGGCGATGACTTATCGAGGTTCTTTGGGTTGGCTTCTGCGAGGTCTACTCGGTGATGGCGAAGAAGCATAGCGATTACAGCGATGACGTGGGGTTACGAAAAGTATCTTCGGCGGAAGATCGGCTCAACAATTACCCCGTACGGGACTTAGACAAAATATAAAAACGATTACAACAATTCTAACCTATACATCGGCTAATCCTAACGATACACTAAACCGCGATATCGGCTCGGTTTTGGGATCTTCAATTCCATAGTACTACTATGATTTCCCCCAATTTTCTTTTAACCACGAGCATTGAGTATCATATATCGACTCATATCCAACAATTTCCCCCTAATTGATGATGCCAAAACCTCTACTTCTAAACTCTAAACATCTTATAAGATATGCTAACCTGCGACGCGCAATTTCCCCCTTAATCCATCGAGGAAAACAAGCGATATGATGACTTCAAAACATCGGCGGGTGAGAGATAGGCAAAATCGAGAAGCGGTTGTGAGTGTGTGTCGAGATCACTTAGTGATCGGTTGTGAAAACACAAAGCAAAATCTTTTGTAAGACAATGAGTAATTGTCTATCAAGCAATAGGAACGATAGCATATATGATCGGGAAATTACAAGTTCCTATCACTATTACAAAAGAGAGGAGATAAAAACTACGCGCTGAAGCGCTTGAGTACGCTTCTTGAAATCAGCAGATCTTTCGACAGGAGGTTGCAGACCATAGTATAAGTAGATTCTCTTCCTCAGTGTCTGGACATCCTCGTCGTCTTCAGCTAGGTCGACACTCAGGTCAAAGCGAGAAGCTACAGTTCTGATCTCATCCTCTATATCCTTTGTACATAGAACTCCGTGCGCAGTTCTAGGAGGTGGGATGCGCCTGAAAGCCGGAGCTCTGAAAGGAATGTTCTCTCTTTTCATAATCTCCAGAAGTTGTTCACTCAGCTCAGAGTTATAATTGAACATAAACTTGTCAAAGGCTTGTTCGATAGTCTGCTCACTTGGATAGAATTTCCATACGTAGTAGCCTTTGATAAATTCCTCTTTGAGCTCTTCCCATTGATCATTAACCAGAGCAGGAACCCATTTATCAACATGAAGCATAGGGTCCTTTTTGACATAAGGTGCTCTTTTCCTTGATCCTCGTGGGATTTATCTTCTGGGATCAGCTGCTGGCTTTTGAGATAAGCTAATCATCTTAGCCATATCAGCCATTCTCTTCTTTTCTCGGAGAGCCGCTACCCTACAGTCTCCTTTCCTGAGATTTAGGCCTCGCAGCGTGGCTTCCCAAGTGGCTCTATCTTCGGCTTCCTGCTCAGGTGTAAGATGGGTCTGATAGTGACTCTGTACAGTAGCTTGACCTGTAGTAGAAAGAGTTTTTGCGAACTCCTCCTGAGCCCTTTTCTTTTCTACGTCCACTGACTCTTGCTTCTTCTTACCTCTGCCCTTAACAACTTTGCCCTTAGGCTTTTTAGCAAGTTGAGCTTCTTCCAGCTGACGCTCATGGTCCAGCTTGTCTTGTAGTTGTTGGGCTACGCGGAGGTCGAAGGCCTCTTGTTTCGCTTTAGATTTGAATTTTCGGACCGGGGAGGAAGGAGGAGTAGTAGCGGTAGCAGTCTCCTTCCCCGGCCTCTGCGGAGGAGCCTATTCTTCTTCAGACTCTTGCTCAATGAAGTGAGCAATATCTTCTATGTGAGCAGCAGAAGATGAGATGGGGGTAGGTTCTAGAGGAAATTCGAGCAGCGAGAACCCCGAAGTATCTTCGGCTGGCGGTGAGGATTGAGCATGAGCGGTTGAGGGTTGTTCCGCTGAATACCTTCCCCACGAGTCTGAGCATTTGAGGGTCCTTCCTCCTGACCACCCTCTACTATTTGGACATCAGCCATATCCGTATCAGGTTCATCCTTCATAATACCTTCCCCCTTTTTGGCATCATCTGCCTTAGAGAGTTGGGTGCGGATGGCTTGAATGTCTCTTTCCACATTGTGGACTGAATCCTTAATCCGAGTTCTTTGTGGATTCGAAGTCCTTGACGAGATCGCAATATAATTCCCGGTCTTTTTTCCCGATCGGCTCTAGATATTTTAAGCCGTGCAGTGACTCTGACGGAGTTTCAGCGGAGCCGATCCTGCGATTCTGTCATTTCTTTCTGAATAAGTTTCAGAGCCTCTGCCTGTTGGGTAATAGATTTCTGAAGGCTAGAGGTGGCAATCTTATTCCATTCATCGATTTCGAGCTTAACGGTTGCGAGAGCTTGAGTCGTTGCTCCGAAAATATCTTCTGGCGATTACGGAGCAACTGTTGACTCTGAGCTTCTAGATCGACTTTCTGAGCTGCTAAGGCTGCCTCAATAATCTCCTGAAAGTTGGGTTGAGGAGGAGCTACTGGAGTCTTTGAGATGCCTGCAGCTATTCTGTCTAAGCTCTGTGTCTGAGCCTTTGTATACTTTGTCTATTTCGAGATGGACGTCCTTAGTCCAAAGTCTCGTTTTTTCTCTCTTTGGCGTCGAATGGCTTTATTTACGAGACTTCGAGGACACGGAACCGATAGGTTGTATACAGTACGAGCTGGTTCCGAGCTCACGCTCGAAAACGTGAGGAGCTACTCCCTGCGTACTCCGGAGCACCTTGAGCATCACGATGTATCGGGATGTGGTGATTTGCTCTTCTCACGGGGAGTTGAACCCTCGGCAGAGCCTCCCAACTCGTATCCTTGGGTGTCCGATCCTTCCTCCGATTGTTATCATCGTCTTTCTTATCGGCGAGGAGGAGATGGGGGGGGAGGAGTGTTACCGGGGGACTCGACTCTTGCAAGCTTAGAAGGTAAAGCATTGCGGCTCCGAGATCTTCAAGAGTAGCTAAGTCGGTGGTTCTCCGTACCCTATTACTTCTTGTAGCTTACGCTCCTCATCGAGCAAGTAGATGAGCGAGTGGGTTTTGATTATGTCTTCTAGAATATCCCAACTCGGAAATCTTAGAAGCATTTGAACCCCAGCCACGATGGCTATGTCGACTAAGTACGAGTGCCCCGGCGATCTCGGGAATTTGATCGTGTACTTCGGATGTGGCACGGAGACGAGTGGTGTGAATAGTTGTCCACTCGGTCGCGAGTCTCCTCGGTCGGTTCCACGACGTCCGACTCGTGTCTCCTCGAGCTAATTACCACGGACTTTATCTTTGAGGGTCGCACCCTCAATGCCGATATCGAGTCCAAGATCTGATCTTCTTGAGTAGGAGGAGGAGGAGGTGGTTCAATAACGAGAGAGGAACTCGGGTGAGTGCGGTCTTAGTCGGCCGCCTCTTCTTAGGCACTTCGGTATGAGGGGGGCGGAGCGGATGCGGCTCTCTTCGGCTCAAGCGGCCCCTTACCGATAGACTTCTCGACGGTCGCTTTAGTCTTGAACTTAATCGGTTTTACGTCGAAGAACTTAGAATCAGCCAAACGACGAGTGCCTTTGAACGAGTTTTCTATGAGGGTGACATCTTAGTCCCATAGAGTAATTTCCCTACACCTGGCTAACTTCCTCTCTCGAAGTGGGTAGGGTAGTGAACTTCCGGGCTTGGGCTTTCATCTCCGAAACATAATAGTCGGCCCAGTTCACTTCAACTCCATCATCTATCGCCATCATCGACTGAATCCTTGGCTTGGATAATTGATCGTATGATCCAGTGAGCTCGTCGGGATATGAGAGACTATGTAGGCTAGTCCTGCGTATTGGGGAAGCGGAAGGTTCTTACGCGAGGCGACTTGAACGATATGTCGGTTCGTCGCGAGAACTTATGAACATACTCGTTTATCTCCTTCTCCTTGTATCCGATAGGAGAAATACCGGAGTCCGGAAGATCAAACGTCGGCATCGGAGCGTCCACGACGTTGAAGACTCTCACGAGTAGCATCCCAACAATTCTGATCAACTTCCTTCATCTAGACGAAGGAAGATTCCTCGCCTCCAGACGCGAGCGACCTCCAGTTGTAGTACACTTCTACCACTTGCCTTGGTAGATATGATCTTGGGTGCTTCGCCACCGGCTCCCGAAGACCGAACGGCTCCGGAGCATCAAACACCGGCTCCAAATAAGAGATATCTACTTGACGAAAGGCCAAAGTCGGTTCAAACTGAATCATGGATGACATAATCTCCTCTATATTCTCAGGAGTTTGAGATGTCGCCATTGAAATCTGCAAAATAATTTGTTAGCACTTGAAAATAGAGTAAGTTAGCAAGTATTCAGGCGGGGTTTCAATACATTACCGAGTACTAAAGAGCTTGAGAGATGCAAAAGCGAGACGGTTAAGATGATTTTTGAGAAAGAAAGCGAACGCTTGAAGATAGCTCTTAAGTTGAAAAATGGCGGAAAGTGAGGAAATGGATAGAAGATGAAAGATTTGTATATATTGGTGATTATAAGTTTAGATCCAACGATCCTATTTTAATCTTTCAAATCTATGGACGACTGAGATTAAATGTTAAAAAATGAATGATTACCAAAGCCGCCTCTAACATAGACTTACGTAATAAAGGTAAGTAAGAAGACATGCATTAAATGCGCGACAGACAACATTAATTACTCAGTTATTCAAATGAGAAGGTTTCCTACTGACCTTTCCTTAAACTATTAAAGGCGGGAAATAAATACACATTAACTGCGACTACGTGCGGCTGATATAATAAGTGCAAACATGCTTCGAAAAGAAATTAAGTATATGATACTACGCAAACCTCTTCGCTGAACTTTCGGTAGTCACCGGTTACCGTTATATCGCAGGAGGGTGATTGAAGTACCGATAAGCACGTTCCCCCTTTGCCGTGTACGGTGTGATTTTTCCCACTTGAATCACCTGTACGGAGTCTACCGACTTGTCGATCTTGGTTCCATCTACCGATACCAAATATTTCCAATTGTCTCCAAGGGTCGCTATCGGTAGTTGTCTTCTCTCGATGCATTTCGGTAGGATCCGATGAGACCTAACTCAACCGATAATTCTACGAATCTGTTCTCGGCTAGTGGTTTGGTCGGTATATGTCGCCCTTTGCTTGTCGGTATGGATCTTCTCCATTTCGATATCCTTCTTCTCGACATGGTCTCGATGAAGTGGTGTCGGATATCCACGTGCTTGCATCTCGTATGTAGAGGCGGGTTACGAGTTATGGCAATAACACTTATGGAGTCACGGTAGATGGGCACTTCATTACGAATGATACCATAATCTCTCGGTTGTTGTCGAAGCCAAAGGATGCGGGCACATCAACTTCCAGCAACCATGTACTCGGCTTCGGTAGTGGACGTTGCTGCGAGTCTTTGTTTCTTTGAGAACCAAGATATCGACTTGCTCGCCTAGGAACCGACACATTCAGGAAGTTGACTTACGATCTATCCCGCATCCTGCATAATCGCCATCGGAATAACTTTGTCGGTATTAGATTTTTATCGGCAGGATACCATAACCCTGGCATCGAGGTGTTCCTCTCGAGATAGCGCGAGAATCTTTTTAGGCGAGTCGAGATGACTTCGCTTGGGATCCGCTTGAAATCTTGCGCATACACCTACGGCATAAGTTATGTCGGGTCGGCATAGCGTTAAATATAATAAAGAACCAATAATAGCTCTATAATCGGTAGAGTTAACGAAGCTCCCTCTTTGTCCAGATCGATTTTAAAATTCGTATTCATGGGGATTTTGGTGGCTTCTTTGAGTCGCGGCCGAATCTCTTGAGAAGGTCTCGAGTGTATTTGGCTTGATTGATGAAGATTCCTTCGGGTGATTGCTTCACTAAAAATCCAAGGAAATAATTCATCTCTCCCATCATGGACATCTCGAATTTCTCTTTCATCATCTTCTCGAAGCTGGCGACATATGATCTCGTTTTCGCGGCCGAAAATGATGTCGTCCACGTAGATTTACACCGGTAGGATGTCATCTCCGACTTTATGTTGAATAGGGTGCGATCTACGTCCCCTTTAGAAAACCTTTACGAAGTAGGAAGTCCGATAGGGTATCATACCAAGCCACGGGTGCTTGTTTTAACCCATCTTGAGCTTTCCTAAGTACGTACACACGATGTCCCCGTGAAAGCCGGGCGGTTGTTCCACGTAGACTTCTTCCTTGATGCGCCGTTCGAAAAGGCTGACTTTACATCCATCTCGATAGACTTTGAAGCCTTGATGTGTTGCATAAGCTAGGAATAGACGAATGGCTTCCAATCTAGCGGCTCGGAGCGAATGTTTCATCAAAATCAATTCCTTCCGCCCGACTATATCCCTTTGCAACTAGTCGTGCTTTATTTCGACAATGACGTTGTTTTCATCTCGCTTGTTTTTGAAGACCCACTTAGTACCAATGACATGCGATGTCCAGGTGCGTCTACAAGCTCCCAAACTTCGTTTCGAACGAACTGGTTCAGCTCTTCTTGCATGGCGATGATCCAGTCAGCATCATTAAGTGCGTCCTCTATCGATTGAGGTTCTTCTGTAGACAAGAAACAAGAATATAGTGAGCTTTCGCCTTGATTAAATCTAGATCTTGATCTTATCGTTGCTGATGGATCTCCAATGATAAGATCTGAAGAATGAGCATCTAGCCATTATCGTCGAGTCCGGCTTCTTCTTTCGATACAACTGCCACGGGAATCGGTAGGAGTGTTAGGCATTTCAGTAGTACTGTTCTGAGATTGCAATATTTCAGTAAGAAGGTTAGGATCCACTGAGTTTCCAGGTTCAGGGGCATTTAGCTCAGGAACATTAATCGTTCCCCCTAAGTTTGTAATCTCAGTAGAGGTCTCAGTTACCACTGGGGCTTCCTCATCGACCGATGTTACCTGTTGTTGATTACGTTCGGGAGAATCAACTAGGTCGCCTACGTCGATTGTTGGTTGAGTCCGAGTTTGTTCATTGTCGACTCATCATCCCAACAATGCTTGGATCTTTTCGACTTTATCGGCAAGTCCAGAGATCCCGTAGCTTCTTTGCCGACATCATCGATATTTGACTCTGTTTCTTTCCTGTTCTCAGTAACAAATTCATCAAAAACAACATGAGGGCTTTCCTCCACACAAAGAGTCCGATAGTTAAAGACTCTGAAGGCTTTACTGACTCGAGAGTATCCTAAGAAAACTCCTTGATCAGATTTGCTATCAAAGACTTTCACCTGATCTTTCCCGTTATTGTGGATAAAGCAAGGACAACCGAAAATATGAAAATGAGAAATAGAAGGAATTATCCCTTTCCATAATTCATATGGTGTCTTCATGTGTTGCTGAGTGAGTAGTGAGCGATTCTGAGTGTAGCAAGCGGTGTCAGTAGCATCAGCCCAGAACTTCGAGGGTAGTCAAGAATCTGCGAGGAGCGTTCTTGCTGCTTCTTTGAGTGTTCTATTCTTTCGTTCAGCAAGTCCGTTCTGTTGAGGGGTGTGTGCAGCTGATGTCTCGTGCTTAATTCCCTCTTTATCACAGTATGTCTTAACTACTGAGTTTAGAAACTCTGTTCCTCTGTCCGAGCGAATTCTTTGAATCTTGATGTCCTTTTCCTCACTGAGCTTCTTCAGCAGATTGGACAACTCAGTTTGAACATCAGATTTATTGGCGATGAAGATGACCCAAGTATATCTCGAGTAGTTGTCAATAACGACGAGGGCATACTTCTTGCCTCTTATAGTCATTTGGAGAGCGGCCCGAATAGGTCCGTGTGCAGCGGTGAAGGATTCCATCGGTGGAAGGTGACGGAATAGGTGGATTGCTATTCTTTGTTTGCTTTCCCTTCAGTCATGCTTCACAATTTCTGTCTTTAACGAACGATTCGTTGGGCAGTCCTCTGACTTTGGAGTTCTTGGCTAGCTTGTTCATGGTCTTGAAGTTCAGATGGCTGAGTCTTTTGTACCATAGCCATCCTGACTTGTCACCAGATTTTGTCTGTGCGAGTAAGCAAGCCTCAGGTTCTGCGGTTTTCCAGTTTGCAACATAGATGTTCTTCCTCCGCGATCCTGATAACACTTGTTTTCCCTGTAGATTTATCAACAACATCACGAAACCAGCGTCAAAGATAACTCTGTTAAGATTATCACAGAATTGACTGACAGAAAGGAGATTATGTTGAAGTCCTTCAACATATGTTACTCTTGGAACTGAGGCAGTCCCAATGTTCAGCGTTCCGTATCCCCTTGTGTAGCCTTTTGAATTGTCACCAAACTCAATTCTGGGACCATCTTCTTGTACATAGTTGGTCAGCATGCTCTTTTGATATGTCATGTGTCTTGAGCAGCCGATGTCCACTATCCATAGGTCCTTATGCACCTGCAAAACAGAAGCATCTTTAGGTACCCTTTGGTTCAGTTGGGTCCTTACTGGTTAGTGGGTGATTTCGGAACCCAAATCTGTCTCGGGACCTTAAAAGTCTGAGACTTCTTCTTCTGGACCTTGTCAGCTTTCTTCTCCGCAGGACTTGGAGATACTGACTTTCTGCTGATGATTTTGGGTTCAGGCGCTTTCTTCTTCTGAGTCTTTGCGCTTCTCTTGACCCTGGGCTCATAATAGTACGAGCCGCATCGAGCCGGGTGCTCATCTGGTGGCTCCTTTGCTGCTTACGCCCATCTCGACCTTCTTGGTTCCCCCCCGAGTTTGATCTCGGTATCCGGGGGGTGGAGCCTTTGGTCAGTTGTTTGTTGCTGCTCGGCTGAGGTGCGATTACTTTCTATTTGTTCTTCGCCTGAGGTGTGGTGTCAGCAGCTTGCACCTTTCCTTTGACGAACCTATCAGCCGCGTTGCTGAGCTTTTGGAGGTAGAAGCTTCGTGGGTATAGCCAAGGCCTTCTTTCACAGCAGTTGGCCGTTGTGCTCGAGCATGCTTTCGAGCTTCTCCTTAGCTCCCGGGTATTGTTCGGTCATCGGTCCTCTCCGAGACCTCATCACTTCTCCCGAGAGAATCATAGTCCTACACTTCCGAGAGTTTCGACCGAGTTGGGCTATTTCGAGTCTTTTTCTCCGAATTATCCTTGGTCGGGAGTGAGATCCGAGTCTCTTGAAGCGAGACTTAGTCATAAGAGATTCGATCTCTTCCTTGAGTCTCGCAACTAGATCCACTGACTCAGTAGAGACCTGACAATCAGAAGAAAGTCTCTGATTCTTAGCCTTTACCTATTCAAGTTCCTGGATGGTTCTGTTGAACTCTCTGCTCAGCTGAATTTGTTCCTCTAGCAGGTCGTCATATGCTTGTACTACGTCCAGAGGATCATCCGAGACCGAGCAAGTATCGTGTGTGTTGTGTGAAGAGGAGGTTATATTAAGTTTAAAATTTACCTCGGCCTCTTCTCCAGGCCATAGGACGGTGTTCACTGATTCTTCGGAGAACCGTCTCTCCGACTTCAACAGCTACGAATGCAGCTTCGTCCTTAGAAGAGTACATGAATGTATCCTCTTCAATTGAGTTGTCGGATATTTCTCCGGCTATATAGGCCTGCCTCCTCTGGGCAAATTTATCTCTTCTGGCCTGCCGTTCTGCTCTTTGAGCAGCTGAGAGTTCGGGACAGTCATACTGATAGTGTCCCTCCTTCTTGCAGTTGTAGCATGTTGATGCTCTGCTGCTGCTTTTTCCAGCTGAGTCTTTTGATGGACTAGCAGCAGGTTTTGTTTTCCTGCATTCAGTAGAAGGATTAGACTCTTCCCTTCTCTGATAATCTTTCTTACCTGAGGGAGAATCTCTGTGGTATTTCTTCAGCTTTCTGACTCTCTCCTTTTCTCTTTGGTATTTGAGAGCCATCAGTGCGAGTTGGTCAGTATCAGATATTTCAGAGGTCTTTGTATCTGCAGTAGCTACTGCCTTGCTGGAAGAAATATTTTTACCTCCAGTTTTGCTGACTGTTGCCTTGAAGGCATGATCGAACTGTGTGTCAGCTGGAGCACTGGAGCACTTTTGAGGTAGACTATACTCAAATTCCTCCGTCTTTAATTCTAAAAATATAACATCAGGAGTTAGAGTATTAAGATCAGAGCGACGTAAATAAGTAGCAAAAGGAAGCCACTTCTATCGAGGTAGCGCTCCTATGATCTTTGTGTTCATCTCTTTGTTTGAGAACACTTTTCCCAGCCCGTTTATCACATTGACTTGATTCGTAAATCTGACGCTCAGCTCGTCAATGGTTTCATTGGGCTCCATCGCAAAGGCTTCGAACTTTTGAAGCTCTAATTCGAGCTTGTTTTCTTTGATCTGAGGAGTTCCTTGGCTCAGTACAGCCAGGGCATCCCAAACTTCTTTCGCCGTTTTGCAGTCCTGCACCCTCCCGAGGTGTGAGTCACTGAGCGTTGTCAGTATAGCATTTTGTGCGACTCGGTCGAGGTTATGCAGCTTTTTCTCTTCAGTCGTGAAGGCTGATTTGTCCTTGGGAATCTTCGGACCGATACGAGCACCTTGACCTTCCACTTCAGCGAACTGAACGCTGTCTATCATTGGAATGATGGGTTCGGTCTCCAGTACGTCAGTCATGCTATCATACAGTGACGTAAGGTGTGCCTCCATTCTTACACGCCATACTGTGAAGTTCTCTATCGAGAACATCGACACCATCCTGATACTTGACATGTCGGACATTATGTGTACGAGTATAAGGATGAAAGAAGAGATGCTTGTGCAGAGAAAATGTTTTCAGGATCTGTTCGAGAAGACCAGTAATACAGAACAGGTGATCAGTAGAACACCGTGAGCTTTGATACCAATTGTTGGTCCGGAGACAAATATCAGGTGTAGAGGGGGGGGGTGAATACACCTGAGTACCGTTTCTTTTTCTCGGTGAAGGTCAGCTAAAGCTGTTGGTTGCAACTGATGAACAGTGCCAAATAAACCTTCGATCACGGGACGAGTGAGTCGGCCTGCGAGCTCTCCTACTGACTTTTGTCAGTACTTCAAAACTCAGTCGGAGACTTAAGTGTGCGGATAAGTGTGGGGCCCTGAGTTTGTCTCTTTTTGAAAACGTGTTTTCGCAGATGACATTCTTTTGGCTGTGCGACTTTAGAAATACATTTTATGCAAACTTATGATTTTCAAAGGTTTGTATGCACTAAAACAGTAAAGAACACAAGTAGTTAATGTGGTTCGGATACGCAAGATTCTACGTCCACGGTCCTGAACAGAGCAGGATAACTTGTTGATTAGTCTGAGCAAGTCTCAGCAAGGAGACTGTGCACAGGACATATCCTTCTAAGTTATAGTCCTTAGCGACTTTACAATTCAAACCTAAGTTCGAAAGGGAGCGAAACAGTTCTCCAACTAATGAAGGAGTTCTTACAATAAGAACAGTTCACTAAAAATGAACTCCTTCGAATCTAAGCTATAAATCTGACAATGAGCTTAGGTAAAGAAGAAAGGGATCTAAAGACTCTAGAGAGAAGAATCACAAAATATTCTAATAAATGCAGATTCTTCGCTGGATGATCTGATGAGTTTGCTAGAGTGTTTGAGAGCTTGAGCAATTTCCCTTTTTAATTCCGTGCTTCTCCTCTTTTTGGAGCTTCGAAATCTTCTCTATTTATAGCTGTGAGCTATGGCATATGTCCGTTGGAGACGACGATGCCACGTGTCACAAGCTTCCAAAGAAAACGGCCATTAATTCGAACTTGTTGCAGCGGGCGGTTAATTGCGTACATGAGAGCAGCTTTATTGTTTGGAGCGAGGTAAGGCGTTGTCGGCTTCTCATTGGTCGAGGTTTGTGGTTGGTGAGAATGTCGAGTTGACCGTTCAAACAACCTCGTATGATCTTCTTTGAACTTTAGAAAAGACTTAAGTAGGTGGGTCGCTTTTACGTCGGATACAATAGGATCGCCAAGTCTCTGTCTTCTTCGACCGAGTCGGCGACAAGGAATGTAACTTCGAGTAAGTACGGTGCGCGAAGGCATCTTGGGCTTGCATGAGTTCTTCTGCTGATGACTTATCAGCTGCTGGGTTGGCTTCTACTGAGGTCTACTCAGCTGAAGACTGAAGAACGCAAGCGATTACACTGATGACGTGGGATTCTGAAAAGTATCTTCGACAGAAGATCAGTTCAACAATTACCCCGTACAGGACTTAGACAAAATATAAAAACGATTACAACAAGTCTAACCTATACATCAGCTAATCCTAATGACACACTAAACTACTGATATCAGCTCGGTTTTGGGATCTTCAATTCCATAGTACTACTATGATTTTCCCCAATTTTCTTTTAACCACGAACAGTTGAGTATCATCTACTGACTCATATCCAACAATATAGATAAATATACAGAAGCAAAGTACAGCAGCAGTGTTACCCACTCCTTATAGTACAATCACATTACCCCTAAACTAAGGGAAACTTTTTGAATAATGGCCTATAAACGAAGCCATACATTCTCTGCAAAACCAACAACTAATACTAAAAAGTAATATACCTAAAATTTACCATAGAACTACATATCCTACAAATAAATATAAATAGTCATTGAGGTAAACATATGGATGAACGTACATATATAGTTATTAATTAATAGATATATTCTACATAAAGATTACATTCAGAATTAAATTAATTATTATTACTCCTAAATACAGATTGTATTAACAAAACACACACCTTTTTTTTGAAAAAAAAGCATCACAAGTTTATCACATATAATTAACCATTACTCTAATTTTAAAAAAAATACATAAAAACCACATATATAAAAAAATGAATAAGACAAAAACAAATTGAAAATATACATCAATGTAACAAAATAATAACTTATAATAAATTCTAAGATAACACATACAAAAAAAGAAGCCGAAATTTGTTAAACTGAAAAAAGAAGTACCATCCCTAATTAAAACATTAATCGTCAATTATCTAATGAAATTAAATAAAACTCCAATCAATTAACAGAAAAGCCTAAATAGAATCGATCGTCAGAAGTACGATCCGGCATCAAAGTAAAATTTAAAACGTCACCAACTTTCAGACCCTGAGAACTACAAAAACTATACCACCCCGTCGAAAAACGACAATAGACACCATTTTTTCTACGCGGCTTTAATGCAATTTTCCACTCCACACCCGACGAGTCTATTATAATTGCCTCCGTCTGATGGCCAAGACCATTACTGTCCAAGAACTTCATGCTAATACCCTGATAAAAAAACGAGAATATATTAACAATTAAAGGATAAATGTAAGCGAAGAAGCAATAAGATAACACTAAAATACTCACAGGTTTTGCCCTTTTATCAACATGTGAGAAACACAAAACCCTGACAAATGAAAGACAGACAGCATCTGGACTATTATCAGACACAACAGAATTAAGAGATGCACGTCTTTCTACCGCACTTAAAGATGAAGAGCATGTGTAACGATCACCAATCTTAGTTTCTTTTAAACCAACTCCACTATTTTTGTTGAACTCCTTCGCGAGAAAATGAATACACTTCTCGTTGAAATCCATCCCTTCAAGACCAAGCAAACCATACACTCCATACTTACGACTACGAACGACATGAGTCTGCAAGTTCATATTAACATTACAGCAATTACTATCTACGAATAATTTTACTCACACTCAAACAAACAAACCATAAAAATACATAAATTATAAAAGGACAATACAAGTAGTAAAATAACCATATTACCTGTAACTGTAATGCCCCACTCTTCCAATAACAATTCTCAACCATATCATTATTGAAAACTATAACCTTATAGGACAAATTAGCAACATGTTCAAAAATGAGAAAATTCCCAACATACAAATCATGAGACTCCACAAATGCAGGCCAACCATCAGCTAAATAACAATAAGGGATTTCCACATCAAGTTGAAACTGAACAGGAAAAGTGCCAGTAATAGATTTAAGTTCTAAAGTCCGATCAGAGCCTTCTCGTAACTCTTGAAACAGCCCACGGTAATAACTACAAGCAAACAAAATAGAGTTAAAAATTATATAAAGACAAAATCTGAATTAGACTTGAAAATCGGAGATAGAACAGTTGAGAGAGAGATAGAGAGAAATCGGAGATAGAACAGTTGAGAGAGAGAGAATGGAAAAGAGGGGTAGAGGCTGAATATTTTCTCATAAGCATAAACATAGCCTAAAGTCGGCATATATAGTGCGACAACACATTACCTAGTAATTATCATAACTAAGCTTAATTAAACGGAAATTAAGAATAAGTAGATAACACGTGGGTTTTGGCGATGACGTCCACACGCGTCCTTTCCTCCTGGCGATCTAACCGTTAATTCCATCAACGGTCGAGATTTCATCTTTTGCATCAAAATACTCATCTTCACCTTCGTCTTGGTCAGCAATCATTTTCAGTCTCGATTCATCTTCTCCTTCCTTAGTTTCGCCCTCACGAAACCCCCTTCTCCTTCTTCTCCCAAGGCAACCTCGGTGTTGTTGTTAACATGGGGTGTGACAATACCCCTCCCATCAGCGCAACCTTGTCCCCAAGGTTGGAGCTCCGGATGAAAACGTTCCAGGTAACTATTCTCGACCCAAGACTCGATTTTTTGTTCGCTGAAATCCCATTCAATCAAGAAAGAATGTATGGTACGGCCCTTCCTGTTAAGCTTACTTCTTTTTCCCTTGATTGTAGGTATGAACGGTACGCGACCCTCTTCATCTACCGGTGGTAGATCTGTAGAATATGATCTCCCCGGTTTCACTGACCTCTTCAATAGCGAGACATGGAAAACGGGCCAGATCCGGGACCCGCTCGGCAGATCTAACCGGTAAGTCACCTTGCCGATCTTTTCAATTATTTTATAGGGTCCATAGTAACGAGGAGCCAGCTTTTGGTTTTTCCTCAACACTACACTGCTTTGCCTAAAAGGCTGCAGTTTTAAATACACTTCTTCTCCCACACCGAATTGCCTATCAATTCGGTGTTTATCAGCATTTTTCGCCATCCTTTCTTGGGCATTCATTAGATTCTCTCTGAGCTTCTGTTGAATTCGCAGTCTCTCCTCTGTGAATTCCAAGCTATCTATAGCATCAGTCCTCGGATACGGTCCAATAGTGAAGATAGGCGGACTGTATCCATAAAGAGCCTCAAAAGGGGACATTTTTAAGCTAGAATGGTAGTTAGTATTGTACCAATACTCTGCCATTGTGTTGGTCCCGAGTGTACGGTCAGGTGTAGAGGGGGGGTGAATACACCTGATTCGATTTCTCAACTTCGAACACGAACAGTCCTATTCAGGATGGTGTCTGACTGAAACAGTTCAGCAGACCAAACAGTGTTACGAATCGTGTGCGGCAAAGAGTCGACTCTACCGAGACTCGCTAGCCGACCGAGTCGAAATTCAGTATCTGACGTAAGAGTTCGGCGTGCGGAAATGTGTGTAGGCCCAAATCGGTTGAGTGGTGAAAACGTTTTATGAAAGTCTCGGTTCGGCGAGATATTCGATTCGGTATCTTTGAGACGAGAGTTGATTGATTTTAAGAAATGATGTTCGGTATGAATAGTAAAATCAATGTAAATGTAAGTAAATGACACGAGAGATTTTTAAAGTGGTTCGGATATCGCTCAAATCCTACGTCCACTTGTCCCGAAAGATCAGGAGGCTATTATTTATCCTGAGTTAGTCTCAGTCAGCTTGCGCACTGGGCAAAGCCGCGTCTTGGTTTTTATACTGATCCAAGTCTCAGTTTACAACGATCAAACTTAGAAGTGTTTGACAAACTTTCTCCAACAGTGAAGGAGTCCTTATACAATAAGGATCAGGTTCAAAGATGAACTCCTTCGTCTAAGCTATAGATAAGAACAGTTGAGCTTAGGGTTAGAGGGATAGGGAATATGAGAGAGTAGCTTCTAGATCGACGAACAGTTGAAGGTAAGCTTTGAGTTCGTGTAACGTCGATTTGGATACTAGAGGCTTTATATGTCGGTTCAGCTTGATTCCCTATGAGCTAGAATGTAGTCTTTCGCCGGAAGATTGTTCTTCAAGTTCTTGCTAAGACTTTGTTCTTTGGGTTCTTTGCTCGTTGACTGCTTTCTGGATTTTTTGGCTCTGTGGTTCGTGCATTCAGTGTATTCTTCTTGAATAATCCCTCTATTTATAGAGCAGAGATTGAAATAGATCCGTTGGAGACGATCTTCTTCTCTCTCTCTCTTTTGGTAGCAAACGGCTCTTTTTGACGTAGGTAACAGTGCCTTTTCCTCCTTTTTCGGAAAGTGTTGACTTGCAGCTTTAGTAGGTAGGATGACACGTGTATGCTTGTCATTCGTCGAGGTGAATAAAGTGGTTGAGACAGAGCAGACTTCGAGGCTAATTGAAGCTGACTTCTCTCTTCCTCGTATATGACTATGCTGATTGCATTTCAAAAAGATCTGACAGTTCAGAAGATTGTCTGCCGATGTTGAGTCGACCTTATATTCGGTAGATAGACAATGAGATAAGTCTACCGAAGATCGGCTACGAGTCCAGTGAACTACTCCGCCGAGTTCGGTTCAATCGACTCTCTCGATATCTTGTTCTGCTTGAGTCCAAGTATCACTGAGTCTTGTACACTGGTGCTGAGGCAGATAAGCTACTGAGCGCCTTGACCAGAGCAGAGTGTCTACTGAGTCTGAAACCTCAGAGACAAACAACATATACAACGGAATGGTTCACCAATCAGATAGGGTTTTGGGATCTTCAAATCTTCAGACAAGTACAGAGCACAAGGCTACTGAGCTTAAGATCAGTGTCTAAGACCGAATCATTTCCCACTAAGAGTAACAGTGTTGAGGATGGAATCATCACCCAACACATTGCTAGCCATTTAAACCACTGCATTGGGCTGTTTCTCACCATACACCTGAGATAGGTCTCCAAACATTGATTCACTCTTTCAGTTTGACCATCCGATTGAGGATGGTAAGCTGAAGTCATATCCAGTCTTGTTCCCATGAGCTTGAACAATTCAGCCCAAAACACACTAGTAAAAATAGGATCTCTGTCTGTCACAATACTTAGTGGCTGGCCATGCAATCTAACAATATGATCTAGGAAAAGCTGAGCAATAGAGATTGCACTGTAGGGATGATATAGTCCAATAAAGTGACTATATTTGGTAAGTCTGTCCACCACCACTAGTATGACTGTCCTTCCTTGAGACTTGGGCAATCCTTCTACAAAGTCCATAGAAACATGAGTCCAAGCTTGACTTGGAATAGGCAGGGGTTGGATAAGGCCTGGACTAGCACACCTCTCTGTTTTGCTCTCTGAACATACTGCATAGGATTTCACCCAATCTATCACTTCTCTTTTTAATCCCTTCCAACAGAAATACCTCTTGACCCTCTAATAAGTTCCATCTTCCCCAGAATGTCCTCCCAAAGCAGAGTTATGGAGTTCTCTGATGACATCTCTCCTTAATCCTTCATAGTTGCCTACTACTATCCTCCCTTTCTTTCTTAATAGATCCCCCTGGTAAGTGTAGTCAGGGTAAGCAGTTGAGTCCACCACCTTAGCTGCTACAATGTCTGCTAAGTGTGGATCTTGAATATAACTCTCAGCCACCCTTTTTATCCATAATGGTAAAGCACTGGTAAGTGTCATACACTGATTTGTGTCCCTCCTGGAGAGTGCATCTGCAGCTGTATTTTCCTTCCCCTTTTTGTACTGTATAGAGTAGTCATATCCCAACAACTTAGGGATCCACTTTTGTTGTAGTGGAGTAGTAATCCTCTGGTCTAGTAAGTGTTTCAAGGCTTGCTGATCAGTCTTGATGATGAAATGACTGCCTTGCAGATAATTCTTCCACTTCTGAACAGCCAAAAGTATAGCTAGAAATTCCTTTTCATAAATGGATAATGCCTGATTTTTCTGACTTAATACCTTGCTCAAGTAAGCAATGGGCCTTCCATCTTGCATTAATACGGCACCTATGCCTGTGCCACAAGCATCAGTCTCTAAGATAAAATCCTTAGAGAAATTAGGCTGGGCCAGCACAGGAGCAGTGACCATTGCTTCCTTCAGTCTACTGAAAGATATTTCAGCCTCTTTATTCCACACAAAAGCCCCCTTCTTTAATAAGCTGGTTAAGGGCTTACTGATAAGCCCATATCCCTTAATAAACTTCCTGTAATAGCCTGTTAAACCAAGAAACCCCCTTAGGCCCTTAAGATTAGTAGGGACTTTCCACTCCAACATAGCAGTGATCTTCTCTGGATCTGTAGCCACTCCATTCTGTGAAATTATGTGGCCCAAATAGGATACAGATCTCTTTCCAAACTCACACTTGCTCAATTTAGCATAGAGCCTTTGCTCCCTTAGAATTTCCAAGACCTCCTTCACATGTTTAATATGCAGCTCCCAAGAACTGTTGTAACTCAATATATCATCAAAGAAAACCAAAACATTCTTCCTCAATTTCTTCTCAAATACCTGGTTCATCAGGGATTGGAAAGTGGCAGGGGCATTACAAAGCCCAAAAGGCATAACCAAATACTCATAATGTCCATTATGGGTTCTAAAAGCAGTGAGGTATCTTGATGCTGGATCCATAAGGATCTAAAAGTATCTTGACCTCAAATCAATTTTACTGAAATATTTGGCCCCATAAAGTTCATCTAATAATTCATCAATAATGGGGATGGGGTAGTCATGTTTGATAGTAAGGCTGTTAAGATACTTGTAATCAACACACATTCTCCAAGTATCATCTTTCTTCTTCACCAATAACACAGGAGAGGAGAAGGGACTTTTACTGGCCTGAATCTCTCCTGATTCCAGCAATTCTGAAACAGTCTTCTCTATTTCTGCTTTCTGTTTATGTGACACTCTGTAAGGATATTCTTTGCTTGGGTGTACTTCAGCCGCAATATAATCTTATGCTCCACCCCCCTGCTGGGTGGCAGCCCCTTTGGAGTCTCAAACACATCCTGAAAGGTACTCAGTAGAGGCTCCATGAGAGGATTATTCCGAGTCTTTCCCTCTTCCATAGCTAATAGAATAAACTCCTCTGGGGTGGAAGAGTTCCTCTGCAACAGTTGGTACACAGCGCAGTAGTAACCTTGGGAACCCCCTTGCTCCTAGCTGTATGAATATAAATTCTTTCCCTTTCATGCATAATTGAGAAAAACCTATCCTCATAATCTAATATGATTGGAGAGCCCTTCTTCAATCAATCACTGCCAAGTATCAAGTCATAACCAGCAGTAGCTAGCAACCTTATATCATAAGAGAACTCATAATCTTGCATCTTTCATTTGAACCCCTTAAATTTCCTATCACTAACCATGGTATTTCCATTGGCCACCAGCACCTTGATTGGTCTAACTTGCTCACATTAACTCTTCAATTTCTGAGCCAATTCTGAGTTCAAAAAGCTTAGTGAACTGCCAGTATCCACTAGAATTCTCAGACTTCTGTTTCCTGACTTTCCCATCAGCCTCATAATATTCTTTCCAGATTCCTCTTCCATGGATCCCAAGGTGACCATGGCCATTCCCAATTCTTCATTTACATCCCCAAACACTTCCTCTTCATATTCTGTTTCAATATTGTTGAGGAATTCCCCTTGTTCCTCAGCGGTCATCACCATGAAATTGATCTTAGTAGAACATCTGTGACCAGGGGCAAACTGCTCATCACAATTATAGCAGAGCCCCTTAGCCCTTCTTAGGTCCATTTCCATTGGAGTTAAAAGCTTGAACCCTGGTTTTGGGTTCTGTACAACCTTCTGAGGAGGTTTCTGGTTAATCTTTGGTTCCTGCCTTTTGGATGGGTTGCTGGCAGTCATCCCTCTAGTATATTCTTTGAGCTTCCTTAGTAGTGAATCATTCAGGTGTACCTGTTGTCTGTCTAGGTGGATAGCTGACTCCAAGGAGTTAGGATTTAGCATTTCCAGGCCAGCTTGGATATCTCTGTCCAATCCACTCACAAAGGCTGCAACCCAGTAATCCTCATCAAACTCCCCACACTTGCTGTGGACAATGAAGGCCTTTAGTTCCTCAAATCTGTAGACATACTCCTCATAGGTTCCTGTATGTCTGAGTTTATGCAGTTCACCAATAGCCTTGTTGGCCTGCAAATCCTGAAACCTGCCAGAAATCAACCGCACAAACTGTTCCCATATAAGATCCTCACCCTTGAATGGTAAATTATCATACCATTCTAAGGCCTTTCCTTCAAAGTGCATTGAAGCAAAGGTGACTTTCTGCTCTTCAGGTATTTGCACCATAGAAAAATAGCTCTGACATCTCATAAGCCATGACCTAGATCTACTCCCATCAAATTTTGGGAAATTAATCTTAGCAACTGTGGGCAATACTCCAGCAGAATTCCCAGAATTGATAGAGTAAGGTCTGGTCCATTTCCTCTATTGTTACCACCCATGAAGCCAGAATTGTGGAACTGATTATTAAACCCCTGTTTGCTACCACTACCCAGTATGGATGGCCTCATCTCTTCCCCAAACCTAGGTGTTTCCATATACACTCCTCCTCCAGCCCTAACCCCTTCCATAAAAACAGATCCACTACCCTCATCCACCCCCTTCCCTGTCTGCCTGAATCCTGGGGGAGTTCTAGGGCTCACACGCGTTTGGGGGTTAGCATAATGTGGTGTGGATGGTCTCGACCGGTTTGGATCCAGGCATGAAGCTGCGATTCTACCAGTTCCAACCTATCAGATAGGTTGTTAATCAAACCTGATAGATCGTTGGTGAGGTTGCGTGTGTTCATGTTTAATTGTTGCATCATGTTTTGGTTGAGAATGTTTATTAATACCTGTGTTTTTGCATCTACCTCCGCAGGCTGCAGGACGGGTTCTTCCTCCTCTATTTGTCCATCCTCGTAGATGGGCGGCAAACTGGAAGCAGCCATCGCAACGGCTCTGATACCACTGCAACACTCGGCCGGAGAATTGAGTAATTTGTCAGTTTAGTAGTCACCAGAATCGGCCGATGTCGATTAGATTGTATTTGTATGTGAACAACTGGTATAGCAATTCAATGAAATTCGGGAGCGGGAGAGAATTAGAGAGATAGAGAGAAATCGGAGATAGAACAGTTGAGAGAGAGAGAATGGAAAAGAGGGGTAGAGGCTGAATATTTTCTCATAAGCATAAACATAGCCTAAAGTCGGCATATATAGTGCGACAACACATTACCTAGTAATTATCATAACTAAGCTTAATTAAACGGAAATTAAGAATAAGTAGATAACACGTGGGTTTTGGCGATGACGTCCACGCGCGTCCTTTCCTCCTGGCGATCTAACCGTTAATTCCATCAACGGTCGAGATTTCATCTTTTGCATCAAAATACTCATCTTCACCTTCGTCTTGGTCAGCAATCATTTTCAGTCTCGATTCATCTTCTCCTTCCTTAGTTTCGCCCTCAGAAACCCCTTCTCCTTCTTCTCCGGCAACCTCGGTGTTGTTGTTAACATGGGGTGTGACAATATTACACAAACATCATAACAGTACATTTTATTCGTAAGAGACGAGACCAAAATGCACAAATCTTTCTTAGAGCAAAGTGAATAAAAATTAAGAATTCACGGCACATTGAACCTTAAATAGAATAACATACAACCGAAAAGAACAAAATATAAATTCAAAAATCTGAAAACTACCCAAAATATACAGACCATAATTCAGAAAGACGCAAAATTGAAAATTTGGGAAATTAGCCAAAAAAAATTGGAAATTTTGAAAACCACCCCAAAAAATTAGGAAACTAAACTAAATTTGGAATCGCCCTCCCCCTTTCCCCATTATCGCAATTCGCAAACCACCACACACCTCGACCAGCAGCCTCTCAGATCAGAAATACAATTGTAGAAAAAATTGAAGAAGACAGATTATAGGTAAACAACAATACAAAGAACATAACCTGCCTCTACCAAGTAAATCGTCAATTCAGAGTGATAATATGTCAACATCAATTAATCGTGATATACGACTGAGAAAATCGACAATTGAGATTTGGGAGTGTGAAGGAAGTCAACACTGTATATATATGTATATATATTTGTCAACTAATTGTATTTAATTAAAATTATTGAATACTAATAAAGATATTAATACCCGTACTGTTGAAAATTTGTATACAGTTAAAAAATATATTAATATTAATAAGAAAAATTAGATGATTGAAAACATGAATACTACTACTTTTCGAAAAAGAAGCCGTCCATATTAATTTTTTAATACTTTTGGATGTATAATATTTAAAAATTAAACAGCTACAATAACAAAATAAAATGCACAGCCTCAGCCAAAAAAATAAAAACATTTTTCCAAATTATAAAATCATTAATTTGATTTGATTAATCATTATAAAATATTCATTGATTTTTTTTAAGCTGTTAATATTAACTATAAATAAAATAATAATTCATGTTCCCTCCAGCAAGTAAAAAAGAGACTTCGCATCTTGTTTAAAATACTTTCCTAAAAAATTAAAGTTAGCTTTTATTTCACAAAATTTTACGGTCTTATAGCTTTTATTTATTTGTGTCTCATGAAATTTGTGTGGATTTAAAATCGTTGCACGGCTTTGAATATGATCGATATTAAATTAATAAAAAATTACATAAATTATTATGAAACACTAAGCACTTATCCGTAATACGACAAAACAATTTTAACATTGCACAACTGTAACGAAGATAAATGAATTAATCCGAATTAAAATAAATATATAACCTTAATAAAATTAGCACAAGTTTGATATCACATGTTTTTTCATTCATTACAAATAACAAAGTTTTAGGCAAAAAATGCTACCAATAAACTATGGATGATGGTTCTACAATTACGCTATGGTATTCTAAATCCTTATGGAAGGACAACGACGAGATAAAAATAAAATGTTCCCTAGGAGTCGAAGTCGCTAAAGAATTTGTCCACAATTACTCTAGTAAAACTTTATCCCTGTATTAACTATTGAAAGATTTCATAACGTTTGATCACTTACGATTTCATACCATAAACTTCAAAAAATAAGGCAACAATCAAGAAAGCTAAAAAAACAACAACATAGGATACGGTACATTCCAAAAAGTCAACAAAATAACCAATACAAATATTTCCTATCCTTCCTATTATAAGACTCGCTTCTTTGTCGAACCTTGATTCTTGTCAAAGTCATCTTCCAAACACTTTCGAACACCGCCACCCAACAAAGACATCACCCGAACGAACATCCAACATACCGGAAACCCTACCGACATGAACCGACATTTCAATAAGACGGCACCCAGAGTCCAACACATCAGCACCCGACTGCTCAGACAGACGAAAACACATTAACGCAACGCTCATCACATAAACCAGAACCAGAACCCAACCTCCCCCCAATGAATTTGCAATACACTCACCGTAGTTTTAGTAAGACCTGATCCAACATCGGGCACACCAACAACTACCGTGAGGTAAACCGAACGCGAACTAACCGGAGTACCACCGACATCTTTAATAGAATCATCAACCAAATTCTCGGAAAGCCTTACAACCGAATTCGACTCCTAGAAAACCCAAAACAAATTAATAATAATAAACAAGAAAACAAATATATAAAAAACAAAAAATGAGAAGAGGTATAGGAACACCGACTCTCAACGAGAATCCGCGGAGGTCCCTAAAGACCACATACTTTAGTAACGGTATACGCCCATTTGAAGTTGTAACCCCGGTCATTCCTTAACCGAATACGAAACAAAAACTCACGATTCAAAACACAACACTCAACTTGTTTCAAAGACACAAGCTATCATCCTCCTGCAAAAAAATATTTAAAATCGTAACTCACAAAGCAACAACGAATAAAAAAACCTGAAAAGTAAAAAAGATACATGTAAGATACCAGTTCATTCTTCAACCGGTCCACGCTCTTTCCAATTACCTCCACACACTCTCGTCCCAAAGCATGAAAATAACATCACCGGTACCATCCCTAACACGAATCTTCAAACGGTACCTACATCGAAACAATGTACGAGACTAAACTAATCATCCACGCACAAAAAAAAAAAGAAATAAAATAAAATAGATTTATAGAGAAATTACCTCAACACGAGAGAAACACCTATAGAATTACACTTCTGGCAAAAAAAACGAGCATCCAATTCCTCAAGCTTCCTCCGACATTTGGAGCACGAAACATAATTCCAACCATTTCTAAAATCCACAGCATGTATTACAGCACTAATCCAACAATACTGACCCTAGAAATCAACAAAAGAAAATGAATTTGATGAATAGAGAAACCAAAAAACAAATAACCACTAAAAACGGCCCAATACACATAACACACCCCGTCATCATCAAACAACTGAATCACTGTCTTCCTGACACTTACACCCTCAACATACTGATCAGTAGAAGAACGTGGTGTTCCTTGGGAAACACCAACAGAAACAGCAGTAGCAACACCAAACTTGGCCACATACCTAAACAAAGAGATATATAAAAATATAATAAT
This sequence comes from Lavandula angustifolia, assembly GCA_028984105.1. Taxonomy (NCBI): domain Eukaryota; kingdom Viridiplantae; phylum Streptophyta; class Magnoliopsida; order Lamiales; family Lamiaceae; genus Lavandula; species Lavandula angustifolia. Next base: position 3,687,925 of record CM054812.1, read on the forward strand.
CGTAGACAGAAAATATAAATACAACAAACATAGTCTGCAAAGGTATAAAAAGAAACTAGGAGCAGAAGAAAACCTCAGACGAAAGTCCTCCACCTCCATAAAATCCGAACTCAGAAACAACTTCGTCGCATGCAAGACAGTACTAACTTTTCTGGAAGCTATACAGAAACAAAAACAATATAAAATACATATCCCTAAAATTACAGTATTCTTTCAAGGGTAGATGACTTTTTCACAGAATATAAGACACACCGAGATAAATATTCGGCTTACAGAGCTGCACAATGACAACTACCGACTCGAGAACCTGCTTAACAAACTCATTCTGAAAATGAACTGCAAAATCATCCCGAGAAAAGTACACGGCAATTTCACGCCTGCCCGCAACGACAAAACAAATCGGAAGGCAATAAGAACAACGCATATGTCAACCTTAAAGAAAAAAACACAAATAAAAAGAATACTCAATATCCCGAAACAAAATATCAATCTTCTTTTTTTCAGCTCCACTGCTCGTCGTCTGAGGCAGTAAATCACCAACTTCAACCAGCACACCAATCACATCTACAATCCCATATATATACAAGTAAAAAATACATGTGAATAACATAGACACCTACTAAAGCAAATAAATATAAGCACAAACTGGGAAAAAACACACCTACTAACGCAAGGGACTCCACATCTTCCAATTGAAGCAAATTATCATAAGACTGAAACCAGAAACGCCTCTTTGGAAATTCCAGAACAAGAAGCCGACGCACCTGAGTGGTCTCATAAATAACGAGCTTGAACTTACACGTCGTGACCCTATACTTTCCACCATTGACAGCAATTCTGAAATCCTTCAAGCCATATATCTCCCCTACCTCCAACTCATCCCTAAATACATGTATGTTGTTTTTCGGAATAGTAGCATGAATACGATCTTCCTAAAATACACGAACCCACAAACACCCAAACAACATTAATATACATAATAAACGTGAAACTATTCCGCTCCACAGGGAGGTTGAAACATTTAAATCAATCAATGAAGTAAAGCAAACCGATAACCAATAAATAGAGCAAATCAGACAAGACATACCCTCGCATCGTGCCAAACGGTCTCCAGATACTGTATATCCTTCTTATTAAATGATAGAGACTCATACAGATGCACCAATCGGAGTTTAAGACCAGTGGATTTATCAGAATTGCCATGTAAATCGCGCAGCAAACACCACTGCGTTGCCATTGCAAATCTACGATAGACAGAACAGAAATTTTAAAGAATTCGCAGACAAAATATTGAATCTCGTAGGGAAATCAACAATTCTTAAATGTCGAAGACGAGTACGATTTGAACCCCTAAATCAAAAGAAGCACGCAATCAAAACAGTGTATACAAAAATCATATATAAGATTTCAACCTCCCTGTTCATAGTCGTAGAAGTTATGGGCAGGAACAACCACCCCAGAAGCTAGGGCAACGCTTGTGGCAGTGATAGATGCAGAAAGTATGGGCACGAGGCAGAACCCGTAAAATCTGGGCAAAGGACGTGACGACGCGATTCTTGACCGCACCGCAGAAGCCATCGAAAGTCAAGAGGTAGATGGAAGAGTGGGTGCGAAGATATACGTGACCCACCGTAGAAAAATCGAAGGAGTAGAGGCGAATGAACAGGTAAGTGAACAGGGTTTCTGTGAGGGGAGGGCATACGATTTTGACCAAATGAATAGTGATAATTGGCTAGTCATTTAGTATTATATAGGATATGCTCTGGAATATTCATTTTGCATATTCCTTATATGTTTTATGAATAAGAGCAAAAATGTAAAAAATACAAGATGTATGCATAAAATAAATAAAGAATATGCATAAAAATATAAGAAATATGCATACTTCTCAACTTCCTACATAACTATGTCTTCTCACCGGATCCATACCATATATATATATATATTATGGAAGATTCAGCTTTAGTACTAGATGTTTTAATGGAACTATTACTAAAATTGATTAAAGCAATAAAAAGGGAATTACTTGCATACATACCAAGTAGTGTACACTGTCCATGATTATTGTCACGGGGCTGCATGTTCGAGGGAGATTCCCGTACGTGCACTACGGAATATTGAACCGGTTATTTTCTAGAAGATAGATTTGGACTTTTAGATTTTTTTGGAGCTATATAAAATTGTATTAGTTGTGGTTGAAAGATTTAGATGCTTCTATTGGTCATCCATTTCAGAGTGGTAGCTACATACTTTTGATGGGAGGTTATCCAAAGTTTTAATATACTTATATATTCTCCAAAAGCTTTTATCTCTAGCTCTCTCTTTAAATTGTACTTGTTCTTAGATATAACAAAGACCGATTAGCATCATTAAGAGCAGGGTTGGTCCTCAGTTTGTGCGGGCTGCTCCGCTGCACAGTGCCACAAATTTGTTGGGACCCAAATTCAAACCATGCAATAGTTATAATGTGTATATATATACAAACAAACTTTAAACTTTTTTTTTTCAAAACTAAGTGTCGCCGCAGTTCGTTAGAGGTAGTTTTTCAGTTATAGATATCTTGCATATAGTGATATTTTCTTAATAATAGGTTTTTCAATAAAATTAAAAATCATTTAGGAAAAAAAATTAGAATAACTATTGGCCTTGAGATTAATATAGATTGATCCAATTTAGGCCATCTAAGTTTAAATTCTATTTCAATTTTTGGGAAATTTGGAAAGGGATTAAGTACATATAATTAAATTTGATGTTTATTTATGTCAAAACAAAAAATAATAAGATTTTAAGTGACACTATCTTGTAAAATAAACAAGTTGACACGCATGTACAACTCAACGGTTGAAATCGTATCACGCATAGTTCTACTCTACGCTCAACATGTAGACATACAAACATATAAATTCTGTAAAATATTGCTTCCATCATATTTGAAGGGACCCGTTTGTGAAAAATGAAATATATATTTTTTTAAATTATTATAAATTTTTTTCTTACTTTATCATTTATTTCTCTTATTTATCATCTCGCTCTCTCATTATCTCACTCGTTTCTCTTTTTTACTTTATCATCTACTAATTTCTCATATTTTACTATCCACTTTCTTAATTCCCGCTTAAATAAGACGCGGACGGAGGGAGTACTAGTTAATTAGATATCCTTTTAATAAGAAAATTAAAAAATTAACAAAACTAAAGGCATGGTAAATGTGAAATTAATATAATTAAGAGCATTAATTATATGAGTTGAATAATTTTCAAACTTATGATTTAAAGAAGTTTGGAGCTTGAAATATATATATTATTAATTTAAATTGATGATGATGTTCATTGGATATTAAATCAGTTCTAAATTAATAACTAGAAATAGGAATATCAACTACATTTTATGCTACCAATTATATACATGTTGAGTATAATTCATAAAAAGGGAACCTAACATGTAATTTTTATACTCCCTCCGTCTCAACCGACTTGTCTGATTTGGTTTCGGCACGAATATTTTTGCAAGCCTTAAATTGTATGTTAATTGTGATGGCCCACTTATAATACTATTATTCTATTACAACTTATCAGGCCAGGAATACCAGTATTTCTCACACTAAAATACCCGTATTTAGTTTATTTTTTATATGTATGTTTAGGGTAATATACGGTCTGGCAAAATACGTACATAAACTGGGACTATAATTTGTCTCTCTCTTTCATTCCTTCTCTGTGTTTCATCCATTCTCACTCTTTCTCTTCTTCGAGAGGTAACCCTCCTCCTTCGCAGCCCCCACCGTCACCCCACCCCGAGCCGCCGTGAGGATAATGGATACCGAATTCGTTGGTTCTCGTTCCTATCTACTAGACCCCTTGCAATCGGAAACAGATACTACACAATCCCAAAGGGATACAACGGTCCAAGATCCGTTTATGAGCGAAACGATGGTGGGAGAGACCGTCCTATCTGATTCCATGGTCGATGAGAACATTCTTCAGCCACGGCAACAGCGCCACTGGCGAATCTATGATCGAAGACACTTTGTTCGGCCACGAGTGCGCAGCTTGCAACGCTATACATTCTTCGCTGAGGATGAGAGCGGCTGGACCAAATCTGTGGTCCGAGAGACCAAAATGTCTGAACTTTGGTTGGAAGGCGGCGGTAAGAAGGAAGGTTTTTCGTCGGAAAGAAACAGCCCTCCATCCGTACCGATGATGATACCATACGATGAATCTCATATGTGGCCTGAGTACGTCGAGGACAGAGCAGAGTTGGAGAAAATCCTCCTATTTTAGGAGTTTTTTGTGATTATGTTCCCAGCTTACGGCCGTCTGGTGAGATTTGTCCTTCAAATGGACAATCTCAACAACATAGCATCACAAACTGCAATTAATTTCCAAATGAACACCAAGTATAGGACTCACAACAGATAAATACTTGACTACAAGTAACAAATCTTTGATTATATTAATTCCATCATCGATATGGTTTGCATTATCTAAATATGAGCGTTCATTCATCATTTCATCCGCACATCACCACATCTTATCCAAATTGCCTACGATTACAATAACAATAATGCAAAAAATCTTAAGGAAGGGACGGGGAACGATCTCACTGGATTCAATACAGAGAGAAATAGATCTGGAAATCATCTCTATAACGCTTCCTCGGCGATATTGTCAAATCGGCGACACCCTGCCTCCTCCTTCGTAGCCTTTTGTCTATGGTAAAATGAGCAACTAAACGGACGAACGGACAGATCCAGGGCTAGCCTCACAGATCATCATCTCTCTTCGGAGGGGAAACAAGCTTCGTCAATATGTATGCCGACTAGGGGTGGTTCCGCTCCGAACCATGAAACCGATCAAACCGAACCGAACCAAACCGAAAAATGTGGTTCGGTTCGGCTTCGCAGTTTGGTTCGGTTTATTTTTTTTGGAACCGTTTACATTCGGTTCGCGGTTTCAAGAATTTTTGAACGGTTCGAACCGAACCGAACCAATATCTTATTTTTTATTTTTATTATTTAATATTTGTCTTTATTATATGAGAATGTTATTGGATTTAGATATTAGATTTAAGTTAATATCAATTCTAATCTATACAAATGAAGAGAAATGAGTAACAACTCTATACTTATGAGTTTGGAACGAGTGACATCCTATAAACTATTATTCTTGCATTATTTAGGATTTAAAAAATAAATAAATAAATAAAAGGTGAATCAGTAAACCGAACCGAACCAAACCATTTATAAGCGGTTCGGTTCGGTTCCGATATTTAAAAATACATCGAACCGAACCGAACCGAACCATTTCTATGTGTTTGGTTCGATTCCTAAAATGCATAAGAAACCGAACCGAACCAAACCGTTACACCCCTAATGCCGACCGAAGGTTTCCTCACTCCGATTTGGCATCTGGGATTTTGCTCAATGCGAAAGATTTACGCGTCCCTTCCGCGTCTAAAATACAGCTTAATCGGAGGAGAAAGCGGAAGGACAAGGGGATTTCACCAGCGGAGGTGAGGGTGGCGGTGCTGGTGGTGGTAGGGTTTCGAAGAAGAGGAGGCGGCGTCGCCAAGAATCAGAGGAGAGAGAGAGACGACGGTAGAGATCTTAGATTTAGGATTTCAGAAATATGTTCATATATATTGTAATTTAATTAGTGTATTTAGGATGTATTTTGTTTACTCAGTATACGGGTAATTAGTATAGGTAATGTGTTCATTAAGGACTAATAAGTTTCTATTTTTGAAAAGAAGACAAAGTCGAACTTTACGGTCGGAAAATGAATTTAGGCAAGTCGGGCGGGATGGAGCCTAAGATAATATTTGATATGTGAATAAAATAAATTATATTTTCAAACAACTTAATGTGTAAAAGTGGGAAACTCGATCTCTTCTACCCTTCTCCTCCTTCTCCGCCGACCGCCGCCATATTGTCACCGCCTGCCGAACACTGCAACGATTTACTCTCAAGTCTAACGATCTGTCAACTGATTTGTTCTCACTTTATTGTTGAGATATTTGCAATAATTATATCTAAGCACGATATTTAAAGGTATAGAGAAAGAGGGTTTATCGACGAGGGTTCATCGGTGGAAACAATTGAGGTTTCTTCCAATGAGTGCAGGTAAGTAGTATATTACCTGTTCTGTAAAATTCTAGGGTTAGTCGAGTCTGTATATTTCTATTAATTGATAGGTTAATCGCATAATTTTCCAGACCACAAAATTACCAATTCGATATCCCAGATGCTTAAGTCTTTTGATTTCAATTGCTCATCTGGAATTAGGGCAAGATAAGAGCATATGGTTGGTCGAATTTAGCTTTGTGTGTCTGGGACTCTGGGTGTGTTTTGTTATTTCCTTCCGGTAGTAGGAATGAATTCTTGGTTGATTATGCAAAACTAAAACTAAAACTGGAAATTGCAAGTTTAATTAAATGGTTGTGATCGGATTTTGATTTTCTTCCATTAGTTTTATCATTAGATATGATACCTCCAATGGTAAATGTTGATGTTCTATAAAATTGATTGCTTTTTCAGTAGTGATTTTGTTATATAATCTTTGTTAGGAGGTGCATTTGGTGGGAATAGAGGAGCAAGGCCGGTGCCACCAGAAAAGGGAGTTTTCCCCTTGGATCATATGCACCTATGTGATCTGGTATGACATAATGTATGTCTAGGAGATTTCGAAATCTAATCCGTTTGTGTTGAAGAAACTTCGTTAACTATTATCATCGTTTATTTGATCAGTTTCTGATTTAATTGCTGCAGGAAAAGAAAGAGTATATCAGCTGTCTGAAGTCTGGAGGACATAACTCTGAAAAATGCAAGCAGTTCTCCAAGAAGTACCTTGAATGTCGTATGGAGAAGTAAGTTCAGTTTTCGTTGCACTTTCCGCTGCCTATTTGACGAATCTATCTCACATTGTGTTTGCCTACAGTTGTTGGTTGGTCAATATAAATCATTTGAAGGTTTCATGTAGTCTTACAACTTGGAATTTGTTAGCCCTTCAAGTCACAGAAAAGAAGAGAATTTGAATTGCTGTTGATTGTTAGGATCTCCTACCTTATAATATCTCATATATTTCCACTATCTTGAATCTGAAACTGAGTTCTGAAAATTATTTCAAGATCAAACAACTCTATATTAGGTTTCGGATTGAATCATGTTATGGAAGTTTATATGGTTAGGATCTCCTAGCTTATTACAATGTTACTCTGTCTCCTCATATACTTCCACTATCTTGGATCTGAAACAGAATTCTGAACATTATTTCAAAGATCCATCAACATATTAGGTTATGTCTTACAGATCAAACCTGATTCGATCCATTAGTCTCGAAATCTTGATGTTATATAAGTTGATATGAAATATACTTGTGCAGGAACTTGATGGCAAAGCAAGAACTGTCAGAACTTGGATTTAGGAAGGAAGATGAATTGCAAGCTCCACCTGATGGAAAATCCATCGGAGAGGCAAACAAATAAAGAGCAAAATCGACATCATGAAAACATTCTTTGTCCTCTCACTTTGCATTTTTTTCAACAGGGCAGCATACATCAGATTGTAGACATGGTTTCAGTGGAAAAGTAGGGTAGGACCTTTAACCTTTGATGTGCCAACTCTGCGAAATTATACATTGATGAAGAAAATCCTTTTTTTGTTGAAGACGATTTTCTATTATTAAGAATTTTCGTAGAGAAACTTCTGACCGTCTACCAAAGAAAACAGAACGAACCGGTTCATGTAGAAGGGTATTTCAAGAATTCGATCTTTCTTTTAGTGGTTAATCTCTCTTTGATTGATCATGTGTGATATTCCATATAGGCTACTTGAACGAGAATGAATCTTGCAAAATCATATTGAATATTTAATAATACATTCAAATTTATGATGAAACAAGATTGGATATATATTATTACATGAAAAGATTAACCGCACAAGAAACAATTTGACAGAGACCTAATATTAACAAAACCCAATACTAATTCCCGCAAATAAACAACTCAAAATTCGAATTTCCTATGAAGAAATCCACTTGCCATTCTTCCAATCTTGATGAACTCTGAGCCTATCTTTGAAGTAAGCAATCTCATCTCCGGTAGTATCAAAAAACACCGCGTAAAAATCATCCTGTATCCGCCCGGTGATCCTCCCCCACCACCACCCATCGTTGTCGAACGCATCCACCACGTCGCCGACGCGGAAGCCCTCCGCGTAAATAGGCGGCGGACGAGGGCGGACCTCCGCGGCGGCGACCATCTCCCGCAGCGGCGCCGAGTAGTCGTCCTTAACGAGCGTCCGGTATTGGGCGACGTAGCCGTGCTTGGCGAGATCAGCAACGATAGTTGCCTCGTAGTAGGAGCCGACGAATCCCTCCTGCTCGCTCGCCACCTCCACCAAGTCGCCGCGGCGGAACCTCGCCGGCTGAGGCTGTCGGAGCGGCGCCGGTTTCGCGAGTTTGGGGTTTCTTGATTCTCGATCGACGAGACATGCCATTGGGTTTTGGATTGTTGAAACTCAAAGTAATGAATCCTTGGCCGTGAATATAAAGGGAGGGATTTTCATGTTTTTTTCCTTTTATATATTTTTTTTTGTTTTGGAAATATAACATATAAACTTGCTTACCGTTGGATGGAGTGGATAATTTGTACGTATATATATTTGTTTCCATATTTAATTCGGATTTGATCTAATTACTTCCCGAAATAAATAGATTTTTTTTCTATCGAGCCCTCTCTACATGTGTTAATTTGTTGTTTCTTTATGTGCAAAACTTTAAAAATTGGCAGAAATTTGGAAATAGAAAGATTTTCCATAGGTTTTGTACAAAAGATTTTAGTGAAACTTCCATTTATAAGTAAAACCCAATATTAGAAAAATAAAATAAATAATTATAATATATACTCATGCTTACATTTTTTAGGGATACACATCTCCATCCTTGGCAAAAAAAAATTGGGTTCTTAATTAAAGTTTCGATTATTTTTTATGATGTAATGTGACGATTTTTGTTTTTAGTCTTATAATAACCTGTTTTAATGTCATTTTTTCAATAGAGTGTACTATAATCTTCCTTTCTCGTTGCCTAAACGGCTAAACGAAGCCGTCTCTATATTATTGATATTAAATGTATTCCAAATTTGTATTCATTAATCTTTTTAGATGTCCATATATTTCTTTTTGTATTACATATTGAAAAATTATTTACTTTATATATTGAAAATCGTTATAGTATATGTGGTTATACGTATTATTGTATGTTGTGTATAAGATTATATGCAGGGGCGGATCCAAGGGGGGGCGCCCGGCGGCGGCGGCCCCCCCGAACTCGTGTCGAAACGCGATTTTATATATGTAATTTTTAAGAAATTTCGTATTTTGCCCCCCCGAATGTATACTTCACCCTTTTCTCTATCGAATTTTTAAGTTTCGCCCCCCTCTCTCGTAATCCTGGATCCGCCCCTGATTATATGTAATCGAGTGTCGTGTATACGTACTAACATACATATAATCGTATATCAAGGATACAATTATACATACAATCGCACAGATAAATAAACTCACGATACACAATTACACATATGTTTGTGTGCTCGTACACGATAATCTAATAATTGTATGTGAATAAATGCTTAATAATAATCGTGTGTTGTACAGATAATTATACTGTAGTCAGTGTATCGAAAAGTTGGTGCAATATTAACATTAGAGAGGAGTGAGGAGTTCATGCATCCGTTTTTATGGGTGGAGATTACATTTTCCCAACTTATCTGGCCCAAAGTTCTCCCATAGTAAAACTGATTATAAATGTTTAGGTGTTTATGCTATGGTTTTAGAAATAGATCACAAATTTTTAGGGGAAGTTTGATAAGAGGAGTTCGGTATCAAAAATCGATATGAAACTTATAAATGATGTTTAGATTATTGGATTTAAAATTTTGGAATGATATCAAAAAAATTAGGAATCCTCAATTCCCTACTATTTGGTAGATGTGGTTCCCTACTATTTTTAAAACTCAGTTTTTTAATTTTTTCATTATCCGTTTTGCATTTTTTTTTTCATTTATATTTTTTTCTTTTTCATTCTTTCATTTTTTTTAATTCGTTCATCTTTTCTTAATTTAATTATTTTATTTTTCATTTGTATTTTTTTTATTTTTCGTTCTTCATTATTTAATTTTTCAATTTTCATTTTTTTAAATTTTAATTTTAATTTTTTACTTTTTAATGTTTTTATATTTTATACTATAAGCTAAGGGTATTAAAGATTTATACGAAATACATATATTAATGATCCTAAATCCGAAGAATTAATCCAAACATATATATTGAAATGATTCAGTTTATTCCGAAATTGGAGAAATTATCCTGAACCTGAATTCAATTCCGAGCTGCGAATCAAATGCTCCCTAGATGTTTATTATTATTATGGGACATCAATAAAACATGAAATCTGGAACGGAGGAGATATTCATCTTTTTTACTAACCCTCTTCGATAGAATATAAATAACAAGACAACTTTTAAAATTAAAATTACATGACCAAACAAATGCAACCAGATTAGACAACCAAAATAAAATTTGTTGGCCTAACTATGATTATGTCCTAATCAAATGTTCTTGTTTAGTAGGAAGACAAGAAGGGGTTAAAAGTGGAAACGATGGATAAAATAAGCGTAGGTTGAGTGATGTGCTGGCGGGAGCATATTACTATGACTTTTGTTCAGCTTCATTTTTTTAAAAAATTAATTTTCCTTCCTTAAATGCTTTCGCCTCCACACCACCTACTTCTTTCTTCTTTCTTCTGCCTTCTCTATTCCCATGGGATTCAACACCTCTCTGCGATCCTCCAACTTCTGCAATCTGTAAGCTCATCTCTCTTTCTCGCACGCACGCACGCACGCACGCACATTTTTAATGCTTATACATGTAGTATTAAGTCGAGATTTAGCAATGAAGACCGGTTGACTTGTTGTTTCACTATTATGGTTTGGTTTCCTTTGAGAAATAGTGTGGATGGGTCAGTAGCGGGAATCTAGTTCTTATTCTTTCTATAGGAATTAGAATTATAATAGTTGTTATTCAACGGAGAATGTACTAAAAGAGAAGATTGATTCGTGTAGCCTTAATCTGTAGCGTCGGAGATGATTAATTATCTTGGTTAATCAGAGTTGTATTCTGTAATTGATATTCAACGGAGAATGCACTGAAAGAGGAGATTGATTTAGGGACGTATAGTGTTGCATTAATCTGTAGCGTCAGAGATGAGTAATTTTCTTGGTTAATCCGTACTTGATTTTTAACGGAGGTTGTACTGAAAGTCTGATAGAGAAGATTAATTTAGGGACGTGTAGCATAATTTGTAGCGTCAGAGATGAGTAATTTTCATGGTTAAACCCCAGTTTTTATTGAGAAATTTGATTAGTATAGTTCCAGATTCAGAGGTTTTGGGGGGTATTTTGGGAGAGTTTTCAACGTATAGGAGATGGGTTCATGAATTTGATAAGGTGGGAAGCTTGTAGAGGATGCTTATATAAAGTTCGCTGCCTTTTCAATTTGGATGCTGAAAACGAATATTACAATCTTTTTGTTCTTTTGGCAGTAAAGCTGTTTTTTCAGAGGATAGGTTAAAATTCAAGAACCGTGCATCAAAGATCAACGTGATAGAGACTAAGAGGTATAGATTAGGGAAAAATGTCCATCCAACTCCGTTGATTTGCCTGCCATCACAAACATTGTTGTTGAAAAGGACTCCTTCTGGAGCACTATCTTCGGTGGCAGCCGTGTGTGACTCCATTTTTGAGGATGATTATTCTTTGACCGAGCCTCAAAGTAGCCAACCGGGCTTTAATCGTGTGGATCATCTTGGATGGATACTGCATAAATCTGCAAGCAGTTTTTCTCTTGCAATGCAGACTCTTGAATTGGCTAGAACTGGACCACCAGTTGCAATGGCATGGAATGGAATCGACGTCCATGCCTGGCATAAACACATTGCATACCAGGTTTGCCTAGTTGCTGAATCCCTTATCATGATTTCAAGAAATTTTCTGTAATCATTCTTAAACCAGTATTATGTGCTTATTGTTCATAATCTTGAAATATTGATTTACAATTTTCCTGCTGCAGGTTGCAGCTTATGCTCTATTGAAAGCAGCTATTGAAGTGGAACTGTTTCTTTCTCACAATCGCTCCAACAACCCGTCTCCTGTAAAGGAGATGTAAGTTGAGAACATTTTATCCTCTCACTAATCAATATCAATCCCTTACATTGTGTGGATTTTCTTAAAAACAAAATCTACTCAGGCAACATTGCGTAGGCTGTATATTGCAATTTCTGCTCATATGTTCTTCTGGAAAATAAACGAAGAACTTAAACTGCCAGATCATGACATGTTTTCTTTGATGTTCACCAGCCTCTCACCAAGTATAAAATTGCTTCAAAACTGCATAGAGAGTCAGTTAAGTACAAGGAACACAAAATTGGTACAATGGTTTCATGTGGTGGAACTTCCACGGATAGCTGGATTCTTTATGCCTCTGTTGAAGAAATGGTCAGCAGAATATGCTGGAAGGTCGATCAGTGCTCTTACTTCTTACAACTGTTACATTGTTCAATTACTTTTGAGGCAAACTAAAGTTTAGAGGAAATCTAATACACAAATTACTCAGTGGTATTGCAGGAACTATTATGGCCATCACATGCTGTGCTGCGGTTGGAAAGTTAGGTTCTGCTCGAATTTCATGTTCATCATTATCAAACTCGATTCACGAAAGACTAATAGAACTTATGACCATGGCAAGCGATCTTGTTTCTCCTGAAAAACTGCACACTTTAGCAACCGATGCTGGCTTTGAAGAGGATTTCCTTTCTCATTTTGGAAGTAGAGTTCTCCCAAGTAAGAATAGTGAAGATATAGAATTTTGGATTGGACTGGTTCATCAAAAGCTTTCGGTTGCACTAGAAAGAGAGAGTGTTATCGATGGAAGAGACGATCTTTCTAACAAGGTTTTCCCCTATCCTTGACCAAGTTACATCTGGTCTCTTGTGACTTAAAAAGTCTTTCTAGTGTATTTTTCCTATCTAGTTCATTTCCAACAATACAAGAATCACAGATACACAGGTGACGTTTTTGTTCGAGTTCAGCAATTGTTTATTTCCCTGACCATCAAATTGTAGAAATTTGTGCTCAAAAATCATGGGGTAGTTCAAAAGTATGGCTTTCTTTCAGGTTGATGAACATAGTTTGGCAACTCTGGCACTATTTGCTTATCTAGGAAGAGAATCTCGGTTATTCTTGTTACGGCAAAACATAAAGGACACTGATGAACAAATCAAAGATTTTATAAGGTATATCTAGTTCATCTTTTCTCCCTCGCCGTCTCAACTTTCATCGAATCTATTGAAGTGGAGGAGTATCTGCTTTTGCAGTTATTTAGAATGTGGTATCCTCTCTATATATCCAGAATTCTCAACGCTGTCAGTGTATCAGCTCTTAATGGAGGTGAGTTCTTCGTGCACCACATTCAAGACAGGACCACATTTCTGTAAATCAAGTCTGAAATTTGTTATTATTTTTTTTGTTTTGTTTTGTTTTACAGGTGATAATTGATGAGACTCGGTGGCTGGACTTGTTTGCTGCATACAACTGCCAGTTTATTCAAGAAGGGAGGAGATCTAAGAGCCAGCCAATTCAGGCAGAAAAGGAGACCATTTTCTATACCGTTTTCACCATATGCTATGATGTGATTTCAGGATTTGCTCACTATACTAGTTCAACACAGCAAACTCTAGATCCTCGTCTGTTACAATTCTTGCTTCATAGGTGATCACCACTCCATTATGATGATTCTAGTGATTATTGTTATGATCGATGCTCATCATTGGTTTCTATCCTTAGTCAGGGCCTGCTAACAGCATGTCTGGAGGTCTACTGGGCTCCTTATGATATTACTGGGTAAGTTCAGTCTGCTGAATGTTGTTCGTCTGTCAAACCATTCGCATAACATGCGAAGAAGAACATATATAAGATTTGATTCTAATGTTTCTTCTAACATTCTTGAGCAGTGACCTGCTGGGAAGAGGGGAAAGAAATGGACCTGACACTTCATCATTCTTTTTCAAGAGCAAGAATTCTTCTTTGTTTGTAATGGATGCATTGCAGCAACCAGATGAATTAGGAATCAGAGAGAAGCATAAACAATCATCTCCACAGAAACAGGTAATGATTACTTCTTGGTAGAGTAATATATACTTGTTGATTATTGTGGAGGAAAATGATAAATCAATTGCTTAACAAGGAAACTTTTCTTAATGACACGTCCTTCTCAACCTGTAAGAAGTTGTTAAAAACTGCAGGCTCCCAAATCATTGAGTAATCAAACTGAAACGTCGGTTGATTCTGGCCAGACTGCTTCATCAAAGCCTGTACAACAAAATTTTCTGAGGAAGTCTGTGATGAAGCTTGTAACTGCAAGTGTTGTAAGTCCGGCAAACCAATACTTCTAACTTCTAGCATTTGGATATAATGCTTGCTAATATGCAACCTGTGATTGTATAGGATGTATGGATGGGTACCCAGCTTCTCTTTATCGACATATCAGATGCTATGAGATTCGTAGTGAAGAGATTATTCGGCCATGAGGTCACGAAGAGGGAGAGACAAAAGATGCGAAGGACTTTCTGTGACATGATCACTCTCATCCCTGTAACGATACTAATGCTAATTCCTGTAAGCTCCCTCATAGTTAAAGTCTAATTTCATAATCAAATATTACCATTTGAGAGTTAATAGAGAGATTATGTTCAACTGTTTCTCTCTCTTGATCAGGTTTCTGCTGTAGGCCATGCAGCCATGTTTGCTGCAATCAAGAGATACATCCCATGCTTGGTAAACAACCAAGATTCTCCTCTTGCATATAATGCATCCCATTTCTTGTTTTTCTTACACGGCCTTTCTGCTATAGATTCCTTCTCCTTACTTTGATGAAAGGCTTGAGCTGGTGAAGCAATTGAAGAGAACGAAGATGGAGGTTGAGCGAGTTAAAGCTGAAGGCACTAACATACAGAACTGAATTCGTCGATGAAAAGCTAACATTTTGTTCCTTCCTCTCTCCTTTTTATCACGCTTACTTCTCATTTTGATAGAATGTGTATAAGCATTAATAGAAAATAAGGTAGACTATGGAGAAAGAATGGAAGAGAAACGATATTTAAAGGAAGAAACGCTATTTAATTCAGAGGGACAAAATAGTGTAGATAATGCATCAAAACCTACTGGCTATATGATATGTTAAATTACAAGATGCATATTAATAACAAGCTGGAATAGCTCAGTTGGTTAGAGCGTGTGGCTGTTAACCACAAGGTCGGAGGTTCAACCCCTCCTTCTAGCGTTAATTTTTATTTTAAAGCTTATGTGCATATAAATAACGGATAAACCAAGAATTAAAGCTTAACTTACACAAACTATTCTTATTTATGTAAAATAATAATAATATTTGATGATAAAAGTTTTACCTTTTTTTTTTTTTTTTTTTGTTGACGAGGAACCCGCAGCCGCTACCTTTGGTGCGCACAGGGTAAACCTCGCTCCTGTGCAATAGCCTGCAAACCACACAGAAGAGTTAAACCACCCTTAATGTGACAGGGTGACAGACTCACACATAGCGTGTCCAGTGGGAATTGAACCCATGACCTATCGATCCCGGGCCACCCACCTTCACCGCTATGTCATCCCAAGGGGACAAAAAGTTTTACCTTTTCGTTTCTGGTTATCCATTATCAACGCATCTTGAATGATTGAGAAAAGTTGGCCACATACTTTACATTGTGACGGTGGGTCTCGTTCGTCACGTAAAAAGGTAATAAAAAATCCACCATAAAAAAATTGGGACCACGCAATCAGGGGCGGATCCAGGATTTATTATTAGGGGGCCGAAATTTACGGGGATGAGTTGTATTTATGCGGGGGTTGGGGGCGGAGCCCTCGAGAAATTTTTTTGGGGTGTTTTTGGTCTAAATATACTTACTAATTAAGACTTATTTAGCGATATTATATTTTCTTTTACGAATAGCCGTTATATGTTGTTTGTAATTTATTCGAAAAATATAGTACAAAATCGTATTTTGACGACGCCTAGATTTAGTTGGAGGATATTACGAAGAATAACAATTTCTAACTTATAAATTAATCAAGTATTCGAAAGATAGAGTTTTTTATGCTTCAAATGTTGCTAATTTTACTTAAAGGACAATCAAGTATAAAAAAGAAAAGAAAGCACAAACATAACATATAACTGCATAAAAAGATATATGTTATATTATATATATAACTCTATCAAAATAGATATCCAAAACTTCAAACTTTAGACATTCACTAAAATTAAAATTAGTGACACGTAACATATATTTTTTAACATTTGCCTAAATTAGTGGTCACATTCACACTAATTCTTAATTTTTACTTTGGTGTAAGTTGACAAATTCAAAAATCTCGGGGGGCGAATCCAAAAATTTAAATGGAACAAATGTATAAATTACTAAAAATCGAAAACAACTCGTAGTATTACACGAAAGTTCGGGGGGCGGTCGCACCCACCCGCCCCCCTTTGTATCCGCCTCTGCACGCCATATTGCAATAATTCGTCAAGAAAAATGGATTTTGACATTCAAACCAAATTAAAGAAGTACAAAAGGAAAAGAAAAAAATATTTCCCCTTCCTTTTATTACAAAAGGATTTTGCATTTTGGTCCTCAAACAAAACAGAAATTACAGAGCACGACCAACAATTGTATGCATTTAGAAATCGCCTGCAAGTGGTGCATGGTCGTGGTGCATGAACACATTGCTATAGATAGCTCCCGCGATGCCGCCGCCGACGAGTGGGCCGACCCAGTAGATCCAGATGTCGGCGTAGTTGCCGCTCGCTACGGCTGGGCCGGTGGATCGGGCCGGGTTCATGGATCCACCGGAGAACGGGCCGGCGGCCAAGATGTTGGCTCCAACAATGAAACCAATGGCGATTGGTGCAATTGTGCCTATGGCACCCTTCTTGGGATCAGCTGCGGTGGCGTACACGGTGTACACCAATGCGAATGTGATGATTATTTCCATCACCACTCCTTGAACGGCTCCGACACCCGCGGCCAATCCATGAGTCGGGATCGCCTAACGAATCAAGATTTGTCAGATAATACTCATAATTATATATTTAGATTTAAATACTAACAAATTAAGCTTAAATACGTCTTATTACATAGTTAAATATTAGTTTAATCGGATCCAACTTCCAAGAGGCCTATAAGAGTAAAGAATCTTAATGCGTATGATAATTTTTTCTTATTATTAAGTTAAATATTGATATCAATTGAAGTTAAATTTACTTAAATTAAAATACAAATGACATCACTTAATTAACGGACCATAAAGTGAACTTAAAAAATGAACAGGTCACTATACCCCTAAATTCTAAAATAAAAAATAGAATTTTTACCTATATCTTTTTTTAAAAATTACTATTTCTCCACGAAAATTAAAATTTTTACACTCTACAAAATTATAGTAAATTATAAATTTTTCCCCTAAACTATAAAATCTTAATTTCGTAAAAATGACTTACCAAGCCACCGGTAACGACGGAGAGCAAGAAAGATGCGACAATGGCGCCCAAGACTTGAGCGATCCAGTAGAAGATGCCGGTGAGGATGGTGATCTGGCCGCCGACGGCCAATCCGAAGGTGACGGCGGGGTTGACGTGGCCGCCGGAGATGTTGGCGCCGATCGAAACTGCTACGAAGAGAGCAAAAGCGTGGGCGATGGCGATCGCCACCAGCCCCGGTGCGTCGAGGGCGCCGTCCGACGTCAACTTATCTGCCAAACAATTATCAAAAAAAGAAATCAATAAATCTGAATTAACATAGATCCAAAATTTGCATGGGCTCATGCATCTTGAATAATAACTGAAAACATTAATTCAGAAAAAAAAATATTTAGTGAATTATTGAAGAATATTAACTGAAAGCAATGGCGGAGCCGACGCCGGCGAAGACGAAGAGCAGGGTGGAGATGAACTCGGCGACGTACGCCTTGATTGAGGCGACGCTGAACGAGTCATCGAATCGACCGAAAGCGATTGAAGGCATTTTTAGGTTCAGAAGAGAGAGAGAGAGATGAGAGAGAGAAGCAAGGGCTATTGGAATGTTTTTGAGGTACAATGAGCATATTTTAGGTCACTTATTTACTATCAAATTTTGGAGTTCGCATAATATATAATTATTGTTGATACAGTTTCATCATCAGTTGTAGTCTGCAGCATGTCCTACGTGGATAATTCTATCTACTATGTGATCATTTTTATTTTAATATGTTTTTTAGTGAATAATAAAATGTTATTGAATATTAATTAAAATTGGTAGAAAATTAAGTGTATATATACTTCATTATTATGTCATGCTATTTACTTTATAATATCACAAACGATTTAACAATCATTTTCAGTTAATTAGGATATAAGCCGTCCAAATTTATTAAAGAACAAAAAAAATTAGTCAAAGATGAGAAAAGTCTCCATCACTTGGTTTAAGGATCATGATATATAAATACTCCATATATTTCAAAATTATACACATAGAAAATCCTAGATAAAACTATTCAAATTTTCAATACTTAATTAAAAATCATGAAATAACCTAACCAATTATTCATTAAATAACAATTTAACAATTATTTTACGAACACAATTCTAGCTAGTTAGTGTTAATAAAGTAGATTATCTTATAACCAAAGATTAAAAATATGGATCGAGCATGATACAATAGCAACTTAATTTCTCCCTTATCATGCAATACTTTATTATATTATATGAATCGTAATAACATATCATTGTTATACACGTTTGAGTATAAATTAATAGAATACATACAACTCGAGATAGAAAAAATCTGAATTAAAAAGATTATATATTCCATGTAAATCCAGTTAAAACAAAAGGAAGAGGCTAGCTGTCGAGAACGTGATATGGTGGAAGTGGAAGTGTCTCGAAGATGTTCGACTTCAATAATTAATGCATGTGAATATAATCCGATCCATTAACATGGAGAATGAAAGGAAAGTGGGGTAGTAACAAACAGTCCACTCCACCACTACTCTTATCCGACGAGCAAAACTAATAATCGTTATTCAAGATGTATATTAAATAATTTTGTTTTCATAAAAGAACGAATTTGCAACATATTAAATTTATAGCATTATTTACAAAATATTTTGAATAATAACATTTGACCACAATACAAATTAATTTATTAGACAAATCAATATAGTTTTTTATTTGAATACGAATGTGATTATAATTATTATTAAATCAATCATAACAATGATTGAATATTAGATCAACGGTTTATAAAAAATAAAAATATCAATTAAGTAAATAGAAATCTCATTATATCAACAGATAAAAGGGCCGGCTTAGTTTGGGCCACATAGTGCGCCGACCAGGTAATCAAACCATAGCTTTTGGTCGGTTTCCTTTTCCACTTCCTTTTTATTATAAAATAAAAAAATGCGTGGATAAGAGTAGAGTAGACTGTGATATTAATATTGGCGTATATTAAGGGAATTTAATTGTTATAATTAGGGTACTAAATAAATGGGATTATTAGGTAAGACGGGGCTGGTTAGGGAATCTTGATTTTATTAAGTTCTATCAAATAAAATATGTAACTATTATATGGAGATAAGGTATTAATTCTTTCTTTAAGTTAGTAGATTCGTTTTTCTATCACCATTTTCAATTGGTGTTTTTAGGAAGTAATTATATTGTTTTCCGACATAATTTTATTGAAACATTAATTTGCAATTATGTGTTCAAAAACTAATAAATATGTATGTGTTCGAGAACTTAATGGATGTTTACAATTTACTCCATTTCATTCTATTAAGGTATAATATTGTAGCGAGTTTTTTATATGTATATAAATTATTTACTTATGATATTGTTCTGTGGTTTTCTTTATGCAAAACCTTGAAATATGAAATAAAGTAAAGGTACATATAATCAAGAAAGATTTTAATTAGTTCTCAATATTTTGATAGATTAGACATCAAATATTTAACAATCGATGGAATTATCTTCCGTTAGTTAATTGGTAGTCAATAACAAAAACTAATCAAAATTAAAAGATTAGTTTTAGAAAGAAAAAAATAAAATAAAAGGACAATTTGACCAGTTGTAAAATGTTTATTGACCTATAAACAAAAAAATGATATCAACTTTACCAATAGTAATGAAATGAGTCGCATTAACAATGTTGTGAATGAAAAATTTATATCCTCATATTATTTATTATTAAAATTGTTGTAAATTCTGTTAAAAATACATACAAAGTACATTGGGAGATCTATTTATATCCTCACATTATTTATTATTAAAATTGTTGCAAATTCTGTTAAAAATATATACAGAGTACATTGGGAGATCTATATATACAGACCATGAACCGTTAAAATTTAAAAAATATGACTTTATCACATCATAAAAAAAATTAATGCATGCCCCATTAATCTTCAAAAGAAACCAAATATATGTCAATTTATCTGGAAAAAAAACGATGTTTCGCTTTCCAATTCCAACCCCCGAGGAGAAAAAGAAAAAAATTGCCAATCAAATGATAGATGCAAATGGAAAGCATAATCATGAAAGAAAAAAAATATATGATTTTTCAGAAAGAAGAAAGAAAATGATTGTTGGGCGGCCATTATTAATTATTATATTATGCACGATGTCAAAACTTCATAAGAATGGTCGGTGTAAAAATATAATTGTGACGATGATTTCATAGGGCCACTTTGAGTTGGACTTTTTTTATTGTAGTAAAACTATACTCACTTCGTTCTAATTATTTAATTTGGTCGAGTATATGGTTTTGGCATGTTTCCATTATGTAATCTTATGCTATTATTACTTTCCATAGTATAATGTATAAACATGAAGTTTGTGGTCTTTAAAGTTAACGTGCTAAATTAAATATTTGTAATTCGAAAACTTTATTGAATATGGATAAATTTGACGTAAATATTAGCTACGTAAATATTAGTTAACTCTTTATTTTTTTCCTTTTATTGAGTGGTGCAGAGAAGTTGATGTTTGATAGAGTATAGATTTGATAGAAAGACATAGTTATATAGAAAGATAAAAAAAATGCATATTTTTTATATGTTTTATATATATTCCTTAGTTTTTTATGCATAAATCTTGTAACTTTAAAACATATAATAATATGCATAAGGAATATTTCATAGCATATTTAATTCAAAAAATCCAATGATGAAATGAAGGGTGGAGATTACTTTTTATTTCCTATTTTAAGGAGTCTTCTTATGTCATCAATCTCTGTGTAGACTTAGGTAGTATTTGGAATAGTTTAAATAAGTTGTTTCTGGGCTTTTTCACCACAGAAGCACTTTTTCTAATGTTTGGAATGAAAACTTCTGCTTTTTTGGAGTTTAAAATAAGTCAAAATAAGCATAAGCTCATAAACTGTTCTAAAGGTGCTTTTTAAAAGCAGAAGCCAAAAAAAATTGAAAAACAGCTTCTAAAAGTGTTTGCAAAACTGTTTTTCCTAAAATTAAGTTATTTTTTTCTAATATTGCAAACACTAATAACTTTTGCTTAACAACAACTTTAAACAACTTTAAGCATAAGCTACTAAAAGCTACTTATAAAAGTTCTTCCAAACACTACCTTGATAAGTGTATTTATAATTTTATGTACAATAAGGTTATTTCTGGGCCTATCAAGTCCCATTTTTCATCCATCTCAAATAAATATTATTCCCTATCTCATTTAAAGCGTCTTATTTATTTTGGATACGAAAATTATTGTGTTCTAGTTTTGTTTTCTGTAGTAGTATGACCGGTTTTTTTTTTTTTATGGTGTGATCTTTTTCATTTAAAAACAAGATACTTCTAATGGACACCCGAAAAGAAAATACAAGACGTTTTCAATGGGATGAATGGAGTATGTTTTAAGGAATATTATCTGAGATGCCTTAAGTTCTGTCTTCTATCTCCCTTTTTGAGTCTCACTATCTCTCGTGAATTAAATGGTGTTATACTTATTAAAATTAATTACTATTAATATCTAACTTAATAATAAAAAGAAATCTCAAAATACATATGATACTATTTAATTGTTAGAACATGTATAATACTGTTGATTTAAAATATGGAATCGAAGATTTTTACCGATTAATTTGTGCCTTTGCGTGCTAGCTCAGAATCGCTATTACGGAGGGAGGGAGGAACGGAGCGTACTAGCAGTACAATAAACTCTAAATCATAAAACAGACAAACTATAAATTAATAAGACTCTATCTACATGTGAATCCCTTTGTTTTCACACTTGAATGTTTGTTTGGTATATAAATTAAATATCGATTGAAAGATTGTTGACGATTTTGGACTGGATAGGCGGACTGATAGAGACGATAATAAATGCTATATATTCTTATGGTTATATATATTCAAGACGGCCCGTTTCTCAATATGACTGAATTGAAGAAGCTAATTAAGTGGTGTTTGCAATAGCTTTTCTACTTAGAGAAATAGCTGAAAGCTGCATAGATTTTTGTGCTGGTTGTTTGCATCTACAGCTTTTTACACTAGCTGAAAACTGATTTTGATAATTTCAGTTGATTTATAAAAGTTGGGGAATGACAGCTGAAACTAGCTGAAAGCTGATTTCTTCCTTTTAATTTTCAAGTCTTGTAATTTCATTTTTTCATTTAATCATATTTATTAAATTGATTGATTAAATTAAAAATAATATTAAATAATACTAACCATAATACTCCAGTTTATTAACATTGCATGAAAAACAATAATTTTATTTCGTTTTTAATTACTCAATTTTATTTATTTATTATAATTATAATTGTATAATAACACTAGGGGTAATAAAGATTACTCAATTATAATTGTATAATAACAATTGTATTATAATTTTTGACTTTCAACACTTTTTGCAAACACTTACAAATTATCAAAATCAACAGCTTTCAGCAGCTTCCAACAACTTTCAGCACTTATCGATAAGCTTCAGCTACTGCAAACACCCCCTTAGACGTCTGCATGGATTTTGATTTCAGGTTCTCAGTTCCTTTATCTATATAGTGATTATTTTAGGAGATAAAGAAAAAAGACAATTTTAAATTGGACAATTCAGTTTAAAATACGTTATTATGGTTTCATATTAATTAAGAGAATGATCTAACTTGGTGTTGGTCCGGAGACGATAGTCAGGTGTAGAGGGGGGGGGGGTGAATACACCTGATCATAGTTTCTTTTCTCAGAACGTGAAGGACAGTTGAGTTGTTGGTTGCGACTGATGAACAGTGCCAGATAGTAACCTTCGATCACGGGTCAGAGTGTGTCGCCATCGAGCTCTCCTACCGACTTTTGTCGCATTTCTGAAACTCGATCGAAGACGTTGTGCGGATAAGAGTGTAGGGCCCGGAGATTCGTCTCAGTTTGAAAACGCGTTTTCGTAAATTAAAGTCTTTTGGCTGGTGCACTTTGAAAATACGCTTTATGTAAAGATATGATTTTTAATCAGTTGTATGCAATGCAATAAAACAGTAAATAACATAAGCAATTTAACGTGGTTCGGATACGCAAGATCCTACGTCCACGGTCCTGATGAGACAGGAGAACTTGTTGATTTATCTCGAGCAAGCCTCAAGAAGGAATCTCGCAGACCGGACGCACCCTTCTAAGTTATAGTCCTTAGCGACTTTACAATTCAAACCTAAGTTCGAAAGGGAGGGGATGATCTCCAACTAAGAAGGAGTTCTTACAATAAGAACAATTCACAGAAAGTGAACTCCTTCGAAATTTCTAAGCTATAGATTTGGCAATGAGCTTAGCTAGAGAAGAAGGGATCTAAAGAACTCTAGAGAGAAGAACTAGAGTCTTTAGTCTTTAATATTCTATGAAGGCAAGTTCTTCACTGGAATGGTCTTTAAGTTTGCTAGAGTTTGTTCTTGAGCTTGAGCGTTTTTCCCTTGTTTATCTCGTGCGTGGAGCTCAGTAATCTTCTCTATTTATAGTTGTGAGCAGGCATATGTCCGTTGGAGAAGACAATGCCACGTGTCACAAGCTTCCAAAGAAAACGGCCATATTTTTCGAATTGTTGCAGCAGGGCAGTTGACACTGTACATGAGAGCAGCTTTAGTTGGTCAGAGCAGGTAAACCGTTGTCGGCTTCTCATCGGTCGAGGTTTGTGGTAGGTGAGAATGTGTCAGTGTTCAGAGTTGACTATTCCACATCCTCTTATGATCTTCTGCTGAACTTCGAAATGACTTTTACGATTGGGTCGTTTTACGTCGGATCTGATAGATTCAAGACAATCTCTGTCTTCTTCGACTTAGTCGGCCGACAAGCCGATAAGGCTTTGGTGGGTCACCGATGACTGCGAAGGTGCTGAGCTTTGCATTATGTTCTTCTGCTGATAACTTTCAGCTGATGGGCTGTCTTCTACTGAAGGTAAAGATCAGCTGCTGGCTGAAGAACGCAAGCTCTTACACTGATGACATGGGGTTCTGGAAAGTAACTTCGACAGAAGATCAATCCAACATTTTACCCCGTACAGGACTTAGACAAAAAGATAATCAATTACAAAAAGTCTAACCTATACATCATCTAATCCTATCGAGACACTACACTACTGATATCAGCGGGGTTTTGGGATCTTCAATTCCATAGTATTACTATGATTTCCTCCAATATTACTTTAACCGCTAATCAGCTGAATGTCATCTACTGACTCATAACCCAACAATTTCCCCCTAATTGATGATGCCAAAACCTCTACTTCTATAAAAACAAAGACATGAATGCTAGACTACTGACTTAGAATGACTTCAGTAAAACTGAAACATATAACTTCGAGTAAGTTCGACGAGTGAGAGATAGGCAAAATCGAGAAACGGTTATGTGAGAGTGTGTGTCGATCACTTCGGTGATCGGGCCAGAAAGCACAAACAAAGGCCGTGAGACAATGAGTAATTGTCCGGCAAGCAATAGAAACCGATATATATGATCGGAGGATTACAAGGTTTCTATTACTATTACAACAAACTGAGATAAGAAGATCAAGGCTGAAGTCTGAAACCCTGCGCTCGGCGCTCTTAAAGTCGGCAGACTGTCACTGGAGGATCCGGACAATAAAACTTGTAGATTCTTCTCCGCATGAGTCCGGATTTCCTCGAGATCCTCGGGCGATCGGTGCTAAGATTGTGATGATAAGCGTACCGCCTCAATCTCATCTTCTATCTCTTTTTGTGCAAAGCACGCCGCGAGCAATCATAGGAGGAGGGATTCTTCCAAGCCCGGAGCTCGATGGGTATCTTCTCTTTCTCCATGATTGGCGGAAGTTGTTCTCGCGACTGGGGAAAGTTATGATGAAGACATTCTTCGAATAGTTGATCGACAGGTATCCCGAGACGGATAGAAGTTCCATACATGGTATCCCTTGATGAAAGATTCTTTGAGTTCCTCCCATAGCTCGTTCGGTCCGGCTGGTACCCATTTGTCTATGTGAGGAGTAGGCGCCTTCTTGACATAAGGTGCTCCGGGCGCTCTCCGTAATATTTTGAAGCTCGGGTATCTGCCTTTTCAAGTCAGCTGCTGGCTTATCAGATAGATTAATCATTTTTGCCAGGTCAGCCAATCTTTTCTTTTCTCTGAGGGCCGCTGTTCTAGTATCTCCTCTTCGGAGACTGAGTCCTTTCAGCGTGGCCTCCCAGGTAGCTTTGTCTTCAGCCTCTTGCTCAGGTGTAAGATTGGAAGGATAATAACTCTGAGCTGAAGACTGGACTGCAGTAGTGGAGACTTTAGCTAGTTCCTCCTGAGCTTTCTTCTTTTGTTCGTCCACAATCTGCTTAGCCTTTTCTTTGGCAATCTTGCCAATAGGCTTCCTAGGCTTCTTCGCCTTTTTAGCTTCTTCAAGCTGATGCTCATGATCTAGCTGGTCTTGCAACTGTTGAGCAACTCTTAGATCGTACGCTTCCTGCTCCGCTTCAGTTTTGAATTTGGGCGTCGGGGAAGGTGGTGGAGTGGCTTCAGTAGTAATCTCCTTCCCCGGCCTTTGCGGTGTCAGTTGTTGTGGCTCTTCTTCATCCTTGTGATCGAGGAAACGAGCTACGTCCTCGATGTGCTGAGCAGATGAGATAGGTGCTGGCTCAGTTACAGTCGGTTGGAGTGGGACATATTCCAGGAGGAGTACAGCTGAACTGGTTCCAGCCTGGGCGGCTGAACCTTCTCCTTAGGGTACTGAGCTGGTTCCAGCCTGATGGGCTGAACCTTCCCCCTGAGTTCCTGCCTCAATGAGTTGGACTTCGGGACTCTTTTATACCTCAGCATGTTCTGCCTCAGTATGTTCTTCTTTTACTTCTCCTTCCCCCTTTTTGGCATCATCAGCTTGGGAAAGGTGAGTGCGGATGGCTTTTACGTCCTTCTCCAAATTGTAGACGAGGTCCTTGATGATAGAGGAAGTGGCTTCGAAATCCTTGACTAGGTCGCAATATTGCTCCCAGTTATTCTCTTGATCAGCTCTAAATGTTTTCAATTGAGCAGCTGACTCCTGTCGGAGTTTCAGCAGAGACTGATCATGAGAGGTTGTCATTTCCTGCTGGATTTCTTTAAGTGCCTCCGCCTATTGCTTAATTGCGGATTGGAGACTGGAGGTTGCCACTCTGTTCCTCTCATCCATGGTGGCCTGGACTGCCGCGAGACTCTGAGTCAGCTGCTCAGAGAATAACTTCTGCTGAGCTAATAAGAGTTGCTGACTCTGAGCGGCAAGGTTCGCCTTCTGAGCTGCAAGGGCTGCCTCAATAGCTTCCTGAATATTGATCTGTGAAGTAGGAGCTGGTGAGACTTTCTCGACCCCGGCTGCAAGTCGGT
Organism: Lavandula angustifolia; assembly: GCA_028984105.1. Lineage (NCBI taxonomy): Eukaryota > Viridiplantae > Streptophyta > Magnoliopsida > Lamiales > Lamiaceae > Lavandula > Lavandula angustifolia. Next base: position 3,714,883 of record CM054812.1, read on the forward strand.
TGACGCTTTCAGTCTGGGCTTTTGTATATTGAGCCCACTTGATGTGTACGTCTTTGGCGAGGAGACGATTCTTGTCCCCTTGGCGCCTGATGGCTTTGTTCACCGACTTGGAGGTCACATAATCTATTGGTTGGATTTGATAGGAGCTGGTTCCGAGCCTCTGCTCAGATAACGCGAGTTGTTGCGCTCGACTCGGCTTCGAGGCAACTTGAGCTTCACCAGATTTAGAAGGTGGTGGTGATTGGCCCTTTTCGCGGGGAGTGGAGCCCTCAGCAGATCCTCCCAAATCTGCATCCTTGGGTGACGCCTGTTCCATCTTGTCATCATCTTTGTCTTCATTATCATCATCATGATGAGATGGAGGCGAAGGGCAGTTGCCAAGGACTGAGGAGCACAGACTAAGGAGATAAAGCATCGCTACCCTCAGGTCCTCAAATGAAGCAAGGTCAGCTGGTTCCCCGAACCCTATAGTTGACTGCAAGTCTTGCTCCTTGGCAAGTAAGGACAGAGCTGACTGAGTTCTGATAATATTTTCAAGAATATCCCAGCTGAGAAACCTCAGCAGCATCTGTGTCCTGGCCCTTATGGCGGTTTCCACGAAGTCTGAATGCTCAGCGATTTCAGGAATCTGAGCATGGATTTCTCCGGTAGCACGAAGACGGGTGGAGTGTATCGTGGTCCACTCAGAGGATGTTTCCTCAATCGGTACCCTGATGTCCGACTGAGTCTCCTCGGAACTGATGCATTGAACCTTATCCTTTATCGTGGCACCCTCAATGCCGGTGTCAGAGTCTAGGATTTGTTCTTCCTGAGTGGGTGGGGGAGAGGCTTGTCTTGCTTGTTCTACTGAGACCTCAGAAGGTCCAGTCTTGGTTAGCCTCTTCCTCTTAGGCGGGTCGCCGCGAGGGGGTAAGTCAGAGACGACTCTCTTCTGATCAGGCGGCCCTCGCCCGATTGATTTTTCAGCAGCGGCTCTCGTTTTGAACTTTGTGAGCTTGCTGTCAAAATATCTGGAGTCAGCAAAAGCTGAATTCCTCGAGACTGATTGCTCGATAAGTATGGACATCTTCGTCCCATACAGCAGCTTCCCAACACTGATTAACCTCCTCTCTCCAGTGGGTTGGGCTACAAACTTCTAAGCCTGAGCCTTGAGCTCGGCTAAGTAATAGTCCGTCCAGTTGACTTGGACTCTATCGTGTATGACCATCATCAGCTGAATACGTGGCTTTGAGAGCTGATCATAGGAACCGGCTGAGCTCGTGAGGATGTGAGAAACGATGTATGCGAGCGCCCGATACTGTGGCAACAGCTGATTCTTCGGCAGAGCTGTCTTGAACGCAATATCCTTCCTGCCACAGAATTTCTGTACGTATGCGTTGATCTCCTTCTCCTTATATCCTATAGGAGAAATTCCATCGGCTAGAAGATCAAATGCTAATTCCAGTGCATCTCGGATGCTGATGATATGATGACTCGCATACCACGAATTCAGTACAACCTCCTTCATGAATGCGAAGGATGCTTCCTCTACCCCTGAATCTAGGGTTCTCCAGTTGAAGTAGACTTCCGCCACTTGTCTGGGCAAATACGCTCAGGGTTGCTTGGAGACGAGCAGTTCTAGTCCAGAACTTTCAATGGCGTCGAAAACGGGCTCCAAGTATGGAAGACAACTTGGCGTAGCGCCATTGTTGGTTCGAACTGGATGCGAGAGACGATGATCTCGTCAATATTTGTGGGAGTCTGTACTGTCGCCATGAGTATCTGCAAAAAAACTCGTTAGCACTTGAAAATAGAATTAGTCAGTATGAGTTTTAGGCAGAGTTAATACATTACCGAAAGATTTAGAGCTTGAGATACGCAAATGCAAAGCAGTTTAGGTTATGAAGGAAAGAAAAACTGAATCGCAGATAAAAGCTCCAAGATTTCGTAAATGGCGAAAAGTAAGGCTAATGTAGAAGATGAAAGATTTTATAAGATCATGCGTAATAAACCGTTTAGATCGAACGGCTGGGGTTTAATCTCTCATTTTTATCGACGGCTGAGATGTGATGTTAAAAAAGGAATGATTGTCTAAGCCGCCTCTACTATAGACCCACGTAGGATAATGCATAATAAAGGTAAGTGAGAAGACATGCATTAAATGCGCTGCAGGCAGCATTAAAGACTAAGTCATTTTAAATGAGGACGGTTTCCTACTGACTTATCCTTAAAAATTAATGGCGGGAAATAAATGCTCATTAACTACTGAGTGCTAGCGACTGAGATAATAAATGCGAGCATGCTTCTGATAAACTTTAAGTAAATACTAAAAAAAAACCTCTTCAGCTGAACTTTTACGATCAGCTGGTTACCGTTAAGACTAAGGAGGATGGTTGACGTGCTGATGACCACGTTCCCCCTTACTGTGTACAGTTTGATTCTCCCGACTGAATCAATGTACTGAGTCTTCTGACTTGTCATACTGGTTCCTTACACTTGATACCAATTGTTGTTATCAGTAGTTGTCTTCTACTGATGTGATTCAATAGGATCCAGTAGACCTAGCTCAACTGATAATTCTCTGAATCTGTTCTCAGCTAGTGGTTTGGTCAGTATATCTGCCCTTTGCTTGTTAGTATGGATTTTCTCCATTCTTATATCCTTTTTCACGACATGGTCTCTGATGAAGTGGTGTCGAATATCCACGTGCTTGCATCTCGTATGGAGAACTGGATTCTGAGTTATTGCAATAGCACTTGTGGAGTCACAGTAGATGGGCACTTCATCCTGAATTATACCATAGTCTCTCAATTGTTGTCGAAGCCAAAGGATCTGGGCACATCAACTTCCAGCAGCCATGTACTCAGCTTCAGTAGTGGACGTTGCTACTGAATGCTGCTTCTTTGAAAACCTAGATATTCGTTTGCTGCCTAGGAACTGACACGTTCCAGAAGTTGACTTTCGATCTATCCTGCATCCTACATAATCAGCATCAGAATAACCTGCCAGTATTAGATTATCATCAGCAGGATACCATAACCCTGCGTCAGGTGTTCCTCTTAGATATTGCAGAATCTTCTTTGCTGAGTCTAGATGACTTCGCTTGGGATCCGCTTGAAATCTTGCACATACACCTACAGCATAAGTTATGTCAGGTCGGCTAGCTGTTAAGTATAATAAAGAACCAATAATAGCTCTATAATCAGTAGAGTTAAAGAAGCTCCCTCTTTGTCTAGATCGATTTTGAAATTCGTGTTCATGGTGATCTTGACTGTTTGCTCGAGTCGCAGCCAAATCTTTTCAGAAGATCTCGAGTGTACTTGGCTTGATTGATGCAAATTCCTTCAGGTGATTACTTCACTTGAAATCCAAGAAAATAGTTCATCTCTCCCATCATAGACATCTCGAATTTCTCCTTCATCATTTTCTCGAATTGTTGATATATAGTCACGTTTCTGCAACCGAAAATGATGTCGTCCACGTAGATTTGCACCAGTAGGATGTCATCTCCGACTTTATGTTGAATAGGGTGCGATCTACTGTCCCCTTCTGAAAACCTTTCTGAAGTAGAAAGTCTGATAGGGTATCGTACCAAGCCCTGGGTGCTTGTTTTAACCCGTACAAAGCTTTCCGAAGTCTGTACACCTGATGTCCCTGCTGAAAGCCGGGCGGTTGTTGCACGTAGACTTCTTCCTTCAGTACACCGTTCAGAAAAGCTGACTTTACATCCATCTGATATACTTTGAATCCTTGATGCGTTGCGTAAGCTAGGAAAAGACGAATGGCTTCCAATCTTGCGACTGGAGCGAATGTTTCATCAAAGTTGATTCCCTCTGCTTGACAGTAACCCTTGGCAACTAGTCGAGCTTTGTTTCTGACGATGACGTTGTTTTCATCACGCTTGTTTTTGAAGACCCACTTAGTGCCAATAACGTGCTGATGTCTAGGTTTGTCAACAAGCTCCCAAACTTCGTTTCTGACGAACTGGTTCAGCTCTTCTTGCATGGCGATGATCTAGTCAGCATCATCGAGTGCATCCTCTATTGACTGAGGTTCATCTGTAGATAAGAAACAAGAATAGAGTGAGCTTTCTCCTTGACTTAATCTAGATCTTGTCCTTATCGTTGCTGACGGATCTCCTATAATGAGATCTGAAGAATGAGCGTCAAGCCATGAATGTCTGAGTCTGGCTTCTTCTTCTAATGCTACTTCTGCACAGTCAGTAGGTGTGTTAGGCATTTCAGTCGTACTGTTCTGTGATTGCAGTAGTTCAGTAAGAAGGTTAGGATCTACTGAGTTTCCAGGTTCAGGGGCATTTAGCTCAGGAACAATTTGTGTTCCCCCTGAGTTTATATTCTCAGTAGAGGTCTCAGTTACCACTGGGGCTTCCTCATTGACCGTTGTTACCTGTTGTTGATTCTGTTCAGTAGAATCAACCATGTCAGCTACATCGCCTGTTGGCTGAGTCTGAATTTCTTCATCGTCTGACTCATCATCCCAACAATGCTGGATCTTTTCAGCTTTATCAGTTAGTGCGAGATCCTGCAGCTTGCTGCTGACATCTTCAGTATTTGTCTTTGTAGTTTTCCTGTTCTCAGTAACAAACTCATCAAAAACAACATGAGGGCTTTCCTCCACGCAAAGGGTTCGATAGTTAAAGACTCTGAAGGCTTTACTGACTCGTGAGTATCCTAAGAATACTCATTGATCAGATCTACTATCAAAGACCTTCAACTGATCTTTCCCATTATTGTAGATAAAGCAAGGACAGCCAAAAATATGAAAATGAGAAATAGAAGGAATTCTCCCTTTCCACAATTCGTATGGTGTCTTCATGTGTTGCTGTGTAAGTAGTGAGCGATTCTGAGTGTTGCAGGCGGTGTCAGTAGCATCTGCCCAGAACTTTGAGGGTAGTCCAGAGTCTGCTAGGAGCGTTCTTGCTGCTTCTTTGAGTGTTCTGTTTTTGCGTTCAGCAAGTCCGTTCTGCTGAGGGGTGCGAGCAGCTGATGTCTCGTGCTTAATTCCCTCCTTTTCGCAGTACTCTTTAACTACTGAGTTGAGAAATTTGGTTCCTCTGTCTGAGCGAATTCTCTGTATCTTGATGTCCTTTTCCACACTGAGATTTTTCAGCAGTTTAGGCAACTCAATCATGACATCAAATTTGTTTGCAATGAAGATGACCCATGTATATCTCGAGTAGTCGTCAATAACGATGAGGGCATACTTCTTGCCTCTTATAGTCACTGGAGAGACTGGCCCGAATAAGTCCATGTACATCAGCTGAAGGATTCCATCAGTGGAAGGTGAAGGAATAGGTGGATTGCTACTCTTTGTCTGCTTTCCCTTCAAGCATGCTTCACAATTTTTGTCTTTGATAAATGATTCGTTGGGCAGTCCTCTGACTTTAGAGTTCTTGGCGAGCTTGTTCATAGTCTTGAAGTTCAGGTGGCTGAGTCTCTTGTGCCACAGCCATCCTGCCTTGTCACTAGATTTAATCTGTGCGAGCAAGCAAGCCTCAGGTTCTGCGGTTTTCCAGTTTGCAACGTAGATACTCTTCCTCCGTGAACCTGATAACACTGTTTTCCCTGTAGATTTATCAACAACATCAAAGAAATCAGCGTCAAAGATAACTCTGTTTAGATTGTCACAGAATTGACTGACTGAAAGGAGATTATGTTGAAGTCCTTCAACATATGTTACTCTTGGAACTGAAGCAGTCCCAATGTTCAGCGTTCCATATCCCCTTGTGTAGCCTTTTGAGTTGTCACCGAACTCAATTCTGGGACCATCTTCTTGTACGTAGTTGGTCAGCAGGCTCTTCTGGTATGTCATATGTCTCGAGCAGCCGCTGTCCACTATCCAAGGGTCCTTATGCACCTGCAAAACAAAAGCATTTTTAGGTACCCTTTGGTTCAGTTGGGTCCTTACATGTTAGTGGGTGATTTCGGAACCCAGATCTGCCTAGGGACCTTAGAAGTCTGAGACTTCTTCTTCTGAACCTTGTCAGTTTTCTTCTCCACAGGACCTGGAGATACTGACTTTCTGATGATTTTGGGTTCAGGAGCTTTGTTCTTCTGAGTCTTTGCGCTTCTCCTGACCCTGGGCTCATAGTAGTACAAGCCATACTGAGCTGGGTGCTCATACAGTGGCTCATTGTACTGTTCTGCCCACCTCACCTTCTTAGTTCCCCCTGAGTTTGATCGTGGTGTCCTGGGGCTGGAACCTTTGGTCAGCTGCTTCTTGTTGCTCGGCTGAGGTGCAACTATCTTCTGTTTATTCTTCGTCTGAGGTGTGGTGTCAGCAACTTGCACCTTTTCTCTGACGAACCTATCAGCCAGCATTTCTGAGCTTTTTGAAGTGGAAGCCTCGTGAGTATAGCCAAGTCCTTCTTTCATGACTGTTGGCCTTTGTGCTCTGAGCATACTTTCCAGCTTCTCCTTAGCTCTTAGGTACTGTTCAGTCATCAGTTCTCGCCAAACTTCATCACTTTTCCTTAGTGAGTCATAATCTTTTTCCACGTCTGCGAGCTTCTGACTGAGTCGGGCTATTGCAGTCTCTTTCTCAGAATTGTCCTTAGTCAGAACTGAGATCTGAGTCTCTTGAAGTTGAGACTTAGTCATAAGAGATTCAATCTCTTCCTTGAGTCTCGCTACCAGATTCTCTGACTCAGTAGAGACCTGACAATCAGAAGAAAGTCTCTGATTCTCAGCCTTTACCTATTCCAGTTCCTGAATAGTTCTGCTGAACTCTCTGCTCAGCTGAATCTGCTCCTCTAGTAGATCGTCATAGGCTTGTACCACATCTAGAGGCTCATATGAGACCGAGCACATGTCGTGTGTGCTGTGTGAAGAAGAGGTTACATTAAGTTTGGAGTTTACCTCAGCCTCTTCTCCGGCCATCAGACAGTATTCAGCCGTTTCTTCAGGAACCGTCTCTCCGATCTCAACTGCGACGAATGCAGCTTCATCCTCAGAGGAATACATAAATGTATCCTCCTCGATTGAGTTGTCGGATATCTCTCCGGCTATGTAGGCCTGCCTTCTTTGGGCAAATTTTTCTCGTCTGGCCTGCCGTTCTGCTCGTTGAGCAGCTGAGAGTTCGGGACAGTCGTACTGATAATGTCCCTCCTTCTTGCAGTTATAGCAGACAGATGATCTGCTGCTTTTTCCAACTGAGTCCTTCGATGGACTTGCAGTAGGTTCTGAGTTCCTGCAATCAGTAGAAGGTTTAGATTCTTCCCTTTTCTGATAGTCTTTCTTACCTGAGGGAGAATCTCGTTGTATTTCCTCGGCTTTCGACTCTCTCCTTTTCTCTACGATATTTAAGAGCCATCAGTGCGAGTTGGTCAGTGCCTGAAGTCTCAGAGGACTTTGCTTCTATCGTGGCCACTGCCTTGCTGGAGGAAATAGGTTTGGGTCTAGTCTTGCTGACTGTTGCTTTGAAAGCATGGTCGATCTGAGTGTCAGCTGGAGCACTGGAACATCTTTGGGGTAGGCTATGCTCGAATTCCTCCGTTTTTAATTCTGAAAATATAACATCAGGAGTTAGAGCATTAAGATCAGAGCGTCGTAAATAAGTAGCAAATGGAAGCCACTTCTGTCGAGGTAGCGCTCTTAAGATCTTGGTGTTCATCTCTTTGTTGGTGAACATCTTCCCCAGCCCGTTGATAACATTGACTTGATTTGTAAATCTGACGCTTAGCTCGTCAATGGTCTCACTGGGCTCCATAGCAAAGGCATCGAACTTCTGAAGCTCTAATTCGAGCTTGTTCTATTTGATCTGCGGGGTTCCTTGTCTCGATGCGATCGGGGCATCCCGCAGTTCTTTTGCCGTTTTGCGCCCCGCACTCTCCCGAGATGAGAGTCACCGAGCGTTGTCGCATGTGCATTTCGCGCAACTCGGTCGAGGTTGTGCAGCTTTTTCTCTTCCGGTGTGAAGGCAGATTTTTCTTTGGGGATCTTTGCACCAGTCTGTGCTCCTACACCTCCCACAGCGGCAAACTGAATGTTGTCAATCATGGGAACGATGGGTCCTGTTTCAAGGACGTCCGTCATGCTGTCATGCAGCGATGTAAGGTGTGCCTCCATTCTCACACGCCATACCGTATAGTTCTCTATAGAGAACATCGGCACCATCCGAATACCTGACATATCAGACATATTGTGAACGAGTATAAGGATGATAGAAGAGATGCTTGTGCAATGAAAAAGTTTTCAGGATCTGTTCGAGAAGACCAGTAGTACAGAACCGGCGATCAGAAGAACACCGTGCGCTCTGATACCAATTGTTGGTCCGGAGACGATAGTCAGGTGTAGAGGGGGGGTGAATACACCTGATCACAGTTTCTTTTCTCAGAACGTGAAGGACAGCTGAGCTGTTGGTTGCGACTGATGAACAGTGCCAGATAGTAACCTTCGATCACGGGTCAGAGTGTGTCAGCTACTGAGCTCTCCTACTGACTTTTGTCAGTACTTGAAACTCAGTCGAAGACGTTGTGTGGATAAGAGTGTAGGGCCCGGAGATTCGTCTCAGTTTGAAAACGCGTTTTCGCAAATTAAAGTATTTTGGCTGGTGCGCTTTGAAAATACGTTTTATGCAAAGATATGATTTTTAATCAGTTGTATGCAATGCAATAAAACAGTAAATAACACAAGCAATTTAACGTGGTTCGGATACGCAAGATCCTACGTCTACGGTCCTGATGAGACAGGAGAACTTGTTGATTTATCTGAGCAAGCCTCAGCAAGGAATCTGTGCACTGGACAAACCCTTCTAAGTTATAGTCCTTAGCGACTTTACAATTCAAACCTAAGTTCGAAAGGGAGGGGATGATCTCCAACTAAGAAGGAGTTCTTACAATAAGAACAATTCACAGAAAGTGAACTCATTCGAAATTTCTAAGCTATAGATTTGGCAATGAGCTTAGCTAGAGAAGAAGGGATCTAAAGAACTCTAGAGAGAAGAACTAGAAATATTCTATGAAGGCAAGTTCTTCGCTAGAATGGTCTTTAAGTTTGTTCTTGAGCTTGAGCGTTTTTCCCTTGTTTATCCCGTGCGTGGAGCTCAGTAATCTTCTCTATTTATAGTTGTGAGCAGGCATATGTCCGTTGGAGAAGACAATGCCACGTGTCACAAGCTTCCAAAGAAAACGGCCATATTTTTTGAATTGTTGCAGTAGGGCAGTTGACACTGTACATGAGAGCAAACTTTTAGTTGGTCGGAAGCGAGGTAAAGCGTTGTCGGCTTCTCATTGGTCGAGGTTTGTGGTAGGTGAGAATGTGTCAGTGTTCAGAGTTGACTATTCCACATCCTCGTATGATCTTCTGCTGAACTTCGAAATGACTTTTACGATTGGGTTGTTTTATGTCGGATACAGTAGATTCAAGACAATCTCTGTCTTCTTCGACTTAGTCGGCTGACAAGCTGATAAGGCTTTGGTGGGTCAGCTGATGACTGCGAAGGTGCTGAGTTTTGCATTATGTTCTTCTGCTGATAACTATCACCTGATGGGTTGTCTTCATCGAAGGTAAAGATCACGCTTGGTCGAAGAACGCAAGCTCTTACACTGATGACGTGGGGTTCTGGAAAGTAACTTCGACAGAAGATCAATCCAACATTTTACCCCGTACAGGACTTAGACAAAAAGATAATCAATTACAAAAAGTCTAACCTATACATCATCTAATCCTATCGAGACACTACACTACTGATATCAGCTGGGTTTTGGGATCTTCAATTCCATAGTACTACTATGATTTCCCCCAATATTACTTTAACCGCTAATCAGCTGAATACCATCTACTGACTCATAACCCAACACTTGGGTTATGTAATTATTGTGGCTTTAATACGTTTTTGGTCTTATAACCTCGTTTTTTTTAATGTGAATAATCCTTCCTTTTTTTATCTCAACAGATAATGTAGTACTCGTGCCTCAATTTTTTGGTCAATTAAACATTCTGTAGTAAACATTACGTTTCAGCAGGGGTGCAAAATGGTTCACGGTTAATACCGTTACTGAACCGAAACTGTCGGTTAACGGTAATCGATTAACCGTTTTTCGGTTAACGGTATCGATATCAGTTAATGGTTATAGGCTACAAACGGTTAACGGTAAACCGTTCGATTAATCGGTTATAATCGATTAACCGTTTAATTAATAATTAAATAATAAATATATTATATATACTAATATCTAATATTAATATATTATTATTTGATGGATGTATATGCATTGCAATAATATGAATATATGATGAAAAAAATAGTATTCTTAGTTTTATAATTAAGAACCCAACATTGTTTTGATTTGTTTTGAGACTTTAGGAATTACCACTTGGAAACGGCTAACCGCCTATAATCGGTTACAGTTTTGGTTACCGGTTTATGGTGTTTTTCGGTAACAGTTAATCGTTACCGAACCGTTTTGTACCCCTACTTTTCAGTAACATTTTCCAGTTACTGGTGAGTGGTGACAAAAATCACCGATAAAATAGACGAGTTACCTAAAATACACACCGTCGAAGGATAAAAAAACAAATATAAGTTACCAAACTAAAAATAAATGGTTTGCAGACTATTACACAGGAGCGAGGTTTACCCTGTGCGCACCAAAGGTAGCGGCTGCGGGTTCCTCGTCAACAAAAAAAAAGCCACATTACAAGACTACAGGCGAACATAAACTCATTCACAAAGACTTGTGTGTCACACAATATATTCCCTTGTATATCACACTTTATAAGGTGTTGACATGTGACATATGTGGCCCACCATAATTGATTTTAATTTGATTATTTAATTAAAATGTATTCCACATGTCAAATGATTTGTAGAGGTGACATATAGTGGAGTACAATTGTGTGACACCAAAGTCTATCTGAAACCCATTATATATCAAATCAAAACTTTCCCTAAATATTAACTATATATTGTAGTATCAAATCGTGCAAAACAAGAGTATACTAGTATCTAATCGTGCACAAGCCTAACACGAGACGATCTCAAATTCTCAAGTGAGTTCGAAATACTCGCGAGTATTCGGTAGCGACTCGCGAGTACTCGCCGCGTCAGCATTCGTGACCCGCCACACCTTAAGCACGCCATCAAGGCTTCCGGTGCACACCGTGCACCCATCATCCCCACCCTCCTCCGTCGCACGGATAGCAAAGGCCGCGACACACCTGATCGGACCCCGATGCCCCTGCAGCACCGCCACACACGAATGAAACCCATCCGCCTCCCGGGCCCACACTCTACTCGTCGCGTCCGCCGACCCACTCACCACATACCCGCCTACGCTCGCCAAACACATCACCGCGTGCGTGTGCCCGGCCAACGCGCCGCCGTACTGGATATGGCCGGAGAACCACCCCTTCAGCCAGTAGTGGACGTAGCCGTCCGTGCAGCCGCCGTACAGGACGCTGCCGTCGGCGGTCAGGGCTAGGGTTTTGACCGGGGAGTGCTTGGCCGGGAGAGTCGCGGTTAGGGAATGGGGGCGGGCCTCGCTGCAGAAGTCTCGCCGCCACACCCTGACGGTGGCGTCGTCGGAGGCGGTGTAGAGGACGCCGTCGGAGGAGAAGGCGAGGGCGTTGATGGGCTCGGAGTGGGCTTGGATTGTCTCCATACATTTGAAGTCGGAGATTCTCCAAACTTTGACCGTTTTGTCGAGCGACGCTGTGTACAGAACGTCGTCGGAGGTGTTGATCGTCATTGATGAGATTGGTCCTAAATGCTTCGACTGTACATATAAAAATTATTTTATCACAGAAAAAACTAAAGTGGATAAATAGGAGTTTATTACTTACCTAATTGAAAATGAAACTAGAAATAATTCATATAGTAGTTTCATAGAAGTAATATAAAAAAATAAAAAATATAAATTTGATGGCCCTAAATGCTTCGATTGTTGATCACATATTTCTCCAATAATTATTACAGCAAGAAAAAAAAGGATGAAATAGAGTATATTAAATTAAATAACAAACACGTAATTGGCTAGTATTGGGATTAGTAATTTTTTTAAGGTATACAATTCAGATTTTACATGACTTAGAGTTCATCCGTCTGTTATATCTATTTACCCATGTTAGTATCCTTTTTCTAGACGGTTTATATCACCAAACTAATAAAAATAATCTTACGATGTGCACTTAGTAAACTCGGCTAGTGTTCTATGTCATATATGAACACTATTTATCTATAAATAAGGGTATGTTTTTCAATTTTTATGAGCTAACTATTGACTGCTATATAGTTGTTGAAAATTAAATTTGACAATAATTTGGAGGATAAGGAGACATAATTCATTAATACTTTGTGTATGTGAGCCCAACTAACTCTTAATTACAATTTTCATTGTTTCATAAATGTTAAGCCGGAAAAGCCGGCTTAAAACAGTACTATTTAGGTCAAGATCAAGAAACATAAGACTTTTGGATCATTAAATTCGCCTAATTATGTCAGAAAATGCAGAAATCCAAACTGAAAACGCTATTTTGAAATCTTGAATTTTTATGGACGTAAATTCAGTTTAATTAGTTAATCCATACGTGCCATATTACTACTTTTTTTACTACTAGAGAAATTGGAATTACCGTTTTATCATTGCCGGCGATGTATGCACGGAGAAAACTTCCGGCAGTCGGAATAGTGGCGAGGCGCACGTGCTTGATAACCCCTTCCCACGTGCGGCTCCAAACCCTAATCTTGCAATCAGCATAGGCTGCATAAACCCTATCGTTGGAGACCTGCAGAGCAACGACCATGCACGCTTTGGTCTTGAGCTGCCCGCATTCCGTGATTTCGGGCAGCTTCCACACGCGGATGGCGTTGCCCTGCGAGCCCGTGTAGACGAGGCCGTTGGCGGCGGAGATGCATAGGATCTGGCCGTCTTTCTTGAGCACGGAGGAGATGCAGCGGTAGGAGGCGGGGTCGAGATCGGCGTCGAGCTTGGAGGCGTCGGCGGTGAAGGAGAGGCGAGGGGTGGAGGAATGAGAGTAGTGGTGGAGGGAGAGGGAGGCGGCGGTGGTGGCGCTCAGCCGGGGAGGGATAGATACGGCGTCGGAGAGCGGCGGTTCTTTAGAGGAGGCGCTTCTTGGGAATCTTATGGTGTGCCTTCTCATGTCGAACGAAGAGAGAGAGAGTAAGATGGTTGAATTATTGTTTGTGAGATTGCTGAATACATTTATAGATTTGGAGATTAATAGGTATGCTCAATCGTGTAAGCATTTAATTGCATTAAAATCTAATGATTTATTAATAAGAGATATTCAATTTTTCTCAATAATTAATTACTCAATCCGTCTCATTAATAACCTTCTCTATTTTTGACTGGGGTTGAAATTACCTGTAAGAAAAACCCTTATATTTTTATTGTTTCCCTATTGAAACTGCACCGTTTTAGTTAAAACTACAATTTTTTTAATTTATTTTCTCTCTCTTTCTCTTACCCTCTCTCCGTCGATCCTCTCCTCTATTCGCCCACGGTGTACCCACCTTCCCGCCTTCTAACCGTTCCCAACTTTGACAGCAATAGACATTATCTCAGAAAACAAATGAATATATATGGGAGATTGAGGATCTGCGTAAAAAATTAGTGAGAGAGTGAGAACTTGAGGAGGGCGGTACCAAGTTTTTTTTTAGATGAGAAAATGATTTAAAAAAATAAAAATGGAATAGAATTGGTATTAAATGGTACAGTTTTAGTGGGACAGTAAAGGAACAGAGCTTTTGGGATGGGTAATCTAAACCCTCCTTATTGGAGATCACAATAATAATGTCATATTTTTCGAAATGAAAAAAAAAAAAAAAACTAAAGATCCTAAAAGTGGAGTTACACACAAGAATCAAGCTTTTAATATCTTATGAGATGATATCCATCAAAAAATATATATATATATATATATATATATATATATATATATATATATATATATATAAATTATGACATCTCCCATTAAAATTCTTAATTTAAATTTGGACCATATACCTACATATGAATTGATATATATCATTAATATTAGCAAAAGATGGAACAGTAAATGATAAAGCAACAAGAAAATTAATTTCTTCATATTGAATTGGTGTAACAAACTTGAATATAACCTTTTGTATCTAAAATATTAATTGATTCTTTAAAGTGAAGCTTAATAAGTAGAAAATATCGAATATTTCCCCCTAAAAAATGTAGAATATTTTATAAAATCAAAATCTTTCTCAACTTAATTTATTCCAATTAATTAATGATATTAATATTATAATATCATATTAGATGAATATATTAGCCAACAAAAAATCGTTATCGTGACAACAGTCCTAGGTATGTACACTTTTAATTATTAAGATTTTAATGTGTGAGCCGCACAAATTTAAGTATTCAAAATATTATTAAATTACTCACACATAAATTCAACCCTAAAAACTAAAAAGGCACCAAACTACTTTAAATTAATTTTACAGAAAATGCAATTTGTTGGGCAAGTTGGCTATTCAACTCTATAACTATAATGCTTTTATTTTCTTAGCCCGCAAATCTAAATTAGTAGGCACATTTTCCCTGTTATAAGAAAAAATTCGTGCTACAAGTTTACTTGTCGTACGTTAAAAATGAGACGAAGTTTCGAGTTCAAATCTCACTATAATTTTTAGATTAAATATGATATATATATTTAATTAGTGAAATTTATATTTTTATATAGTTTTTAGATTATTATACTTTGTGTTAATATTGTCTTAATTTTCTTTTTCGACTATTCTACTATTTTTATCTTTATCCGAAAAAGAAAAAAAATTATAAATCACAATCAATTAATTAATTAACTCTACCATTTTAACATACATTCACCTATTTTTTAAACTTGAGGTCGAATATTAACATAAGAATCAAAATAGTGGGATGATGGGAGTAAAAGAATTGTAGCAACGGAAAGTTAAGGGGTAGAAATGAGATCAAAATAAATTAATCATCTCGAATAAAACCAGAGTGGCAGCCGAGTGAACTTTTCAGCTAAAGAAGCGCCTTTTTCTGCGCACACTTTTTCCCAGAAATCCCCAACGGGTACGGCAGTAATGAAGACGGAGAACAAAATGCTGGAGAGAGCCCTCTCGGTACGGAGGTCGCCTCACGCCGCCGCCGACGACGCAGTATTGGACGATGGCGGCGGAGACGAAACCGGCGACGAGTCGAAGACCCGCAAGCACATATCAACTGCGATGCGGCTCACCAATTTCCTTACCCGAACTGGATACCTTTGGCCTGTTCTCGTCATCGGACTCGTAATCGTGATTATACTCTCTGTAATCATCAATTCGCGCGATTTGGTCTGCATCTCGGCTTCCACCTCCGATCACATCTCGCGGTTGAGGTTTTTCGGGTTTGATGCGCTGGAGTCTGATTTCGGATCCCTAGGTGTTCCTTGGTGTAAGTTTCTACATCTTCTATTTATCAATTTTGATTTTTTGGGGGTTTGGGCTTGATAAATCGATTGTCACCGACCAATGTCCAATCCCTAATTGCGATGTTCCGGTAAAGTATTCGTGTTTTAATTCTGTGTTTATACTAGTTATTGATAATTGAAAATGCCGTCATTATCTTTTGGCTTTTCACAACTGCTGAATTACATTAGTATATACCGGAGTTTGCCTAAGTATACAAGGGTTTATATGTGCGTAGATAGGTTGGATAATGCACCTAATTTACGGCTATAGCATCAATTAAACCATCTTAGACCACATTTTGGTTGTCGAAGACTTGGATCTCAGAATTAGCTGCCCATAATATTCTTTGTTTGTCATGAAAGCAATATATATTTTGTTTTCTTTGATTTGAGGGATTTATCTTGCGTGCTAATGGTGAAAAGGATATTCCAATTATGAAAAATAATCTGAAATATTACTAAAAGTTGTGTGCAAGTGGCAATGCATTAGTTTCGCTTCCTGGATATTTTACTTGAATATAGTTTCTTTGGTGTTAGTTACAATTTATCAGATCATAGTTACATAACAGTTTTTGTGGAAGTAGTCAATTTCTTTATTACTTTTGTTGAATAGATAATTAGGTGCGTCATTATAATTGTATGGTAGAACTGTTTCAACATTTACACATTTGCATAATCACTGATCTTGTAATGATGATTAACTGCAGATATTAAATTTTTTATCCTTGAAAGAGTAAGTTGTGTACTTGTGTATACTCATATAATAGTTATCCTTGTCAAAAGGCAGATCGAAACATGTAAAAGATGTGGAGTGGACGTCCAAGGATTTACTGAATAGTCTTGAAGAGTTTGTGGCGGTATATGAGACCCGGCCCATTAAAAATAACATGTATGGAATGGGTTTCGACCACAGTTTTGGACTTTGGTTTATCACAAGATGGTTGGAGCCAGTGTTAATGATTGAGAGTGGTGCTTTTAAAGGGCATTCGACTTGGGTTTTGAGGCAAGCAATGCCAGATGTACCTATTGTGTCACTTACGCCTCGACATCCTGAGAAGTACTTAAAGAAGGGGCCTGCTTATGTTGATGGAAATTGCACGTATTTTGCTGCAAAAGACTTTGTAGATTTTGGAAGCATGGATTGGGGAAAAGTGATGAGAAAATATGGTATCAAAGACCGCAGTCGGGTTCTTATCTTCTTTGATGACCACCAAAATGAACTGAAGAGGTACAGTGTAGTTCTTAACCACAGGGTTATTTTAGATAGCCTATTTAGAGAATGTTTGAGATGCACAATCAAAATATCACTAGTTCAATAGCCATGAATCTTACATCTTTCGTGCCACATAAAATTCTAAATTTATAATGGCTAATTTCTACTTTTGTTCAATTCAATGATGATAGATTAAAGCAAGCACTGAAAGCTGGTTTCGCTCATCTAATTTTTGAAGACAACTATGATACTGGAACTGGGGATCATTACTCTCTCAGACAAATATGCGATCAAGTTTATATAAGGGGTATGTTCCTTTATTAAAAATCTTTATAACCTTGGTTCTGGTCACCTGGTTATTCCATTAGTTGAGAAACAAATATGGTGGATTTTAGACATTGTAGATCAGGATAGAACAAACATAGTATCAAAGAATCTCATTGTCAACCTTCAACTTCCTTAGGCTTCTCACCTTTTGGTGCTCTCAGCTGTTTCTTGCTTTTTTTTCCTTTTTGGTCTTTTGCCTCTTTAGATGAGGTCAAAATTTACCTCCAAAGTTTATTCATTACGGTATTCCTTCAACTGCAGCTAAATTTTTTTAACTCTAATTTCCAGTCTTAAGTCAAATTAAATATATAAGTTATATAATGCATTTACCTTTTGTCCTTTCATTATTTTGAAAACTTTTACAAGGACTGAAAAATGAGTTTAAACAGATTCGATGTTTATAAGTTTTCTCCATTCAGAAGAAATTCACTATTCCACCTGAGATCCCCCAATATTTTAATTAAAATTATTTGTAACTTATTTTCCATTTTTTTATCTGCTTTTGTTCTTTTCCTCTAAATTGAAACAAATATTTGTTAGGGAACTGGTTCAGTTTTAGATGGTTACTGTTTGGATGCCTATCAAAGGATTAAGAGTTTCAGTGGGAGAAGGGTATAGTAATGGAAACAGAACAACGAGAAGGCATGAGACTCCCACGTAGAGCAATGGGAAACATTTAAATGCTGTTTCTGTAAATATATCTAATGATGCAAAAGGAGCAAAAGAGCTATGGAAAGGCAGTTGTTTTGATTATTGTCAAGCCTTTAATGATTCGAGAGTATAAGTTATGGAATAACGTTGATGTGCAAAAATAGAGAATCCCTGACAGCGATAAAACATTAAAATGTCTGATTCTGTAGATAGAATAGAACCAATGGTACCAGAGGCAAAAATGTGGTGGTTGTTTTAATTACTCGAGAGGGGATTAGTTATCTTAGAATCAATTGCAGACATTCCGGTTCTAATATTTCCAATCTTCCATCGTTTTCTGTTCATGATGCTTGCTTATATTTCTTCTTCCATACTATTAAAGCAAGGTTTTGGAAACAGTTCTGTTCATGTTTTTTGTTCCCCCATTACATCTTTATTATGAGCAAAGTTTATCTGGTGGTAAGCAACAGTTAGATTTTGCCCATTGACTATTTTTGGTGATGATCAGTTAAACTCTTCCTAATAAACATGTGCTTTTATGTTTTAGCATAGACAGTGAAGAGTTATCTGTTTCATTGTAGGTGGTGGGCATAGCTGCTTCAAAGATAGTGATGAAGCTAGAATAAGATTCCGTCGGAGGAAATTCTGGGAGAAAGCTGTTAACATAGACGAGCTATGTGGGCCGGGAGAGGCATGGTGGGGTGTGAGAGGGCAGATGCGCGATGACTTCAACCACAGTAACAAGGCGATTAGTTATGCTGAACATTTTCAAAACAGCAGATATGTGGAGTCTGTTCTGGATCTCTACTGGGAGCTACCCCCGGTTGCTGGTCCTTCACTTACTCATCAAACCAGATACGACCCTGCACGCACTACTACTCCTATTGTAGAAGATGGTAGATACAGTTTGTTCCGGAAGCTGGGCCTATCCCAGCTCGACCCTTCTGTATTTAACGGGTACACACAAATGGTATACCTTCAGGTATCAAAACCCAAAACATAATCCTCTTAGCCTCGGTAGGTTTTCTGCTCTTGTAATGATAATATGCTTTCTTATTTAGTTATAGACGGCATATGTTTTTCTTATGCCTTGGCAGATTTTTTGGTGTGGGACGAGGAAAGGACGAATTCGAGTGGAGTGAAAGCTTTTTGAGTAGAATGTGTGATCAGTAGTAACATGGTAGTATTTGCTAAAACTCTTGGACTTGGAGATCATGTTATTTTCTTGATGAGTTTTGTATAGAATAGAACCAAGCAAAAGCTTTCTGATCCTTCTATAAGGTTGGTCTAAGTTTGCCAGTTAGATAGTGCAGCTGAGAAAATTATTAGTTCTACTCCCATTTGTTTGCACTAATTGACAATGTTAGTTCAATTCTTGTCGGAAATATTTGGTCATTAGATGTAACAATCACACACAAATAAGGATATTGCTACGTTGGTGGTTCGAATTATATTTGAGTATTATTTCACATGGAAGAATTAATGATAATGATTATTAATTTCACTTATAAAAATTAGTTTTCTAATTGTTTAGATGTGCTTCATAAGTACTATAGCTACATGATTAGTCAATGGGATTAATTGATATGGTTTGTGGGTATGTGTTTTTTGGTCTAGGATTATCTTGAGGAGCTTCATTTTGTATTCTTCTCTTTATTGGTGGATTGTTCTTTCTCCGTGCCTGTATGTAGGTTAATTGATCGAATCATGTTAAATTCCTTTGTGACTATTTTTTTTCTCTCTGTGTTATTATTTGTTATTATCTCCGTTAGGTTCCAAGAATTTGTTTGTCACATTTTTATGATTCAAAGATCCTAAATTACGGCCTCGAGTTTAGGATCCAAAGATCCTAACAAGTGGTATCAAATCCTAACTAGGCCGGGTCTTTTTATAAGCCTCTAGAAATTTATGCACACAAACTCTCTTTTGCGAGATACAATTTCCATTTAAGAAAAATCAGTAGAAACTTGTGACAAGAAAATCATTTGTAAAGGTAAAAATCAGTAGATATATATATATATATATATATATATATATATATATATATATATATATATATATATATATTAATTAAGAAAAGTAAAATCTTGAACTTTGCAATTAGTTGGTGAATTACTAACATTTGATGCTCATATTTTCATTAGTTATTAGTGAAGAGTTTCATTAGTTGAGAATTCTACTGAGTTGATTTTATTTATTACTTTTGTTGTCTTCATGTCCTTCGTTTTCATTCTATGTTTATACCCTTGAGTTTGCATTTGGGGATGAATTTTTGGCTGTAAAGTGTACATTTTCACAATTCATGTAAAAACTGCTCACATTAAGCTCATAGTAAAGGGTTTAAAATTAGCTTTTAACCCTTAAATCTTTATTGAAAATTAACGAATATCAAACAAGATTAAGGAATTTATGTCTTTTTGTAAGAAAAGCCAGCCACCCTTTCGACACCATATGTAATAATAGTATTTATTTTCAAAAGATATATAGGGATCCAATGAAAGTCACCCGCCCCCGCTCCAATTTGATTTTATAATTTAGATTAGATTGCATTATTTTAAAAGAACTAAAGTTCGTGTATAATCCCACTAAAACGTTTAGCTAATAAAAATATTAGTAAAAGGTCGATCTAACAACAATTATGTACCAAATAATATTTTTTAATGAAAGCAAAAACCTCGAGAAATAATCCCTCGAGGTGTATAAAGTTTGTTGGGGTCTATCCATTTTCTTTAATTTTTCTAAATTTTCTTTTTGGGTGTGTTTATTTTAAATTATTCTTTATATAAAACGCCTCTTGTATTTAATTAATGTACAGTTGCATCGATAAATAAGGAAAACAAATACCCGACACGTGTAATTAAAAGATAAAGGATGTTTGAGACAATTTCTGTTTCACAACTTATAACTTAAAATAGTAGTTTTGGTGTTTTAGAACTCAGCTTTAAGCTACAGTTCGTTATGTTGGTAGAGATTTTAAAGTTTTTTCATAAGCTGTTAATGGGCAGCTTCAGCACCTTCTGCTTATAGGTTATGACATTGAAATTTTTTATGGACACAAAATTATCCTTAATAAAATTATTTAATTCCAAAAATAAACTTTTTTTAACCCTAAAGAAAAATTATTTAATAACACCAATATAATTTATTAGATTTGGCATAAATTTATGAAGAATATTTTATGTATCTTCTTGTATTATATGTATGGTTATGTGTGTCTTGTATGATATAGTTATGAATATTTGTATCTTGTATGATATATGTAACATCCCGACATTTTCATAAATTAAATGCATTGCATATCTAATCATGCATTTATCAAGTGTTTTAGTTCTGTAAGTCGCGCCCTATAAATTTAAATGAAAATTACAGCTTTTATCTTATTTGTCATTAAATTATTTTTATTATGTAAATTTATTTTGAACTTAGATTGTGTTTATCATCCCATGATTATATTGTTTATTTTGTTGAGATAGAAATAATTTTAGAATTATTAGGCAATAGTAATATTTGTTTTTGATTTTCTAAACCAACTAGGATTCATAAATGGATATAATATTTATTATGGTATTAAGTTATTAGGAGATAATTTTATATTTTATTTTATGATTAAAATAGATATTTTATGTGTGATATAAATGTTTTAGGATAAAATCTAGTTATGGTTATCCATATCCTAATTTATCTAGGATTGAATCTCTTATATGGTAAGTAATAGAATAAATTCTATATAAAATATATATGGATGAAAATAATTATGGATAAAATATATTTGATACCTTATTTGATTAGGGATGTTTGGATAATGATTTTTAGGCTTATAAATACTCGCTCATAATATAGCATCCCATAAAATTTTCGAAAATCTGCCGGCATACCTGCGAACTATTTCAAGAAATATTTACACATCTTCCCGGTATCCTATCGTGGTGAAATTTTAGGCGAAGCTTCCTAGGTATGTCTAGTATACTCATTTATTTTGTATAATTTTTCAAGCATTATAAGTAATTGTTTAAAATTGTTATTCGTAACCCGCGGGTTTCGACAAAGCATGTTCATGATCTTGAAAGGAAATTGTTTTTCATGTGTTAGTTACATTGTTTTCGATCATGATTAATTTTAATGGGATATAATACATGTTAGGTCATTCATATTAAAAATATAGAATTTTTAGGATACGTGTACTATTTGTTTGTTAATTTGTTTCTTGATGTGTCCGATTCTATTATGTCAATTCTTTGGTTGTTAAAATGTTTAAGTTTCATGAGAACAGAAATCTGTCCTGCAATTTTACTTTTTCTGCCGAGAGTACCAAGGCCAAATACACGATCTTAAGCTACTTAAAAATTATAGAGATACAATTTGGGATGTCTTTAATATTTCTGTAAATTTTGGGAATTTTTAAACCAGTTTTTATATTTTTATTGAATTTTTACTTTTACACTACCGAGAAACCATGCTCTCTGGATAGGGCTTAGTAAAATGTTTATATCTCATTCCACAAAAATGTTTTTGACTTGATTCTTTTTCCTAAATACTCCACACACGTTGGGGTTTGTAAAAATATTTATTTAGTATTTTTAACTTATGTGTTTGAAAGCAGTTTAATACAAATGTCCGAGTAGTCAGTCGGAGCATGCATTTTCGTATTCGGATTTTGGTGGAAACTATTCTGTATTTTATGAAGTCTTTACTTATCTATAGAGATTAAAATTTTGATATGATATTTCTAAGTATGTCCCCTAGATGTGTGTTAAATCTTAGAATTTTTAAAATATGTTTAGTTCCCGAAGCTTATAGTTAAAGGTCAGTAGGTCAGAAACCGCCTTTGTTGACGCAGTAGGTACTGTTTTGGTTATAACTCTTAGAGGACTTATTATTTTGATATGAAACCAAATCTGGTGTGATTTATACTCATTAAAGAATCTATGTGTAGAAAATTAAGATTTATGGAATGAATTCATGTTCTGTGGATTTTTTTTTAAATAGGTATTTTGCACAAGTTAATATATGGGACGTTGAAACCTATTTATAAGATAACTGTTTGTGTTACGTTTTCACTGGCATGCTATATAATAAGAAATTTATGAAATATTGTATATGTGAAATACATACACGACTTTCATGAATCATTAAGATAAATTTTCATTTATAGGATCGGCGCGCAGAACTTAAACATTGATATCCATCATTTTTCATTCAAAATCAAGGTTAAGGTGGGGAAGTATTCTTACACTACATTTATCCTTATTATATTTTATGCTCAATATTTATGAGTTAATGACAGGCATGATAAGGAAGGATCGAAGTTGATCCGCGATCGAAGTTGATCCGCGATCGAAGTTGATCGGTATAAAGGTTTATGGTCGAAGTTGACCGGGATCGAAGTTGATCCGCGATCGAAGTTGATCGGTACACATGTTTGTGGTCGAAGTTGACCGGGATCGAAGTTGATCCGTTTAAATGTTAGAGTCGAAGTTGACTCGGTGGTCTGTGTGACTACGTAATTCTTACATGATCTAATTTTCCATAATATATTGGTATGTTATATAGTTTGGATAAGTGTATTTTCCACTGAGTAGTCGTACGCATCCCTATTATTTTAACATTTTTCACGAAACGACGCGGCCGATGCGTAGAGGTGTTGGTGGTGATGGTTACACGAGGAAGGATTTATGAAATTCATTATTTCATTAAACTAGTTTTTATCATGAACTATGCATCTTCTTTCTACTTTTTATTTTCGAGAACTAATAGTTGCATTTGCTTTTATTTTATTTAAGACTTCCGCTGAGTATGAAAATTAATTGAGCTTTTTAATGATTTTTTTCCATGAAAATGTTTTGAAAGAACTGAAATATGCATGTTAAGTATGAAGTAGCGTCCCTACTTAAGTTTTGAAAATTGGGGCGTTACAATATAAATATAAATTCATACAAATTAGTGCTATTATTTAATTTATAATTGTATAACATATTTATACAATATGATATAATATAATATAAATGTACATATAATGTAGATAGATTAATTTAATATTTTATAATATTATGATCAAAATTATAAAGCAAAAAATGAATATAGAATACGACTAATTTCTCAATTTTATTTATTTATAGTAAATCACAATGATTTTTTAATATTAGGGCAAGATAGATATTTTATTTAAAAAGTATAAATAAGCTATTGTTTTCAGCAGCATTTCTAAACACTATTTTCTCAATTTTCTGCAGTTTTCAGCACTTATTTTCAAACGTCTACAAATTATCAAACCAACAGCTTGAAGCAGCTTTAAGCACTTATCAATAAGCTTCAACTATTGTGATTCCAAACACCCCCAAAATACAATATTATAAAATTTATTTATTTATTTATTATGATGAGAAAAATATACACCCGCTATTTAAGATGCACACTTTTTAAAATAAGGAGCCTGATGTACATTAGAACTCAATACCATATGACTCAATATTAATTAGACAAGTGTAGATGGCTTTAACGGGAAATTATAAAGTAATCCTCCAATCATTTTGCTGATTATTATGCCTAATGTATAAAAGAAACACAGTAGATAGCCAACAACTTTTTTAATACACAAGGTCAACAAGAAAATGACTGCCACCAACATACAAATAATATAAAACCCAATCTTTTTCTTCAATTTGCTCAAAAGCTAATCTTAATCCAGTATGAAATTTCAAAATAATTATGATTTACTTTTCTTAACTTCACGAGACTCTTAGGAATTAAGTTAAAAGGCCTTGTTAGATCCCGTTTTTCTAGAAAATGACTTAGCGATAGCGTAATTTGTTTCTTTCTAAAAAGAACGATATTCCGTAGAAAGAATAAATTCTTTTTAGAAAATCATGATATTTTCTTCAGTAATAGAATTTGTTGTCATTTCTACTCAAATAAATCTCTGGGATACATCGTTATCTTAGCAATTGGTAGTAATTATAGAGAATGAAGTTGGCAATTCACACTTGATAAGATATTGAACCTAACCCTAGCTAAAGTACAAGTTGTTAAATTCTCTACTATAAAATACTACTATTTTCGTTTCATATTTTATTTCAGTAATACATATATAGTGAGTCAATTCTTCAAAATGGTATTATAATATGACTTACTTAGGACTAATGGATGATGGAAAACTAAACAAATAACGAAAAACTTTTTATGTCAAAATCATAATGATTTTACAAGTATATAATATAATATAAGTGTGATATAAAGCGGTACGATTTTAGAACACAAAAACATTTACCAAATAAACCAACAAGGAAAAATTAGATAATCCAAACACCTCAAATAATTATTAGCTAGTCATATCATTAAGGAAATTATAAGGTGCGTAAGCAATTTGTTTGTTTTGCCTGAAAACACTCACCATCAGCTTTTTATGTCGGATATGAAATAAGATAAAGCAAGAATTAATAACAAATTCATCATCAATTTCAATTTAAAGAGGAAAAAAAGGAGAGAGAGACTCATAGCTAGAGAGAAGCTCAAACCCCACATGTATAAAATTAAATACTCTATTGTTGACAAAGACACTCTGGGTTTTCTTCTACTGCCACTTCTCCTGTGAAACCAAACACAATTTAGCCAAGGCTCAAACAACAAAATATGCCCAAGTTTTGAACTTTTGAGAGAGAGAAAGAGAGAAGAAAGAATACATATTTATGTGTAGTTGATATTGTATGAGTGTGAAAATTAAATCTTGATTTTGAGTAACAAATGATGGCTGGAAACCCTAATCGTTGGAGCATGTACACCATGCAACCACAATCTCAGTTCATCTACGGCGGCTCTAATTCCCAACTTTCTTCCAATCCTTCTCCAACCGATCTTCATCATCCCACCCAAGATTTCCCGGTTAGGTCTTGGAGCCAACTGCTTCTGTAACTCTCTCTCTCTCTCTCTCTCTCTCTCTCTCTCTCTCTCTGCACACACAAAGTGAGTTAATTTAGTATGTTTTGTTAATGATGTAGGGGTGGATTGGGAGGCGGAGAAGATGAGAGATTCGGAGCGAGTATATTTCAGCAGAAGAAGAAGATGGAGAAGTGGGAAGATCAAGTCTTGAATTTGAACCCATCTTTCTCAACAACTTCTGCTGCTGCTAATGATGTGAAGCAAGAATCCACCACTCAGTTTCAGCTTTATGGCGGCCATGTTGTGGAAGATGATGAGTTTCAGTCCGGTTCTTGGCCACGTCATCACCACCAAGCTTCTTCACCAACCTCATGCATCACCACTCTAAGCAACACCGTCTTCAATTTCTCCGCCAAGAACCAACACCACTATCAAGATCACTCATCTGAGGTCAGAAAAAACTTCCCTTTTCTCCTTTTCTGTTTAAAGATGGGAAAGAAAGGTGAAAAATGACAATCATTTCTTAGGATAATAATTGATGTTTTAAAGACTAATTATTACTATATGAAAACTGAAAAAGAAAAGTGATTTGATGTGTTGATTCTTGGATAGAATCATGATGAAATTAATTAAAGTTTCAATTAATTTGCATACTTCTTCAAAAAGAAGAAATCATTGTATTTTCTATGTTAATTAATTTAGCTGGTTTATTCAGAGATATTGAATTTTGTTGTATGAAAAGTGCAACAGCACGAGTACAGGTGGGGTAACTAAGAAGGCTAGGGTTCACCAATCTGTCCAACCAGCTTTGAAGGTGAGGAATCTCTCTCTTTTTCTCTTTTTCAAAAACTGGCTGCCTTAATTCTTTCTATGTAAATTAAGAATTTGAGATTCTTTAGACATAAACTTATGGGCTTAGCAATTAAATTACATAAAATTCATACTCCTTTTGACAGGTGAGAAAGGAGAAGTTAGGGGATAGAATTACAGCTCTTCACCAACTTGTTTCTCCATTTGGGAAGGTAAAAAAAATTGTGTAAATAGTCAATTTAAACTCACTATTATCTACCAAGTTTGCTTCATCCGTACACGAAATACTTATACTCATTAAATCCCAACTTAATTCTTTATAAAAACATGAAAACCCATGTATAAAGTAAAACTATATTATCATGATTAATCAGTAAACAGCTGGTTGAAAAAAGATGAGAGAGAGAGAGAGAGGAGCAGCCTCCTTTGTTTACTTTAACATATGATCTGAGCTTTTCTTTTTACACTTAAAGAAGAGTTTGAAGGTGTTGTGGTATGTTTCTCTTTTGCAGACTGACACTGCTTCTGTCTTGTCAGAATCCATTGGCTACATTAGATTCCTTCAGAGTCAAATTGAGGTTAAATCTTTGCTTCAATATCTTTTCTTTTCCTTTTTTTGTAAATTCAAGAAAATATTCAAGAAATTCATATTCAATTGTTTTTTTTTATGTAAATTTGTGGGTGCAGGCTCTGAGCTCTCCCTACATGAGAAATGGTGCAGTGGGAAACACAGTCCATCACCAACATTCTGTAAATAAGTACCCATGCGCATTTTCTTACACATTTTCCCATGCAAGACCAAGATCTTTTCACACACTTAAAACAACACTGTTATTGAGAAATGGGAATTTAAAAAACCTCCAAATTTTCATTGTGATCAAGAAAAGATTATTTTATTTTATTTTTTGAATTTTGGCAGGTTCAAGAAAGGAATTGTTTGTTTCCCGAAGAGCCTTCTCAGGTATTTATGCTTGCTTTATTGGATCTATCACTTCCTAAAAAGAGGCTTTAATTGGCAAAGTGAATTTATCAAGCATTTCTACCTTTATCAAAGTAATCAATTACTACTTGTTTAAAGTTTTTTTGTTAATTTCGAGACCATGAAAGTAATTTCGGCACATTTTATTTATTTAATGTTTTATGACACTTCTTGAATGGTATTTCCATGGAAGGAAGAGGAGTCTCTAAGCAGGTAAATGAGAACAAAGTCAAAAAAAAAAAAAAAATTGTCCGTGTGAAAATGCATAAAATTATGTATATATATATAAACTATGTTGTGTTATTAGAAAACGTTTTATGAAAACCACAAATGTCAAATGAAACTGTGTATGCATCTAAATGCTCTCTGCCGTAAATGTGTCTATTATTTATGCTTTGATATTTTAACGACTTTTAAATAAAAATAAAGCCTCATAAATAAATTTGGTCTGCACTGCTTAATTATATATATTCTGAATTTTATTTCGAAAAATACTTTTTTTAGGATTCACAAGGTCGATCAGGAGTGAAAGATTTGAGTAGTAGAGGGCTTTGCTTGGTTCCCATTTCCTGCACTGAACATGTGGCCAACCAGAACGGCGCCGATTACTGGGCTCCGGCGGCCTTCGGTGGGGGCTTTTGATTTTCCGGCTGACTGCCACGGCGGCGTAACATCAGAAGTAGTCATTCTCCAACACAGGCTGACTACTTATGATGCTGCGGCTAAACTACCTTTGTGTTTATATGCGTGGGAAGAAAATTGATTAAACATATTGTTGAGGTCCACTTTGTAATTAACCTAAATAATGTGCCATTTATATTATATGCATGCATGTTGCTTATGGCCGGTTTAGCAAGTTATCATTTATCCTTATTTTCAATAAAAAAAAATTAATATATATAAACTCAACACCTATACGAAAGCTAGCTTTATATCATTTTAAACAAGAACTATGTAATAACATGAATTTTCTTTATATTTTTTAAGATTTTATTATTTCGTAGCTTTATTTGCAAATTGGATCTGCCCTGATCCGAATGACATGCTTTTTGTGCAGCAATCACGATGTCATAAATTCATCACCCCACATTGTTATTAAAAACACTCATAATTTTCCTTTCCACACTCCACTTGTTTTCCACTTCCAAAAGGGTTTTTCTTTCTATAATTTAAAATCATATATTTATTTAACTAGGGTTAGTTGGTTGTAGAATATATATGTGGCTAAAAACATAGGTCAACACAATCATCAATTCATCAAGTACTAAAATAACATTAGAAGATGGGCTGTCTGGTTTTGCTTTTTCAAAAGGGCTTTGATCTTTTTCTCATTTTTACATTATGGATTTTGCAAAAACGTGACAGCAGTGGTTGGTGGAGTTGGATACTATATGTTATCATATTTACTTGGACTAATTTCTTGCATTCATCAACATTTATACCCCAGCCATTTGATCTCATCAAGTGGGCTATCAAATAATTTAACGAATTTTGACCCGTTAGACGATACGTCAAATTAGGATCCTTTTAATTATTTGTCTGTGCATTTTAAGAACATTGTATAAATCAAATTTGACTTAATTTTATTCCTTGATCCAGCATCTGATCACTTCATTCAGCTAGAGCTCCTTCTTGTTCACCTACGAGCATAGAGACAACAATAATACCAAGTATGAGCATGAAAATGCTTCATTCTCTTCATAATTTGTTGAAGAGAACTTTCAGACTACCTTAAACATAGCCAGGTGAAAATGCAAAGGGAGAGTATCCATAAGTCATTTCAACACGCGTCTTCAAGGAAAGGACGATAAAAACAAACCTGCCTCAATCTCCAGAGCAGATAATTTGATATCAGCATTAGTACCTAAATTACATATGCCATAATTAGGGAATTAATACTAATTATTGATTTGGCAATTAATTTCTAGCTTGTAACGGATTAAGAAAGAATTTGAAAAATTGAAAGTGCAAGTCCTATTATATGCTACAATTTAAAAAGTCCCAAGATGACATAGTATCCATCTTGGTCCACTCTAACAGCACCTCCAGTTTTGAATAAACGAATCCTTATTTTATCGACACAACTGTTGCAGCTGATCGATCCACATCATGATCATGATGATCTAGTACTTCTTATATTTATACATAAATTATGTGTCATAGACTCATAGTAAGAAAGATGAACATGAGAGAAAGAGAGAGAGCTGAAACCAACTACTTACTAATCAAAATTCGATCGCTGATACTACAAACAAAAGCTTAAGACGATACTCATATCCGAATCCAAACAAGATCCGGTTGTGCATCTGTAGGCTTTCTTGAAAACGCTCAGCAATCAAAGTACATAAACTCAGAATATTATTTGAAATAACTTTCCGATTCTATTGTATAATCAAAGACAGCGGCTTATCAGGTGTTCTAATTCCTCAGAGAGAGAGAGAGAGAGAGAGAGAGTTTCAAACAGAGAAATCAAAGGAGTCTGAGACTCATAAGTCATCTAGGTATCCATCTTCTCCACCAAGGAGTAGAAGGTGGGGTGAGAAGCTCGAGCATCGTTTCCTTCTCGTTGGGCGTTAACGGGACGCCTCGGACAAGGTCTAAGGCCATAATGTGCACATTATTCTTTCTCCTGTACCTCTTGACTGCCCATATTGCTACCGCCCCACCACAAAGTGTCAGCTGTTTCAAGATTCTCAATCAGTAAGGAAACTAGATGAAGATGAATGACATTTAGAACAAGTTCAAAATGGCAACATTTAACTAACCGGTGTAAGCCATATAGCTGCTGTCTGTATGTCAAATTTTGGTGTGTAAAGCACTGTCTCACCAAAATCTTCCTCAAGCTTCTTGTAGATCTCTTTGTCGTTTTTACCAGACCGAATCTCATCTCGTATTAACTAATACAGAAACGCAAGGGAGATCAAAGTCACGTATGCAAACAAAACCTAGTACAGATACAAGGATAAAAGACCAGGTCCAATAAGGAAAAATCATTCTGTGACAAGAACAAACTACTTGGATTTTTCAGATATTAGTCCCACCAAATTCATGTCATTATCACATATAAGCTCTAATAAGAATGAACAAAAGCTCAGATGAAATATCGCAATCTAAAAATCTCTCGAGAATAACAAGAAGCAAAAGCATGGCATACACTGAGAGAAGAGGAACCTTTCGGAGGAGGATTGCAATGTCAGCTTGTGAGTCTTCGATAGATTGGCTACCGCATTCAGTGCATCGGACATTGTGGCTTATATTTTTGGCTCGTGCTTCCACCACTCTCTCCTGCCTCACGTCATCCTCTTTTTCCATGAACCTTTTTCTGAAACTAGTCTTTAATCAAGATTTCCGAGAACTGCTCTATGATATAAAAAACAGAGAACAAAAGTATTTAGCTGAACCTAAAGCCACCAACATCTCAGATTATGTTCAAATGTCTTTTCTTAACCAGATATGATCGAGTGAAGTAGAGAAAAAGAAGTTTTACAGGCACAGAAAAAAGTGGGACAAATAAAGCAAAACACAGGCAAGTAAGGGTATGGTTAAAGAAGGGAAAGAGATATGCTCATATGCTTGCTAAAAACACAAGATAATTCCCCTGCAGCAACAGCTCTTAGTGCATAACTGAACCAAACACTCTTAACATCAAGGCAACTCCAAAAAAACAGAACATCAAGGCGACTGAAATCGTCCCGATTCATCATGGAATTCAATGAAACCATTGAAGCCCTTGTTCTGAAAGACCACTTCTTTCAACTCATTCGCTTAAGCTCCCCCGGTTTAGGGGATTAATTGATTGGATACCCGAGAACCATAATCTTTCCTAGGAACAGCTTCTACGACGATAGATAGGGGTCAGGTTTGTTTGGCATCTATGCCCCCTGCCCTCCAAACAGTATGGGAGCGACTCAATCCAATTCCAAAAACAGTTCAAATAAACAATGGGGATATTTCGTATAAATTCGACAGAAAGGGGCCGCGACAATATTTTCCTCATATAAACTCTTTCTCTATAGACCTAATAACAAAGAAAAGGCATCGTTCTCCAGACCAAACCTAATTGGATTAAAACGAGAGCTCCAGTTCATCTAATCATACATAAGCTCGAATAAGCAGATATTCAACATCAAATACAAGCCATCAGATTTTAAGCTTCGAAAATTTGAACATAAATATGGAAAAATATTTCTTCTCATGGTTCTTCCGCAGCAATCAAGAAAATCCAAACATCGTTAATTTGTTATTCGCTAAAGTGACAAACATCAGTCGTGTTTCATTTCCTACAAGCCAATTTCCTGTTATACACCATCTAATTGCAATTAAACATTCTACAATCGATAAGAAAGAAACTGGAGTATCTAATTGCAATTAAACATGTTACAATCGATAAGAAAGAAGCGGGAGTCAGTAATTACCGTAGGGTTCTGTCTTGGGAGAAGGGGAGAAGATAAAAGCGGAGCGAATTAAAGGGGAAATTGGGTTTCTGTTTTGGGAATTGGCTTGGGAGTCGTTGATACTTATATTTCACTGTTTATTACAGTATTTATTAGTTTAATATAATATGATCTTAATTACTATTTCTACGCCAAATTATGTAAGATTTCTTGTAATTAGCTCGTACAAATCCAGGTTCAACTATCTTGCATTTCCAGACGAACATCACATTATCAGAATATCACAATTTCCAAAATAAAGCAAGAAATTCTTGCATCGTTCAAAACAATACAAAACACTAAAACTCTCACAACCAACTCAAGATATCTAAAACTTGCTTCAAGCCTTCAACTCCGACTCCAACGGAATCCCCAGGTCCTGCGGTGGCGCGGCCTCCTCCTTGGGCTTGGACCCGGCCCGAGCCGGAACCGGGACGGCCCAAAAGGTCTTGTTCTTGCTAATGGGCCGGCCCTTCTCGAGCTGGACGGTATCGCCGACTTTGAACTGGTTCAATGGGTCGTGGGCCTGGTACTTCTTCTTCTTCCTCACTCGGCGCTTGTACTTTG
The DNA here is from genome assembly GCA_028984105.1 of Lavandula angustifolia. NCBI lineage: Eukaryota > Viridiplantae > Streptophyta > Magnoliopsida > Lamiales > Lamiaceae > Lavandula > Lavandula angustifolia. Next base: position 3,747,148 of record CM054812.1, read on the forward strand.
GATGCGGGGCCAAACGAACAACCTCCACTGCTACCGTCTTGTCGCTGGTGGCGCAGATGACTTTGCCTTGTAGCGTCCTCATTGCCCTGATCACTGGGAGCACGGAGGGGGGAGGCGGAGCGGTGGAGGAGATGCTGCGTTTGAAGAGAGGGGCGGCGGCGGTGGTGGAGCCATGGAGGAAGGGGGTGGTGAGGGAGAGGGATTTGAATTGGAGAATTGGTGGGGATGTGAGAAGCATTTTTGGGGATTTTGGGTTGGATAGGAGTGAAGGGAGAGGTGGTTTTGTGTGGGAGTTGCACCAAAAGGATAAGTCGCTGACAATTCTAGCGATTTACCGATTATCTTAAAATAACGATGAAAAAATAATAATGTATATATAAAATTAAATAATTATTTTTAAAAAATAAATAAGTTGAATTATAAAAATATATACTCCCTCCATCCCGCTATTATTGTCCTACTTTCATAATCGGATTGTCCTGCTATTATTGTCATCTTTCCTAAAATAATAAAAACTATTTTAAACAAAAAATGAAGTGGGTCATCATACTTAATACTCATCTCACATTATCATACTCTCTCTCTCTAAAAATCTATCTCTCAAACATTTTTGTTTCACTCCGTAAAAAATTTATGATTTTTAACTTTTTGAAAACTTAAGATTATTTCTTAAAATACTATATTAAAAAAAACAGAAAAAAAACTGATTACCTCAACTATGTCCTGTAAAGATTTGGATAAATTCTCATTTCTTCCATCAACCACTCTCCGAAAATTGTGTTCATTTCTTAATACAATTAAAATTCATAAAATACACAAATAAAGTTTCTTAATCTACGTGCCGAAATCAAAGGAACAGTAATAGCGGGATATAGGGAGTATAAATAGTGATGGCAGTAACATATTCGATTGTAGGACACATGAAAATGTCATGTTGTATCAAAATATTTAATACTATTAATTAAGATTTTTAAAGTATTCATATTTTCTAAGCTACCATTCATGTGTAACAGAGTCGCATGTAGAATTCGAAAACGTGACCTTGCTCTTACTCTTACTTATTAATCCTCAATTCTTCTTGTATTTTTCAAAAAAAGTTTTAAGATTTTGTTTTCAGAAAGTGCATATTTAAAATTGCAGATTTAAACTCCTAAAATTAGTCCTCCTAAGTCCTAAATGCTAAATCTTAGATCCACCTAAAAATTCATCTATACAACGAAAATAAAATTCGAAGGGAAGGGATAGGGTTATCCTCCTCGAACACAAATGGCACCTCTTAAATGGGATTCTAATCTTTTTAACAAAATCCAGAATCCGACGTGGCATAATGGCATCCAACCAAGATCGTGGAAGACAATAATAAGAACGAACTAGTTCTTCAGTTTGGTCCTTGCAATTCTATTACACCCAAAAAAGATGGCTGCACTGGCAATAGCTGCCGCCCAGCCCACCGCCGTCAAGGGCCTAGCCGGAAGCTCCCTCGCCGGAACTAAGATCCACGTCAAGCCCTCTCGCCTCAGCTTCAAACCCACCAACTACAGGTAATTCCTTGTCAGCTGGTATAGTTAGATAACTTAGATTATTTAAACAAGTACTATTGTATTTTTGGCGGCATGCAATAACTATTCTAAGAACAATTTTGGATCGGACATAACAAGATTTTGATCGTAGGAAATGTTGGTAATGTTTATTTTTTAGGCTTGGTTGATATTTTGAGGTATAGTCTACATAGCTCTATGCTACACTTTGGGATTTCACTGACATTTTTGCTATGAAAAAAGGAGATGAAATCTTGAAACATGTTATCAACTGATGTATGGATTTTAAATTGGGAAGGGTTGATTTTGTTTGATGATGAGCATTCTTAGTTCCAGATTCATAGCAGTTGATTGAAATTTGTTTTGTAGGAGTGGTGGTGTGGTTGCGAAGTATGGTGACAAGAGTGTCTACTTTGATTTGGAGGATATCGGCAACACCACCGGGGAATGGGACTTGTACGGATCGGATGCACCTTCACCATACAACTCACTTCAGGTATATAATTGTATAGTTCCTTCACTGCTAGAGCGTCGTGCTAATTCGCATGTTTATGTTTAGTTAAATCCTTCTGAGCATTCTTGAGATTAGCATATCATCTGCATATGATAGAAATTTAAGGAAATATTACTAAATTGAAGACATGGATGGAGTGGGATTATAGGGATTTTGGTGTCAAACTTCATCAATAATCAAGAAACTTGATCAAAGCTTAGGCTAAAGATATCTGCTGACTGCTGCTTGGATTGATAATTTGCATTTGATATTCAACTCTGTTGCTCTCCATTTATTAGTCCCTTTATTGGTGTAGCTATGAAGTTTTGTTAAACATTCTCATCCTATTTGCAGAGCAAGTTCTTTGAGACATTTGCTGCTCCTTTCACCAAGAGAGGTTTGCTGCTCAAATTCTTGATAATTGGAGGTGGTGCCACACTTGCTTATGTCAGCTCCCAAGCAACTGGAGATGTCCTGCCTATAGTCAAGGGCCCTCAACTCCCACCTAAGCTCGGGCCACGTGGCAAAATCTAATCGCGTTGGATCTATAATTTTATTGGTTGTGTTTGATGTATGATTCCTTCAGCTTTGTAAGTAAATCAGAAACCTACTTGTGACACTGTTAATCATCATCAAATCTTGAAATTAGTTTCCCATTTTAATCATTGCTTCTAATGCTTCTCTGATCTTGCTTCATAACTCAAAACTGCTTCTACTTAATCATATAGTACATAATATTGCTGCAACCATATAGTACATAATACATCTGAAATAACATGATAAAATCCTTTCAATCTACCAATACTTGCTACTTGGAAACCAAAACTTCCACTTGAATAAAAGCCTCTATGATTTCTACATTTCTGTATGTACATCTTCTCTTGGGCGTATATCCGTATCAGTGCCGCTCTGTTGGGCTTCTTGAAATCTCTAGCCGATCTATGTAGGACAACTTCTTACTCGCGAGAGGGTTTTCCTTAGTGAGAGTCTTGGTATCTGCATTCTCATCGTTGGCATTCTTCCCGTCAGTCTCCCCCTGCTCCGTATTCCAGTCCATGAAATCTAGAAGAGTCTTCGCGTTTGGCGTCTCACTTTCCGTTTCCTCTTTAGTACTTGTAGCTTTCAAGGAAGTCATCCTCTCGGCAAATGCTTCTCTTGCTTGAGCATCAGCACTCATCACATTCTCTATCCTAGACAGCACTGTGAAGGCCAATGTCTCCAAGATTCGCGAATAGCTCTCAAGAACTGCTAGCCCCACATCCTAAAAGATCAAGAAAACACATGTAAAACACACATGAAGCCTAATACAGTAATCCCAGTTAGAAAGATTTGTAATTTGTAACATTCAATTTGTCCCGCATCCTAAAACATCAAGAAATCACATATAAAACACATGAAGCCTAATCTGATAGCCCCAGATAGAAAGATTTGTAATTTTTGAACACTCACTTTGTCCCACATCCTAAAACATCAAGAAAACACATGTACAACACACATGAAGCCTAATACAATAAACCCAGATAGAAAGATTTGTGATTTGTTAACTCTTACTTTGTTGTGCTCAATTTTGCTGATGTCTAGATCAGATTGAGCAATACCCGGGAAGCGGTGCTTGATTATAAGTAACATAGTTTCTGCTCTATCTTCAAGCTGTTCTCTCTTCTCCATACTCACACCAGAACCCCATGAAGACTTAGTGTCTTTATTAGTAATCTTCCTCTTCCATATCACCACAGAGGCCTCAATCCTGTTCTTGAGGTCGACTATTTTATGCTCCGACGACAAGTCTAGGGAGGAAAGCAAGTAGTCCGGATCAAAGAAGTCTTCTGTGATCATCTTGTATATTGCATCCCCCAAACTTGCCCTCCCATTCTACAACCAAATGTTTAACCACAGTAAGCAAATCTTGAATTCTATTACATGAAATTAAACAGAGTTAGTCTACCTTAGGGAGGCCTTCCATGTAGCTTTCTGGGATCTCCATTTCTGTGAGGACTTGAGCATTTATAGCCATTGCTGCTTTCAACACTTGGTTCACTGAGTCCTTCTGGGACTGCAGCCATTTACGCGTGTTTTCGGACAAGCCGTTCTTGGGAACCTTAGGGACAGGAATCCACCATTTGTCGTCGTTCCTTTCTTGCTTGTCCGATTTGTCATCATCCTTTGAGCCGTAGTAGAACTCGTGGGGCTCTCTGAAGTTGTCCAGACATTCCTGCTCATGAGCAACACGTCAAAAGTGAGTAAAAGATGCAGCGTATTAACTGATTTGAACTTAAGCCCAAGAAAGTTAAGAGATTGAAGAAAAATTTGGTCTAACAAGAAGCATGTAGTCAAGCTTGCGCAGTGCAGGAATGTTCATGTGTAGGTCGTTTCTTTGCCTTGTAGCCATCACCTGGGGAAGAAATGAAACACACAAATCACAACTTAGCCATGCATGCAGAGAGAGAGAGAGAGAGAGAGAGAACCTCAAAAGTGCTTCCATCCTTATTCTTTTGTTTTACAGCAACAAATTCCACAATGTAATCGGTGACAGATAGGAGCCAGTCTATCTCTTTTTTCCACTTTACTTTGGTATCTGGTGCCATTGGTTCTAATTTCTTCATTTCTCCATATGCAGAAGCTGAAATATTCCCACATAACATCAAGATCAACAAGAATCCAAAAGTCTTGTTTAATAAGGATCTAAAATTGATCATTTGTCATGATCAGAATCAGAATCGAAAAAAGACAAAAACATATGATGTATTCCGGCGAAAATATATAATAACTGTTGTTCGTTCATATTTAGCACAAATAATCCCATGTTCTTTAAAAATATTGGACTAAAACTCCTCCCATCAAATTTAACTAAGCCTGAATTGTATGTACCACTTTCGTATACCCTTGTGTGTACCAAACCATAAGGGTATTTAGGGGCGGAGCCAGAAATTCATAGTGGGGTGGGCTGGATCGTACATCAAACTGTGGACATTCCAGTTCGGCATTCCCGACATATGCACCGTACTCGGCACCCTCTAGTTCCTCTCTGGTTCGCGCATATACAGAGACTATTCACCAAATGGGAGCCCCATTGTCGACATGGCCAGAGTCTTCATCGCGGCATCCCTCAATATCTTCCAAAACCCCAGAGAGAACCGCTACCACGGCATGAGCGACGATGCTCAACTCTCTAGCACGAGATGCCTCCGAGCCCTCCACAAAGCCGCGATAATTCCACAAGGAGAAGCAACAGCCGCAGATCAGATCAACCGCTGGAGGCTCTACTCCATAGCAGAAGTCGAAGAGGCAAAAATCGCCGTCCGGATGGTGCCGATGTGGATAACCTTCATAGTATGCGGAATCGTCTCCTCCGCCGGAGGAAATACAATTTGTGGATTCAAGATATGGGGAACAAAGGAGGAAATACAATTTGTGAATTCAAGATAATTTGGGATTTAGGCTTTCACTAGTTTCACTTTGATTGAGAAGATTGAAGACGAATCAGGAAGAATGAGATAAATAAATTAATTGACTAATTTTAGCAACTAAGTGGGCTGGGCTCATTAATTTTCATTGGGGTTGGCTGAAGTAACAATAATTGGACCGATATTATACTTTTGCCTCAAAATATATGGGCGCTCGGGATATTTTGCACTGGACTTGAGCCCAGGTGAGCTACCCTCTCCCTCCGCCCTGAGGGTATTGACATGTGACATTTTTCATTAAATCAAGTGGGTCATATTTAACACGTGTCAATACCCTTGTGGTGTGGTACACACAAAGGTATACGAAAGTGGTACACATAAGCTTTCGTGGAATCTCATACGTTCTAAATTTCTTAAACTCTATTTTAGTTTGTTACTCCCTCCGTCCCACCCATCTTGACACATTTTTTTTTTGCACCGGAATTAAGAAAGTGGAGATGATAAAGTATGAGAGAGGGATAAAGTAAGAGAGAGAAATGAAAAAGTAGGAGAGATAAATTAAAAAAATGAAAAAGTAGGAGAGAGAAATGAAAAAGTAGGAAGATAATTATTTCCTTTTTTGGAAACGTGTCAAGATGGGTGGGACGGAGGGAGTAATAAAATTACTATTTTGCCTTTATTTACATAACAAATTCTAAATACGAAAATTAATATATTTATTTATTTGTAAAAATATTAATATTTTTTAAGGGTATTTGAGATTCTTGCATGTTAGAAATTGTGGTGCAATAATTTTTAGAAACATATCAGAAATCCCAACATACCTGCTAAGTTTGTTATTGCATTAGACAAAGCCAAAGCCGAAGAAACGCCTTTCCCTCTGCCCGACATATCCTCACCTAAAAGCAACTTTGCAAACTTCTCCTTCATCAAATCCATATCTACAACCAAAATCTTATAATCAACTTTCTTAATTAAAAATCAAGAAACTCCAAATTCTTGTGTTAATATTTCTTGCCTGTAGGCATCCTCCTCTTCGGCGGAGGAGGGCTAGGCGGGGCCGGGGCGGTCTCACTAGCCTGCGGCTTGGCCTCTCCATCATTGCTGGACCGGGATTTGACGTTATCGGTCCGGCTAAGCATAGCGCCCAGCTTCGGCTGCAGCACCGGCGGCGGTTGGTTTTCATTGTCATCGTATAAAGGAGCGGATGCATTGCTTTTGGATGTCATTCTGTCGTTATCCTCGTCGGACGGCGGTAAGTTGTTTTCGTTTAAGGAGCGTCGGATCTTGCTGGCGCCGCTCTCCAGCATTCCCTTGAACCGGCCGAGCTTTGATGATCTTGAACTTTCTTCTTCCTCCACCATTGTTGGACTAATATGTTCCGTTTTACGAATAATTTGGGGAGAGAGAATGGGGTGTTGAGATGATGAAATCTTTTTTAGCAGTTGTTTAGGGATTGGTTGGGATTTTTTTTTTCTTTTTTTCCTAGTTATGTTGAGCATGAAATATGGTGGAGGAATGTGGGGTGTATATAATGAATTGAAAGAATTAAACATTGGTTTTCACAAATAGTAGGGAATTGGTGTCTCTCTCTCCTAGTTTTTACATTATTTTTAATTAGCTTTTCTAAGTTTTTCACTGGGTATATTTTCCAGTAACACAACTTATGCCAAAAATTAGTTGCATCTTTTTTTTTTTTTTTTTTTTGACGAGGAACCCGCAGCCACACATAGCGTGTCCAGTGGGAATTGAACCCATGACCTATCGGTCCCGGGCCACCCACCTTCACCGCTATGCCATCCCATGGGGACAAATTAGTTGCATCTTTAATAGCTCCCAACATTTTTGCTTTATGTAATTCGGTAACATCTACATAGAGCTCTCAAAAATAATTCTAAATGTTCTGGTTTGGGCCTAGCTCAGAATTTAGAGGCTCAAAAAATTTGAACCACTCTTAACATAAATTCTATATTACTCTCTATGATAGAATAATTTAAATTCTTATAGTACTTTTTAATTTTATAAAATTATACACCTAATATATTCAAATATATCAATAATGTATGTAATTAGAATGAAATATATTGTCTTATAATTAATGCAAAGTATTTTATGTTTTCATTATATTATATAATATTTATGAAAATATTATGAAACTTTCCAATTAGTAAGAAAAACATCATATTTTACCGATGAGTTTTAATTTATCTTTATCAATTAACTATTATAAATAAGTGTCGGGAATAATAAAGTTTTGAATGATCTCAAACTCCTTGCTAATAAATGAATCAGTCTATGTATAGATCAAGTTAGAAATCACTTTGAGTCTGTATAAATATGCTGAAAGGTTTTTTTTTTCCAGACTAGGTTTGTTCTTGGGTAGTATTAGCTAAGTTTCAGTCAGGTTAATTGAACTCAGGTCAAGGCACTTTTTTCAGTTCACATCTTGATTGTATTGATTAATACCAAGGCACCAAGGCAATCCTAATTTCAGAGGGACACAACAGTACATATTTACTTTGTAGAAAGTAAGCTACAGAAAGCGACGCGAGCTTGATGCATGTAATACACAAGACCATTACCAGCCCGGAGCCAATTGGAGGTCGATCTTCGTCCAACAGATCTCTCCATGCTCACCTATATATACAAAGGGACTCTCACTTTTGAGAGGTTACAGATTTTAAAAGCACTCAACTCACTAGTAAAGGACAAAGCTCATAGTCTTCAGAAATCTTTTAGTGTTCTTTCATAGGAAAATCTTTATGTCCACATTCCAAGTGATTTATGATTCTTATCACATACTTAGAATCAAGAATGTTTAATACTCTTTTTTTTTTTTTTGATTTGAGGAACCCGCAGCCGCTACCTTCGGTGCGCTCTGGGTAAACTCAACTCCTTGTGCAGTAGCCTGCAAACCACACAGGAGATTAAACCACCCTCAGGTGACAGGCTCACACGGAATGTTTAATACTCTTGTTTAGTTGCACACAACCAGACCTTTTACCCAATAGATAGATAAGTTGATAGATTTTTTGTTTGATTGATAGTTTGTATTGATCTACTCTCGAAAGTCTTCGAGAACCTGATAGTGAATATCTGCACAGGCAGAAAGTGGACATATGATCTTGTGAATCTGAACCACAGTAACTTATTGTATTCTTTAATATACTGAATATTTAATTATTCTTTCATTTGTATAAAGTATTTTGAAAGAGCAATATTTTCTATCAGTCTTAATCGATCAAACTGGACATACAACTTGCAACACAGGATAACAATTATTTTATTGAAAATATTTTCTCACTAAGTTTAAGGGCTCACACTATTCCACATGCGCGTTGACGGAATAAGGGATGTTTGCAAATGCTTATTATAAGCACTTCTTACTTGCATTTGCTTAAAGTTGGAAAAAAATATTTTTAAGCATAAACAAGTAGTTTTTGGTATTAAGTTTAAAAAGCAACTTAAAGCAATATAATTAATATTTTAGCACAAAGATTTGTGTGTACCACTATCGTATACCCTTGTGTGTACTACACCACAAGTGTATTGACATGTGTTAAATATGACCCACATTTTTTTAATGAGAAATGTCACATGTCAATTTTCTTGTGGTGTAGTACACATAAAGGTATATGAAAGTGGTAAATACAAGCCGCTCTAATTTTTTAGTGTTTGGTTAAAAAATAATAAAAGTACTTGTTTAAAATAAAATCTCAAATTTAATGACCATAAAAAATAAATAAAAAAATGTTATAAATATTAATTAATGTATATCTGGAATTTTAGCAACTTTAAGCAACAAAAGTCACCTATTTTTAACATGGTTTTACTGCTTAAAACTGCTTAATTTTAGCTAACTGACCACATAATTTTATTTGGCAAACAAATTAAAAGTACTTAAGCAGTTAACAAAGCTAATGAGCACTTACAAAAATTCCTTGCAAACACCCACTAAATCTCAATTAAATTCACCCTGAACCTGAGGATCTATGAGTTCTTTTATGGGACTTTAGTCCAATTTCAGTCTTTAGACTAACTCATTGATATAAATTTGAATTTTGGACTTTACCCCAATCTCAGTTTGTATCGGCTCGCCCTGAATAAGTCCGGATCTGGTCCGAAATTTTAGACTCATCGGGGTCTGGATCCGAGTCCACGAACGGGTTTGGATCTATGATACCCACCCCAACCCGTAAACCTAGATGGTGGGCAAAATTAGGACCACTACCAAAACCTAATTCAAAATGTTATTTTTATTAATAAAAGAACTTCACATGCGCATTTCGTGCAATTTATTTATTCCTTAAAATATTGGGAGAGGTAAGATTTCATTTTTTTTTATTTTATATCTTCTGAATTATTAGAGCATAAAATAAATTATTTCACCTCCTAACATTTGAACCGACTAGCCGTCTCATTAAATTAATGTAACGATTGATTTAATTATTTTTCTAATTATGAAAATCGAAAAGTATCTAAACCACTCGGCTATCCCACGGATCTTACATGCCCATTTTTGTATTATTCCACTCCGCGCCCACTCTCGCAAGCATTGGCTAACTACGATTTGAATTTTTGGCGTATTCGTAAGCACCTAAATGCGGGTGGGGATCTTTTATCCCACTCTATGTCCCACTACATGTCATATTCCTTAAGATTAGGACATGTTTCATTTTAACCTAACTTCATGTCTCCATCTAACCCTTAGTTGAGTTAACCTTGAGGGTGGGACATGTAGTGAGACATAGAGTGGGATAGAAGATTCCCACCTCTAAATACTTACAGTTAAAATGTGAGTGGGATAGGAGTGGGACACAAGAAAATAGGTCAGAGAAAGTGGGTCAGAGGATCGAATTACTCCCCTACTGCGTTCACAATCTCACAGGTAAACACAACTACCAGTCCAAAGCGACGGCCAAAAGATGCTAGCCACAATCTTGCGCCGAGCCGAGCCGCGTCTCAACCACCCATTACAATCACGTGCGGCCTTCTCTATATTAACCAACCGCTTCTGCCACCATTCCCACAATTTCTCATCTACCACACAAACACCATCTGTCTCCTCCGGCGCCTCCATCTGCCAAAAAATGGAGTCGATCGGCGTTCTCATGATGTGTCCGATGAATCCCTACTTGGAGCAGGAGCTCGACAAGCGGTTCGCTCTCTATCGTTACTGGACTCAGCCGGCGCAGCGGGAGTTTTTGGCGCAGCAGGCGCAATCGATCCGCGCGGTGGTCGGCAACGCTAGCGCCGGAGCCGACGCGGAGCTGATCGACGCTCTGCCGAAATTGGAGATAGTTTCGTGCTTTAGCGTGGGATTAGACAAGGTCGACCTGATCAAGTGTAAGGAGAAGGGGGTTAGGGTTACAAACACGCCCGATGTGCTGACGGATGACGTGGCGGATTTGGCGATCGGATTGATGCTGGCGGTTTTGAGGCGGATTTGTGAGTGTGATAAGTATGTGAGGAGAGGGGCCTGGAAGCTTGGTGACTTCAAGTTGACTACTAAGGTATACTCTTTAGTTTTTGTACTTTGTTTATGTGATTTTGATGCATTTGTTTTGGCCTATTGAATTGTATGTTGTCAGATTGTTAAAATTTGGATATTTCTGGGCTGAAGATTGTATCCTTAATTTTGGTTTGAAGTTAAAATTCATTTGGGATTGATGGCAGTTTTCTGCTCAAGAAGTTCATGTTTTCAAAATGGTGAACTTTTATGGTTCCTATCTTAACCAGGTGATCAGTTCATATAGATGCTCATGTGTTTTTGTGGAAAATGATGATACATTGAGTACGTATTATAGATCACCAAGCTTAGCATTTAAAGAGTTGCATTAGAGCTTCAAATACATGCTGAAAAGTTCATGTTCTTGTTATGAAAACCAGTATTCGAATTCTTTATCAATCTCTTGTACTTCTATGAAGTTTGTCTAGTTAGCAGCCTGCCGGAGTTGAGAGTGATTATCTTTTCTTAGATGTTCTGCAATCATAGAGAGTCATTTCTGAGGGTTAATCATGCTAATTCTAACCAAAGTAAATTTTGCTATTTTGGAGATAGATGTTAATTTATCTTTTATTTGTTTCTTTTGGGAGCTTTCATACTGATCAAGTCTTGTTTCCATTTTCTGTTTTGCATGCTTAATAGAGGGATTGCCTTATTGTATCATACGTCTCAAGAGACCTTTTTATATGTCATTTCTGAGTTCTTGTGTTTCTAATATTATAGTCATATGCTTCCTTTTTGAGTTCTTGTATGCATCTGGAAATAATTACTCTAGGCATCCACAACTGGAGGAATGTAACACCCTCTTAATTCATTAGGTGAAGATAATTCATTGCATGATTTGTTTGCTAGTTAAGTACATTCAGAATTATCTTACATTCTGATATCTTAATGGGATTTTTATGCTTGTAAGTTAGAGGGATTCTTGTTTAGCTACTTCTGACTGCCCTGTTTCACTTCTTTGATTATTGATTGAGCTAGGCATACTTCAGGTGAATTGCTTCACACATCTACGGGAAAGACACTAATCATGCAATTTAGTTTCTTTTGGGGCATATATGTACCGTGGGATGCTGCAGTAATGCCTTTGCAGTGTTCATAATCTTTAACATTCGATAGGACCTCTTTAGTTTCTTGTTATTTAGACTGCTTCCCTTATTGGCATTTTTGTCTTCAGATATGGATTTTTACTCGTGTTTGTGTTGGATTTTGTAGTTCAGCGGAAAGAGAGTCGGCATCATAGGATTGGGCAGAATCGGCTTAGCAATTGCTGAGCGAGCAGAGGCATTCGATTGCCCCATCAATTACTTCTCTAGATCCAAGAAACCCAACAACTACAACTACTACAGCAGCGTTGTCGAACTGGCCTCAAACAGTGACATCCTAGTCGTAGCATGCGCACTGACTCCAGAAACAACTCACATTGTCAACCGAGAAGTAATCGACGCATTGGGTCCGAAGGGAGTCCTTATCAACATCGGAAGGGGACCCCATGTCGATGAACCCGAATTGGTCTCCGCTCTTGTGGAGGGCCGTTTGGGTGGCGCTGGACTGGATGTCTTTGAGAGAGAACCCGAGGTACCCGAGCAACTCTTTGGCCTCGAAAACGTTGTCCTTCTGCCGCATGTAGGGAGTGGCACTGTGGAAACGCGTAAAGCCATGGCTGACCTTGTTGTGGGGAATTTGGAAGCTCACTTTTCTAGCAAGCCTCTGTTAACTCCTGTGGTTTGATAATGTGGTTGCTATATGGAAACTGTTGATCCTATTTATTCAGAGGTTATCTTGTTTGATACCTAAAGTTTTTAGCTGTTTTTTTCCTTTATTTTTTGGAATGGTGAAGATTTCATATGTTGGAGCTTGGTGGTTTGTTTCATTCAAATAGAACTGTATCACAGAGAATTTCGTTTTTGGTCATCGTGGCATCGTTTGTTTTTCGATTTTAATGCAGAGTGTAGTTCACTAATTCTTTTTGTTTGATAATATCAGAAGCTTTACATTGATGCTTATGAGAAAATTAACTCTTGGTCATTTGTATACTTCACGCATGTTAATGTGCCTGCCTAACATCTTTGCTTTTACATTTTTCTTCTAACAAATGTTTTTAATCGGATAAAATGTTAGGCGGTGGTTTAACGTGCGTGAATTACATGAATTTTGGCAGAGGACCTAACATCTTTGCTTTGAAAAAAAAAATCTTCATTATCTTCTTAGTACGGTGTCCGACCTATTATTATTGACTTGTTTTCGAATTTAGTTGTGTTATTATTTTCTATCATGTATCTTAAAATTAAAAAAAAAATTAAATTTGTAACTTTAAACTAAAATGGGATCCTCCTTATTCACTATCTACTACTAAGAACTCAGAAGTTTAAAATTCGTTTAAAATTCTTAAATTTTTGAAAATTTTAAATTAACATTAAAAAAAAACAATTGCCTCAATTATACCTTAATAAAATTCAAATAAATTATCATTCATTTTTATCATTTTTCATAAAATAAACAATTAAATAAAATTTCTTACTCTACATCGAAAAGAAACGTGATGGAGAAACTACGTGTTTATGAACGAATAGATGTTAGCGGCGGATTAACGTGCATGAATTACACCAATTTGGCAGAAAACCAGTAAGGGATGATTTATAAAGTTGCAAAATAAAAACATACACACCCAACATTAATAATACTAAAAATAAAAATAAAAATTATCATTTTTTGTGGTTGGATTCTTTTACCATCTACATTAAAATTGGATCAGTTTAAAAATATTCAATTGATATAATTCGGAAAAATTGAATTATCGTGCAGGGCCCTGATGCCGAGATGATCAACGCTCTGCCATTCCTGGAGGTTGTGGTCAGCCACAGCTCCGGCCTCGACAAAATTGATTTGGATAGGTGCAGGGAGGGGCATTAGGGTAACTTACTGTCACACCCCGTTCGCTACGCGATTCCGTAGTATCGTATTAGTATCTATTTTTCGTATTAGTTTCCTTATTAATTCCTTTAGTTATATTTGGTTAAGTTGCTAGGGTTTAATTAAATTAGGTCTTAGTCGGATACTTATATATATCCGCTACTGTTTATTGAGTTGGTATCGAAAGTTAATTTTCTCTTATTCTTCTCTCTCAATTCTATCAACTCTCTCGATACTCTTCTCTCTCTCAATCAATTCTCTTTCTCTCTCAATTACTTTTCCTTTCTCAATCTCTCGTTCAACTCTCTCCCTCAATCAATACTCTCAATCAACAATCCTTTCTTTCTCTCAATCAAGCTTTTCAATCGAAACAACCAGGAAATTATTCCTTCTCAATCATACGATCTGCACTCAAATATGTTTAACAACCCGGCGGATTCCGGTCGGTTTGTTACACTTACACTCCCGACGTGGTGACGGATGAGGTTGCAGACACGGCGATGATGCTGATTTTGGTGACTTCGCGGCGGATTTGTGCAGCGGACGACTACGTCAGGAGAGGCGAGTGGAAGAAGGCTGATTTCAAACTGACTGCAAAGGTGACTGAAACCTCTTCTCAGATCTCAATTCGTTTCGAGTTTTACTCATTTTGGGGGATTTTAGCCATTCTTCCGTTAGGAATCGGGCCGATTTTGATTTTCTTCGGTTCGATGGCAAATCGGTTGGCATAATTGGATTGGGAAGGATTGGTTCCGCCATAGCCAAGAGGGCTGAAGCATTTGGCTGTTCAATCGGATACCACTCTCGTTCCCCAAAACCTAATTCAAAATACAAATTTATATCCCTCAATCATCGACTTGGCCGCAAACTCTCAAATCCTAGTTGTATCCTGTGCATTAACGCAAGAGACTCACCACATTGTCAATCGTGATGTTATGGATGCATTAGGCAGAGATGGAATTGTTATCAACATTGCAAGAGGCTCCCACATCGATCAAGATGAGTTGATCTCTGCTCTTGCTGAAGGCCGGTTGGGCGGAGCTGGGCTCGACGTGTTGAAACACGAACCGGAAGTGCCGGAGGTACTTGCTGGGCTTGACAATGTTGTCCTCTCACCACATATTGGAGGAAGTACATTTGAGACTCGCAAGATATTGGCAGATCTTGTTGTTGAAAATTTGGAAGCACATTTTTCGTGCAAACCGCTTAATCCGGTGATCGGCGGTGGCACCACAAAGAGCTTAGGTATGTTTATCACTGCACTTTTCTTCATCGGTTTCAAGTATAGTTATGATATCATATTATGTGTGACATTTAGTAGTAGAATAAGATCGGAAGAAAAATGATGGGATGCCAAATATGACATTCTTGAAACTTTGGTTATTAAATGGAGTATGATAATAGAGATTCTTGATGTCTAATTAAGATGGCCTAAAATCCTAGGATTCTTGATGGGGAATGATGATAGGGATTGAAAATAGCAACTGTTGAGCTTATCTGATAGAGACAAAGTATATCAAAGGAGGCAGAAGAGAGATACGAAGAAGGGGTAAACGTAGACCGTGATAAGCATCGACGTTTGCATGGTTAGGGTTTTATGGCGATAGGGCGAGAAGGCGCGAGATGCAGACGTCAAAGGAAATAATTATATTTAGTAGCAATTAGTTATATTTAGTAAGAGTCCTTTTATTATGCTTGAGTCTATTTTTAATTAAGGCCCATATGGAGGCCAGACCTAGTAGTATTTATATTCAACGCATAGTAGTAGTAAAGGATCGGAAGTTTTTGTCTTAGATCACTATCGGCGTGTTGCACGCTTGGCCGGAAGAATTCCTTCCGTGAGACTCGTTTTGAGTTGGTTACATAATTCAATTTCGTTATTTTGATTTAAAACACTCTTTATCCCCTTTACTCTATCAATTGGTCCGACCTACCGGATGACTAATACACGTCAACAGATGGACTCACGTATGGATGAGTTAGAGAAGGGGTTTGTTGGGTGATGATTCGATCCTCAGCACTGTTTCACTCAGTGGGAAATGATTCTATCTTCTATACTGAACCAAGCTCAGTAGCCTATGTACTCTGAACTGTTGAGAAGATTTGAAGATCCCAAAACCCTATCTGATTGGTGAACCATTCCGTTGTATATGTTGTTTGTCTCTAAGGTTTCAGACTCAGTAGACACTTTGCTCTGGTCAAGGCGCTCAGTGGCTTATTTGCCTCAGCACCAGTGTAGAAGACTCAGTGATCTTGGACTCAAGCAGAGCAAGATATCGAGAGAGTCGGTCGAACCGAACTCGACAGGAGTAGTTCACTGGACTCGAGCCTGATCTTCGATAGACTTATCTCGACTGTCTATCTACCGAATACAAGGTCGGACTCAAGATCGGCAGATAGTCTTCGGGGATCGTCGAATCTTTTGAAAGACAATCAGCATTGTCATATACGAGGATGAGAGAAGTCAGCTTCAGCTTGTCACGAAGTCTGTGCTGTCTCAACCGCTCTATCCGCCTCGACAAATGACAAACATACATGTGTCATCCTACCTACTAAAGTTGCAAGTCAACACTTTCCGAAAAAGGAGGAAAAGGCACTGTTACCTACGCCAAAAGAGTCGTTTGCTACCAAAAAGAGAGAGAGAGAAGAAGATCGTCTCCAACGGATCTTTCTCAATCTCTTCTCTATAAATAGAGGGATCATTCAAGATTTGAAACACACGAGAGAGAGTTCACGAGCTAACGAAGAAACGAACACACACACGAACTTTCAAACGAGCGAATTCCAAAAGCCTAAGTCTTCCGCAAGAATCGAAAGAGTTATATCCGGCGAAAGACTACCTTTAAGCTCATAAGGGAACCAAGCTGAACCGTCAACAAAGCATCTAGTATCCAAGCGACGTGATACGAACTTAAAGCTAAACCTCAGCTGTTCGTCGCTCTAGAAGCTACATTCTTGTTCCCATCCCTCTAACCCTAAGCTCAACCGATATATCCATAGCTTAGACGAAGGAGTTCACCTTTGAACCCAATCCTTATTGTATAAGGACTCCTTCACTGTTGGAGAAGTTTGTCAAACACTTTAAGTTTGATAGTATTTAAACTGGGACTTGCTCAGTATAATCCCCAAGCCACGGCTTTGTCCTGTGCACAAGCTGACTGAGACTAACTCAGTATAATAAATAGCCTCCTGATCTATCGGGACGATGGACGTAGGATTGTTGATATCCGAACCACTTTAAAAATCTCTCGTGTCGTTTACTTATCGTTACATTGATTTTTACGTGCATACCGAACATCTTATTTAAAATCAATTAACTGTCTCAGATATCTCGAACTTCTTATCTACTAAACTGAGACTTAAAATGTTTTCTCATAAAAACTGATTTGGGCCTACACTATTCCGCGCACTGAACTCTTGCTGATCGATACTGAACTCGACCTAGTCGGTTAGCGAGATCTCGGCCGAGTCGATTTTTTAGCCTTTAACACGATTCGGAAACGGTTATGCGGTATCTTTGAATCATTTCTGTACGGCATCTTCCTGAATAGGACTGTTCGTGTTCGAAGTTGAGAAATTTGGATTCAGGTGAACTCACTCTACACGTGAACTCACTCTCGGGACCAACAATTGGTATCAGAGCGGGAGTTCCTTAAGACTCTTGTCACTTTGAAACTGGTCTATTCGAACGGATCCGGAGGAAAATGTTTTTCACTGCATATCACTCTACATTCATATCAATATTTTTCATGGCTGATATGTCAGGTATAAGAATGGTACCCATGTTCTCGGTGGAGAATTATGGAGTATGGCGAGTCAGAATGGAAGCACATCTGACATCCCTCCATGACAGTATGACTGAAGTGCTTGAAGATGGACCTATTGTTCCCATGATCGATAGTGTTGTAACTCAAGCTGAAGGAGGAGGAATGGTGACTGGGAAGAAGATCCCTAAAGACAGAAGTCTCTTCACTCCTGAAGAGAAGAAGCTTCACAATCTAGACCGAGTCGCCAGGAATGCCATACTAACCACTCTTAGCGATTCTTATCTTGGCAGGGTTCAGGAATGTAAAACCGCTAAAGAACTCTGGGATGCTCTAGCGCTACTGAGTCGAGGGACTCAGAAGATTAAAGCGAATAAACTAGCGCTAGAACTCCAAAAGCTGGAAAGCTTGTCTCTCATGCCTGGTGACAAAATCGAAGATCTGAACGTCAGATTTACCAATCTGATGAACTCAATCAATGGGCTGGGAAAGACATTCAGCAACCGAGAAATGAATCTAAAGATACTGAGGGCACTGCCGGACGGACACTGGACACCTTTTGCCACTCTATTACGACATTCTGATTTAGATGTTGTCTCTCCTGACCATATCTTTTTAGAATTACAGGCAGAGGAGTTTGAGTTCGACAGACCTCAAAGAAAGCTGAGAGCTGAAGCTGACACAAAGATCGACCATGCTTTCAAAGCAATAGTCAGCACAACATCTCCCGTGACCAGTAAGACGACGAGTAAGACTGAGCCTTCACTCAATGATCTACAAGAAGGAAGTCTCGCTCAGAAGTATGCGCTGCTCGCTGTAAAGTATCAGAAGGAGAAAGAGAGGCGTAGAAGGCTGACTAAAGCGTACCGAGACACAAAAGGTAAGTCAGTATATACACCAAAACGCTCTCCTGACTCACAATCTTCTGAATGCAGAAAGAAAGATGACTCAGCACCCTCAAGGGATAGTGCAACCAAAGAAGAAAAAGTCATCACTTGCTACAACTGCAAAAAGCCGGGACATTATCAATATGATTGTCCTGAGCTCAGTAGTGCTGAACGCGCAGCACGTAAGGCAAGGAGAGAGAAATTCGCCCAGAAAAGACAATCCTACATAGCTGGCGAAATCTCAGACGACTCAGAAGAGGTCGACTCCTTTATGGATTCATCTGACGATGAAGCAGCCTTCATGGCCTTAGAGCATGAAGCAGATGAATCGACTGAAATGTGCATGATGGCATGCGAAGAGGATGAGGTAAATTCTCATGAACCAGTCAACTCCTCTTCACACTGCACACACGACACTGTTTCAGGTGCAGATGGGAATTTGGACATCACAACCGCATATGAAGATCTACTAGATGAACAAATTCAAATGAGTCTGCAGCTCAGCAAGACTCTTCAGGAGTTGGATACCCTGAATGTGGAGAATCAGAGACTTTCTCAGGAGAGTCAGGTTACTACTGAGGCCGAAGGACTTGTGGTGAGACTTAGGGAGGAGATAAACTCTCTGATGGCCAAGTCTCAAAGATCAAGAAGATCGGATTTCGGTTTTGACCAATGACTTGACTCGGAAAGATATCGAACCGAGTCCGTCAAGCAAAAACGTCGGGACTTCGACCGAACATGATGCATCTGAAGAAAAGTGATGATGTCCCGGAGGAACCTGATGACCGAGAGGTACATGGGCGCCGAAAAGAAATTGGAGGCTATGCTAGCAAGCAACAAGCCAAAGCACCTGCAAGGAAGGACTTGGATTCAGCCGGGGAGCTTCCTCGTCCGCCCCAAGACACTCGGTAAGGATGGCTTGCCTGATAGGTTTGTTCGAGGAAAGACCATCAATGCTCGATATACCGAACCCCCTCGCAAAGAACAAACAAAAGATGAAAGCACCTCATCCTACTCGGCAAAGATTCGACAACAAGATCAAAGCCAAAGTACCCTGGGTTCGGTCGAGGGGGAACCAAGCAAATCAAAATTGGCCGATCAAGCATGGACCTCCAAAGCCGACACATCCCGGCTCGGTATGGGTCATATTATTATGATCCTATAGTCGAAGAGGTTCCAAAAGTCGAAGAAACGAAAGCCGCACGAGACGGCAAAGGTCGTAGGATCCACCGCTCGGAAGATTAGGACTCCCGAACCTCGGAAGCCTCGAAGTCACCCGTGACCGGTCCAGGTGGTCGGATATGTTGACTCTAGTGGAAAGAAGATGTCCGAAACCACCGGGGTTGTTAGACAGATTTGGGTTATTAAAACTAACACCTAAGGACCCAAAATCAAAAATAAAGGGTACCCGAATATAATTACATTTTGCGGGTGCGCAGAGACCCATGGTATGTGGACGACGGATGCTCAAGACATATGACATACCAAAGGAGTCTACCAAGAATTATATCACCGAAGAAGGACCCAATGAGTTCGGAGATAATGCAAAAGGCTATACTAGAGGATATGGAACACTCAAGATTGGACCGCCAAAGTTCCAAGAGTATCATATGTTGAAGGACTTCAAGCATAACCTTCTCTCTGTTAGTCAATTTTGTGATAACTCAAATAGAGTGGTATTTGACGCCGGTTTCGTGATGTTATTGATAAATCTACAAGGGAAAACAAGTGTTATCGTGTTCGCGCAGAAAGAACATATATGTTGCCGATGGAACTCAAGCAGTAACCCGAAGCTTGTCTCGTGGCGAAGAACGATAATCGAACGGGGTGGCTATGGCATAGAAGACTCGGCCATCTCAACTTCAAGACGCTCAACAAACTAGCAAGAGACACTCTAGCAAGGGGGACCGCCGAATGAAATATTCAAGCAAAGACACTCAGTGTGAAGCATGTCTGAAGGGAAAGTAAACAAAGAATCAAAATCCAACAGTTCCATCTCCTTCCACTGATGGAACCCTTCACCGCTACATATGGATTTGTTCGGTCCAGTCTCCCCGAGTGACGATCAGAGGCAGGAAATATGCATTAGTGGTCATAGATGACTACTCGCGCTACACATGGGTTATATTCATTGCCAACAAGTCTGACGTCAAAACAGAGTTACCAACGCTTCTGAAAAGGCTCAGTGTCGAGAAGAACACCAAGATCGGAAAAATACGTTCGGCAGCAGGAACCGAGTTCCTTAATTCCATGGTAGAGGAGTTACCGCGAGCGAAGGAATAGAGCATGAGACATCGGCCGCCCGCACACCTCAAAAAAATGGTGTTGCTTCGAACGAAAGAACAGAACTCTCAAAGAAGCGGCTAGAACTCTACTCACGTATTCGGGACTCCCATCCAAATTCGGGGCGAAGCAACGGATATCGCGTGTTACACTCGGAATAGATCTCTACCGACAAAGCAAAGATAAGAGGACACCATATGAACTATGGAACGACGACAGGAAGCCTTCTCTATCTTATTTCCATATCTTTGGTTGTTCATGCTTTATCCACAATAATGGGAAAGATCAACTGAAGACTTTTGATAGCAAGTCAGATCAGGGAGTATTCTTAGGATACTCTCGGGTCAGCAAAGCTTTCAGAGTATTCAACTATCGGACTCTTTGCGTGGAGGAAAGCCCTCATGTTGTTTTTAACGAGTTTGCTATCGAAGACGGGAGCAATAACTCAAATTCGAATGCGAGGACATCAGTAGACAGCTACAGGATCTAAGCTTAAAGGACAAACCTGAAAAGATCCAGCTATGTTGGGATGATGATTCAGACGAAGAAACTGAAGACAAATCTACTGAATCTCAACCAGCAGAGCAAGTAGCTGAGCAGATTGATTCTCCCGAACAGAATCAATCCCATGTAACTCAGGTCGATGAAGAAACCCAAGAGGTAACTGAGACCACTACTGAGAATAACAACTCAGGGGGAACATCTAGTAATGTTCCTGAGCTGAATGCCCCCGAACCCGGTGACTCGAGAGACCATACTCTTATCACTGAAATTCTTCAATCTCAGAATAGTACAACTGAAATGCCTAACTCACCTACTATCTGTGTTGAACAAATTTCAGATGAAGAGCTGAAACTTCGTAGATCGTGGCTCGATGCTCACACCGCTCGATCTAATCATTGGAGATCCCTCGCCTAATGTCAAGACAAGATCCGGATTCTCGTCAAGGAGAAAGCGCATTATTTTCCCGCTTCTTGTCTCATCAAGAGCCTCGAGACCATTGAGGATGCATTAAAGGATGCCGACCGGATCATAGCTATGCAGAGGAGCCTGAATCGGTTTACGAGAAACGAAGTGTGGGAGCTTGTAGGCGGACCCGACATCAACATGTCATTGGAACCAAATGGGTCTTCAAAAACAAGCGAGATGAAAACAACGTTATAGTAAGGAACAAAGCAAGGCTCGTGGCTAAAGGCTCTTTGTCAAGTGAAGGAATAGATTTCGATGAAACCTTCGCTCCGATTGCAAGATTGGAGGCAATTAGACTATTCCTAGCCTACGCAACACATCAAAGATTCGTAGTTTATCAAATGGATGTGAAGTCTGCGTTCCGAATGGCGTGCTGAAAGAAGAAGTCTATGTGGAACAACCGCCCGGCTTTCAGCAGGGACATCAAGTATATAGACTCAGAAAGGCTCTGTATGGGTTAAAACAAGCACCCAGGGGCTTGGTACGATACCCTGTCTGAGTTTCTTCTTCGAAAGGTTTTCGAAAGGCACACAAGACCGCACTCTATTCTCAGCATTCGACTGGAAGAAGACTTATTACTTGTGCAGATCTACGTGGATGACATCATATTCGGATCAAAGAATGTCATCATGTGTCAACAATTTGAAAAGATGATGAAGGATAAGTTCGAGATGTCAATGATGGGAGAAATGAACTACTTCCTTGGTTTTCAAGTCAAGCAATCTGAAAAGGGAACGTTCATCAACCAAGGCAAATACACTCGAGACCTCATCAAAAGATTCGGCTGCACATCCGGCAAATCTATCAAGATCCCGATGAATACGAATATGAAGATAGATCTTGATAAAGAGGGAGTATCAGTAGACCAAACCGAATATCGTGCTATAATTTGTTCATTATTATATTTAATGACTACTCGTCCCGACATAACTTATGCCCGTAGGTGTCCGTGCTCGATTTCGGGCGAATCCGAAGGCGAGCCATATGGACTCGGCAAAGAAGATTCTCCGCTATCTCCGAGGAACACGACATGTGTTTATGGTATCCGGTGATGATAATATTGAACTAAGCGGCTATTCGATGCCGACTATGCGAGATGTAGAATTGACCGAAAATCAACTTCGAGAACATGTCGGTTCCTTGGCGGCAAGTCGATCTCATGGTTTTCAAAGAAACAAAGCACTCGGTAGCTACGTCGACTACCGAAGCTGAATACATGGGCTGCCGGAAGTTGTTGCGCCCAAATCCTTTGGGCCGAGACAAAGTGAGAGACTATGGACGTCATTCGGAATGAAGTGCCGATCTTCCGTGATAGTACCGGTGCCATTGCAATCACTCGAGAATCACATGCGCACACGAGATGCAAGCACGTGGACATCAGACATCACTTCATTCGTGACCATGTCGAAAAGAAGGATATCAGGATGGAAAAGATCCATACTGACAAGCAACGGGCTGAATTATGACCAAGCCTCTAGCCGAATCCCGATTCCAGAGAACTTTCAGTAGAGCTAGGTCTGTTGGACCCTACTGACCCCAGTCAGTAAGAAGGTTTCATGAGAGGACCATTTCAGTAAGGGGGAATGTTCACTCTCAGTACTGAATGTATTCAGTACGTAGAGATTCAGAAACCATCTACACGAGGTATTAGCTGACTACTATGTTCAGCTGACAGGTTTGCGTATCTCTACTCAGTAGTAATTTATATTACAGAATCTTGCATTTATGGCAAAGATTCAGCATGATATTAATATCTCTTGGTTTGTCTTTATTATTAACGGATTTCATTTAATGCACGACATTCCATACATAAGCTTGCTGAACTCTGCGCGCATTTAATGCATGTCTTTTCACAGTTACTACTTAGGCTATTTTTACAACTGGCTTTGACTTAGGCGGCATATGCGATCATTACCTATAATATATCTTCTAATCTTGACCGTCCATTCTATAAAGTAGTTTAAACTCAACCTTTGATCAAATAACTGTTCATCTTCACGTTTGATATATATATTTGATCATATCTTCTCAAACCGCCATTAGCATACTTCAAATCTTTCAAGTCCGAAAAATCCGAGATTTGCAAAAGCAATCCTTACTTACAACTTCATCTTCATATCTTATCTCGATTTTATTGGTATGCTTATTAGAACTGTTACTGTATTCTCTGTTTCTTCAGTATCAATATATATAAACTGTTGTATCTAAAACTGATACTAATAAGATTCTTATGTAACAGGTACTATGGCGAACATAATTGTAGATGCCCCTCATAACATGGAGGAAATTCTTGCAAAAGGTCGTGTCTGGTGCGAACCAGTCATGGAATTCGATGCGTGCGACCTAGACTACATGGATGAGATCTTCGCATCTCTACGGGAGTCCGGTCTGGAGAAGTTTCTATCGAGGAAGCCAACGTTCTTCCTTCCTCGACAGGTGGCTGAAATATACCTCAATTCAGACTCCATCTCTGGAGACATCATTGGGAGGTTCAGAACTTACTCCATCAACAATGCTTCCCAACTGCTGAAACGTATATCTATCAAGGAAGCACTGAAGAACAGCTTTGACTTGCCATCTGAAGGAATCAGCACCGTAGGCTACAATGACGACTCAGTAGACGAGTACCTATCCATATTCTGCGGAAAGCTAACAACCTTCAGAGCTGCTTTTTCCAAGAACGCCATGCTACCACAATACAGAGATTGAGGGAACAAATAGGCTATTCAGAGCCTGAAGACCTCAGCTCAATGAAAAATTTGAGGGCTGCAATGCTGGCAATGGTACATGATCGACAACTTGCCTCAGGCCCAGCACCCTCAGATGGGTCAGACCATGACGACCCACCCAGTGATTCAGGCCCTGGAAAGCCTGATGAGGGAAATCCCCATGACAAGGATAAACATACTGAAGAAGCGCAGCGTCCGCTCAGTATCCTTGGACCTGCGAAGTCGACGGCTGGTACCTCAGCATCCACAGAGCCCGCTCAGCCCTTGTTGGAGTCTACATTCGAGGTAGCGCCCAGCCCGCATCGTCGACGTTCCAAGTATGTGGCGAGGGCTATTAAAAGCCAAGGCACTCAGAACTGTGCCCTCGCCAAGGCAGTCCACAACGTGTGGAAGAAGACTGCTAAAGCCACCGCTACTGAGATTCAGGGGCTGAAATCCTCTATGTCCCAATCAGCCGCCCCTGATGTCTCTGCCATTGTCACTCAAGCCCTGGCTCAACAGCAGACGAAATTTGATGATCAGCTCAGGATCTTCCAGGAAGGACAAGCTAAGCTTCTTGCAGAGTTCAAGGCATCTTTGTCTACTCATTCGAGTCCTTCGCTGAACAAGCCCCAGGCCACTGAGATCAAGATTAGACAACATTCGGTGGGTCGTGGAAGATAAGATCTCGGAAAGGCGGAAAGAGTCAAGGAAGCGGGTGACCTCTCGCACCAGCCAGCATAAGGAAGATCTTGCCACCGAGAGGAACGAGCCGCATGAGGCTCGACTAAGATCAATAATCATCTTGATGATCCGTCAACCTCTTACAAAAAGTCCGGAAAGGTCGGTACTCATCCCAACCCCGGCTGCAATTGATGATGCCAAAAAGGGGGAAGGAAAAGAGAAGGAAAGAAAAGAGGAGAGTACCTAGGAAGAAGAGTAACGAGAAGCCGACCCCCCACCAAAACCGAAAAATCTAAGGGTACAAAGAACTCGAAGAAGACTCGGACCGAAATGGGTGAGGCCCGGTGGTGTCCCAGTGCGAGCACGTTGAGACCGGCCCAAGTGGCTCAGGAACCCAAGCTGCTCATGCGACTCAGACTCCCACTGATATCATTAAGGAAGTCGCAGAGTATGCTGAGGAGGCTGCTGAAGATTCAGATGAAGAGGAAACACCTCTCCCTCCACCTGTTCGGGGCAAAGGCAAAAAGATACTTTGAAACTCCCGACCCCTCCAAAGAAAGAAAACGAAACGATACATCTCAGCTGAAGAGGAGGCTCAGATTGCCGCTGATGAAAAACTGGCAAGGGAGATTGCTGAAGCAGAAGCTGCAAACAAGCCTAAGCCTAAGCCTGTGAAAAGAAAATCTAAAGCTCCAAGCAGAGGAGGAAGAAAGCCTGCCAGGCTACCTCCAAGGAAGCTCAGGATCGAAGATGATGATGACAGGGAAAAGGAGAAGGAGCGAGAAGCAGAGAATGCGAGAAGCGTGGTACATCGAAAGAAAAATCAAGTACCCCTACTGACTCAGAAGATGCCTCCCAGAAACCTAAAGAGCTAGATGATGAGACAGAAGCCATATTCTCCCAGATGGACAGATATTTATATAGAGGCGAAGAGGCGAGACAGATCGAGGCTACGAGAAATAGAATCCACTTAGCTGATCTGGAAGCTCTAAGGAAGCGTACTGAGGAAGAAGCCAGGCACAGAACTCCTGCTAAAGCTGACATTCCCTATCGTTACAGGAAGTTCAGAAAGAAGGCCACTGATCTGAAATCTCACAGATGGCCGAGAACAGACGAGTGGATGCCGGCTCAATTCACTCAAAGATGGGAAAATTCGAAGATTGAGTTCATCAAACGCTATTATTTCTGGAGATTACGGCCGAACAAGTCCAGAGTGAAGCTTATCTTGAATGGATGATGCTTACTGAAGCGGATCTCTACATCCACTTGTATAATGCCATTTCAGAAGGGAAAGAGATTCAGATTCCCGGACCCAAATCATTCCACCTCCAAGAAGAATGGATGATTCAATTCATGTTGCGACTATTGAAGCTGAAGTGAAGGACGTTGCTGATCAAAGATTCTTACAAGATGATAACCCAGCTGACTTCGCGGAATACTTGAAGCTGAGAAAGACCACGTACCGAATGTATGGTGTGCCACTGCCGGAGACACAATCGCAAGGATTCATGGACCGGATTCAGCAGTTTAAGCGCCCATAGTCTTAGTATTCTCTCTTCATAGTCTAGCAAGATTTGTAATGTACTAAACTGAATCACTCTTATATATACAAATCTTCTTTTGGCTCTGACAACAACTTGTTGTCTAAATAGCCGTGTTTGTCTTATGCTTTAACACTCAGAATCACTAAAGTGATTACTGACACACACTCACCTTCTTTATTACTTGTCAGTTTATTGCTTTGTTAGATTCTGCTAGTATTGCTTCTATGTAATGGGGAAATTATTTTTGCCCTGTTTTTCAGTAGTCTAGAACTGATGGAACATCTCCTCTGATCTTACTTGTAAAATTGTAAGGAGATTTGTTTACGTCCGTTTAGTGTTAGCATAGATGATAGGTTTTGGCATCATCAAATAGGGGAAATTGTTGGGTGATGATTCTATCCTCGGCCTTTGTTTCACTCGGTGGGAAATGATTCTATCTTCTATCTTGAACCAAGCTCGGTAGCCTATGTACTACGAACCGTTGAGAAGATTTGAAGATCCCAAAACCCTATCTCGATTGGTGAACCATTCCGTTGTATATGTTGTTTGTCTCTCGAGGTTTCGGACTCGGTAGACACTCTGCTCTGGTCAAGGCGCTCGGTGGCTTATTTGCCTCGGCACCGGTGTAGAAGACTCGGTGATCTTGGACTCGGCGGGAGCAAGATATCGAGAGAGTCGATCGACCCGAACTCGGCAGAGTAGTTCACCTGGACTCGAGCCTGATCTTTAGTAGACTTATCTCAGCTGTCTATCTACTGAATACAAGGTCAGACTCAGCATCGGCAGATAGTCTTCAGGACTGTCAGAATCTTTTGAAAGACAATCAGCATTATCATATACGAGGATGAGAGAAGTCAGCTTCAGCTTGTCTCGAAGTCTGTGATGTCTCAACCGCTCTATCCGCCTCGACAAATGACAAACATACACGTGTCATCCTACCTACTAAAGCTGCAAGTCAACACTTTCCGAAAAAGGAGGAAAAGGCACTATTACCTACGCCAAAAGAGCCGTTTGCTACCAAAAAGAGAGAGAGAGAAGAAGATCGTCTCCAACGGATCTTTCTCAATCTCTTCTCTATAAATAGAGGGATCATTCAAGATTTGAAACACACGAGAGAGAGTTCACGAGCTAACGAAGAAACGAACACACACACGAACTTTCAAACGAGCGAATTCCAAAAGCCTAAGTCTTCCGCAAGAATCGAAAGAGTTATATCCGGTGAAAGACTACCTTTAAGCTCATAAGGGAACCAAGCTGAACCGTCAACAAAGCATCTAGTATCCAAGCGACGTGATACGAACTTAAAGCTAAACCTCAGCTGTTCGTCGCTCTAGAAGCTACATTCTTGTTCCCATCCCTCTAACCCCAAGCTGACTGAGACTAACTCAGTATAATAAATAGCCTCCTGATCTATCGGGACAGTGGACGTAGGATTGTTGATATCCGAACCACTTTAAAAATCTCTGTGTCGTTTACTTACTGTTACATTGATTTTCTTGTGCATACTAAACATCTTATTTAAAATCAATTAAGCTGTCTCGATATCTCGAACTTCTTATCTACCGAACCGAGACTTAAAATGTTTTCTCATAAAAAGCTGATTTGGGCCTACACTATTCCGCGCACCGAACTCTTGCCGATCGATCGAATTCGACCTAGTCGGTTAGCGAGATCTCGGTCGAGTCGGACTTTTAGCCTTTAACACGATTGAACGGTTATGCAGTCTCTGGTCCGAATCATTTCGATGCGGCATCTTCCTGAATAGGACTGTTCGTGTTCGAAGTTGAGAAATTTGGATTCAGGTGTATTCACCCCCCCCCCCTCTACACCTGAACTCACTCTTGGGACCAACAGGGTTAAAAGCGATGGAAATTCGAGTATCAAGCGAATTAACATCCATGCAGGATTCGATGGGATCGATACGTGATTTACTTGCCGGACTGTTAGCAGAGAAGAATAAGGTTGGCGAGAGTTCAGAGAGTGGATCACGCCCTAACCCTAATTCCGAATATCAGCAAACCGAGGACGAGCCACGGCAAAATGCGTCGACTACTACGGCGGGATCATCTGGCGTGCCCTCGAGCGCGCCACAAGTCTCGTTACCCTCGTTCGACGGCACCGGAGCGGAAGGATGGCTTACACGTGTAGAACAATACTTCCAGTTACACGATACACCGGATGCAAATCGTCTGGATGTAGCCCTAGTGGCTATGGAAGGGGACGCGTTACCATGGTTTCAATGGGTCCGCGCGACAAGCCCTACCATGGGATGGGCAGGATTTAAATTAGAGATAGTTCGAATGTTTGGCACAAACCCGCTAGTCAATCCATTCGAAACCCTCGTGCAAACTCAACATCATAATTCAGTCGGGGAATATGTCACCTTATTTATTGCACGAATGGTGCATGTGCCGGGGTTGGATGAACAATATTGCTTGGGGTTATTTTTGAATGGGCTCAAGGATGAGATTCGATTGAAGATTCGCTCACGGGATGCGAGGACGTTGTCGGATACAATTCATTTAGCTAAGGAAGTTGAACAAGAAGTCAATTTCAGTCGCGGGCAGAACTTGAGCTTGAGCTCACAGCGAGGAGGTGGTTCGTCATATCATCGTGCAGGATCTCACATGGGAACCTCTTATATTTCAGGATTCGCAGCGTCCAACCAGTCTCGGGGTGGAAATACTAAAGAACGACCGCGTTCGGATATAAATTCTTCGATGGGATCAACAGCACGAGATGGTGGAACGGGCCGATTCCGTCAACCTCGCCAGATATCACACCGGGAATACGCAGCGAAACGTGCAGCGGGAAAATGCTTTCGCTGCGACGAGAAGTGGTCTCCGTCTCATAGATGCGCTGATAAGACTTTACAAGTGATAATACTTCCTGATCCGGAGGATGAGGAAGAGGATAAACAACAAGAGGGTTACGAAATATCGGCAGATGAATAGGATAGTGGGGGTACGGAACCAGAAGCTAATTCTATGGTTTTAACCCGGATGGCTGCACAAGGAATTGACGGGCCTCAAACGATGAAATTGACGGGGATTATTGCGGAACAGAACATGTGCGTCATGATTGATAGTGGCGCGAGTCACTGCTTTATTTCATCCCGAGCTGCAAACGCCCTCGGCTTGGACTTCGATATGGGGGGACGATCAACCGTTCGTTTGGGCGACGGCCGTCGATCGGCCATCCTCGAAGTCTGCGCGGATGTGAAACTCGTTCTACAAGGACACGAGTTTATGATAACATGCTACGTGTTCGAATTGGGAGGAGTTGATGTTGTTCTCGGAATTTCGTGGTTACGAACATTAGGTGACATTCGAGCCAATTGGGAGCGGATGACGATGCATTTTAATTATCAAGGCAAGTCGGTGGTGCTAGTAGGAAATTCGTCGCTTATCCGCCGAGAAGCTTCATTGCATCATTTAGTGAAGAGCGAAGAAGATATTGGCCGATGGGTGGTTTGGATTGGTTTAGCCGAGGCATACCAGCGTGACGAGGTAAACTTGGTGGAATGTTTGCTGACAGAGATCGCGGAAGATGGAGCCGAGTTACGCGCCCGGATGGAAAAGGAATTTCCAGCAGTCATGTTGCCACCCAAAGGGTTACCTCCTCCGCGAAGTGTTGATCACCACATACCATTAAAAACGGGGACCTCACCGATTTCAGTTAGGCCGTACAGATATAGTCATTCCGCTAAGGACGAGATGGAACGATTAGTCCGAGAGATGTTGGATGCGGGAATTATTCAGCCAAGTTCAAGCCCTTACTCGAGCCCGGTGTTATTAGTCCGTAAGAAGGATGGAAGCTGGAGATTTTGTGTCGATTATCGACAGTTAAATAAGCAGACGATACCTGATAAATATCCGATTCCCGTGATTCAGGAGATGTTGGATGAGTTGAATGGAGCCAAATGGTTTTCAAAGTTGGATCTACGATCAGGGTACCATCAAATCCGTATTGCTCCACAGGATATTTTAAAGACAGCATTTCACACTCATTCCGGACACTATGAATTTTTAGTAATGCCGTTTGGATTGACAAATGCACCATCTACATTTCAGTCAGCCATGAACGACTTACTGCGAGCTCATCTACGTAAGTTTGTATTAGTTTTCTTTGATGATATTTTAATCTATAGCAGGGATTGGGATTCGCACTTACAACATCTCCGAACTGTGATGGACTTACTACGGCATGATTCATATGTGGTGAATCCAAAAAAATGTGCATGGGGCCAAATGGAGGTGGAATATTTAGGACATATCGTGTCAGAACAGGGCGTGAAGATGGACCCCGAGAAAATTTCATCGATCCTCAGATGGCCGACGCTGACTTCAATACGGGGAGTTCGGGGGTTCTTGGGATTATCCGGATATTATCGCCGTTTTATTCGGAACTACGGTCATATTGCTAGAGGATTAACAGAATTATTAAAGAAAGAGAAGGCATCAGATTTCGTGTGGACGGAGGTGGCGCAAAAGGCGTTTCAAGAGTTACAACAAGCGGTAACTACGGCTCCGGTGCTATCTACCCCTAATTTTTCCAAAACGTTTGTTGTAGAATGTGATGCGTCCGGAAGGGGACTCGGCGCCGTATTAATGCAGGAAGGGCGTCCTTTAGCATTTTTCAGTAAGGCCATATCGGATCGCAGTCTAGCTAAATCGGCTTATGAATTGGAGCTCATGGCTTTGGTGTGTGCAGTCCAACATTGGAGACCTTATCTAGTCGGACAACGGTTCATAGTTCGGAGTGATCAAAGAAGCTTACGTTATCTCCTAAACCAATCAGTATCGACTCCCGCCCAACATTATTGGGTGGCTAAGCTGTTAGGGTACGACTTCGAAATTGAGTACAAGCAAGGAAGTACCAATAAAGCGGCAGATGCATTATCAAGGCGATGTGAGGATGCGATGGAATGTACGGCAATTTCGATACCCATTTGGGTAGGATGGTCACGGGTTACAGATGAAGTCAAGATGAAGTCAAGGCCGACACGATGTTGGGACCAATATATCGAGCCTCGGCCGAAGGAGTTTCAGATGGAAACAATCACTATCAATTAATTAATGGTATCTTATATTACAAGGGACGACTAGTGATAGCAAAGGAGTCATCGTTTATACCACGTTTGCTAGCAGAATTCCACGCCACGGCTCAAGGAGGTCATTCGGGAGCTTATCGGACATATCGTCGTTTGGCACTTAGTGTGTATTGGCCGGGCATGATGAAAGATGTTACAAAATTCGTAGCCGAATGTTTGATTTGTCAAAAGCACAAGTATGAGACGCGGACTCCAGCCGGGTTGTTACAGGCTCTTCCAATACCGACAAGAGTTTGGGAGGATATCAGCATGGATTTTATCGGGGGCCTGCCGCGATCCGGACAGTACGATTGCATTATGGTAGTCGTGGACCGTTTGTCGAAATACGCTCATTTTTGTGGATTACGTCATCCGTACACGGCAAGAGACGTAGCCGACTTATTTGTTAAAGAGATTGTGAGATTACATGGATTTCCGTCATCGATAGTATTGGATCGAGATCCAATTTTTTGTAGTGAATTTTGGAAGGCTTTATTCAAAGCGGTAGGGACCAAGCTACGGATGAGTTCCGCTTATCATCCGGAGACGGATGGCCAAACCGAGGTTGTTAATCGATGCGGAGAGACGTTTTTGAGGTGCTTCACTTCCGAGAGACCGAAGCAATGGGGACGATGGCTTGCTCGGGCGGAATATTCGTACAATACTAATTTCCATTCAACTACAGGAATCTCACCTTTCGAAATTGTGTACGGTCGGCCACCGCCGACCCTAGTTAGTTTTCTACCGGCCGAAGTGCAGGTGAAGGCCGTAGCCGACGAACTTCAAGCGCGGGATGGGGCGTTACGTCATCTGAAGATGCATATCAAGAGAGCGCAGGATTACATGGTTCGTGGTGCAAACAAACATCGTCGCGATGTAACATACGGGTGGGGCAGCGGGTTTTTCTTAAACTACGACCGTGTCGACAAGCTTCATTAATTAAACGCAAAAATGCCAAGTTAGCGGCACGTTTTTACGGTCCTTTTACGGTGATGGAGAGAATAGGAGCAGTAGCTTATCGTCTGTTATTGCCGGAAGGATGTCGCCTACATCCAGTGTTTCACGTTTCACTTCTTAAGGCGGTTCTTGGCGAACATAAACTTGAAAACAAATTACCGGAGGAGCTATGGTTAACGGATCCCGAATTTGAACCGGAATGGATTTTGCGAGATCGATGGCGTTGGAGGGGAGATGATCGTGTGAGAGAATTATTAGTGCAATGGCGTGGCAAAATGGAGGAGGATGCAACATGGATAGAATACGAGGAGTTCGAGAGTCAATTTCCACAATTCCGCCTTGAGGACAAGGCTGTTTGGAAGGAGGGAAGAATTGATAGAGACAAAGTATATCAAAGGAGGCAGAAGAGAGATACGAAGAAGGGGGAAACGTAGACCGTGATAAGCATCGACGTTTGCATGGTTAGGGTTTTCTGGCGATAGGGCGAGAAGGCGCGAGATGCAGACGTCAAAGGAAATAATTATATTTAGTAGCAATTAGTTATATTTAGTAAGAGTCCTTTTATTATGTTTGAGTCTATTTTTAATTAAGGCCCATATGGAGGCCAGACCTAGTAGTATTTATATTCAACGCATAGTAGTAGTAAAGGATCGGAAGTTTTTGTCTTAGATCACTATCGGCGTGTTGCACGCTTGGCCGGAAGAATTCCTTCCGTGGGACTCGTTTTGAGTTGGTTACATAATTCAATTTCGTTATTTTGATTTAAAACACTCTTTATCCCCTTTACTCTATCATTATCCATGTCATTTAGCTTATCCTATCTTCTAGATAAGACTTCCCATCTTCCAAAACAGATGGATTTTGGAGCCTCTACATTTATGATTAGTTGCAGTAATCTGTTAGCGTTAATTTCTTTATTAGGATTTGAGATTGCCCCTCATGAACAAAGCCCAGTAGAGCAGTACATCATTTTTGTACAACCTAACATTCTACACAGGAAAGCTAAAAAGAAAATCAACACCAATTAGGTCTTCTTTCTATTGTCCTAACTCCTAACACATTTGCTCCACTGCACCTTCTCTCGCTACAATCTGAAATCCCTTCTCTCTCACACACTCAACGGGAAGAAGCACCTTTGAAGATGAGAAAGTTGAGAGTCTCTAGAGTGAAATATATGAAGCTCCCTTTAGTGTGAGTGAAAAAGCACCCAAAATTGGATCCTACGACACACTGCCATCCACTCCCATACTTCTTGTCAAGCTCCTGCCAACACACACAACCTCAAACCTCAGTACTAAACATCAAAATCTTGACACCCCACACAATCCAACATCAGTAACTGTAATAAAAAGTTACCTTTTTTATGTGGGCAGCAATTGATTTGCAGTCAACAACATCGTAGAGATCCAAAGCCTGAGATGCATAGCCCATTGCTTGGATCTGCATCTTCAATGGCATATCTGTGTCCTCTATCAAAGCTTTCCCTTCCAACATCTTCCTCCAAACTAAAATCCCACTTCACAAACCTCTCTCTCTCTCTCTCTCTCTTGGTGGTCAAACTGGAATCTTTGTGAGCCCAGAAGAGTATATCTCCTATCTTCTCTCTCCTATATTCTCACTCATCTAGAAAGGAGTAGAGCATAGTTTTATAGAAGAGAGTAGCAGGAATTGTTAGTCATAATAATCTACTCATAAGCCTTGTAAGCATTGTAACGTAAATATGTGTGTGTTTCTCCATGTGTAGAGGAGTTATTTGAGCAGGGCGGCACATATTCCAATTTAGTTTAATGTCCTTTTTCTCCTCACTTTATGGATTTATATTGCCTTATTCTATTTTCAGATACTCCTTTATGGCGTCATACTAGAGGATAACGATATTAGGGATAAAGCTGGTGAGGCCTAAAATATTTCTTGCCCTTTTATTTGTTTTTATTTTAATTGTCAGATTCCTGGAAAGATCGGCTGAATAGAAGCATATTGACTAAAATAATTGAAGTGCATTTGTATATTTCAAATTGTACTGTAACAATAATCCAATTATCGAGGGGTATCTCTATTTTTCTTAATTCTAAATAATAGTATCATTTTTTATTTTATTTTTATAAACTAAGTTCTACTCCCTCCCATTCCATAAAAAATGTATTGCTTTCTTTTTTAGTCCGTCTTATATAATGTGTCACGTTTCTAAAAAAATAAAAAATATTTAAATTAAAATTAACAAGTCAAACATAAAACAAACACAATATAAATTTTTTAATTTTCATACTTCATAGAAGGAGATACTTCTTATGAGATGAAGGGAGTATGAGTTAACGAGGAACTCATCTCGAGCATTGACTAAGAGAATTCCAACGACTTAGATTATAAACAATCTAAAAATAAAAATATACATAGTTTACTTAAATTAGTATTCAATAATATAACATTTCCTTTTTTGTTCTTACTCATCATACTAATATTCCGCTATTGTTGGTCACTTTCTTTCCAGCACAAAAATTAAGAAATTAGATGATAAAATATGAGAGATGGTATATAATAAAGTATGAGAGAAATATGAATGAAAATAGATAATAAAATAAAAAAGATGAAATGATAAAGTATAAGAGAGAATGGTAATTATTTATCAAATTTATAAAATAATTAATATTAGTGGGACGTCACAATCTGAAAAGGTGACCAACAACAGTGGAACGGATGTAATATTATTGTTCGGTTGATTAATGGACCCACGGATATAAAAACAAAAGTTGGTAATCCTATGAAATTTGACACCTTTACTTTCTCAACAATTCCCACATTTATGTTGAACTCATAGCAATAAGACCAATTGAAACAAGTAAAGTGGCAGTAAGAGCTGACCAAATGGTTGTCTTCATCGACATGATACAGAATGAAGTATTCAGAATACAAACGTAGATGAAAATATTTACCAAACGTTACTTGGTGTAGTCATCAATATCTGCTTTCCACCACCAAGCAAAAGCTTCACTGCAGAATCATCGCACGAATTTCAACTATGGAATAAGTGATACAGCTCCAAGCTCCGGTTTTATCCAAAATACTTGGTCAAAAAAGACATGAAGACGAGCATACTAAGTAATTATCCCTATATCAATATCAAGTTCTAACATTCTTCCAGCATGGTTTCGGAATTAATTGGAGTTACTAAAAAAGAATTATACCTTACTTGTTCACAAGAAAACTGATACACCACTGAGCTTCAACAGCAACTTTGAGAGAAGGGAAATGAAGAAGCAAGCATCTCTTTCACCAGAAATCATTGCAAGAACACAAACCTTGCCGGAAAAAGTGGAACCTCTTATTATCTCTAACTACTATTTCACGATCGTAAACTTTCGACACCATTCCTGCATATGAATGACAGTCCGAACACATCCTGAGATTCTTAACAACTCTCAGAGGCGTCCCACGAGCAGAAGAGATGAGGCCAAAGGCAATGGCTACCTTCTCACTATGCCGACTCAGCAACAACTCCTTCTCTTCATCATCCACGTCAACCAACACGTTGCTTAAATCTGGCTCATAGCCTTCATCTCTCAGTCTGCACTCGATCTCCTCAAGCATCGACGAAATGCAGCCACTCTCGTCACCACCACATGTGAACTCGTGAACGACTCCATCGACTTCAATCGAGCTTGAGCCTGGGGTCTTCTTCATGCCTCGTTCTCTCATCTGCATCCTCACTTCGGCAACATTGCTCCACCTGCCTGCAGAGGCATAAATGTTCGATAAAAGTACGTGCATTCCCGTTTGGTCACCTCTGCATTTAGCCATCATCGATGAAGCACGAGCAGCCATCTCTTCGTTCTTGTGTTTACGACAAGCACTCAGAAACGCGGTCCATATGGCGGTGTTAGGTTCTAAGTCCGCGGTGTCTATGAATTCAAGAGCCTCGTGCAGTAAACCTGCACGGCCTAGTAAATCAACGACACAACCGTAGTGAATGATGTTCGGAGTGATACCGTATTCCTTCATACTCGAAAATATATGCAGCCCTTGCTCGACTAAACCTGCGTGACTACAAGCGGTTAAGACTCCGGTGAATACCATTTCATCCGATGTGATACCTTGCTCGATCATTTCATGGAAAAGCTCAACCGCTCGTTTGCCATTTCCTTGCACGGCCATTGCTCCGATTGCAGCTGTCCAAGCAGAGACATCTCTCTCCTTCATCGAGTCGAGCACCTTCATTGCACTATGAGGGTCCCCACACCTAGCAAACATGTCGATAAGAGCTGTGGAGAGACACGTGTTACAATCAATGCCGCGTTTCTTGATGTAGTTATACGCCCATCTTGCCGAATCTAGTGCTCCTAAATGGCCACAAGCTGATACAACACTCACCATTGTCGCCTCATCCGGAGCTAACCCTTCGTTCTGCATGGAACGGAACAGTTCAATCGCATAAACAAAGAAGCCCTCGTCGACCAAAGCACAGATCATCGTGTTCCAAGACGCAACATTCCTCTCCGGCATCTGATCAAACACTCTTCTAGCTGACTCTATATCACCATTCCGAGCAAAGCCTGCAAGAAGAGAATTCCACGACACAACTGTTGTGTTTGACATTTCATCAAAGACTCTGCAAGCCAGTTCTTGCGCGTCACACTTGGCATACATATCGATGAGTGAATTTCCAATGTTGTCCCAACTCACAAGCCCACTCCTCAGAACATAGGCATGGCATTGCTTCCCGTAGCATAACTCACCGAGTTCAGATGACGATGTGATTACCGACAGCATAGTAATTCTATCAGGCTTTACTCCAAGATCAAGCATTCCACGGAATATATCAAGTGCATCTCTCGCCCTCCCTAACTTGACATAATTCGACATCACTGTATTATAAAGAACCAAATTCTTATCAAGATATTCATCAAAAAGCTGCATCGCCTTGTCTGCTGCTCCGCATTTGAAATACATATCAACAAGCGCATTTATCATAACAGCGTTGAACTCAAGATCCGACCTTCCGACATAATCTAAGACTTTCTCTCCCAAATCCATATCCCCCAACTTTGCACAAGCAGAAATAACACTCACCACGGTGACTTCATTGGGCTCAATTCCCTCCTTCATCATTTCGAAAAACAGAGAGACAGCCTCTCGATGTCGTTCTCTCCTCGCATACCCACAAATCAAACTAGTCCAGGACACAACATTCTTCTCCGACATTTCGTCAAACACCTTCCTCGAACTATCAGTTTCGCCACACTCCACATAAAAGTGTACCAGAGAATTCGACACAAAGACATCGTTGTGATAACCCCTTTTTACAACACAGCCATGAATCTGTCTTCCTTCAGAAAGCATCAAGCTTTTGGCACAAGCACTCAGAACAAATGGGAAAGTATAGTTATCGGGCTCAAAACCATCAACCAAGATATCTACAAAGAGCAAAACGGATTCGTCAAAAGCTCCAACTAATGAGTTTCCTCTTATTAAAGAATTGTACAAGTAAACTATGGTATTACTCCAATCCTTTCTGCTGTTCTTGAATACCTTAAGTGCTTTTTCTGCATACTCTAAGCTTTCGGAAGAGCCCATCTGTGAGCACTTCACAATGAGTTCCGTTAGTAAAGAAGGGTCACCCACTAGGCCTTGCTTGGTGTACTGGCCATGAATTTGTTTGATTTCTCGAAGATCTTTGCAATATTTGAGAGGCCCATTTTTAGGATTTAGTTTAAGTGAGAAGGGGTCTGATTGAATGTGAGATTTTACGTTGGAGACGGGTGTATCTATAGCGAAGGGTATGGTGGCTGAGGGAACAGAGATGATTACGGTAGTGGAAGCCATCAGCGTTCCAAGGCCGGTCCTGAAATAAAATGGTTTGTGAGCGAAACAAAATGTCGTAAACTATCTTAATACTTTGACTGA
This sequence comes from Lavandula angustifolia, assembly GCA_028984105.1. Taxonomy (NCBI): domain Eukaryota; kingdom Viridiplantae; phylum Streptophyta; class Magnoliopsida; order Lamiales; family Lamiaceae; genus Lavandula; species Lavandula angustifolia. The sequence goes on from CM054812.1 coordinate 3,785,788, forward strand.
AACAACACACAACATATTAGCACATGACTGTTTACAATTTTTATACATGAAATTAAGGCACCACGAAATCTTGTATGTTTCATGTAATTATTTTCGTAACCATCGAAACTCAGAAACAAGAGAGGGGAAAGAGAGAGATGAGGAAATAAATCGTCAACTAATAATTGAAATACTAAAAGCTTAGGAATATGCTACTTACCGCAGAAGTAAGAACTGTCGACGAACTCTGAATTCCTTTTCTTTGCCGAATAAATTTGAAAGCAAAGAAATTGGGGAAAATTAAAAAGGTGATGAAATACTGAAATGCTCAAATTCAACCGTGGAGCGAGAAAGGTTAGGGAGAATAAGGAGAAATTGGGGCCATTTGGGAAAGACCGTGATTCAGCCGGGGAGAAAGAAGAGAGATTGGAGAATTGCGAACGATGGTGATTTAACCATCAAGACTGCAAAGCAAAATGAGGTTTTTCCAGTTTTCTCTCTCCTCTCACAGCAAAAATGCGTTTGCAATTTAGGATCATGTTCTGTAAAATTGCATTTGTGGAAGTAGTAGTAGGAAGAAAATAGCAGATTACTTTACCTACTCTCGCGCGCGCCACCCGCTTGAGGAAGACGAAGATGTTTGATAAATGGGCTTTAGAAGTAGTTTAAGATTTTTTTTTTTTTTTTTTTTTTTATGACGAGGGTAACCGAATAGGCTAACCATAGGTGATGGGCAACATATAACGGTTCCAGTGAGATTTGAACCATGATCTATCGGTCCCAGCCACTCACCTTCACCGCTACGCCAGGACGTCTTCTCACATTTTGAAGAATAGTAACATAGGTTAATGATTACTTAGTCAAATTCATAAATTAAATCGAACTATCAATTGATAGGTAAAAAATATAGGGAATAAAGAAATTACTAACTAGTAATTTGATTGACAAATTATGTTTATAAACAAGTACTCGATCTGTTTTATTAATAGTGTGTAGTTTCTTTCGAGCACATAGATTAAGAAAATTATATTATGTGATGTATATTGTTTTTGGGTAATTTATTGTAGCCACGAATTCTCTCACTTTCTAGAGACACCTTTCGAGAATATAAGATTATACTAAAGGACTGAGTGAGTTGTAGGGAGTAATATATTAAAATTAGTGCATTCATCCTTAAACGTTTTACTATAGCAGCCTATAACTATGATCTGCATGGGGTTTAATTATGTCCTATTTATATAAAGAGACATGTTTTAATAGTATTGGATGGTATTATCACTTTTTTTAATTTTACTTTCATGTTGTACATTTTTAGCATTGTTGTCTTCTTTTTACTCATTTTATTTTCTTTGTTGGACTATACAAAATGATCTCCTTGATTTCTTCTATTCTCTCTATGCATGGCTAAATAATCATAGCACAATCTTCTGAAAATACTTCAACTCAACTAACTTCATACATAATCCGATATTTACCCTAATACACAATAAGTTGGGACCAGTACTTAACTAACTATCGACTATATACATGCATTGGAACCTATAGTTTCTTGTCTTCTCAATCACTACCTCATTTTCGAAGTACTATAATTTATCAGTAATTTTCAAATATGTTGCTCTGTTATACATTTATGATGAGAAACCATGTGAACAACCGAATATTTACCTACATCAATTTCATTTAACAATTCACTTAAACAATACAATGGACTAAATATATTGCTACACAACAAGAACAAGATAATTGAATAAGCAAGCTTAAGCAACAAGCTCAAATATGATGATTTTGTTTACAATTAGGTACAAAAGGGCCTGATATTAAAATTGTAGAAGAGTCTCCTACTTGTGAACCGGTAGAATTAAAATTATTGGTCATGTTCTTTTATACTTCATACCAACACATCTTTAAGATACGATCTTGCAAGTGCAATGTATATTTAACATTGCTCTCCCCAAAATCAACATGAATTTATTATAGGCACGTTTTGATTATGATACCCGCGACATTCTGATGACAAGAAATTTGATTGTTATAAGTGTACAACTTTTCTTCTTTTCAACGTTATTTGTTTAATGAATTGGCTATGTTATTAGGTACCTCTCTCATCGATAAAAGTTGGGTTTACGAGAAAAATAAATTATCTAAAACATATATAAGAGGCATAGAATCATTTATTAACTTTACTAAAGAAAATGTAGAGACTAGATAAATTAATTAGATGTTTTTGCCTCAACACAAGATTTAAAACCTTTGAACAAGTTAAGTGTGGTCTACATCTTAATGGTTTTTTGAGTAGTTATACTGGGTGGATATACCATGGGGAAAAATAAATATTTTTTGTGATAGAGAATAGCAATGACAATAATGACGAGCCCTCAAAATTGAATTTAGTTGATATTGTTGAACGACAACTATTTGAGGGTGAAACGGAATGCTTCAGTGACTTCAAAAAACTACAAAAGTAGAATTGTATCCTGGTTGCAAGGAATCTTTATTTTGTTGTTGTCAAATTGATGCATATCGAGGTAAAAAATAAATGGTCTGATAAAAGCTTTGATAATACTCTTCCGTCTTCAATCTATGGTGCTAAAAAAAGTAATAGATGAGATGGGCTTAGGATTTCAAGAAATTAATGTACGCAAAAACGATTGTGCTTTATTTTAGAAAGAGAATGAAGAGGTAGAAAATTATCCCATTTGTGATGAGTCAAGATGGAAGTTTAAGGCCGATAAGTGCAAGAGATATTTCCACTAAAGCCACGATTACAAAGACTTTTTATGTCAAGTAAAAAACAAATAACAACTACGTACATGAGATGGGATAAAAGAAAAACGCAAGGATGAGAAAGGTATTATGAGACATTCGGCAGACTCACTATATATGATGAGAAGTATCCTCATTTTGCTCAAGATACTCGCAACTTGAGATTGAGTTTAGCAGTTGATGGCTATTCATATAGCATGTGGTCAGTTATAGTTGTGACTTATAACTTATCTTCTTATATGTTCATGAAAGAAGAATTGTTCTCCAAGAAAGGACATTGATGTTTATCTTTGGTCTTTAATCGACGAGTTGAAAGATTTGTGGGATGTGAACATTCAGACTTATGATTCTTAGTCTAAAGAAAACATATGTATATATGATGTAGCCATGAACCAAAATTCCGAAAAATGGCAGTTTTAGTTCGTAGAAGAAAAACACGCAATTGCTATTCAAGATCTAAATAATATTTTACTAATATTAAGTATTGGAAGAGTTTATTATGCTTCGACACGTATCACATTGCTATTTAGTTAAATTCCAGTTGACTTCGACCATTTTTCATTGCTGTCATTTGTTTGTGATTATAATTAGAAGATTCAATTAAAAATCTAATCTACTCGGATAAAATATATGAATCACAATCCAGCCGCGCACGGATCGGAACACCAGTTCCAAATTGAACACGAACGAAATATATCTCCCCAATTTGACAATGGAGTAGTGGCATGAATGATTCATATTAATGGCAAATAGATTATCATTATGATTTATCTTTCTTCTTTCATTTTGATTCTTTTTCTTGGACTAGTATACGATTTTCGGTTGCGCTTCTGCGAATCATTGTATGCGCTTTTGATGAAATGAAACATAACATATTGTAAGTATTGATAATATGATATGCTTTTCATGATTTGACCAATTTCATCAGCATCATTTGTTGATGGGTGGATTACTTTTTTCACCATTTTACTATCTAATAATTAACTCCCATGACAAGACTTAAACCAAAAACCCTCATTCTTGTAAAAATTAAGTTAAATTTCACAATGAATTGATCTGTGAGTAGCATCACTATGACACCATTAGCACTAATTTCACACTATTTTCTTGAGAAGATAAGATTGGGAGTGAATTAGAGTTGTCCACTTAAAAGTGCTTATTTAGGTTTATTTAATATCTATTGGAATCTCATGAATAAAATCTTATGTTGCTATTTAAGGTGCGTAATGGGTAAACCCGTTCATGTTGGACTTTCTTTTCCCAACAAAAACACACACCTAACATGTATGAAGGGATGAAGAGTAGGGGCAAAAAGAGAAGCTGAAAATGAAACATTTAATTTTGGCAACAATCTTAGCAACTAAGATTTGGAATAGCAAAGATACTGGTAAGTTCATGTTACAGTGGACAACTCCACAACACACAGATCTGTACCTTTTAGTTCAACGCTTGTAATCTTTATAAATTTGCATCCTGAACCATCTTAGATGAACTTCACTCAGTCATGCTCGTTTCGTACGCCTCCCAACTTCAAGTGCAAGCTCCGTATCGATTTTCAAGGACATATCAAGTGCTTTAACAGAATGTGTTAATGCACCGCTGCAGTTCACAGGATCTAAGTAAGCAACCAGATTGAAAGGGTTCATCTTTATGATTTGGTTTGGCATATTGGCACATAACAAAGGAAGGATTAATTCAATGTTGTATAGTCTGAGCGACTAGGCAGTCCCACCAATATTATGCTCATGTAATGCATTTAGAGGAATTTATTGATCAAACGGCCCCCTCCTCCCCACTAAATAGATAAATAGACGAGGGACTAACAGCTTATCGCCTCCCAATCAATCATAACGGAGCAATCAATGAGAAAGCACAACAAAATACAAGCACCTAGAGATATAGAAGACACAAAAATACAGAAGTACCTAGAAATGTAGGTTACCCCTGACTGTCCAATCTTGTTAACAGTCTCAAGGGTGACATTTCCAGATGCCTGCCACGAAAAGAATCATAGTAAATTATATTGCAAAAGAAGTATGTGTCGAGCAGCTGAAAACCCAAAGGGGAAGTAGATAACATAGTAGTCAACATGCTATCTTAATAAACACCTCATTTAAGACTTTCTCAAGGCTTAATCCAATGAGGGATTTAGTATGAGGATAGAATGCTGAATTCTTGTTTCAGTTTACAGAACTCGCCTCCTCTATTACATGGAACATCTTAAGGCATAGTCTGCCAGATCATAAATGCTACTCCCTCTGTCCCGCCCGACTTGTTTTGTTTCTTTTCAGCATGGAGATTAAGATGAGTGGGTGGTTGTGTGTAGATGAGTGGGTGATTGTGTGTAAGAGGTAGGTCCCATAAAGAAAAAGTGATAGGTTGTATAATAATTATTTTCCTTTTTTGAAAACAAGATAAGTCGGGTGGGACGGCCCAAAAAGGAAAACAAGACAAGTCAAGCGGGACGGAGGGAGTATAATTAAACGTGTATATGAGCAAGAAACTTCAGTAATTTGATGGCAGAGAATCAAATGCACGGATCAATAGATGTTACCAACATGCTTAATGACCTTATAGAATGATAATGTAAGGATTCCTTATGAGACAAAATATAATAAAGGAAAGAAACAAATGTATTATACCTCAGTCTCGAACCTTCCCTGAATCAATTCTACGGCTTCTTTGAGCATGGATATGTCGATATCACCGTTGGACAAGGGAACAACCATATTATCAAGCATTATTCTGGTTAAGGATGTATTTGTCGTGGATGCATAGTGTAGTACTTGATTTACTTCGTCCAGAGTCCTGGTTTCGACCTGTTAGCAGAAGACTTCAACAATATTTTACCGACAAGTTTTCGCATGTGAGAAGTCTAGGCAATTAAACTCTCTGAAGCATATGAAGAATTAGTGGTGCATGGAACACCAAATGCACAATTAGGCAAACAATGATAAGGTCGTTGTAGTGTTTTGTGGGATATGATCATGTTTCAGTTTCTTAATCTAAGTTTCTATATAATTTGACAATAATTAAAAATCATGATTTTACCAATCTGGAAATCATCTTTCCCACCACCAAATTTCTCACAACCAAAAGACCACTAAAAGAACCCAACATCAGATGTGGAAAAAAAATGGAAGGATCATGGCGAATATAAAAAGGAAAAAAATGGAAAATTTTAAGGTCCCCACTTAGCACGTTGCACTGGTCAGCTTCGCTTGTAGGAAAACCATCATCCCCTGTCATTATGCTACAATGAAACACTCTCCTGACCTTAGACAAATCCTACTATCAAACTAATAGATATTCTGGTACTACCTCCGTTCCATTATTAATGTCTCATTTGCCTTTTCGAGTTGTCCCAATATTTATGTCCCATACCAAATAAGGAAATAAATGAGTGGACCACAATCAATCTAAACAAGTGGACCCCACCACTTTATACATTTACACCCATTTTATTAACCTCCGTATCTAATCCCAACGGGACATAAATAATGGGATGGAGGGAGTATATGTTTTCCGGTGCTTTTTATCTTCTCTTTTGTTTCTCACGCTATATGTTATAAGTAGAAAACACAGCATAACCAACTGAAGGCCGGGAAGAATGCAGAATATTCATGATCACTTCAAGACCCGGAGAAAGATATTTATCCCAAAAAACCAAAGAGCAGAATGTAGCCAATTCAAAGCCAGTACCTCGACACCCATTTGAAGATTATTTTGCTCTAAATAAAGATCGACGGAGTTCAGGGCATTTGTAATACCGCCAGCAATAGATATATGATTGTCTTTTATCATGACCATATCAAACAAACCCATTCTGTGATTCTGACCACCACCTATCAAAACCTGAAAAACAATCAAGTAGCGAAAATATATTGAATGAAAATGACGAGTCATGAATAAGATCAGGGTAAGAGTATAGTGATCTACACCGCCCATTTATCCACTAATCGTAAGCCTGGAGCAGTTTTCCGGGTCTCTAAAATGTATGCAGGACGTGCAGCATCTGCCATGGCCTGCAGGTATTACATATCATTCTTTTACTACACAAAAATAAGTTACATCATTAAAAACAACATATTTGACAAACCAACAAAGGTCAAGAAACATTATTTGATAAATCCACATTTTATATACAAAATACTGAGATACTCTGCCAATGAAAACACCTTAGTTAAAGTTGCTACTCCACTCATCCTCTGCATAAAGTTAAGAACAACCCTTTCAGCCACAACGATACTGTGTGCCCTTCCTGCATATTGTTGGCAAGCAGGATCAAAGGACAAGGTTAAATTCAAGTTAACTGGATATAAGTTCGAGTCTGGCATAAACCTAATCCTACTTACCATGTACTTTACCAAATTGCAAGCCTTTATGTACATTATCACCATCTTTTCTGTACCACTCGACCTGAGGAATACCAAAATCTAATCATCAAAATTACATATCCGTATCTGAAAGACAGTGAAACAGCAGCTAAAAAGAATGAATATCTTTAAATTTTCACGAACCGAGTGCTTAGTTACCTTAAGTGAAGGATCAACCTCATCAAACACCATTTCAGCTAGTGAGATACCAGCCACAATACCATCCTCTTTTGCCAAAAAATGGGCTTCCACTTCCATTTCAGAAGGAATTGTTGCTTTACAAGTCACATCCCCTTCATACCAATCACACAGTCAGTTTTGTTAAATTCAAATTCTTAGACACACCACTTCATCAAATAAGTCCTCATGTTAATTAATCTATACAAGAATAGACATGATTTAGATGCCAAACCGGTAAACAGACCCTTGACATTCTTCAGCAATACACCTGTCGATTATTAATAAGACATTCAAAATAGGTAAATCAGCCAAGCCTCCGCTTATTATCATAACCGATTAACCCCAGACATTACATAACAGAGATACGATTCTCATACAAACAACGCATAAACACTAAATTCAAGTTTCATAAAACTGTATAGAATGAAATTCACCTAAATCACCGGCGTCCTCGGACAGCGCAAGCTGTATAACGGTCTTCAGGTTATAAGTGGGGTGGGCCGGCGGCTTCACCGCCATAGACACGGCCAGAACTCCAACGTTTGTGGCTGTAGACATTTTAACCACCAATCTGCAAAATTCGAGAAGTTAAAAAACCAGAAATCGGAAAAAGAAACAGTAATGGATAACGAAGCGATAACAGTTTACGACCTTTGTGCAGAGGGGTTGACAGAACAAAATGGAGAGATAGAAAAAGCCCGAATCACCGCCATAGACACGGCTGGAACTCCAGCGTTTGTGGTGACCACCAATCTGCAAAATTCCAGATGTTAAAAAATCAGAAATCGGAAAAAGAAACAGTAACGGATAATGAAGCGATAACAGTTTACGACCTTTGTGCAGAGGGATTGACAGAACAAAATGGAGAGAGAGAAAAAGCCCTAATCATTTGTGGGTTTTAGGGTTTCCTTTGTTAATATTTACTACTAATTATTGATGGCGAATTCAATTCAATTATGCTATACCAAGACTTATGAAATAAAGCCCACCAACATCAGGAAGGATGTCCAGTGCAGTTTTAGAAATGAAATTAGTTGTTGAATGAAGAAGAAGGTGGAACTCGCTTGTGAAAGATGTTCCAATGTAGATATACTATAAAAAGAGCTTGTATATGGTGTACAAGAAAGCAAATGACATGTCATTAAATTAGACAAACAGTAACTATTGAATGGGCTAGTTTTTGAAGATAGTAGCTGAATACCACTTTCTAATTAGTTGATTTTCCACAGTTAGCAGAACTCTGAAAATCATAGTGGTTAAACTTATGTAGAAATGGTGAAGAAAAGAAGCCATGGGGAAAAGTGGTCGGCAATGAGTTATCGAATTCTTAGTTATACATATGATGTCAAAATAATATTCAGTAGACTGCTGAAAATAGAAAACAAGGTCTGTATAATGTGAAAATATTGTCCAATAGACTATTGGAAATGGAAAACGAGCATTCGATAATCATAAAGGTGCAATTAATGAGAAAAGCATTTTCTGGGTGGCATAGACAGCAGAACCGAACTCCATTATGAATATAGCTGAGATCATGTGGATTTTGGGTTAAGGGCAGCTCAGGAAACAGAGGCTTAAACAAAATAAGCACTAGATATATTGAATCAAATACTTATAAGAAATACATAAGACTAAATAATACACCATAGACAGACAAAGCTAGTAAATACCTGATGGAAATTAGGAATTTGGTTACTGTGTGCGCTTTTTGAAACCTGCACTCACAAAATGTAAATGACATTGCAATCTACAAGAGGAAGTTACTGTAATGAAGACAAAGTATATGAGGAAGTTTCTAACTGAAGCACTAAGTCAAACCACTCTCGTTTATGAAACGTAAAGTAATAAGCATTTTACTGCATTATTTTGCTGTCTGGGTAGGGACTAGTATTGTTAACAACTAGGAAATGAACAAGTAAGGCATTGTTCTTTACTGAATCTACCCACAAGGAATACATAACTTAGTTAAGTCCTTGGTAGCCACCCATAGAAGGATTTAGGATAAAAGTATCACCAATGAGATGTAGAATACAATTTTGTACCTAGATAACAACAGCTGGCATGATATATTCTAGAGCGTATCAGTTTGGAAAAGGGTTTAAATTTTGTAATAATGTCAATTTATAAAATACGAAATATGGCAAAAGAAAGAGGCGGAAACAAGGGAGTATGCTCAGCCAACATTGTATTAAAATCCCTGTAAAAATATCCGAGTGTGATAATGGAAGAATGTATGATGTAGATTGTGAGCAGATGATGCATTAGAGTTAGCATTACCCCAAAATGTAAGCAAGCCAATCCTTAAAATGATACAGCACAAAATATTATTTATGAAGTAATACTCCCCCTGTCCCGCTATTACTGTTCTACTTTCCTAATCGAGTTGTCCCGCTATTATTGTCCTCTTTCCTAAAATAGTAAAAAAATATTCTAAACAAAAAATGAAGTGGGCTCCTCCTACTTACTACTCATCCCCATATTATCATATACTCTCTCTCCAAAAATTTATCTCTCACACAATTTTTGTTCCACTCCGAACTCAGAAATTTGATTTTTTACTTTTTGGAAACTTTATACTATTTCTTAAAATACAATATGAAAAAAAATAAAACAGGAAAAAAAATAAAATCGATTGCTTCATGCCCTCAACTATACCTTGTAAAAAATTGGATGAATTCTCATTTCTTACAGCAACCACTCCTCGAAAATTGTATCCATTTCTTAATACAATTAAAACTCATAAAATACATACTTAAACAAAGTTTCTTAATCTCTGAAAGTAATACTTAAATAAAGTTTCTTAATCTCCGTTCCGAAACCAAAGGGACAGTAATAGCGGGACGGAGGGAGTAAATATTATTAAATATGCATATATATATGGAGCCACATACAGCAAAAACAGATTTTCTTAAAAACTGTTCAAGCAATCCTTCGCACTATTCATGCCTTAGTAATACTATAAAATGTATTCAAAACTATTAAATTGATTTTTTAAGACAGTCATGCTTTAGTGATATATAATATCCAAACAAAAAATTAACCTCAAGACAAGGCAAATAATTAATGTAAATTGTAATTTTCAGTTAGTGAAATCCGCACAGCATAGATAATCAAATAAATCTTGTATTTTTCATGTAATTAGTTTCTTCATTCTTATTGGAGTCAGACCATCGAAACTCAGAAACAAGAGAGGAGAAAGAGAGATACTACTTACTGCAGAAGTAAGAAGAGTCGACGAACTCAGAATTCCTTTTCTTTGCCGGATAAATTTGAAAGCAAAAAAGTTGGGGAAAATTAAAAAAGGTGATGAAATACTCAAATTCAACCGTGGAGCGAGAGAGGTTAGGGAAAATAAGGAGAGATTGTGGCCCTTGGGATAATTACCGTGATTCAGCCGGGAGAGAGAAAAGAGATTGGGGAATTGCGAACGAGAATGGTGATTTAACCATCAAGACTGCAAAGAAAAATGAGGGTTTTCCAGTTTTCTTCCTCCTCTCACAGCAAAAATGCGTTTGCAATTTAGGATCATGTTCTGTAAAATTGCATTTGTGGAAGTAGTAGTAGGAAGAAAATAGCAGATTACTTTACCTGCTCTCGCGCGCGCCACCCGCTTGAGGAAGCCGAAGATGTTTAATGAATGGGCTTTAGAAGTAGTTTAGGATTTTATTTGTAATGGGCCTAAATTTCCAATAGAGCAAAACAATTCACACACCCCTTTACACATATTATCTTCTCACATTTGGAAGAATAATAATAGCATAGGTTAATCAGTACTTACTCAAATTTATAAATTAAATCCAACTATCAATTGAAAGTGATATGTAGGATAAAAATATACTCCATACGTCCCATTAGTACTATTTTTGTGTCATCTTAAATATTGTCTAGTTTTTTTTAGCAAATTATTTACACTTAATTTTTTTTATGGAATCTACAATTTTACACTACTATACACATAATTAACAACTCTTTTTAAAAACTGCATTACAACTAAACTGGACAAGATAATTGGGACGGAGGGAATATATTATAAATAAAGAAATTAGTAATTTGATTCACAAATTATGTTTATAAACAAGTAACCCCTCATCCCATTAGTAGTGTATGTTTTTTTTTATACAACGATTAAGAAAATGATATTAATGTGGTGTAAGTTGTTTTTTGGTAATTTATTGTGACTATAAATTATTTGTCTTTTTAGAGACAAAACGTAACTAATGGGACACCTCTTTCAAAACTACTAATAGGACCGAGTGAATACTAATATATTAGAATTAATTCATTCATCCCTTGAAGGCTTTATAAGAAGCATGTTAGGAAAAGGTCTTTGAATCAATATTAGATAGATAAATTTAGAGTTGAACATAATATGAATAATTAACAAGTAATTCATCCGTTCCATTGAAATAGTCTAATATACATTTTCATGCGATTCCATTAAAATTGTTCAATTTCTTTTTTTTTTAATAAATTGTGACAAAGACTTTTTTTTTTTATGTATACACAATTTTACACAACTCTATACACATTAATCATTTTCCTTAAAAACAACTTCGAAAAAAAATTAGACTATTTCAATGAGACGGAGAATTACATGAGTTTGGTTCAACTTTCCAATTTGTACTGAAGAATCAAAATTACCAACTAAAAATATGCGCAGGTAAGTTTGTTTATGATTCCAAAATGTAAAGATAGAGAAAAGGGACCAACATAGCTGTGATAGCGAGTAATGGCTGCCGACACTCACTTCACAAAACCGAACCAAGAAAAACGCCTAGGCTCGGAGGCAGGTCCGGAGTGACACCAGTGTTAATCGTAGTTGCTTTCATCACCACACAACCACTTCTTCACTGCTAAGCACACACAGTACACGTACTACACACACTCCCGCCTCTCAATTCTGCTTTTTGTGAACTTTGCTTTCAGAGGCTCACATCAAAATACGTACTTTTTTCGTTTTTGTCACATGGGATGTGCTTTTCTTCATTCATAGCATTTCACTTCTCTCTCTCTCTTGAAAGGCTCTGTTCAGATTTTTTTTTTTTTTTTTTGTTGACAAGGAACCTCTTGATTCTGTTTAACTGAAACAACTTTGCTTTATTGATGGTTTTGATTTCTACCTGAGCCCACCTATCTACTTTACCTTCTCATCGATTCCCATTTAGCCAATCTCACAATTACTTCTTTACCGCAAATAAAGATCGCATTTTTATGCTTACATCCGTCTTTCTTTGCTTCTATTACAAGTATACATGAACTGATTTCATCCCCATCATAAAAAATGCAGCACGCGAAGTCGGAATCTGACGTCACGAGCCTAGCCCCATCGTCGCCGTCGCGGTCTCCGAAGAGGGAAGCCTACTACGTGCAGAGCCCTTCCCGCGACTCCCACGATGGCGACAAATCGTCGTCCATGCACGCCACGCCTAATTTTCACAGCCCCATGGAGTCCCCCTCGCACCCTTCCTTCGGCCGCCACTCCCGCAACTCCTCCGCCAGCCGGTTCTCCGGAATATTCCGGTCGGCTTCGGGGCGGAAGGGCGGCCGCGGGAAGCGGAACGACAAGGGGTGGCCTGAGTGCAATGTGATTGTGGAGGAGGGGAACTATGGCGAGTTCCGTGACGAGAAGGCGGTGACGCGGCGGTGCCAGGCTTTTATGGCGGTGCTAGGGTTTGTTGTTTTGTTTACGGTGTTTTGCTTGATCATTTGGGGCGCCGGGAGGCCGTTCAAGGCTGAGGTTGCTGTGAAGGTACAGTTTTATTGCCTAGTGTTTTTATTTTTGAATCTAACATTAGATTAAATTTGTGAAAATTGAGGAATTGGGGGAATTAAGTGTGCTGGAATTTTGGGTTGGAGTTCAATCTGTTTGAGGTTTAAAGTTGAAATCTTGTGGTTTCTGCACTGGTTAGGGCACAATGAAATAACCGGGGTTTCGGAGTTTCTGTTTGCTTGCTTGCTTGCTTGCTTTTGTAATTGTAATGGTGATTTGAGTAAACAAAGAAGCTAATGATTTGCCTGATGATCTAGATTTTAACAAGTGCTTATGATAGTCACATAATTATTATGGTTAATTTGATTGTAAGTAAGCCTTTCACGCTTCTGTACTGGTCCTTTCATGATCAAGATTTAACTAAGTCATTGTGATAGTCTGTATATGTGAGGCCTTCCACAGCTAAAATACGAAATCTGTTAACTGATCTCAACTCTTTCCTTCACGAAGCCATGTCTGGTTAATTATAATTTGTAGCTGAAACTCTCAGCATTGCAATGTTGTTGTATGCAGAGCTTGACTGTTAACAGCGTGTACGTGGGTTCGGGTTCTGACTTCACCGGGGTAGTAACAAAGATGCTCAACTTAAATGGATCCTTAAGAATCAATGTACACAACCCTGCTACATTCTATGGCATTCATGTTACTTCATCACCTGTCAATCTCATCTACTCAGACTTCGTCGTTGCAACAGGACAGGTACGTGTTTACGAAGCTATATACTTTGATGATCTTGCTATGAAATTGCAAACTCCCATTCTACATAGCAACTATAAACCAATCTGCACCCTTCATTTTACTATTGGACGACTTGGATCTAATATGCTCTCAAAGATCTGTTATGCAAAATCCTTATTCTTTGTTCATGCTTAAGGGAAAAAGTGTAAAGTTACAGAGCTGTATGCATAAAAAATATAAAGCAAAACATATAAGGATTGTGCATAAATTCGTAGTTTTTAAGTAAGGGTTTCTACCCGATCGTTCTCTTTGCAGGTGAAGAAATACTATCAACACCGGAAAAGCCAGAAGAATGTGGTGGTGCAAATACAAGGAACCAGAGTTCCATTATACGGGGCTGGCTCGAATCTAGTAGTCAGTGATGGCGTGGTTCGGGTTCCAGCAACGTTGGAGTTTGAACTCAGAACGCGAGGCGATTTGGTGGGGAAGCTGGTGAGGACGAAGCACCGGAAAAGAGTGTCTTGTCCGGTGATCATCGATTCCACTAGCAACAAGGCCATCAAGTTCAAGAAGGATTCTTGCACTTATACTTGATCTGAACTGCGTCAACAGAACAGTCATATGAGATTCTTGATTGCTGATAAACCAACAGTTTGAAGCTCTGTCCAAATTGTTACAGTTGATTTAAGATTTTTTGTGTGTTTTTTTTCTACTCTAGGAAGTGTGAATTTTTTTTATTGTTGAAAGATGTGTTTGGAATTGGGAGATGTAAAGAATGCGAGTCATAGTGTATAATTTGCCAAATATTATCTTTATAATTTTTCTCATTCTAATGTATTCCTATAATTTTTTTTATATTTTTTTTCCACATCACACATGTAAGCACTACCACGATTGTTGACCATGTAGTCGATCCTTTAAAAGTGGGTCAGAAGATCCGCACCGCCTAGAATGAGGTGCATAATCATGGCCACATTTAAAATTTTCTAAGACTAATAATTTGACTAAATGAGGTGCCTAATCATGGCCACGTTTAAAATTTTCTTAAACAATGTGTATAAGTTTCCAAGTTTAGTATGTTATTTTTTCTATACCTTTAATCAGCTTGGAAATTATTTGTTCTCTCATTTGAAATGTTATCATCTTGCAAATAATGGAACAATCTTATTTTTGGAGGATTAAATTAAAGATTTTCAGACGACATTGTAGGAGTATATGAATTTCGAATATCACAATAGTTTGAAAATATCTTCTATAAATTTATTTATTTGAAGGAACTAAAATATTATTAATAAACTTATAATTTATTTCTCCATTAAATTAGGATTGCTTCAAAATATAAAATGAACCAAACCCAACAAGACAAAATGGACTTCTATTTCTACCTTCGTACTGAAAGTGCGGCACCTTGTCCGTGTTAAATCCTGTGTTTTTTTAACCTTAAATCCTCCACACTTTGGCACGTTGTTAAGACAAACAAACACCATCATTTCACACTCGACGATCACAACTCCCCCAACGACAGATCTGTCAAAAATCTTCACTCACCATGTACAGACCCAAGTCCAACTCAACAACCCTTTTCCCCACCGTAATTCTCTTCCTTCTACTCGCTGCTGCTGCACTTCTATCAGAAACCGAAGATCTCGAGGACATCGATGAACTCATAGCAATAGATGACGAGCAAGAAACTGGCGAAAATTCGCAGCCGACAGCGGCCCATTTCGAAAGTAAAGAATTTGGGAAAAAATCTGAAGTCTTGAGCAGGGCCCAGCGAGTAGTTGTCGAGTTGAATGGCGATAGCACGAAGAGGGTAATTGAAGAGAATGAGTATGTGCTGGTATTAGGTTACGCGCCGTGGTGTAGCAGAAGTGCTGAATTGATGCCGAGATTTGCGGAGGCTGCAAATGTGCTCAAGGGTTTAAGGAGTAGGGTTTTGCTGGCCAAGATTGATGCCGAGAGGTATCCCAAGGCGGCTTCCAGCCTCGAGATCAAAGGGTACCCTACTCTGTTGTTGTTTGTCAATGGCACCTCTCAGCCTTACACCGGTGGATTTTCGTCGTAAGTGTTTGTTTCTTGATTTTTTGGCCTTTCTTTGTAGAGCTTGAGTGAAGGGATAGTATGTTGAGGTTTGTTTTGTTGAGATTTGAGTTCTTAATCTACTGCATTGCTAAAGAGTTTGGTGGATTTGGGTACTAGTTTGTCTTAATTTGTTGATATTGTGTGATCTCAATCGAAGTTTTTAATCGAAAAAAGATGATTTTATGTTTTTAACTAGTATATGCATGATTAGAATGTGAGGTTCTTCAGTTCATCTGCATTGGTGAGTCATCCTAGATTCATATTGATGTTTTGTTTATGAACCTCTACTGATGTGGAGCTCCTCTTGGTGACGTTTCGTGAAAAGGGAAGAAATCGTTATATGGACAAGGAAGAAAACAGGGGCACCTGTGATTAGATTGAACTCGGTTGCTGATGCAAATGAGTTCTTGAAGCAGCACGCCATTTATGCGGTTGGGCTATTTGATAAATTTGAGGTAAGTCTACGTTAAGAACTTGAATAATTTCAGGATGCTGTTGGTCTTTGATGAATTAATAGATTGTGAAACTTGATTATATAATTACATATCCTGCTACAGACAACATTCCTAAAGGGCGTCATAGCTAATATATCTACTTTACGCATTGAGAAAGTGATGGAACTTCAAGAAATTTTGTTTGTTACTTCTATTTCTTAGTTCAAGTTACTTTGTAATCTAATCTTTGATTGAAGACATGTTAGCTGACTTGTTTAACCAATGCTGTTACTCTTGTTCTACTTTTCTTTTCTTTTCGAAATTCACTTTGTTTCTACTAAATCACATATGATATATGCAGGGACCTGAATATGCAGCGTTCATGAAAGCCGCTGTTGCTGACAATGAAATTCAATTTGTGGAAACAAGCAGTACAGAGGTAGCCAAAGTATTATATCCTGTTGTCACGCCAACTAAACCTTTCTTTGGTCTTGTGAAAAGCGAACCAGAGCATCACACGTCATTTGGTGAGTTCATTTGTGTCACCGCTTCATCTTTAACTAGTAGTTTTCTGTTATATAATGGCTATAAAAATAAACTGCAGGACCCTAAAGGCAAAACTAAATCAATCGTCACATTCTTCTTTCTTTAATCATTTGATATTTCATTAATTGAACATCAGATAAACTACTGTTTACATACAAGAACAAGAACAGCATATTGGCTCTATTTATTGATAAGTTGAAGGGGATGTGAAAGAGGCGCAATAGCTGAATTATCTGTTTATATCTGGTTCTACCAATTCATGTTATTTACACATATTATTTCTCTTGTGTCTTGCAGATGGAAACTTTAGTTCAGATGAAATCGTGCATTTTTTGGAGAACAACAAGTTCCCATTAGTTACTATAATGACGGAGCTCAACTCTGCTAAAGTATACTCCAGCACCAAAAAGCTGCAGGTTGCTCTTCCATCAGTTTCTGAACTTCTGCAACTGTCTTGTTTCGACTTTTCCTATTCATTGAAAATCATTTAGATCATATTCTAAAAGCTTTATCAGGTTCTCCCAAGATAAGATTAGATAAGTATTTCAAGTATTGACCCGGGAGATGAAAATATACCGAGTTTATCTAATACTTTAACACGGTATAGGAACAAACAAGTATAATTTAGAAATTAATGGAAGCAATTGAAGCTAAAGCCATTAGCATATATTGTCAATGATTATATTCAGGAGCCCAATAATCACTCTTATATGTTCAACTAGGTGTATGTCTTTGCTGAGGATGACGACTTGAAGAAGCTTATTGAGCCTCTGCAGGAAATTGCCAAGAAGTTCAAGTCACAGGTCGACCAAGATGCTGCGAATTCTATTTTTATTATATTTCGTTTTGTCTTCAGATTATCACTCAAAATGTTCCTGCTATATTGCAGATAATGTTTGTAGGGGTAGATATTAGAGAGGACAACCTAGCAAAGCCCTTCTTGACTTTATTTGGTCTGGAAGAGGCTGATGATACAGTGGTAAAGTCTCTGCCAATTCTTCCATCTTCTGTACGATCGCTCGTTTAAATTTCTTTATCAGGTATTTCGTTTTTTCGTCTGTAGGTTATTGCATTTGACTACAACGGCATCTCAAAGTATCTGCTAGAATCTGATCTCACATCAAGAAATATTGAAGTAACAATTTTCCTCCCTCTTTTCTTTTTTAATCTCTAATTATTATATGTTTTCTTATTTAGTCATTAATTCATTACATATATTGGCATTGCAGGAATTCTGCGCGGGCCTCGTTCAAGGGACGTTGATCCCATACTATAAATCACAAACAGTTCCTGATAATGTGAGTTCCTCATCTATGCAGCCCTCTGAAAGTATCATTTGCAAGTATCATTTAATTTTTGCATGACTATATCGTTTTAGTTTTGAATGTGTTTCGAACTTTGCAAATGCAGAATAATGCCAGCATTTTGACTGTTGTGGGAAAGACATTTGATGAGTTGGTCCTCAACAGTCCTGCAAACATTGTTTTGGAGGTTTGTTTAGCCTCATGCTTTAAGACTTTCTTCTATCATATTCCGTCTTTCTTTCTTGCTTCTCTCTTCGTTTTCTTCACATTATGACAAAATTATCTCTTATTTCAAAGAAGTCTTGGCAATGCTGTTCTTCAGGTCCACACGCCGTGGTGCATCACATGTGAAACCACGAGCAAGCACGTAGAGAAACTGGCGAAGCACTTCAAGGGGCTGGATAACCTCGTTTTTGCAAGGATAGATGCTTCGACAAATGAACATCCAGAATTACAGGTAAGAAATTTCATCTACTTTATCTTTAATTCTCATTATTACATAGTTTTGTCTACTGAAATTTTGTCAGTAGAACCATAATTCTTACCAGTTACTAAGGGATCATATGCTCTACATATTTGTGTTAACTAATCAAACGTATTTACTATTTGCAGGTTGAGGAGTATCCAACACTACTTTTCTACCCTGCAAACGACAAGTCAAGTCCGGTAATAACTTCGCTTCATAGCTATGTTTCTTAAAACATTCTACCCCTTGTAGCCAAGCTCCGTTTTTATAATACGCCTCTTTTACAGATCAAGCTCTCTGTGAAGTCCAACTTGAAGGACTTGGCAGCACTTATCAACAAAAATTTGAAAACTCAAGCTCCCTCATCCAAGGATGAATTGTAGTTCATTGCTAACATACATTGTTGGAAGCACAGATGAATCACATGGATTACGCTGTGAAGAGACAACCTTAATACCTGTGGAAAATAGTTTGTAAAAGATCCAGTAAGTGTTAGTTTCTCTTCCTGAAATCAGTTATAGAAGTTTGTCATGTTTTTCAAGAAACCTTTTCATGAGTTCTTGATATATGTAGACAGTTATATTCTATGAATTTTTATTTTTTATACCTGTTAATGGCAAGTGTAATATTTGTATGAGATTTTGTTTGATCTTGTTGGGAGACTGATGTTTGCATAGATTCTGTTTGTTGAATCTCTCACAAACCAATTCACATCAAGACTACAACACAAATTCTAACATCATTGAACAGTAAAAGTTGGACAAGTATTGTTGAGGCAAAAAAAAACAAAAGCCTATATACATCAATATGATCCTTTTCACACAACTTTGTATTCACAGAAGTTGTAAAACCACATCGAATATTCGCCGTTGACGTCTCCGATGATGTTTGCTATGCCAACCCAACCTGCCAAAAAACAGAGGTGCATGACTTGCACTGATCTCTCATCCTTCCTAGGGGGAGAAGAAACACGAAAAGAGAAACGACATACCTAGTGAAATCGCGCTCACAAAGATCGTAAAGGCCAGAATGAAGATGATCAACGACGCCCGACCAAGCAGACTAACAATCTTTCTCACCACATGCTGTCCTACCAATGCAGCAAATGTAGCCACTACAACAAAATACAAGGCTGCAAAAAACCACAACCATTTTAGCATTAACAAGACTGAAAGGGATTGGTTGAGATAGAGGGAGGGAGAAAATGTACCGTAGAGCGGAGGAAAACGCCTCAAGAGGTAGTACTGTATAACAGACATGGATGCAGAGAATGCCAAGACTAGTGTTGCTGTTGCACTTGAGACCTGCATTTTTCAAGAACTTGATCAGTTGATGATATGATGAAGCTTTTGGAAAAGTTGTGCTTCGATTTGAATAGAAAACGAACCTGTGGTGGAGCGCCTAGCTCGAGAAATAATGGACCTAAAATGAAACCTCCTCCAAGGCCTAGAAGCCCACCTACTACACCAGCCAACATTCCACAGAAACAGCAGAAGATCAACTGGTATACTGTCCAAGTAATTCTTGGTTCTCCTTTGGATTCAATCACACTCCAACCCTTATACAAGCATATGGCTTGATATCCCGAGGCTCCAACTGTCACCGGTATCTATAGACGAAGAGAAGATAATGAGATGAGGAAAGTACAGAAAACTCCCAAAATGTGTGACTATTTTGGGGGGTGTTTAGAATGTTGTGTATTTCTTGAAGAAATTTACTTCAAAGTGTATGGATTGGAGGTATTTAATGCGTTGATTTGTCGTACCTGCAATAAGGTTACTATCCAAAATGCGGCTGAACAAGTATCCATAAAATCCTGCAGAATGATGGAAGTTCTATAGTTGAAGAAAATCAGAAAAAAAAAATATATAGAAAAACTTATGGAACGATTTGAAGATGTACCCTTGAGATATGGAGCGAGAAGATGACGAGCCAGACAGCAACGAGAAGGCCAAGCTTCTTCCAATGTACGTTGTTGATAACAGAAACCTACAGAATTATGAAATCCA
Organism: Lavandula angustifolia; assembly: GCA_028984105.1. Lineage (NCBI taxonomy): Eukaryota > Viridiplantae > Streptophyta > Magnoliopsida > Lamiales > Lamiaceae > Lavandula > Lavandula angustifolia. The sequence goes on from CM054812.1 coordinate 3,806,375, forward strand.
CATCAGAAACTGCCATCTCTAGATTGATGGTCTATTTCATTACCTCCAGTGTTTTTTGTTCATTCAGATTCACTTGAGTTTCATTAGCAGGGCCAGTTGGGAGAGGCTTGTATTGAGCTTCTTCACTTCCATTAGTTTGTGCTAAGATTAACAAAAATGCATTAGCATGTTCAAATATTTCTCTAAAATATTACTGATTTATGAGCATCGAGAGTTCAAGAGTCCTACTTACAATCAGATGCATATTGCCTAGCAGCTTCCTGCAAGGTGAATGGAAAGCAAATTGATCAGACCAAGATTTGGGAAACATGAATTTGTAATAATTAGGCATGTTAGACCACCTTCTTGATTATGGTTTCTTTCTTCCATGTTTCGACACCTTTAAAGAACGCCTTTGTTGAGGTAACTATGAAGAGAACAATCAGCAAGACGGTAACCATCCATTCTGCCAGAATCACATTGAAGAAAACTCCAATACTGATTCCAAGAATCAGCATTGGTTGGAAAAGCAGAGCTAAATCATAGTCAATTATGGGAAGATCAAGAGAAGGATGACGAAGCTTGATGTTGAAATAGACTGTAGCAAGTGCAGCACCAGTTATCATACCTAAACCAAGAAAACACACAAACATCACTATGTAATTCAAGAAAACAATTGGTTCAAACAAACGCGAAAAATTGTCAGACTCCCATGCTAAGAAATAGTTATTTGACTCCATCTTCATATGCCTAGCATTAGGATGAAAAGGGACTCACACTTTGATATAGCAGTTGCAGTTTTCGGGTCGAACCCAACAATCAAAGTGAGCATGGGTACGAAAATCCCGCCTCCCCCAACACCTCCAACACTCCCAAGAGCAGCACCAAAGAATCCAATCACAGAACCAACAACAATTCTCCAGTCAAAATTCATATCCTGTTCCATGATCAAAAATTGCTTAAAAGTAACTAGACATACCAAACTTCACACAATTTTAGTACCATGTAGTTAAATTTCATAACAATAAACAAATATCTTACAGGCCAAACAGGTTTTGCAAGCAGGTCCCTACTTTGCTTCAAGAAACTGACCATTCTGGTGTAATATCCAGAATCAGAATATTCAGTGGCCCCATTTCTTTTAATCACTTGCTCTAAATCCTCTTGAGCTGAAACAATCCCACATGCTAAAACAAGTAAAGCAATCAGAATCACATATTTTCCTCTCAAACCGTTCTTACATTCTCCTCCAATCCCAGCCATGAATCCCTTCAACCAAAACCCTACTTGTTTTTTTCACCTGTAGAAAGAAAGATCAAGAATCTCTCTTCAGACCCATGTGCTAAAATCAACTAAAATACCAAACAAACATCAAATTTCAGACAATAAACAGTAATAAAACTAATTACAAGGAAAAAAAAAATTTAGGCGTTGACCTATCAAACACCACCAAACTCAAAAACTCTAGGTGGGCAATTCCTGGATAATTTAGGTTGTGCTTGTCTGAAGCAAGAGATTATATCTTTAATTCAGAAAATATTAATAACAGAAACTACAAGAATACAAGAAGCGACAAATTTTATTATGCAAATGCTTAGCTACACGTTTTCCCTCCTCTGCTTTAACTCAAAAAAATAAAAGTACTGCAGTTTGTTTAATTCTCCTTGATTCAGAAAACAAATAAAACAAATAGTACTTTTTACCTTTAAATGCAGTTTGTCTGCAACTCCGGTGCTCCAGTTTCATCAACCATAAAAAACGTAGGCGTTGCTTTCATGAGAAAATATTTCCAAATATTACTCACGAAAAAATAATCTACTCATTCTCATGATATCATCATGGTCTTGTTTCCGTTCTACTCTACTCAGCTTGTGCATCTTAACTTCATATGCCATAAATGCAGTATTAAATATTATGGATATTATAATAAATTTTTGAACAATGTAGAAATATAAAAAATACACTTAAACCTCGATAAAGTAATATTCGATAAAGATATAATCTTGCTAAAATAATAAATTTTTTCGATCCCGATATGAATCAATGTACTAAAATAATGTTCGATAAAGTAATAACCTCGTTAAATAAATATATTTTCTCAGATTTAATTGTATTGTTTTGTGTGGCTCTAAGCTTCCATAAGCTACCGGCAAAAAAAGGTGAAGTACTTGTACTTCCTTACTATAATCATTATTATAATTTATTTTGTTCGGAAGACATAGCGTAATTCGAGATCGTTCTCGAGGCAAACATTCTACTTCAGTATCAGGCTATAAATTAATGAATCATATACAAAATGTAAATCACTATATATTTATTAAGGTGATTATTTGTAAGTAACTAGAAAAATAAGATTCGAACCTATAAGCTATAACCTTCAAGTCGTAACCCTCAATCATAAATCAAATACCTCAACCACTATTATTTGTCCTCATTTGATAGAGAAGTCACTATTCATTAGTTATTGAAGAGGATACAGACTTATGAGAAATCGTTTTACGGATTCTTTACGTTGGTTTATACTACCGAATTCAAAAACCATCATTTTTTATTATAGTAATATTTACAAGTTATAGATGTATTGATTGATTATGCTAAAGACCTCCAGTCCATGTTCATCCTCTCCAAAATTATAATACTATTTAAACTAGTTATGTTATTATTATTGTATTTGTTATTATTATGTCATAAAAAGTATGAACAAGGTATACTAAGCCATAGTGGGAAAAATCCATACATGTACAGTTAAACATCGATAAAGTTATAACCTTGGGACCGAGAAAAAATATTCTTTTAACTAGGTTATTACTTTATCGAATATTATTTTAGTGCATTGACTCATATTAGGACCAGAATAAATTATTATCTTAGCGAGATTATTACTTTATCGAATATTATTTTTAATTGTGTGATATATTTGCTATATTCCACCTGTCATATGGACCAATTCTACAAATAACTACTCAACTTTCTGCTCTAAAATCTTTTAAAAAAATTAAAAGCATTAAATCCAGTTGACCCACAAAAATATTGCACGTATTTAATTTATTTAGAATGAATAGAATAGAATAATGTATATAAATTTGTTATGGGGTACCAAACCAATATTAAAAAAAAATCAAATTGGTAACCTATAAGTTGTTGACACTTCATATATTCTTTTAATACGACGAGGGACACTTTATCTATTTGTAAATATAAAAGTTGAGTAAGAAATCGACAATCCAAGACTCAAGTCACGTTCAGCCAATTGTAAGAAAATTATGAATTTAAACATTAATCTAAATAGTTTTAACTTCTAAGAAAACTAAAATAATTTGCATGAAAGAATGACAAATTATTCATTATTAGAGGAATAATAGGTTATAGAGAGATGATTAGGTTTATGTGACTCTATTATATATAAGCTGGATTTATTTCACATGGCGCCGTAGTTTTCATTTTTCATTAAAAAAATAATTAAACGGAGTGCTGAGTCTTTAAATGCGACTACGTTAATCAAATTAACGCTAATTGCATGACTTTCACGCATAATCATCATCTCTTGTAGAATTGGTTAATGTTCGTCCTATCCATTACGCGTTCGATACGTCAGCATTTCATAGATTGCTCTTGTTGTTCAGACATGTTCCATCCAAGTCGCGATCTGTCCACGTCGGCGTGCCTGTGCCGCGGTTATGGTGGCCCTCCACCACCACCCCCGCCTCCACCCCCAATTGCGGCGTTCTATATGTTTAAGAAATGTGTTGTACATTCTAATTAAAAATACAAATTAATTTATTTTATACTACAATTGTTTTGTTGTCCTAAACTTTTAAAAACTAATGTTTTCCGTATTTGTATCGTATCATATCTCGTATTGTGTGTTATGTATCCATGCAATATAGCTTGTCTACTCTTAGAACGGTAAGCATGGATGGATGTAGGGGTAGAGATGACAATTGGAACTGGACCCGTCGGATCGGACCTGCCCCGCCCCGCGATGGGGCGGGTAATACCCAGACCCGTAGAAGTACGGGGAGGGTCTGGACCCAACCTGCGTGGGTCCAGGACGGATCCGGGTCCAATTTTTCTACCCGCCCCGCCCCACCCAGCCTCGTTTCAGATCCGCATTACTAATTTTTTTATTAATTTTATTATGTAATCTTACTTTATGTTATTTGAATTTTCTTGTTCTTCAATTCATACTTTTAGATACTAATAGCTGACAACTATAATAAGAAAATTCAAACAAAAAGGCTTTCACTAACGAAAATTAATAATTAAAAAATAAAATAATTCAAAATTAGCAATTGAAATGGCACCAACGGGTCTGGGGCCAGGTAGATCCGCCCCGTGCGGGTCCGGGGGTTGGTTCCGAGTTTACGGACCCGTCAGTGCGGGTGCGAATCGGGTCTCGAGTCGAGCTCATGGGGCGGGTCCGGGTACTATACTACCCAACCCCGACCCGCAAAATTGTCATCTCTATGTAGGGGGAGCGCATTAAGGGGTAGAGACGGATTCAAAATTAAACATTTATAGCCAAAAATCTGCAATTTGGGAAGAGAGAAGAAAAATGCGTAACTTCAAAGGGCGACTTAAAGAATAAACTTTTATTCAGTTGCACTAAATTATGAAGAACTCTAGATTTTGTTTATTTATTTTAAGAAAAATCTATTTGACGTTCGAAACTGCAGATTTCATTTCTTAATACAAAATCTCGAATCCGACACTAGATATAAGTGAGCCAATTTTTCATAGGCTACTCATACATAGATAGAAATGCTTTTAAAATAATATGTATATAAGTGTGTGATAAAATAAAATGTACAGATGGTTTTGATAACAACATGTTATTCCTTGATAGGTTATCAAGCATCAATTACTTATACCCATTACGAAAAAAGTGACGTGGTCAAATGTGTAATACTTTTGTACCAATATGTGTTAAATTGGAGGATGGTCCTTCAACATCCAAGTTATTTCCTGGAAGCTTCGATGTTTTTGAGAGAGAAAGTAATAGTAAAATTATGTGAAATAAATAAAAGGGGAGAGAGAAAGTAAGATAATTGTGAAAATATGGGAAGAAAAACGTGTTGTTTTGAATTGTCAAATCGAAATGGAAGATAGTCTTAGTTATTATATGCATGTGATTCATTAAATAAGTATGAGTAGTTTAACGATCACCATAACTTATCACTCAATCAAACTTCAATTATAGTCCTTTTCTTTGAGAAAAGTCTTTCACTCACATTTCCGCTTCAATTCATTTTTCAAGTTAAGAGAATAGGTTTTTTAAATGAAATTTACCACTTTTAAGTTTGGTAGTATATATATATATATATATATATATATATATATATATATATATATATATATATATATATATTACGACGAGGGTCAAACTAATAATATTTATCGGTTAATATTATATAGTTTTTGTAAGATTTGGGGCTATACTAGTTTATGTGTAAGTGTTGGGTTATGAGTCAGTAGATGGTACTCAGCTGTCTAGTGGTTAAAAGAATATTGGGGGAAATCATAGTAGTACTATGGAATTGAAGATCTCAAAACCCAGCTGATATTAGTAGTATAGTGTGTCGATAGGATTAGACGATGTATAGGTTAGACTTATTTTGTTTTGATTATCTTTTTGTCTAAGTCCGGTACGGGGTAAACTGTTGGACTGATCTTCTGACGAAGTTACTCTCCAGAACCCCACGTCATCAATATAAGAGCTTGCGTTCTTCAGCCAGCAGCTGATCTTCACCTCAGTAGGAGACGACCCATCATCACCGATAAGATATCGGCCAGAAGAACATAATGCAAAGCTCGCACCTTCGCGATCATCGGTGACCCACGTGAGCCTTATCGGCTTGTCGGCCGACTCATCGAAGAAGAGACAGACCGTCTTGAGTCATCGTATCCGACGTAAAGCGACCCGATCGTAAACATCTTTTTGAAGTTCGGCGAGAAGATCATACGAGGATGTGGAATAGTCAACTCTATCTCGACACATTCTCACCTACCACAAACCTCGACCAATGAGACGCCGACAACGCTTTGACCCGCTCCGACCAACTAAAGTTGCTCTCATGTACAATATTAACTGTCCTGCTGCAACAATTCGAATTTATGGCCGTTTTCTTTGGAAGCTTGTGACACGTGGCATCGTCTTCTCCAACGGACATATGCCTGCTCATAACTATAAATAGAGAAGAAATCCGAGCTCCACGCACGGGACTCATAAGGGAAAAAGCTCAAGCTCAAGAACACTCTAGCGAACTCAGCCAGTTATACGAGAGAAGAACTTGCTTTCATAGAATATTTGTAGTTCTTCTCTGCAGAGTATTTAGATCCCTTTCTTCTCAGACTAAGCTCATTGCGATTTATAGCTTAGATTTCGAAGGAGTTCACTTTTAGTGAATTGTTCTTATTGTAAGAACTCCTTCTTAGTTGGAGATTATCCCCTCCCTTTCGAACTTAGGCTTGAATTGTAAAGTCGCTAAGGACTATAACTTAGAAGGATATGTCATGTGCACAGATACCTTGCTGAGACTTGCTCAGAATAATCAACAAGTTCTCCTGCCAAGTCAGGACCGTGGACGTAGGATCTTGCGTATCCGAACCACGTTATATCGCTTGTGTTATTTACTGTTTTATTGCATATCATACAAACCGCTCAAAATCATATGTTTGCATAAAACGTATTTTAAAAGCGCACAGCCAAAAGAATTTATCTTGCAAAAACACGTTTTCAACTGAGACAAATCTCCGGGCCCTACACACTTATCCGCACAACGTCTCCAACTGAGTTTCAACGACTGACTAAAGTCAGTAGGAGAGCTCAGTAGCTGATACACTCTGACCCCGTGATCGAAGGTTACTATTTGGCAATATTCATCAGTTGCACCAAACAGCTCAGCTGTCCTTCGGTTTGAGAAAAAGAAACTGTGATCAGGTGTATTCACCCCCCCCCCCTCTACACCTGACTATCGTCTCCGGACCAACAATTGGTATCGAGCCCGGTGTTCTTCGATCGCCGGTTACGTACTCTCTTGGTCCTCTCGAACAGATCCTTGAAAATGTTTTCACAGCACAAGCATCTCTTCATTCATCCTTATACTCGTTCACATAATGTCTGACATGTCAGGTATTCGGATGGTGTCGATGTTCTCGATAGAGAACTTCACGGTATGGCGCGTGAGAATGGAAGCACACCTCACATCGCTGCACGACAGCATGACGGACATCCTTGAGACAGGACCCATCATTCCCATGATCGATAGTGTACAATATGCTGAACTGGGAGGTGGAGGAGCACAGACTGGTGCTAAGGTTGCAAAGGACAAAACAGCCTTCACGCCAGAAGAGAAAAAGCTGCACAACCTCGACCGAGTTGCACGAAATGCTATACTGACTACGCTCAGTGACTCTCATCTCGGGAGGGTGCAAGACTGCAAGACGGCGAAAGAACTCTGGGATGCCACGGGCATGCGAGCCAAGGAACCCCGCAGATCAAAGAGAACAAGCTCGAATTAGAGCTTCAGAAGTTCGAAGCCTTTGCAATGGAGCCCAGTGAGACCATTGACGAGCTTAGCGTCAGATTCACAAATCAAGTCAATGTGATCAACGGGCTGGGGAAGGTGTTCACCAACAAAGAGATGAACACAAAGATCTTGAGAGCGCTACCTCGACAGAAGTGACTTCCTTTTGCTACTTATTTACGTCGCTCTGATCTTAATGCTTTAACCCCTGATGTTATCTTTTCAGAACTAAAAATAGAGGAATTTGAGCATAGTCTACCCCAAAGGTGTTCCAGTGCTCCAGCTAACACACAGATCGACCATGCCTTCAAGGCAACAGTCAGCAAGACTGGACCCAAACCAGTTTCCTCAAGCAAAGCAGTGGCCACAATCGAAGCAAAGTCTTCCGAGACTTCAGGCACTGAGCAGCTAGCTTTGATGGCTCTTAAATATCAGAGAGAAAAAGAGAGAGTCAGAAAGCTGAGGAAATACCACCGAGATTCTCCCTTAGGTAAGAAAAAATATCCAAAAAGGGATGAATCTAAACCTTCTACTGAATGCAGGAACACAGAGCCTGCTGCGAGTCCATCCAAAGCTTCAGCTGGAAAAAGCAGCAGAATGTCTACCTGCTACAATTGTAAGAAGGAGGGACACTACTAGTATGACTGTCCCGAACTCTCAGCTGCTCAACGAGCAGAACGGCAGGCCAGACGAGAAAAAGTTGCCCAAAGAAGGCAGGCCTACATAGCCGGAGAGATATCCGACAACTCACTTGAGGAGGATACATTCATGTATTCCTCTGAGGACGAAGCTACATTTGTAGCAGTTGAGGTCGGAGAAACGGTTCCTGAAGGAACAGCTAAATAGTATCTGATGGCCGGAGAAGAGGCTGAGGTAAATTCCAAACTTAATACAACCTCTTCTTCACACAGCACACACGACACGTGCTCGGTCACAGATGATCCTCTGGATGTGGTACAAGCATACGACGATCTGCTAGAGGAACAGATTCAGCTGAGCAGAGAGTTCAGCAAAACGATTTAGGAACTTGAACAGGTAAAGGCTGAGAATCAGAGACTTTCTTCTGATTGTCAGGTCTCTACTGAGTCAGAGAATCTAGTTGCGAGACTCAAGGAAGAGATTGAATCTCTTATGACTAAGTCTCAGCTTCAAGAGACTCAGATCTCAGTTCTGCCTATGGACAATTCTGAGAAAGAGACTGAAATAGCCCAACTCAGTCAGAAGCTCACAGACGTACAAAAAGATTATGACTCACTCAGGAGGAGTGACGAGGTCTGGCGAGGACTGATGACCGAAACGATACTAGGAGCTAAGGAGAAGCTGGAAAGTATGCTTAGAGCGCAACGGCCAACAGTCCTGAAAGAAGGTCTTGGCTATACTCACGAAGCTTCTACCTTAAAAAGCTCAGAAGCGCTGGCTGATAGGTTCGTCATAGGAAAGGTGCAAACTGCTGACACCACACCTCAGGGGAAGAATAAGCAGAAAATCGTTGCACCTCAGCCGAGCAGCAAAAAGCAACTGACCAAAGGTTCCAGCCCCAGGACATCGCGATCAAACTCAGGGGGAACCAAGAAGGTCAGATGGGCAGAATAGTACAGAGAACCACTGTACGAGCACCCGGCTCAGTACGGTTCGTACTACTATGAGCCTAGGGTCAGGAGGAGCACGAAAACTCAGAAGAAGAAAGCTCCTGAACCCAAAATCATCAGAAAGTCAGTATCTCTGAGTCCTGTGGAGAAGAAAACTGACAAGGTTCAGAAGAAGAAGTCTTAGACTTCTAAGGTTCCTAGGCAGATTTGGGTTCCGAAATCATCCACTAACATGTAAGGACCCAACTAAACCAAAGGGTACCTAAAAATGCTTATGTTTTGCAGGTGCATAAGGACCTCTGGATAGTGGACAGCGGCTGCTCGAGACATATGACATACCAGAAGAGCCTGCTGACCAACTACATACAAGAAGATGGTCCCAGAATTGAGTTCGGTGACAACTCAAAAGGCTACACAAGGGGATATGGAACGCCGAACATTGGGGACCGCCTCGGTTCCTAAGAGTAACATATGTTGAAGGACTTCAACATAATCTCCTTTCGTCGATCAATTCGTGATAATCTTAACAGAGTTATCTTTGACGCTGGTTTCTGTGATATTGTTGATAAATCTACAGGGAAAACAGTGTGATCAGGTTCGCGGAGGAAGAATATATATGTTGCAAACTGGAAAACCGCAGAACCTGAGGCTTGCTTGCTCGCACAGACGAAATCTAGTGACAAGTCAGGATGGCTATGGCACAAGAGACTGAGCCACCGGAACTTCAAGACTATGAACAAGCTCGCCAAGAACTCTAAAGTCAGAGGACTGCCCAACGAATCATTTATCAAAGATAGAAATTGTGAAGCATGCCTGAAGGGAAAGCAGACAAAGAAAAGCAATCCACCTATTCCTTCACCTTCTACTGATGGAATCCTTCAGCTGCCGCACATGGACTTATTCGGGCCAGTCTCCCCAGTGACTATAAGAGGCAAGAAGTATGCCCTTGTCGTTATTGACGACTACTCGAGATATACTTGGGTCATCTTCATCGCCAACAAATCTGATGTTCAAACTGAGCTACCCAATCTACTGAAGAAACTTAGTGTGGAAAAGGACATCAAGATTCAAAGAATTCGCTCAGACAGAGGAACAGAATTTCTCAACTCAGTAGTTAAGGAGTACTGCGATAAAGAGGGAATTCAGCACGAGACATCAGCTCCTTGCACCCCTCAGCAGAACGGACTTGCTGAACGCAAAAACAGAACACTCAAAGAAGCAGCAAGAACGCTCCTAGCAGACTCTGGACTACCCTCAAAGTTCGGGCCGATGCCACCGACACCGCCCTGCTATACTCGGAATCGCTCTTTACTTACACAAAGAACACATGAAGACACCATACGAATTATGGAAAGGGAGAATTCCTTCTATTTCTCATTTTCATATTTTTGGTTGTCCTTGCTTTATTCACAATAATGGGAAAGATCGGTTGAAGGTCTTTGATAGCAAATCGATCAAGGAGTATTCTTAGGATACTCTCGAGTCAGTAAAGCCTTCAGAGTCTTTAACTATTGAACCCTTTGCGTGGAGGAAAGCCCTCATGTTGTTTTTGATGAGTTTGTTACTGAGAACAGGAAAAATACAGAGACAAACACTGAAGATGTCAGCAGCAAGCTACAGGATCTCGGATCGACCGATAAAGTCGAAAAGATCCAAAGCATTGTTGGGATGATGAGTCGGACGATGAGGAGATTCGGACTCGGCCCAACAAGCGATGTAGGCGGACTGGTTGATTCTACCGAACAGAATCAACAACAGGTAACAACGGTCGATGAGGAAGCCATAGTGGTAACTGAGACCTCTACTAAGAATATAAACTCAGGGGGAACGATTAATGTTCCTGAGCTAAATGCCCCTGAACCTGGAAACTCAGTAGATCCTAACCTTCTTACTGAACTACTGCAATCTCGAACGCATTACTCGAAATGCCTAACACACCTACTGACTGTGCAGAAGTAGTATCAGAAGAAGAAGCCAGACTCAGACGTTCATGGCTTGACGCTCATTCTTCAGATCTCATTATAGGAGATCCGTCAGCAACGATAAGAACTAGATCTCGATTGAGTCAAGGAGAAAGCTCACTCTATTCTTGTTTCTTGTCTACAGAAGAACCTCAATCAATAGAGGATGCACTCAATGATGCTGACTGGATCATCGCCATGCAAGAAGAGCTGAACCAGTTCGTCAGAAACGAAGTTTGGGAGCTTGTGGACAGACCTAGACATCAGCATGTGATCGGTACTAAGTGGGTCTTAAAAAACAAGCGTGATGAAAACAACGTCATCGTCAGAAACAAAGCTCGACTAGTTGCCAAGGGATACAGTCAAGTAGAAGGAATCGACTTTGATGAAACTTTCGCTCCAGTCGCAAGATTGGAAGCCATTCGTCTTTTCCTAGCCTATGCAACGCATCAAGGATTCAAAGTATATCAAGATGGATGTGAAGTCGGCTTTTTGGAACGGGGACTGAAGGAAGAAGTCTACGTGGAACAACCGCCCGGCTTTCAGCAGGGACATTAGGTGTACAGACTTCGAAAAGCTCTGTATGGGTTAAAACAAGCACCCAGGGCTTGGTACGATACCCTATCAGACTTTCTACTTCAGAAAGGTTTTCAAAAGGGGACAGTAGATCGCACCCTGTTCAACATAAAGCTAGGAGATGACATCCTACTGGTGCAAATCTACGTGGACGACATCATTTCCGACTGTAGAAACGAGACCATATGCCAGCAGTTCGAGAAGATGATGAAAGAGAAATTCGAGAAGTCCATGATGGGAGAAATGAATTATTTCCTTGGATTTCAAGTGAAGCAATCACCTGAAGGAATCTTCATCAATCAAGCCAAATACACTCGCGATCTTCTCAAAAGATTCGGCTGCGACTCTAGCAAGCCAATCAAGATCCCCATGAACATAAATTTTAAAATCAATCTAGACAAAGAGGGAGCTTCTGTTAACTCTACTGATTATAGAGCTATTATTGGTTCTCTATTATATTTAACAGCTAGCCGACCTGACATAACTTATGTTGTAGGTGTATGTGCAAGATTTCAAGCGGATCCTAAGCGAAGTCATCTAGACTCAGCAAAGAAGATTTTGCGCTATCTAAGAGGAACACCCGACCTTGGGTTATGGTATCCTGGCGACGATAATCTTATACCGACAAAGTTATTCGATGCCGATTATGCGAGATGCGGGATAGATCGAAAATCAACTTCCGGAACGTGTCAGTTCCTAGGCAGCAAGCTGATATCTTGGATTTCAAAGAAACATCATTCAGTAGCAACGTCCACTACTGAAGCTGAGTATATGGCTGCTGGAAGTTGTTGTGCCCAGATCCTTTGGCTTCGACAACAACTGAGAGACTATGGTATAAGTCAGGATGAAGTGCCCATCTACTGTGACTCCACAAGTGCTATTGCAATCACTCAGAATCCAGTTCTCCATACGAGATGCAAGCACGTGGATATTCGACACCACTTCATCAGAGACCATGTCGAGAAGAAGGATATCAGAATGGAGAAAATCCATACTGACAAGCAAAGGGCGGACATACTGACCAAACCACTAGCCGAGAACGATTCGGAGAACTATCGGTTGAGCTAGGTCTACTTGGATCCCTCGAATCATATCGGTAGAAGACAACTACCGACAAGTGCCATCAATTGGTATCAAGTGTAGGAACCAAGATGACAAGTCGGATGATCGCATGATGATTCGGTCATGAGAATCATACGTGCACGCAAGGGGGAACGTGGTCATCAGCACGTCAACCATCCTCCTTAACCTTAACGGTAACCAGCTGATCGTAAAAGTTCAGCTGAAGAGGTTTGCGTAGTATTTTTTTCTTAAACTTTTTCAGAAGCATGCTCGCATTTATTATATCAGTCGCTTGCACTCAGTAGTTAATGAGTATTTATTTTCCGCCATTAATCTTTAAGGATGAGTTAGTAGGAAACCGTTCTTATTTAAAGTAACTCATCTTTAATGCTGCCTGCAGCGCATTTAATGCATGTCTTCTCACTTACCTTTATTACGCATCATCCTACGTGGGTCTATGGTAGAGGCGGCTAAGTAATCATTCCTTTTATAACATCTAATCTGAGCCGTCGATAAAAATGATAGATTAAAACCCAGTCGTCCGATCTAAACGGCTAATCACGCATATATTACAAAATCTTTCATCTTCTACCATTTCCTCACTTTTCACCATTTCCGAACTTAGAGCTCTTTTTCTGCGAATTCAAATTTCTCCCCAAATCTTAAAACTGCTTTGCATCTGCGTATTTCAAGCTCTATACCTTTCGGTAATGTATTAAATCGTGCTTAAATCTTAAGGAGAAGGAGATTAATTCTTATGTTCAGAAGTTCTGCGGTAGGAAGGACATAGTCTTCAAGACCGCTCTGCCGAAGAATTTGTTGCTACCGAGATACCTGGCGCTCGCTTATATAGTTTCTCATATTCTCACGAGCTCAGCCGGTTCGTATGATCAACTTTCGAAGCCGCGAATTCAGCTGATGATGATTATTGACGATAGAGTCCGAGTCAATTGGACGGACTACTACTTAGCCGAGCTGAGGGCTCAGGCGCAGAAATTTACGGCCTTACCCACTGGAGAGAGGAAGCTCGTCAGTGTAGGTAAACTGTTGTTTGGGACGAAGATGTCCGTTATGATCGAGCAGAGAGTCTCGAGGAGCTCAACTTTCGCTGACTCCAGGTACTTCGATAGCAAGCTCATCAAGTTCAAAACTAGAGCCGCTACTAAGAAGTCAGTCGGACGAGGGCCACCTGAGCCGAAGAGGGTCGTATCAGACCTGCCCCCTCGCGCTGACCCGCCGAAAAGGAAGAGGCTAACAAAGACTAGACCTTCTGAGGTCCCAGTGGAACAAGCCAAACCAGCCTCTCCCCCACCTCCTCAGGAAGAACAAATTCTTGACTCGGACACCGGCATTGAGGGTGCCACGTTGAAGGACAAAGTCCAAGTCATCAGTTCTGAGGAAACTCAGTCGGACATTTCGGTACCGACTGAGGAGATATCCTCTGAGTGGACTACCTTCCACTCCACTAGTCTTCGTGCTACAGCTGAAGTCCATGATCAGATTCCAGAAATCGTTGAGCACTCAGACCTAGTGAGGATAGCCATAAGGGCTAGGATACAGATGCTACTGAGATTCCTAAGTTGGGACATTCTCGAGGACATGATCAAATCTCAGTCAGCTCTATCCCTACTCGCCGAAGAGCAAGATTTGCAGTCAGCCATTGGTTTTGGGGAACCAGCTGACCTTGCCTACTTCGAGGACCTGAGGGCTGCGATGCTATACCTTCTCAGTCTGCGCACCTCAGTTCCTGGCGACAGCCTTTCGCCTCCATCTCATCCTGACAATGATGATGACAAGGATGATGATGAGATGGATCAGGCACCACCCAAGGATGCAGAATTGGGAGGTTCTGCTGAGGGTTCTACTCCTCGCGAAAAGGGCTAATCACCACCACCTGCTACATCTGGTGAAGCCCAGGCTGCCTCGAAGCCGAGTCGAGCGCAGCAACTCGCGTCATCTGAGCAGAGGCTCGGAACCAGTTCTTATCAGATACAACCTATAAGTTCCGTGTCCTCGAAGTCGGTCAACAGAGCTATTAGACGCCAAGGCGAAAAGAACCGTCTTCTCTCGAAAGACGTTCACATTAAGTGGGCTCAATACACAAAAGCTCAGACGGAGAGCATCAACCGACTTGCAGAAGGGGTCGAAAAAGTCTCTAAAGCTCCTACTCAACAGATCAATATTCAGGAGGCTATCGAGGCGGCCCTTAAAGCTCAGAAGGCTGACCTAGCCGCTCAAAGTCAGCAGCTCTTGATCGCTCAGCAAAATTCATTCTCTGAGCAGCTGACGAAGAGCTTAGCGGTGGTCCAAGCCACCATGGATGAAAGAAATAAAGTGGCCACCACCAGTCTCCAATCTGCCATTACTCAGCAGGCTGCGGCACTTAAACTCATCCAGAAGGAGATCACAGACTCCCACGATCAATCTCTGTTGAAACTCCGACAGGAGTCAGCCGCACAACTCATATTATTCAGAGAAGATCAGGAGCACGACTGGGATAAATACTGTGATCTGGTCAAGGACTTCGAAGCCACTGCCACTTAAATCAAAGACCTCGTCTACAACTTGGAGAAAGACGTTAAAGCCATCCGCACTCACCTCTCCCAGGTTGATGATGCCAAAAAGGGGAAAGGAGAAGTTAAGATTGAAGATCTTGAGGCGGAACAGGCTGAGGTCCAGAAGAGCCCAGAAGTCCAAAAAATTAATAAGGGGGAAGGTACTTCTACTCAGGGGGAAGGAACCAACAGCCTTTGTACCTCAAGCGAAGGTTCACCGCCTGTGCCGGACCCAGTTCAGCTGTGCTCCTCCTGGAGTAGGCCCCACTCCCCCAATCGACTGTGACTGAGCCAGCACCTATCTCATCCGCTCAGCACATCGAGGAAATTGCTCAATTTCTTGATGAACAAGAAGAAGAAGAAGAGCCACAACAACTGCCACCGCAAAGGCCGGGGAAGGAGATTACTACTGAAGCCACTCCATCTTCCCCGACGCCTAAGTTCAAAACCAAGGCGGAGCAGGAAGCCTATGATCTGAGAGTTGCTCAACAGCTGCAAGACAAGCTGGATCATGAGCATCAGATGGAAGAGGCAAAGAAAGGCAAGAAGCCTAAGAATCTGATTGGCAAAATTGCCAAAGGCAAGGCTAAGCAGTGGTGGACGAACGAAAAGAAAGCTCGGGAGGAGCTATCCAAAGCCCCCCCCCACCACCGTCCAGCCCGACGGCTACGGGGTCACTACACGCCTTATCTTACATCCGAGCATGAGGCTGAGGACAAAGCCACCTGGGAGGCGACGCTGAAGGGACTAAGTCTCCGGAGAGGAGATGCAAGGACAGCGGCCCTCAGAGAGAAGAAGAGATTAGCTGACTTGGCTAAAATGATTAGCCTATCTCAGAAGCCAGCAGCTGATCCAAGGAAGCAGATTCCACGGGGTTCCAAGTTCAGGAGGGCACCTTATATCAAGAAGGACCCTATCCCTCATGTG